>OX465380.1:10843226-11443226 GCA_950004255.1 Mesopsocus fuscifrons
GAGTACAGAATGTTTCTTTCCAGAAGTTTTTTTTAGATCCCTTCAAATGGAGGTTGTATCTAAAAATACTACTGGACTTCCAGTGGATCTACTGTGATCTACTGGATGCCTAGTACTGGACGTACAGAGGTATCTAGTAGTGATCTACTAGATATTTAGTATACAGGTCATACAGAGGCATCTAGTAGATATACATAGATAGACAGCTAGTAGATATACATAGATAGACAGCCAGAAGATATACATAGATAGACAGCTAGTAGATATACACACATAGACAGCTAGTAGATATACATAGATAGACAGCCAGAAGATATACATAGATAGACAGCTAGTAGATATACACACATAGACAGCTAGTAGATATACATAGATAGACAGCCAGAAGATATACATAGATAGACAGCTAGTAGATACCTACAAACATACATTTATTATACCTCCACCATTAGACGTACAATAGATATCACTACACAACGCCTAAAAGACGTACCAGGTACGTCATAACACAGATATATCTACATCTCGTGCACATCGAGTTAACGCTATCTCTATGTCAATAGAAAAATAGCTCCTCTCATTAAACGTCTCCTTGATGTAGTAGGTACGTCTACATTTAGATTTCACACGTGCAAAATCTATTTTGATCTATACCTAGATCAAAATAAATCAACTTTAGGTCGAACTAGTACCGTTTACAAGACGTCCTTTGTATGTCTAGGGTATCCCAGTGACGTCACACATTTATGTCTACTGGTGGTATGTCTATAGATGTAGATAGACGAAAGCGGGCCCGGAAGTCTAGGAAAGGTAGCTAAAGGGAGCAAATCGACAGTCTGTCGACGTCTAGAAAACGTCGATAGACCAATCTAGACGGCCCTTAGACTAGACGTTAGACGATCTAAACGTGCATGTAGACGTCTACTAGACATATTTTGGTTGTGTGGGTACTCTGGATCCACTTCAGAGCCAGAGACTGGTCTTTCAGCCCGTAGTTTCCGGGACATTCGGCGGTCTTTAGACTCAGGAACCCTGAACCGTGTATTAAAAAATTATATTTCCACATGACGTGGAGGGCTTTATCGAGCTATAGTGCTGCTCTCAATAAATTCAGGTAACCGTTTCTAGTGGAAATAACTGTAGGAAACTATGATACTACGTAACCATTCTACCTAGTAGGTACTATAATTATAGTAGGTACTATAATTTGTACAGAGACAGGTTTACTCACCAAATGCGCCACACCTATAGTTGATAGTAACCAAAATGACACCTTTAGGGACCAAATAGTCCGGGCCGCAAAAATCTTTGTTTCCAGTACCGGAGTTAAATCCTCCACCATGAATATAAGCCATCACGGGCAGATTAAGGCCCGGCTGAGGAACCTAGAGTGAAATGAAAATAAAATGCAATATTGTTATCCATTTATTTTGGCAGTAGGTAAAGTCCCTTCTTTGTAAATCTAGGATTAGTAAGGCTCAGAAAACTTTTCTGGGCTTCTACCGAGTGCAGATCTAGACCTATTTTTTTCTATGATCATACCTGTGGAGTGTAGACGTTAACATAAAGACAATCTTCACTGCAGCCTGGCATCTCGAAGAATTCTCCGTTAGGGAGCAGCATACCGCCTGGAATAGGAGGGGGAGCTTTCTCAGCTGATCGCACCCCAGTCCAGGGGTCTATTTCGACTGGAGACTGTTGAAAAATGGAGAGTTTCAATTCACTTTCACCACTTTTCAGTGCGCCTAGAAAAGTTTCGTTGCATTGTTCTATTGCGCTACTACTCTCACCTTAAATCGGAGATCTCCAACAGGAGGCTTGGCATAAGGAATGCCCTGGAAGGAGTAAATGGTCTCTCCTCGGTCGGTAACATAGATCGATCCCAGCACCTTCCCCAAAGGAGTGCTCACAACCGGGCCTTTGTCCGTCATATCCTTCCTGAAATTTTTGCAGTTTTTCCGATTATTACGAAATTAATTAATATTTAACACAGGGAGGTAATGTAACAGGTAACTAAAAATTAAAAGGGTGTCAATAATCCATCTACTAAATTTTTGACGCATACCTTTTGAGTAGTCCCACACTGCGGTCTTGCCAAGTGAGTAGAGATATCAACTCTAGTGTTTGTATTGCGGAAAGCTAGGCAAGCATTCGGCGCATGCGCTACATCCAAGGCCACACGCAATTTTCAGCTCATCTCGTTACAGACCAGATAGCCATCAACACATAAATCATGATTCTCATGAGCGTGGCTCAAAAAATAGTGCAGTACAGCGCTTTTGATTTGGCTCAACTAAGTGTAACCATACTTCACCAGTATGCAGTGGATCATGTGTTGGGTCAGAATTTCAATAAAAAACTGTACCTAGGTACATATCCTAAAAAAAACATAGAAAGCACAACTAGCACAAGGTTTATTCTGCGAACAATTCCCTACTACTGGCTGAAGGGCAAGAGTACGGCCGGCTAACTCATAGCAATTCTTAATTACTTATTGCTAGGTATATGTTATCGCTGAAAATTTTTGCAAGACTGACAACGAATTCCATTCTTGATTCAGTAGGTACCTATACGAATAGCAGAAGTTAGCTAAAGACTCGACTTGATACAAAAATTGCTTATTTTAAAATATTAAAAATATATTTGTTGTTCCTGCTTTCTGATACTTCCTTTCTCTAGCAGGAGTAAGGAACGTTTTCTTCAACTTGATTTTTTTCTCGTTCAGCTGGCTCTTTTTTCAACCCTCAGCCAGACACCATTTAGGGGAGTCAGAAGAAAGTTGCGAGGGTCGATTTCGAAAGGTCTAGTCTTCGCACACGGGACCACTCTGTACTTCAAGACCAGGTTAGCCAACGCTAGCTTCATTTCCATCATTGCAAAACGAAGCCCTGCAAATGACGAAGCAGATCGAAAGGATGAGCTTGCATTTACTTACACTCTGTGCACAATGACTGCTATATCTATCGTAAAAAAAGCACACTAATTTGCGCAAGTCAGAGTAGGACTAGTATCAGAGAGCTCGAAGATCTGTAGATGCTGGAGGTTCTTCCATTTTAACTCTGATTCAGAGCAACGAAAAGGCGCTATAGTCTTGGCTCATACTTACCAATGCAAATCCGGGGGCCCTCGCCAAAAGGCATGTACGCATGAGGGTCAATTTTCTCCTTATTTTCCTCGGAGAACCTCTCAGGGTCGAAGGTTTCTGGATCGGGGAAGAGGTCAGGGTCATGGTGGAAGGACCAAGTGGGGATGAAAATTTTGGTTCCGGGTTCAATGACGGCTCCACTATCCGGCAACTGGTACCGGCGTGTGCAGTTCCGAAGCAGGATCGTAGCTGGCGGGAACATCCGCAATGTCTCTGGAAAAATTAGAGCGGGAAAATATACCGCCTGGAACTTGGTACAACTTTGTACCTACAATAGTCAGTTACAGTCTTGGACTAGAGGTCTAGCGGTCGCGTAAAACTGGAGGGAAGAGCATGATTACCTAAATTATTACTTTGCCTGCCACAACGTAAATTCTTTGTTGATAGGCTATAGACGAAGGCATGCCATGGTTACTGGTTTTTATGTTTACACAGTTCTGTACAAGAAATACAATACAATACAATTTTATTTCTTAACGTGGATAACTCCGCCTGTGACAAAAAATGAGTATGTACACGAGGTGTATACCAACGTATTTCTGTACGCCTGCAAAAACCGTCATTATGTAATAGAAAAGTCGGTGTACACGTATATCACTACCCCTGAAAAATCATGATTATGTAACTGGGAAGTTGGTGTACACCTACTCTTAACTTCTCTAAAGACCATTTTAAGTCGTTATAGAGAAATTGGGGTCCATGCTAGCTCAAAAAATAGGAAAAAAATTCCCGATACCAGAAAGGCTTTGTCAGTGCTAAAGCCACCCATAAAATTTTTGTTTCTGCAAGCCATTTTACCACAACAGGAAAATTACTTAACGACTACCTACTCACCATTAAGGACTTGTTCCATGTATTTAAGGTCCTGTAAAGCTTCATAGGTGAACTGTCCACCATATTTCTCCAGTACAGCCTGAACTTCTTCAGCCATTCGATCCTGAATGTCAAGACGTTTGCCGATCTCTTGCAGACAGAAACTCATAGTCGTCGAAGAAGTTTCAAAGCCGGCGAGGAAGAAGATAAATGCCTGAGCTGCCAGCACTTCGTCCGTTAACTCTACGACAATACATTATGGTATAATAATTACATTCTTGTATTTTTCTCCCAGGCTACGATCTACCAAAGATCTTACCGAAATCTATTCTCTACTCCACTACCTTACCTATAGCGCCTTCCTGAACATTTGCATTATAGTTATCTATCCCAGTAAGTTCTTCTCCATCCAGGTTTTTGACAGTAGTGACTTTGGTGTTCCGCATTTGCATCAACAACTGAATGAAATCGTTTCTCTGAATGTTTTGTTGTACTCGCTGAGCCATCGTTTCCTTGACAGATGACACGAAGAAGTTCGTGATTTCCTCATTGTACAAACGGAAGCGGAAGAGTTTGTACATCCATGGATAAATGTTGCGCAGGTTTTGAGTGATTTTATCCCATTTTGTAGGCTCAAATACCTGTAAGTTACAGAAAAATATGTGTAGCAGGAGTTGGTACAGTACAGAGGAGTCTGCAAAGTTTAGAGCGGTTAAGTTCTGAAAAAATGTAACTATGTGATTATGTACACAGGTGCTAGCATCTCCTGCATCTTCAACTTTCGGAAAAAGTATATACAACACTAGAATATACGTACTACACTAAAAGCAAACTCAAGACTAAACTCAAAAGGCTCAAAGGGGTAGCCTGGGGAAGGCCTGAGCTCTTATGGTGAGGGGACCCAACAGAGGTCCAAAAGAGCACCCCAGGAAGGTGTGAGGATTATCACAGTGAGGAAAATAGTTTGAAAAGTTAACTATATGTATACAGCTCGTAAGAGTCCCTTGACGTGCTTATGGCCGACAGAACGCAACACTGCTCGTTATTTGGTTAGGTTTCGTTCGTTTCGTAGGTAGATAATATCTATACCTACCAATTGAATGTCTAACGGAGAGTCAAGTATTTTATCCTCTCAGAGGCAACCATTACCTTTCGGCCCATTTTTCGAAATTCGGAATCTTTGTCTTGAAGAGAATTGAACTGTAGTCCAAAAACACAGGAACCAATCACGTCTGTAGCAAACTGAGCGTTGATTTCCCGGAATTCAGCGTCTTCTCCAGTTTCACTTAGCTTTTCCAGCACCTAGATTACGGAAAACACAAAGAAAAGCAAACAAATTAGGGTTGTAAAGGTTTGAATAGGGTCGGTAAAGGTTCCAATCCTTCTCATTAAGGATACCATAATGGCCATTTTACACAGTGGTCCAGTATCAGCATAGGGACAGTTTTGGCAGTTTCGAAGGGAAGTTTGTTTACAATTGTCAGGGTTTCCTTTAACTTTAACTACTGAGCACCTCCTGTCACCACCAGAACATGACTAAATACGAAATAACGACACCCAGGTCTTTAGAATCTTTGGAAGTTTTCGTATAGGTACCTATAAGTAACCAAGAGGAAAGTATCCGCTGAAATTGGCAGGGATATATTTAGTTTGACCGTTAGGGTCACACACTTTTGGCAAAGAGTCAGAAGGTCACACGTTAATCATTAGCGACTTCGTAATTATTGACAAATCCGAAGAAACATTTATTTATTTTGGAAACAGATCCGAAGTAATGCCCAGCTAATTCAAATGTCCACAAACTCTTACTAAAAGTGGAGAACATAGAAATTCCTTATTTCGATAGCTGCCAAAATTTCAGCTTCATTTTCCAAAAATCATCAACATACCTCCATGTACATATCAGCAGCTTCCCGAACGGTAGGCAGCATGGTTTTAAGTTTTCCCGTAGTAAAAGTTGGGGTAAGTTTGGCGCGCAAATACTTCCACTTCTGTCCATCCAAACAGACAAGATGCGCTGAGAGGGGGTCAAACTTCTCATCGTAGGTAAGTCCTCGGTCATGGAATGCGGGGAAGTTCTTGATGCAGATATCTTTCACGATTTCAGGGGCACATACCAGCAGCACGGGGTCACGAAGCTGGAAGATCCCTCCATAGTTGTACCTGTAATTTCGTCCAATTTTGGAAAGAAAATATGTAGAACTTCTTCTAAGGAAACCTGACATAATTTTGGCAAATGTAAAATAATAGGTACCTATTCGGTTGCATGAGAAAAGTTACACGAAAAACAATATTACGTGTGTGTATTTTTAAATAAAATAACTCCGACGGTAGGGATGTGAGATGTGACAAGGTATGCAGAAATCCTTTAAAAATAACACTGCTGAGTAAAAAATTAAAACTACTTACCCTTTCTGTTTGAAGTGGTTGTAGAACTGACTCATAAGCTCAGGCTGGCTCACTTTGAAAGTCAAGATGTCTTTGATATTCCCGAAGAAAAACTGAGGCTCAAGGTACGGCACATTTTTGTTTTTCCAGTGATTGTTGTTGTTTGTACAATAGTAGTAGAAGAGACTTATCACCACACAAAGGAGGGTGATGCTGTCTAGAATGGCAGTGTCGAAGAAAATTCCCATTGTGGAGGGATTCTGAAACAGTAACAAATAAAATGATTGTAGTATTACGTCATCGAGCGGGTCCGACCATAGGTACTCGGTTAAAAGTTAAAATCCCCTTTGACATCCAATTAGTTCATGGTAAACCCCGGATTTAACTGAGGATTAACGTTAACCGAGGATGGTGTGATGCGGCCTAAACGTCAGAACCTTGCTAACTAAGTTACCCATGCACCATGCCCAGTTAAGGGTCCGCTATACCTGACGGTGCATTTTTTTCCGCCCATAAGATTAACATTGCGAGCGGCGATTCATTTTCAAGGTTTACCCTTGGTTGGAAAGACAAAAAATTTTGCCTGTACCTAGCCCTAACAATGTTCTAGGGAGTGTTCGAAGCAGATTTCTCATTTTTTTACTGGTTTTCGAGATACAGCACTTTTCTTGAGGTATGCGATGCTAGCATTTGCAAAACAGTTGCAATAAAAGAAACCAGTGAGAAATTGGGAAATCTGCTTTGAACACTCCCTGCTAGAACATTGTTAGGGCTAGGTACAGGCAAAATTTTGTGTCTTTCCAACCAAGGGTAAACCTTGAAAATGAATCGCCGCTCGCAATGTTAGTCTTATGGGCGGCAAAAAATGCACCGTCAGGTATAGCGTCCTCTTAAGAGAAAACTGACTGAGATTTTTACCCATGTTTACCATGTTAAATTTCCGATAAAATCGGCGTTTTTCTTTTAACCCAGTATGGTGAGACGCACCCTTGGGGTTTGGTTTAACAGTCAAGGATTAGTGATTAGTGATTATAGTGTTTGTTAAAAAAATGACTCGATAGTCAAATTCTAACTTTAAGTATATGTTTTGGTCGTAAAAAGAAGATACAATATTTCTGGACACTTCAGTAAATTTATTTTTTTACCAAGATCTGTAAATGCAGTGATAGATAATATTGAGCGTATAGAGGTTAAGACCAACAGCAGGTGTATTCCCTTTCTCGAACGCCAGCAAACCCACCCAACTAACACCTTCAAAATTTATTGTAAGAAGAACTGTTCTCAGTATATTGCATCGCGGCGTGCCTTATCTTCTTACAATAAATTTAGAAGGTGTTAGTTGGGTGGGTTTACTGGCGTTCGAGAAAGGGAATACACCTGCTGGAAGGTGCGTACCTAAATGGTGGGTCTACTTAAATTGAGGAGACTTCCCATGTCAAATTGTACTGATAAAAAAAATCTCAGAACTCACCTGGTCTATTACAAATCGCAGAAGATAGTGGCTGAGCAGAAAGTGTAAATCTGAACATCTGATTGTGTTATCAACAAAGGTCTCACTAATAATGGGGGTATCCCATTTGCACATCGTCACCTTATCAGCCTCCAATTATCATTCAGATTACTGGTAATACAATTTTACTTGATACATTTAAGTTAGATATCGACGAAATAAAAGGACTGAGTGGTGAGCCAGGGAGAGTTGAATGATCTGGACTGGCCGTGACAATATACGGGATTTGCAAGGTCAACCCCCCCCCCCCCCCCCCCCCCCCCGATCCAATAATCCAATGAGACACAGAATCAATCAGCAAGCTGTCCCGCCGGAGCCAGCAAATTTTCGAGTGCCAGAGTGAATGTCCTACCTGCGTTATATTTCCAACCTTAGGTCTGAATACCTATGCATTCGCTATTTGTTTATGTTTATTCTGCACACTCAAAGAGGAAACTACAAACTACCTATTGGATATTTATATGTTCTGAAATAAAATATGTCTTTTTAATGTCCAAAATTATAACAGGCTATGTGGCAATTTTACGATTGAGTGATACTGATAACCGATCGTAAAATAACAATATTCTTTGGTAGGTACCTAGGCAGTAACCTTAAAAATAGTATATACCTACTTACTTATTATATTTCAGAACATGCCTATAAATATTCAATAGTTTCTACATAAAGTGTGCAGAAATAAAGGGTCCGACAACAGTCGCACTTAACTTTCTCGCCCAGAATGATTTTTTTTTTTGGGTTTTTTGAGATTTTTTTGCGGGCGTAATTTTTAAGCAATCGGAAATCGGTTGAAAATGACCCACGAGCATCTATCTGAGATCACTCCCACCAAGTTTCATGGCTGTCATTCTATTACTGTAGTCCCAAATGCGTTCCGACCATTCAAAAACGTGGTTTCTCATTCTCAACTCATTTTCGACACTTTTTTGACAAAAACGGCCGTAATTTTGAAGATAACAAAATTATGTTCGACAGATGTTTAAGTTACATGGTTCTACACAAATTTACCAAATTTTATGACAATCGGTCAATAAATGTGAATGGCGCCGAAACGATCGAACTTTGGTCCAGAACGGCCGTAATTTTCAACCAATTCAATTTTAGTTGAAAATGACCTCGAAGCATCTATTTGTCAACACACATACCAATTTTCAGTGTTATAGATTGAAAAGTGTACCGTCGGCGCTTGTCTAAGTAACCAAAAACACGATTTTTGAATTATTTTGGCGCTTTTTTGACAATAGCGGCCGCAATTTTTGACCAATCAAAAAATCCTTAAAAAGGTGTCTCGGCAGTGATTTTAGACAGGTCCATACCAAATTTCATCAAAATCGGATGAACGGTAGGTATAGGCGCTAGAGCACTGCACGGACTGACTGACGGACGGACGGACGGACGGACGGACGGACGGACAGACTTTTTCCAGAAACCACTTTTTTGGACTCAGGGGACCCCCAGGATCATGGGAAACCCAAAATCTCAATTTCGAAATTTTGCACGAAAACAATACTTTCTCGCCATATATGGCTAGCGAGAAAGTAAAAAACGTAAACAAACACGACTGCTGTAAAGTACATTTTCCTCAACCTTTTTAAAAGCCAGTGGTAACTTGTAACACACCTGCAGGTATACCTACATGCACTTACATGACCTACAGGTACACTCAATCCACCCCCTCCTTGCAATGAAGGTAATCTAGCAACAACTCAGGTTCAGGGTTAAATAAGACGGAGTGAGTGAGTCAGTCGTTAGCGGCACGTTGAAGTGAACGGTTGGTTCGGTCGGTTGAAGCGTTCAGAAAAGCCGTCGCCATTGACAGGATGCCTCACGCGGCATAAGGGCCCAACTCCTGCCCCATGATAACCAGGTACGTCGTCCATCGTTCAATTTATTTTTTCGGAACAGGTACAACGCTCACATTAGTGGGTAAACCCCTGGTCAGAGTGACAGTGTCAGTGGTCGAATATGACAGCAGAAGAGTGGTGAAAACCTGTACGGTTAAAGGGCATCCTATACCTACCAAGATCCAGCCCGCCGAGGTTACGTTTTGATTTAGTCTTGAAAGCGCAAGAGAGTACTTGTTAAACAATTAGGGTGACATATAGAAGTGCTGTAAATAATTAAGAGCGACCACACAATCGTGTTTGTTTACGTTTTTTTATGCACACTTTATGAGGAAACTATTGGATATTTAAATGTTCTGAAATATAATACGTCTTTTAAAGTAATAAATTATGAGGCTATGTTGTGATCGAGTGATTTTTGTCAACAAAAAAATTGTCCAAAATTAACCGATCGTGAAATCACAAAAATAGCCTACAACTAATGACGTTAAAAAGACATATTATATTTCAGAACATTTAAATATCCAATCGTTTCCTCGTAAAGTGTGCATAAAAAACATAGACAAACACGAATGTGTGGTCGCATTTTAAAAATAATAAGTTCCACTCCCAACTTGATAACGACCCAAAAATAACAGTAACCGGCACAACGCTTCGGCATATTTTTTAAAATAAAATATCAAAAATAAGCTGTAAAAGGAGTAAGGACTAACAAAAATCATTATCCTGCTGCTGATTGGATCACACGCTGATTTTCCAATTATTTATTTGATATTCATGCATGGTAACCGAGTAAGGGTTTGTAACGGTCCTTATATAGGCTCTGAACTCACTTTAACATATTTTACTTATGGATAATCTGCCTAGCTTTCCAATAAAATTGCATACACCTACAATATACCTGTACAGCATGAAGGTTGAGCGTTATCACATTATCAGTCCTATACGGAAAGGCTGAGAAGCGAGGTAACTACATCCTCTACATTCGCAGGTGAACGATTTCCCGTTAAATAGCCCGAGGTAGCTCTGATGGGGATAGAAACGCAGGTATCGCAGTTAGAAATTCCAATAAAAACTTCTTCTCTCTATCCAATCTTCCTATCATATTCCAACTAGCAAGCGGGCTTTGAAAGGGTTGCGGGCTCATTTGCATCTTCGGAATAATTTGAAAATACCTATAGAGACTACACCATGCACCAACTAAGGCCTTCCTAGGGACTGTGAAAGCGCCCAAGACGTGGACTAACATCAGGGGTCTACGGTTCAAACTCCGGTGGGTCGAGAATTTCCTCCTAGATTTACTGATTTTCATCAGATGTTAGGAGCCCGCACCTTAAACTGTAGGTCCTCACCAAACTCTTCCAGGGAAGCTTGATAATCATAGCCGGAAACCGAGGGGGTAACCACTCCAGAGATGGCTTGAGATTGCATGGAGATTTCCAAAGATTTACTGAGATTCTCAGCGAGATTCGTGGAAAGATGCATCGCGAAGGGTTAACTACTCCCGAAATTCCAAGATTCCCTGAGATTTCATAAATATTTCCAATGATTGCCTGACATTCCGAACGAGATTCCTGGAGTGGTTAACCCCTCGCTGGAAACACACACCAGTAATAATCGGTTCCTTTCTGGAGCATTGATTAAATTCTCCCAGGGCGGGATGCATGACCAATCTCCATCTCCAGAGGCAACAGCCAATCGAAAATAGAAGGGTTTCCTTCGATAGACACCAAATACTATGTATTGTGCTTGGAACGCTAACCAGACCAAAAACTCAAACTCTGGGCTCCCCCTACCACTTCCCCACAGCCAAGGCGAGACCTGTTACGGACATGTCCCTCCTTGGCTGTGGGAGCAGTAAAATGTCTCATCTTGGACGTGGGAGCAGTAAAATGTCTCATCTTGGCTGTGGCAGCAGTAAAATGTCTCATCTTGGCTGTGGGAGCAGTAAAATGTCTCATCTTGGCTATGGGAGCAGTAAAATGTCTCATCTTGCCTGTGGCAGCAGTAAAATGTCTCATCTTGGCTGTGGGAGCAGTAAAATGTCTCATCTTGGCTGTGGCAGCAGTAAAATGTCTCATCTTGGCTGTGGTAGCAGTAAAATGTCTCATCTTGGCTGTGGCAGCAGTAAAATGTCTCATCTTGGCTGTGGGAGCAGTAAAATGTCTCATCTTGGCTGTGGGAGCAGTAAAATGTCTCATCTTGGCTGTGGCAGCAGTAAAATGTCTCGTCTTGGCTGTGGGAGCAGTAAAATGTCTCATCTTGGCTGTGGGAGCAGTAAAATATCTCATCTTGGCTGTGGTAGCAGTAAAATGTTTCATCTTGGCTGTGGGAGCAGTAAAATGTCTCATCTTGGCTGTGGGAGCAGTAAAATGTCTCATCTTGGCTGTGGGAGCAGTAAAATGTCTCATCTTGGCTGTGGCAGCAGTAAAATGTCTCATCTTGGCTGTGGGAGCAGTAAAATGTCTCATCTTGGCTGTGGGAGCAGTAAAATGTCTCATCTTGGCTGCGGAGAAATAGCAGGAGGAGCCCAGGGTTTGAATTTTTTGTCTGGTTAGCGTCCCGCGGGCACAATATCTCACAGCTAAGTCACTATAATAACTATAATAAACAATAATAAATTAATATCAGTAGAGCATCATTTGTAGTACCTAAATGCTGCACACCATAGCAAATGATCCGTGCAGTGATGGGATGCTATGGTGCTAAATGTGGATATAGAGCGTGTCCCATATGTGTGACCGTGACTTCCGCCAAAAACTCTGTTTTGAATTATCGCATCAGTCGAGTCATTCCATCCTGTAACAAAGACAGCTTTCACCATCGCTGACGCAGATAAAGAGCTAACTAATGAGGCTTTCGCTGATCTTGGATCTACTTTGGCACAGCCATATAATTAACTACCGACTTACTTTTTCCTTTCAAACCTTCGTGAATAAGCACTGTGAAGTCTATTTTTCTGTGAGCTTTTGGTTTCATTAGAGAACCTGAAAGAGGCTTCATCATATACATATATCTATCTATGGTATTGAATTTGGAGTATCTACAAGATTCTCATTCAGGTTCTCTAGTGAAAAAAAAAAAAAAAATAGAGGTCACAGTGCCTGTTTACGAAGGTTTGGCCTTACGCTTTCCTAACGAATGATGTATCCCTTCGGATGAAAAAAATAAACAAGGGGGAGGGGGTATTTTATAAACAGAGCGGCTGGGCCTGTCAGCAATCGATGGAAGTGACGTTATTCGTTTACACGGGCTGTTATGTACGTTGTGTACTGAGTAGCTAATATGCTCTCAGCTATCGCAAAACAAGCTGACACTAATAAATGGCTGCTCTTGTAATCCTTAACAAGGTCTTGGATTAAGGATTAAGGGTAGGTAGAGTTGCTTCATAAGGCATAGGAAGTACAATATTTTAAATTTCAATCGTGCCGAACAATTCCAGATTTTAATGACGTCCCGAAAATTATTAAAATGAAAAAATAAGTCCCAATTTTACCACTTAGGTGCATTTTGCACAGGGACCCAAGGACAAGGGGGTGTCGGTGTCGATATTTCCTAAAGGTATAGATAGAGCATGGGGTGTAGCAGGTATAATAGTGACTTAACAAATCCCCTATATAGGCAGGAGGAACCTAAACATACCAAACAAAAGGGAATAGTAGATATTAAGTAAGCTTATAATCCCTCCGGTATGAAGAAAGATTATAAACGGAGGAGTTATTGCAGCAGATTATGGTGTCTTAACACTCGCATAACAGTGGTAGTTTCGTTCCAGCTTAATAAATGTATTTCCAATTCAAAGCCCCTTAGTTCGCAACAAGAGTCTATCTTTTTGGCAACTTTCTTACTGACAAAAATCACTCGATCGTAAAATCACAACACAGCCAGTTAATTTCGGCCGTTAAAAAGACATTATATTTCAGAACATTTTTAATATCCAATAGTTTCGTCATAAAGTATGCAGAAAAAACGTACACAAATAGTGAATGTATGTTCGGTCTTAAGGTTAAGCTGGATTAAAATGGGAGTGCGGGGGCTCCTTGAACGGATCATAAAAGTTATCCTAACTGCCAAGTGGTACCTTCGCCCAGGTTTAATGACAAGAAATAGGTGGTTTATGTTGATGTTTACAGTTTAGGTTGTTAATACTCAATCAAGGTAGGATCCTGGAACTGATTTGGGTGTGCCGTCTCCACCAATACGAAGACGCCACGTCACATGACCTAAATATTCACTCATTAACTGCCGGGTAGCATATCTTCATTGATCAGTGAACTAGTAATCATCACAGGCTATTCGGTTCATTAAAGTTCTCTATGATTGGGAGATGTTGCAATGGAGTTGATGCTCTTCAATTAGACTTTCCCCACACTCATATCTGTTTAAGAAGATCGTCCAACTAGCCGCGTCACGTCGCGCCCCTTTTTTGATAGCATGGGGTAGGATATAGGAAACGCAGTTCAGTAGTGAGCATGCATGCACCGCCTCAGCCGGCCAAGCTTTCAGTCCTACCAAATCAAGGAGAGATTTCCTGAGATTCCCAACGAGATTCCTGGAGAGATTAACCCCGAGGAGATAAACACTCCAGAAATTTCCAAGATTTCCTGCGATTTCATAAATATTTCCAAAGATTTCCTGAGATTCCCAACGAGATTCTCAACGAGATTCCAAGAGTGGGTAACCCCTCGTACCAAATGCGATCGAAAATGGCGGCGCGGTGCGACTAGATGGACCATCTTCTTTAGACTGAAATGAAATATCCTATACGAGTTATTTTCTTCTGTTTCAACTACTATATACAATAACGTTATAACTTTGTATTTTGTTCTTATTTCTTTACGCCTTCTTACGAGTAATATTTGGAAATTTTCATAAAGAGAACAGGTCAAAGATGTAATAATTACTAATTAGTTTGGTAATTCCTCTGGGCCTCTGGGTAACGCGATACACCTACGTACGTATCGTCACAGGTATAACATCATTACCTACTCCGGAGGCTGCGGAGTCTCATTCTGCGGGCGAGGAGTCGGGGGATCGTATCGCCCACTTCTACAGCAAAACTTGCCCAACAGGTCAGAAGTGAGAATGTTTCCCTTACTCTACAACCTGCCAATTCGGTTTGTTTACATTATTTTTCAGGCATCTTTCCCAGGAACCTCTTAAGGCTGCTATCGTGTACACGATAGCGCTATCGTATCGGTAAAAAATGTTAACGGCTTTCACCATGCACCGTTATCGTTTCGTTAGCTTTCGAGTGGATTTACCGTGCGTTAGCGAAAACGATAATTTTCATACCTGTGACTCATTTGGTGTAGTCTAATATAGTCTAATCAACATTTTAACTTCTTTCTCCGAAAAAATAGGGGGTTTTTCACGTTTATTTCCACTTTAAGATTGAAATTGTTGAAATATGTAAACAAAGCAGGCGAATTCTATTGACACAACAAAACCTAACGAGAGGATGTCTGCTTTTTCGAATCGATAGCTATTCAAACGTTAAAAGGCACTATCGTGAGGTGGTGAAATTCAGCCTTAATCTTTTTTTTTTCTTCGAAATATTGTATATTAACACCAGAAATTCAGTTCAATGGACGGTCGAGGGATTTTTTTTAAAGAAACCATCTGATGATTAAGAAATGTCAACAAATTGTATTGGATAAAGATATCAGAAAAAATCAGATGTCACTTGTTTCTACCGTTAATAAAACACATACGATAGGCACCAAATAGAACTTCTCTGTAATTCAACTGGGCCATGAAAAGTTAAGCTGACCACACATGATGCGTCCTGGAATGGGGGGCTGGAATGGCAACTCAGGGATGGCGGGGACCCACACAAAAACTGCCATCCCTCCCCATACATCCGGGGATGCCACCTTGCCAGAACAGCCGTCCATGCTAAACGCATCGTACGTGGCCAGCATAAAATAGAGAGGGGGGCTGTCAGTTGTGTCGAAATCCGGAGCAAGTTCCCTAAATAATTGTTTCCGCCCGATGTTAAAAACAACAAACCGCTAGTGACAGGTGAGGATTTACGAACAGCTGGCTTTTACTTATGTTACCAGCAGGATATGTTAATATATGGGTCAAGGCGAATA
This sequence comes from Mesopsocus fuscifrons, assembly GCA_950004255.1. Taxonomy (NCBI): domain Eukaryota; kingdom Metazoa; phylum Arthropoda; class Insecta; order Psocodea; family Mesopsocidae; genus Mesopsocus; species Mesopsocus fuscifrons. Next base: position 10,859,025 of record OX465380.1, read on the forward strand.
TGTACCTACGTATTGGAAAAGGATGGCTATAAAAAATTGTTCCAGTAGGTACTCTTACTATGGAACAGAAACGCGGTCCCATTTTTCACTTCAATGAACGAGAGGTATCTGGACGAAGGGGTAACCACTCCAGAGATTCCATGAGACTGCTAAAGATTTCCAAAGATTTCATGAGATTCTCAACGAGATTCGTGGAAAGATACACCCCGAAGGGTTAACCACTCCAGAAATTTACAAGATTCCCTGAGATTTCATAAAGATATCCAATGTTTTCTTGAGATTCCCAACGAGATTCCAAACGAGATTCCAAACGAGATTCCTGGTGTGGTTAACCCCTCGCCATGACAGGTTGCTTATTTTGTTAGAATCACGCTCAACAGCTGGCGAGAATCATACAGTACTTAACCATAAGGGTTGGGTAAACTCAGAGCCTGGGCCTTAAATAGCGGTAAAAAATAGGCAATAGACAAAAACTTTGTTTGCCCAAAGTAGGTATACATAGTAAGCTTGTATACCTGTAACAGTACACTTAATATGAATAAGTTCTCAGAGCATCAGAAAATGTTGCTCCGTTAAGTGACACAATTTTCAAATTAAAATTGACCTCTCGAACCTTCGGCCTCTACTCCACAGAAGGCTGCGTCATAATAGAGCATATACCTATACCTATTACGTATACCTTTCGCTACTGGTTTAATTTGCAAAAGGTAGGTCAACAAGTTGTTGACGTGGTATTGACATTGAAGTTGGACTGCAATTCCAGCCTTGATATTGCTACCTCTCTGAAATGAGTCTGCCATATGCCAATTACAGTAATCTATTTGAAATTTCGCAAGGAAATCAATTAGTTGTCACTCATGTATTAAGCAGTAGAGCAGTAGATACCTAGGTATGGGCTAGGGAGGTTTTAGGCTGGCCCTTGGGTTGGTCTATTTTAGTAAGGTTCAATCAAATAAAGGGTCCGACAACAGTCGCACTTAACTTTCTCGCCCTATATGATTTTTTTTATTTATTTTTTTTTAGATTTTTTGAATTTTTTTTGCGGGCGTAATTTTCACTCAATCCAAAATCGGTTGAAAATGACCCAAGAGCATCTATCTGAGATCACTCCCACCAAGTTTCATGGCTGTCATTCTATTACTGTAGTCCCAAATGCGTTCCGACCATTCAAAAACGTGGTTTCTCATTCTCAACTCATTTTCGACACTTTTTTGACAAAAACGGCCGTAATTTTGAAGATAACAAAATTATGTTCGACAGATGTTTAAGTTACATGGTTCTACACAAATTTACCAAATTTTATGACAATCGGTCAATAAATGTGAATGGCGCCGAAACGATCGAACTTTGGTCCAGAACGGCCGTAATTCTCAACCAATTCAATTTTAATTGCAAATGACCTGGAAGCATCTATTTGTCAACACACTTACCAATTTTCAGCGTTATAGATTGAAAAGTGTGCCGTCGGCGCTTGTCCGACTAACCAAAAACACGATTTTTGAATTATTTTGGCGCTTTTTTGACAATAGCGGCCGCAATTTTTGACCAATCAAAAAATCGTTGAAAATGCCCCTCGGCAGTAATTTTAGACAAGTCCATACCAAATTTCATCAAAATCGGATGAACGGTATAGGCGCTAGAGCACTGCACGGACTGACGGACGGACTGACGGACTGACGGACTGACGGACTGACGGACTGACGGACTGACGGACGGACAGACTTTTTCCAGAAACCACTTTTTTGGACTCAGGGGACCCCCAGGATCATGGGAAACCCAAAATCTCAATTTCGAAATTTTGCACGAAAACAATACTTTCTCGCCATATATGGCTAGCGAGAAAGTAAAAAGTACCGGTTAGGCTAGATGCCGAGGGGCTAACCACTCCAGCAGGTGTATTCCCTTTCTCGAACGCCAGCAAACCCACCCAACTAACACCTTCAATATTTATTGTAAGAAGAACTGTTTTCCGTATATTGCATGTTGGCGTGCCTTATCTTCTTACAATAAATTTTGAAGGTGTTAGTTGGGTGGGTTTGCTGGCGTTCGAGAAAGGGAATACACCTCCAGAGATTCCTTGAGATTCCACTGAGATTCAAGAAAGATTTCCAAAGATTCCAAACTATATTCATAGAAAGATGAACCCCGAAGGGCTAAAAACTCCAAAAAATTCCAAGATTCCCTGAGATTTCATAATGATTTCCAATGATTCCCAACGAGATTCCCAACGAGTGGTTAACCCCTCCCTATAGATACAGTACGATTTTTGCTCATATCTTCTTTCAAATATTAGTGGTATTTAGTAATCATGTTTCTTTTATATTTCAGAGCATGGCTGATAACAATAACCGCTGTTTGGACATCCGGTCTGGTCCTGGAAGGCCATCAAAAAATTCCAAAAATCTGCCTAGAAGAACTGGAAGGACCTCCGCGATGTGAAGGCAAGCTCAGGGGAGAAAAACTGAGCTGCAGGGGAGGTTTTGTGCCCCTTAATGCCAAAGAACTTCTCAAAACCAAAACCCTTTCCCTCTGCCATTGGGTAGAACCTTCCCTCTCCCCGTCACACATCCTTCAAAGGTTCCCGAACCTACAACGTCTAGCAGTCAGAGAAGGCAATGTCTCGTCCCTCACGACCGATTTCCCTCATTCTGCGCTAGAGGCAGTGATTCTGACTGATTTAAAACTAGAATCGATTCAACCGACTACTTTTTCACAACTCACGCAACTCAAACTTTTGGATCTGTCAAGGAACCAGTTAGAGAAACTGGATCCTGGAGTCATCTTCGCACTGCCCGACAATATCAGAGTGTACCTGACTGGTAAGTTACTTGTTTCATTACTTAGGTACGTCTCAGGACGGCCTCGATAGCCGAGTGGACTAAATGGTCGACTTTTGAGAAGCAGTGAGAGCCGGGTCACACCGGTTCGATCCCGATCCTACCAAAAAATTTTCTGCTCGGCATTCACCTTTGATATGTTCAGCATGTCAAGTGAAATGTATATCGAGGCTGTGGTGGTTCGGAACCCACCTAAAACTGTAGGTCCCCATCGTTTACTCGATGGCTGGGGAGCTGGTATTTGGTAGTGCTGCCAGCTGAGCACAATGGATAGTTCTTGAAAACGGTCTAGTTGCTGGGCTTCAGATATTAGGTACGTCTCAAGCTCATACAGTATAAATTTCCACGAATGTTGAGCAATGACGGTAGAGGTCCTGCGTTCCAGTAATGACATAAAGGGGATTCTAGGATGGATGTCACCCCTGGGCGATTGAGTGATGACTAAGTATGAGCTTTACCAGTAGGGGCACTTTATAGATCAAGCCACCCTCTCACACCCACGCACTCCTTAGTTGGCTTCGGCCAACCCCTGTTTGGCTTCGGCTTCGGCCAAATATCCATCTGTGGTCTTATACCCCACCAGGCGCTCTCACCCTCAAGAAAGTCAGACATTTTCGTTTGTTTTCCAGCACTGACCCATCGCATCCTTTACTGAAAAGTTTTGAAGAATGGCATAACTTTTGTGATGTGCGTCACAACTGAAAATACAGTCATCTCATTTGTTCAGAGTCAGGTGCTAAGTGTGTTAAGTAACCGCTAATAAATCACGTGGTGATTTATCACAGTGCAAGGTCATGGGCCACGGAGTCATATACCTCATATACCCTGCGACTACTTGCTTTACCCAGGAAGAAAAACCAAAATTGTTCAGGAACGTGTGCGCCCTCTCGACTAAAAAGCAGTGTAGGTTAGAAATGAATTAACTGAGGGTGAAGCCTTTTCTATTTTAGTATAGGTGTTTTGCTAGGGAAATACTGGATTGGGAAACTAAACCTCAAAATGTAATCCAATCATTTTTAAAAAATTCAATTTGTAGAAAGTCTGAAATAGTCCCAAGGCTATTTTCCACCAATGATCAAATTACAATTCTTCCCAGATCCTTCATAATATTTACTGAATTTTTGAATAATCCCTTTTCTTCTCCCAAAGAACAAGGTTTCGAGCAAAAATTGATAGTCAAGGATCGTATGAAGGTATGGGGGGTGAGGGCTGGACATTTACTAGCAAAATCACTCAATGGCGTAAAATTACAGCATGATTAACTAGCCAAAATGACATATTATATTTCAGAATATATATACTTTCCTTGGAAATTCATTCATGACTTCATTCATACATCCATTTTATTGGAGCTTGCCACCTCAATACACTTCTTTTTGTAGAATTACTACCAAGTACGAACTCATATATGACTCACCGCATCTTCGCAAACGACCTACTTGTATGCATTTAGATTTTCGACGATACAAGAGTTTGCCCTGCCTGTAAGACAATGCTCTGGCCGTGACATACGTCCATCAGAGTGAGCAGTGACCTACTTGCCGTGACGTACAACACAAACGTCCGAACCCTATTCAACCCAGCCCACCTTTGTGATTCAAATACATTTGGTAAATTACTGGTAAAAAAATACTCAGTTTTTCAACCGTTAGCGTCAGTAAACCAGCTTCTGAAAAGTATACTAAATTTCAGAGCAGAAAAAAATATTTAACGTTACCCTCTGAAAGATATAGGGGTTAACCACTCCAGGAATCTCGTTGGGAATCTCAGGCAATCATTGGAAATCTTATGAAACTCAGGGAATCTTGGAAATTCCTGGAGTAATTAACCCTTCCGGGTATATCTTTCCATGCACGAATCTCGTTGAGAATCTCAAGAAATCTTTGGAAATCTTCACGGAATCTCAAGCAATTTCTGGAAGGCATGTTCCCTGTAGCACAGAGGAAATATGCCCGTAGTAAGTAACTGACTACTCTCACAAGGAAAAGTTCACTTCCTTAATGTCTGAACTCCAGTGCACCGACGTACCTATACCAAGTAGTTCCCTCCACAATTCACGCACTGGTAGGTACAGCACGTGAGAGGTCCCCTACCTGCTTTAAGGTGAAGGTCCACCTAATAGTTACGGAATTTGCGTAAAACGCGACAAGGTGACCGAGCCTGAACGAGGTCCATATCGTCTGAGGATACCGCTCAAGCATATCCACATTTTGTATCTGTGGTAGCAATAACAAACGCCCATATGCTCAACATAGAAAAATTGGTGTGTTTTGGCCTTAGCTATCTAATTGGGCATGACTGTATAAATCACAAGCCACCCGCACCACCGGGTATGATGGGACAATCTTCAGGCCAGAGAGAAGAACACTGAGGTGGTGAAGGGAGCGAAGGAGGATTATCAAGGCGGGTCGAAAGTCAAAACCAACATTATATCCTACTACCTCGAAATTTCTGAAAAATAAAGTCAGATTTTTTGCTTTGATACTGAAGAATAGAGCTAATGAGAAGTTTCGACCCTTCCTACTAAAGATGCATGGGTGGCAAATTTTCCTGTTCTTCTCTTGATACTCTCCCTGTCAGGAACAGCTACGACACCAATTTAGGATATGGAGCTTTCTGAGATTCACAGGATCAGGTACACCCAATAATTTTTTCAGCGCGGTCCTAGAAAGAAGCATAACGTGAATGTTATTGCAGGAAATCCATGGAACTGCAATTCGAGTCTATCCTGGGTACTGGACTCAGCAGTGCAAAGAAAAGTCGCAGATCTGGATAAAACTACATGTGGATCTCCGTATCCAGGGAAACCGGTGCCCAGGGTCCTCAACCTACTCCAGGTAAATTTAAGCCAAGAAGCTCCAGAACGGTTCTTTGTCTCTCCATTCATACTACACTAATTTTTATAGTTAAAAGGAAGAATTATCTTATCTCTTGCTGCAGCAAGACAAAAATATTCAGCAGTTCCCTTCATCAGCAAACGTACGATGCACCCTGGATGGCGAGATGGCAACCGAACATAGGGATGGCGGCTCCTAGTGGATACCTGCCATTCCAGACCCTCCATTCCAGGAAGCACAACCTATTGTTCCGACAGTTTGGCCATTTTCTCTGACACGTCACTTCGCCTTTGAAACTATAATAAGAGGACATTTTGCTTCTAGCGAAGACCCCACTGCGATGCTTTCTATGGCAATAAAATGTACTTTTCTATACATTTTCAGAAAATGGAAGACGAATGTCCATGGGATATCTGCAGCTGCTCAATGACGCATATCGTGTGGGACACAGACACACGCTTCCTACATCCCGTCATAGCAGTCAACTGCACACACAAAAACCTTCGGGTAAAAAAAGCTTCATGTTTTTCTATAATGAAATACATAATTTAGCAACTCTCGAAGCAATACAACAAACGGAACTTGAAAAAATAAAAATTAATAATATCATTTTCCTGCAGGCAATGCCAGAATCTCTCCCCAGCAGGACCACTATCCTCTACCTGGGCCATAACAACATCTCGGACGTGTCCCCCTTAGCACGAAGCAAGATCTACGACCAAGTAGTGGACGTGTACCTGGACCACAACCAGATCCACAGCATGGAAGTACTTGAGGGTGCTGACTGGCTAAAAAATTTCAGGGTGTTCAGTCTCAAACACAACTACCTAACCCAGGTATTAAGTGAGCAAGATAGATAGATGCGGCATTAACTGAAATTTCGATATGGCATAGCCTACACTTAGAAGATATTTTCTGTGTAGGTACCAACATACGCACTGGACAACGCTTTTGAACGCAACCACAACCTGGGGAAGGTGTATCTAGGGGGGAACCCCTGGACCTGTAACTGCGACTTCACTCCTGGCTTCCAGCACCTACTCATCAAGTACGAATCAGTGGTCAGAGATCTCCACGACATCAAATGTAGAGAGACGGAACATGATGATCACTCCCTGATGCAGGTAAACAAAACCAATATAGGCACAAACCGAGGGAGTAACCACTCCAGAGATCCATAAAGATTTTCAAAGATTCCCAACGATATTCATAGAAAGATGAACCCCGAAGGGGTAACCACTCCAAAAAAATTCCAAGATTCCCTGAGATTTCATAAAGATTTCCAATGATTTCCAACGAGATTCAAAACGAGATTCCTGGAGTGGTTAACCCTTCGGCACAAACCGAGAGGATCGAGGACTGTTCTCCCGTAGTCGTACGAAAAGTTTGTTTTCTCTATAGTCGTCGTCAACTAACCAACACCGTAGGTACTATCTTCAAGTTCACTTAGATTGAAACTCCGTCGCATTGCACGTTTGATATTTCTAGGTGATGGAGGTATCAAAAGGAGACATCTGCTACGAAGAAGAATCCTCTGTGAACCCCCTGGACATTCTTAGTGGAGTGCTAGCTTCTCTGATCGTCCTAGTTTTGGGGAAACTCATCTACGACTATTGGACATTCAAGAAAACAGGCAAACTGCCCTGGATTGTTGCAAAAATGCCCTGACGTTGTGTTTAAAGGGTTTTTTACATAAAAGTATAAAGCCCTTCTATTTATTCTTCAGGCTTTAGCCTATTATCATTTCTAAATGTGATATTAACAATTAAGAGTTAAATTATTGTAATGCAAAGTTTATTATGGTCTAATATTATATCTTGCAATACACTTACTGCTTCAGTAACCAGCTAGATTCATTTTAATTCGTTTGGTGTCAATATTCAATATTTCACGGGGAAAAGTTGAAAAAGTTTTTGGCGCGAAAACAATCGATATATCGAAAACATTTTTATTCGATAAATCGTAATTTGTAATCGATATCGATAGTTTCTTATCACAATAAAAATGATGGAGGACGGATCTGTCAAAGTGAAAAAGAAGGGGAAAACTGGGCCGTTGAAAAGTTCCCCAGGGTTTTTGAAGTGCATGAGAAGTGTTTATTTATATTTCAAAGAGGAGAAAGAAAAAGGAGCGTTAAATATTCCCATAAACAGTTTTATTGAGAGAACCGCTGTAGCTTGTGGTGTAGGACGGAAGACGCTTTACAACTATGCCAAAAAAGGTATTTTCCGAACGTAGTGGTATTTAAAAAGGGGCTAAAATAATTACCACGATAATTAGGTGTTATTATCAACCTCAAGCCAATTTTTAAATCTAAATGCAGCAAAGAAGCTACTGCAGAAACCTAACCTGAAAAGATTATGTTTTTGTTTATTTACATAGTTTTTCGGGCCAATCCTATGTTGCGCTTATGGCGTAACAACTCTTTTAACTTTAAAGATTTCAGTAGATATTGATTAATATTAGAATATTGTAGGAACGGGCGAGAAAGTAAAAAAGGATTTCCATTAGGTTTTGGTATCAATACAAATAGCAAGAACAGTAGAAAAATTTAAAATAGGGTATAAGTCAGTCGGTCCTTCGGGAGGGGCTATCTCTGTGATGGCGAAAATCACGTCAAATCGCCAGAGGCAAACAAAACAACTAAAAATGAACATGTCCAAACCGTTTGTTGCCTCTGCCTATTTGCCCCAATCTGTTCAATCCATTCGCCATCAGAAAAATAGCCTTGTACCATGAGGTGACATACTTCTCGTTGTAAATGCGTGATCCAACTGTAGGCAAGTTTCGAATCACATTTGGACATGAGCTTGTAGACGGAGAGCCATTGCGTCCTAGCATTTTGGTGATGCGAAGCTTACTAATAGCAGAGGGTGGCGCCACAAGAGGATCATGTCTTAGCTATACCTTATTTGAGCTGAGTCAATTACCGAACCTAGCTATTTACAATTAGGGACCGCACCATATTATTCATACTGGTGACTCGAGTCAACAAGGGGTGTAACCGAACGACTGACTGTTCATATGTAGTAGTTGGGCTGCGCTTTCCACCTGCGTTACAAGCTACCTCATTCTCTCAACCCTAACTGTAAAACGAAGATTGGAATATGGAACTGCCCTTTATTTCCCTAAGTGATCTTTCACTGGGAAACTGGATGAGTATAACAGAGGTTTAAGTATATCATCCCTCATTCTAGGGGCTAATATGAAAATAGCAACTATAGCTTACCTTTCTTCTTGAAGTTCACGGCTTCCAAGCTCTCCATGTATGTATCCAAGCGTTTCACCTCCCAGCTGCTCCTCTTCCACGTCTCTGAGAAACATTCGCGACTGTAAAAAAGCAAAAAAGCATGAGGACGGCTGTTTCACTCACAAGAAAATCTAGATATAAAAAATTATCTCTTTGAAAAGTCAAAGGGTGGTTTCTGTGGTAGAGTAAAACTCGACGTACCTTATTTATAACTTTGAGACGTAGACCGGGGAGCAATCAAGTAAAAAACACCGAGCTAATTTAGAGCTTAGCTAGAGTTCTTATAAACACACTAGTTCCAAGCCCATAGAAAATTCTTTCAGGTCTGTTCGACGAGCATCCTACTCTCCTACAGCCCAAAAAGCGGAAGAAGAAGAAGGGTAAACCAGTAGCAGTGTTAACCCATGGTGTGGATGAAATATGTCGAGGGCACACGCTGGAGGTCGTCACTAAGAAGAAGGCTCGAAGTGTCCAGGTTCAAACGCAAACCCCGGTCTTCTTAACCTCTACTGCTGTTAATAGTAACATAGCTAACGGTGCAACAACTGCTGAAGACGGGTAAGGGGTGTCAGAGCTGTTCTTCTGAAAAGGTTTGTTAGGCTAAAAGCTGTGAATAGGTCAGACAGTTGCATCGATTGAGTCTAGTTTTTCATTCACTGATGTTCCTAAGTATGTCTGTTTTTTGTTTTTGTAGTATGTTTCATTTATTTTCCAGTTACTGCGAGCTGTCAGCGAAAGATGAAAAGTTCTCACATGGAAAGGGGCCCAGCGGAGAGGTGAGCGGTCCTTGGGCGGGAGGTAACGCCGCTCGCAGGGACATCGACTACTTCACCAAGACCAACATCTGGCAAAACGTATACAGCATCAGCACTGCTGGTAACAATTTACGTATTTATAAGCGCTTTCTTTTTTATTACTTTTGACCTCGCCTTTCCTAAAAATAACTGGGCCGAAGTATAGAATGTCAGGCTGTCCAGTAAATTCTTATGTTAAGAATTTTATCTAACTATAAAAAAACTTCTCAAATTCATGGGTTTCCAAATATTTTTTCAATTTTGTTTAAACTTCCACTCTCTTTAGCTTTGATTTAATTTCGAAGAGTGTTCAGATCCATTTCGCGGGTGTTTTAATGTTACTTTAATGAAAACTAATTCTGAATGTTTCAGAGGCAAGCGCCTGTAGTGCAGAGCTGACTCCTTCAAGAATGGGCAACTGCCAACCCACTTCCTCCACCCTAACCGACCTGTGAAGAGCGGTCGCAGCAACCAATACCTGCTCTCCACCCTTAGCGACCTTTAGATGGCGATCACGCGACCAGTCTAACACTTACAGTGAGATGTGTAAATTTAGGATAGGGAATGAAAAATCGACGAGACTACAGATTAGCAGATTCAGCGGACTGACAATAGTTGTTACTCTCTATAACGATGCTGCGGTCCCCTAACGAACTTTGTCGGTCGTTATAGAGAGGCTACTGCATGTTAGAACTTAGACATTTTAATAACGCTCCTTGCCTATAGGCACTGGTGGTAAAACAGCATCGAAACCAAGGATGATATATTTGCAAAGTATACTATCCTTACTAGGCCTCGATAGCCGAGTGGACTAAATGGTCGACTTTTGAGGAGCAGTGAGAGCCGGGTCACACCGGTTCGATCCCAATCCTACCAAAAAGTTTTTCTGCTCGGCATTCACCTCTGATATGTTCAGCATGTCAAGTGAAATGTATATCGAGGCTGTGGTGGTTCGGAACCCACCTAAAACTGTAGGTCCCCATCGTTTACTCGATGGCTGGGGAGCTGGTATTTGGTAGTGCTGCCAGCTGAGCACAATGGATAGTTCTTGAAAACGGTCTAGTTGCTGGGCTTGTCCCCCCCAACCCTCTGCTAACTATACTATCCTTGATTTCAGCTATGGTAAGGTCGCATGTGTGGATTAGACGCGGACTTATTTTTAAGTCTCAGGTTAGGTATCTGTCCCCAATTATTTTTGTAACTCAAAACTTGAGTGCCATTTGTACCTTCTATTCCCGGATTAAAAGTTGTAAGTAAGTAGGTAATCCTCTATGTTTAATCTTTAGTGTGCCATCATGCCCCGTCGTGTAAAGGCAGGATTTATGTTTTTCACCTCCATCCTCAACATCATGGCAAGTCCCGCTCTAATTAGCCTTCACCTACCTCAGAATTTTTAGAGTATTGTACCCATGGATGTTGGAAAGCTTCAAGGTGCTTGTAATTTAGCTGTAATAATTCTAGTCTCAGTGTGTGTAACAAATATTACAAATATGTATGAACCTACTGATGTCATTGCACAATATTGTTCTTGTTATTGTACTAGGACAGGAAAGAGAAGCGTACTGTTTACGCTCCCGCTAGCCATATTATAGAAGAAGTAAAAAATTGTTCTGGTGGGTAGATGAAGTTGAGACGATGGTGGGGAAGCTAAAAAATTAATAATTTTAGGATATCTCAAGTTAGAAACTTAATGTCTACAGCGATACATGTAAGCATTGTAGTGTAGGGTAAGGAGGGATCTGTTTCGATGTTCTCTCACTAAAGATATCAATACAATGTATTGTCGAAGGAACCAATTAATGGCCACTTTGAAGGGAGGCATTTCGAGAAAAGTTCCCCCTTCCAGGTAGCAGTTCCCCTTCGTGCTGCAGTGGACAGTGCAGTGTAGCCAATGAAAGGCTGGCAAAAACCCGAGCTCTTCCGAAGGTGGTAGTAAACACCCCGCGGCCATTGTGGCCATTAACTGGTTTCTTCTACAATACGTTAAATGATCAATTGCCAAAAAAAACCAAGGAACATAAGGTAAAACCCAGGTTACTTACTCGCTCTTTTACCACTGTAAAAATTAATCGCGAATTAGAGGTAATTTGTTGGTTGGTCTAAAAAATAGACGATAAGCTTGAAAACTGATGAGTGATGACTTCTCCCACTTTTTTGTAGGCAGAATCCCAACTAGAGACTACACAGTTTCACAGCGTCACAATTCGAACCTGTGACCTCCACAACTCAGTCTATTGCCCTATGACCTCAGCAAAACTGAAGCCCGCTTATTTTCGACAGTTCCTTTGAATGATTGTCGAAGTGTTTGAATTTTTTATACGCATCTTGGCCTTCGAAATTCCCACAAGGTGCTTGTCAGAGCCGTAAACCATCGATTTTCCAAGGACTTGACCTGTGACCTGTAACAGTTGGATCGGGTGCCTACCTCCTCTTCTGGCCAACAGGTACTCACAATTTTTGAACCTATCTTCCATATGGCAGTGGAATGCAGGAAGGAGCCGGTGTGTGATCGTGATCACAGAAGAAGAGTTGTACCACACTTTATATTAGTGGTGGTAATGTTACCTACCTGCTAAGCATAGCAGAACGTTTTAATCACAAAAACGCGTAAATCATGTGGTAGCTGTTGTGTGACAGTAGTGGGTCACTGGCTGGCTGCTTTTGTCCTATTTCCGGTCCCGGTCTCGAGAGTTCCGGTGTTTCCGCATCAATACTCTACTGACCCTCACACATTAGGTATACCAATCATGGCACAGCCACCTCCATGTTATAACCTTTAACGAAACTGCCTACCTGTACTTAGTACCAAACCAGCCTACGAACTACAATATGGGTCAAGCGGGATATAAGAGGGTATAAACACTTAAACGTAGGCAAGTCACGCACGTTTTGAAAGGTTCCAATCTGCCGGTGGGGTTGCATGTTTCCTGAAGGCCAGTTGGCCAGCACTCCTATCAAGGGATGGCTGACCCCAGCCAACCTCGCAACATCTAACATAGGTACTTACCCAGAGGTATATCTCCAGATTCAGTTTAACTGGCTGTCTGCCGTGTAGTTACCTAAATAATGTACCTAAGTAGCTCTGCGACAACTGCACCCACTATTTTCAATGGAAAAAGCTATTTAAACCTATAAAGCCCGGGCTAATCGGTTAGTTGCTACTGCTACTTACCTATATAATATACTTAGGTACCAAATAACTATAAGAAACTTACCAGTCATCATCTGTAACTGTCCATGGCTACAAAACCGACACATGGCTTAGTAACAAAATTAATAAAATTTAAAAAAAACTGGCTGGTCACATTTTTTCAAGAAAAAAACACAAAGTAAGTAAACAAAACCAACTTTGGTGGGCCCTAAAATAAAGAAAAATAAGGCCCAAAAAACTTTCCCGCCCAATTTTAAAATTGGCGCCAATAATCGATTAACTTTCTTTTACTTCGAAAAGTTTGGAAATTTGTCTTCAACACCTCGCACCTAAATTAAGTCACAGGTTAAGTATCCTCCAGGCTCCCTATGAATTTAAAATAATTAAAAATTCAATTTAAATAAAGATCTTGAAAGCAGGACTTTTCATCCGTGTGCAAGGTAGGTAAGCAGTTTCATCAAGAAACCACGCCCCGAGCACGAATTGAACCCTCACTCAGGATGGTCAGATAAATTTTCAGATGACCCCAATCTGCCGGATTTGCACGTTTACCCTGGAGCGAGCTGTGATCTAGGTCATCGGCCTCAAACCCACTGGGGGCGTTTAGCACGACTTACTCCGGATGCACTTACTAGTCAGCTAGGGCAGCTAAATCGGCCGGTTTGAAGGGTAGCTCCGAGCTACGTAGCGTACGGTACTCTTATGTATAGACGCAAAAACGAATCCACGATAATATTATGCAGGCCTTATTGTGGCAACTAATTACAACAGCACACGTAGGTGTGAAATATTTGTGAAGCTGCATGACACGGTAGGTATATGAACGAAAAATCGCTCTTCAGTAGTGTTTCAAGGCCGCTGAAACCACGGTTTTGGCTATGGCCAGGAAGATTACATACTCATATACAACAGCTATCCTTAATTCCTAAGGTATGTATTCCAATTCCCAAGTTAAGTCTAATTTATAAAATCTTTACCTATAGGCTCTATACCTACGTTCCCTAGTTACCTAACAGTATATTCCGACCATCAGGTCGGCAGGAATCTCTCCTTTGGAATTGCCACTGTAACATGTACGATGAATGGGGTAGGCGCCGTATGCAGGTGTAGCTGTGCGCCTGCAGAGATGGAGAAATGGAGTATGGTAAGTACTCTGGTCAGTCAGTCTCGGGCCAGGTGTCGTGCAGTGCGGATCGATATGACGTGAACACACGTGGATACCAACGCTTTTTACGCACTTTTACAATTAGTTCTGCGTACAAAGGAACATGTACGTATACATCTTCTGATATAATCTCCTTGCATAACTATGCCAGATCCGTAGGTATAGGTAGGTATGCATTTCTACATAATATTATTTAGGGTAGGTAGTGATTGAGCACCATACCAATTTACTGAGTACCCAGCTAGCTATAGTGCCCGGAAAGCTAACTCGATAATAAATTCCAACATTTCTCCACATGCAACCAGGGTGAGAGACCTGTTACCGCTCTCCAGAGCCAGAGAGGCTCCTGCTCTAGACAGCAGTAACATATGCCTCGGCCTCGCACCCCGGTTTTGGAGAAGTGCTAGAGTCCAGTGTGGAAATTTTGATCGAGGTAGGGTACCGAGCACTGTATAATTTCTTCAATCAACGAAAAATATCCGGTTACTATTTCTTTAGAATATTTTAGTTGTTTAATAAGATGAGGTAACCTAGAGTTCCCTACAATTTCAGGTATAATGTTTTTGTTCATTTCCCAGTTTTCTCAAGTAGTGAACGAAAGCCTTGACCCTGCTATATTATAACAACGTGTCCCAGTAGCCTGTTTCCGATATCCCACTTACCCCTGACACCATGACACGGGCACAAAGAACCCCCGCAGGATGCCCGTCCACTCGCTTTGTAGCATTCCTTAATTCCATAAAGAAGTCCTTCATTGTAAGGATGATGGATTGCCTGTCGGAATTGTCACGCTGCCGTTCTTTATTCTTTCCGACAGCTCGTTTGTTATTTTAGTATGAGAAGAGGTAAGGACGACCCTTAAACAAAAGAAGAGTCAGTATCGAGTCACAAACGATAGCTATGTGGAACTGGCAATTCACTTTCAACTTTCCACAGAGCAGGTTAGTTGGTAAGCTTTCTTTTTTCGAAGGGGGCAAAATAATTTCACTTATGGGCAAATCTGTAGTGAGTGCCTACCCCCCCCCCCCCCCCCCCCAACTGTCTGGTCAGAAAGTTTTGACACACAGGCCCCTATACTTTCCCAATAGGCACGCCAAATGAATTACACTTCAAAATCTCCTATAGTCACTCCTATATAAAACGTGGTTGGATCTTGTGCACACACACAGGTACACAATTTTGATTTGCTTTATTTTGCAGAGGATGATGGTGCCATCGACTTTCCTTATCTCCGTCGGAATAATTCTACTGTCCGCAGGTTCGTACTCTTCCCTACTTAATTTTAACATCAAGGTACCAATTCACAGCACAGCGACCAACTTTAACGCAAAATTTTCAGGGCTTTACTGGACATAAGAACTCCGATTTCGGGGGAGATTTGGATGAGTCCTCCTACCCCCAGTAAAGGGTAGTGACCCTCAATATTGATTAAGTCCAGCACCAAGGCTAAGGGTCAGCTGCCGAATATAAAACACGTGTATCTGCATAGGGCACTGAGGGGGTAGTTAGAGACATGCTAAAAAGCTCGACCGCTGAAAATGCTTTCCTGTGTAAGTCCAGTATTGCGACCAAGTGGCACCGGACTTGAGCCATGCATATTGAGTAACCATGGCAACGCATATAGCGTGAACCTTATCTGTCCGCCATCTTTTCGCTCTAGTAACCCTAACCAGAAGTCACGTGGACCAGGCATCCTGCATTTCATATATGTAGGTACATACCTATAACCACTGGTGAACAGAACCTTACTAATTTTGCTCGGGATGGTACAGATGCCGACACTGTGATATTTGGTCTCATATCTACTGCTATCAGTATACTATAGGTAAAGGTGCGACCCCACTATTGTCAAGTGTCCAGACACTGACATTCGGGCAAAGAGTAATATTAGAGAGGTTACCCTTATGTTTACCTTAGGCTAACGGAGGCACTGTAAGAAACATAGCAGTGACGTATGCTCAAATGTTGGTGATATGACACTTGCCAATACAGGGGTGGCACCTCATGACAGTCGATACAACATATTTCTAATTTAATATTTCTATTTTGGCCTGAAACAGCTCCTAGTCAGCTGTTACTTATTCAAAGTACCTACCTATACCTATCTTTAGACCAAAAAAGAAATTAGTAAAACCACAGTTAAATGGCTCAGTTAACTAGTTTCTGTCGTTACAAAGACACACCTACCTATTATAGGTACTTACCTACTTCAGAACAATTAAAGACCCACTCAGGAATATGTCATTCACAATTTAAACTGAGACCCTATAGTACCTAAATAAATTAACAAATAACTAGGTATAAGGTTTTGAAAAAAAAAAAAAAAAAAAAAAAAAAAAAATCATTCGTCGCTGTCCAAAACATTTTGAGGATGGTCCACTTTTTTCTGAGGTGACTTTGGCGGAAAAGGCGTTGTCTCGAGATTCGTGCTGAACCTGGAGGTGATAAGCACCGCAACCCCGGAAAACCTTGGCGCGCTTACTAAAAGAAATCACTTTGGTTATTTTATCGCCAAACCCAACAAAGCATTCATTATTTCGGAGTCAGACAACACAATGCTTTTAACGTGCTGCTAATCCGATTGTCTTCACCCAATGTCGTTCCAACGTTCTGAACATATTAAAATATGTCTCCATTCTGGTGAATTTTTATGCCCAAGGTGTTAAGGCCAAACATACCTACATTCGCTATTTGTTTACGTTTTTTTCTGCACACTTTGTGAGGAAACTATCGGATATTTAAATGTTCCGAAGTACCTAATTATAGTATGTCTTTTTAACGGGCAAGATTAACAGGCTTGCGGTAATTTTAGGATCGACTGATTTTCGTCCAAAAAAATTTGTCCGATCGTAAAATCACAACACAGCCTGTTAATTTCTGCCGTTAAAAAGGCACACTATATTTCAGAACATTTTGAATTGTGTTTTTACCGTGCAATAACTGGAACTTAACTGGAGTTTAACGTTAACCGAGTATGGAGAGACGCAGCCTTAGTTATTCTGAGTTAAGTGAGTTATACCGTCTACCATCTTAATTTTATCAACGCAGAATTCGCTCCTCTTGGAGGAAGTAACTTGGAAAAGACTGCAGTGGTAGGGTAGAAACTTGACTCGCACTTTCTCAGGCTTCACAGGAAGAAGTTAACACCTCACCGTATTTTCTTTTAGTGGGTTCTTGTTGACCTTTGCGCGGAAAGAGCACTTTGCACAAACGTGCAATCAGCTCAATTAATCTTTCTTGCATTTTGTTTTGAACCATCGCCCGTCACGCTATTTTGAGTGGCAGTCATTTCTTTATCATGAACTGGCGTGGGAGACAATAGCTTTATCCTTGCAGGATTTTAAAGTTAGTGACTAGAGAACTACTTAGGACCTATTATGCAGCCCTTGAGCTGAAGAGGGTGCTAGCCGAAGCCGATAACAAGGGGAACCTGATATCCAAATTCCTGGAGTTCACTAAAGACTTAGGCAGGATACGATGTAGGTAGTAATGGGTTCTCGAAGGTCCTCTAATGCTCATCCAGCCACCTTTGGTGTGACCTTTCGAGTGTCCTTGGGATATGTCATGGTATTCTGGTATTGAAAAATGGCGACAAGCTTTGTTATTTAACAATGAACATCCTGTTATATTCGAGCACGGAAGGACGATGTAACCAGTTTCCCTACTTCCAATGGTATATGAATCCACGACTAGACCAGAAACAAACTTCTCACAAAAATTTCGACCTAATTTAGCACATTTTTTTTTCCACAGAAACAGCAGTTTCGCTTTCGAGGGACTGCGGACGGTCCGAGTACGAGAAATGTGTTCGAATGGCGGATCCCCTCCTTACAGACGCACACATGATCTTCCCCGACAACATGGTCGACATAGATTCCGTATGCAGGCAAGTAATGCACATAAGCACCTGCTGCTGTATTTTTAAAGTCAAGGGTATTACGCTAGGGTTGGCCACTGTGAAGCCTAATAATAATAACAGCTGAGGGTTGGGGGGGACAAGCCCAGCAACTAGACCATTTTCAAGAACTATCCATTGTGGTCAGCTGGCAGCACTACCAAATACAAGGTCCCCAGCCATCGAGTAAACGATGGGGACCTACAGTTTTAGGTGGGTTCCGTACCACCCCAGCCTCGATATACATTTCACTTGACATGCTGAACATATCAGAGGTAAATGCCGAGCAGAAAAACTTTTTGGTAGGATCGGGATCGAACCGGTGTGACCCGGCTCTCACTGCTCCTCAAAAGTCGACCATTTAGTCCACTCGGCTATCGAGGCCGTTTTCTGCGAAGCCTAAAAGAGAGTAGGTATGAAGAGGCTCCAAGAATCTGCTGTTGTGACACTGATTTCATCGTGATAGCTTCTGCCTTTACTGAACTTTGGTCTCGACCAAAAAAAATCTACTAATTTCCTACTTGATCACAGTCATAGCCCCTCTGTTACTAGGGGGTTTCCCATGCACTAAAAAATAATCACGTTCTCAGGTAGCAAAAATTGTGAAGTTTCGTTGCGATTTCACTTTTGCAGGAAATGGACACAGTTCGTAGATTGCATTCGGGACTACATAGACAACTGCTTCACGGAGTCCAGGAGGCAGCAGTTCAACAAAGCAGTTGAAACTCCCGTGGACTCCGTCCACCAAATGTGCACGAGTAGCAGTTACCAGACCGAGTACCTCCAGCACGCCACGTGTCTGAAAAGCACTCTAACAGATGACCGCTACTGTGGACGCCATTATAGGCACCTGGCAGCGCAGGTCCAGGGCAACAGGGACATGGAACGCGATGACCTTTGCTGGTAAGTAAAAAAGACGAAGGGGATGAAACTGCTCTATGGCACTTCAAAGGGTATTAATTTTTTAGGTTAAATTGAAACTTATCCAGATCGTTTGATTTTGTTTTCACTACAGTTCCCATCATCGGTTCAGAGAGTGCGTCCTAACGGAGACCAGGAGAACCTGCGACAGTAAGCTGGCCGTGTCCTCCAAAATGCTTCCCAGTGCATTCAGTAGGCAGATGCTGGACAAGGCGCTCAGTTTCCTCCGAGAGCAGTGCTCGGAATACACGTAAGTAACTCATGCCAAAGAGAGGGAATTAAACAACTACAAAATTCAGGATATCCCTGAGGCAGGGTCAAAGTTCTTCATAAGCTGAAGTTGTTAAAGAGTATTAAGTAACTTCTTCTTAGAGCGTGACAGTCTTGTTCACCGCCTCGACAACTCAGTACGACACGGCGACATAGTCATGCACACGTGCGGCTTATGTCAACGACTCGACGGACATTTTCACCCTGGGTGAACACGTAGTGAGATCTACAATGTGTCTATTCTCAAGTTTACTCCTATCACTGCAACAGGAGCCCTATTATGGATCTTTTAAACATAGGGAAAATAGCATTGCAAATGTTTATCACGCGGTTATCACGCGTGATAAAAAGTTCCGTAATAGAGCTGCAGATCTTGCTTTTCAGGCCAAATCCAGGCGAATGCACAGGTTACCAGCCTACGTCAACAAGGGTGGACCAATCAGCGGACGAGCTGACGGATACGACACACATCATCGGTCCGACGTACAGTATAGGTCACACCCACACCATCTCTGATTTGGGAGATTCCATCAATCGGGAGACAGAAGCAGAAACCCCCGCTGCCACCCTTAACCCTCTGACATGGATCCCAAGCCGTGATGGGCGCCGACGGACGACCGGCAACGACCCGGAAACGGAAACAACAGCGCATGAACCCTCCACAAGGTAAACATTAGAGATCAACAGGAAATATATGAATAAAAAATCATGACACTGAAAAACTCAGATACTGACTTTCTTTATCTATAGATGACTTACTATAGAAATCGTATTACTGACAGATACTCTGAGTCATATTATGTCTCGTTTGACTGTAGATCAAGTTACGGCAGAGGGGTGACTTGGGAGCCCACAATGTCTCGGGATGACTTGTTCAAGGCGACCCATTACAAACCGTCGACCGAAGCGTGGTACCCAGGCACGGGCAACAACATTAACTACCAGAAAGAGGTGGAGGACTTCAACAGCAACGACGTCGAGGAACCAAATCAGCAGGTAAATGCAAGAGATGAAGGAAGCCGGGGAAGCCGCTCTGGAGAGAAAGCCTTTAGTGGCAGAATTCAAGGGGGCTTGTTCAAACCCTGGTCTTGCCGTTGAAATATTTAGTATGACATTTTTGTCTCTTGACACTGGGTAGGCTGGAAAACCAACAGATATCATAAGGCATGTCTTGTCACAAAGATACTAAAATATAGTCTACCAAAGGGAATAAACACCGGTCCAGAGGACCAATAAAGAACAAATGGTACAACACTCCAAATGGTGCACGTTTAAATCAATTGTGTATTTTTTCAGGGCCTAGCACATTTCGATGAGGATAACGGAGCGACGTCTATCCACGTAAGCGTAGCAGTTGTCTGCGTCCACGTCATCCTTCTAATGGTGTTCTTTTAAAGAGGGACTGGGAGGATGAATATTTTTCATATCTCAGCCACCTAATCTCAGGCTAAAACTCCGTCCACTGCTATTTATTTAAAACCTTTGTTTAGTTGGCTAGGCTTTGTTTTTACCAAGTAAACTTATAGAAAACAGTGCAGTGTCAAGAAAATCTAAATGCATGGTTAATTTATAGATGTAGCGACAACCCTCCAGATATAACCAGGCTTTCAGCTTTGTATTCACTGTAATATTTCGAACCGTTAGTTGATTGTAAAAAGCTTTCAGTGTTGTGCCAGATTCAAATTATTTTAAAAATTTACCCTATAGAAAGAAAGTATACGTATAAAAAAGTACCAAAGAAATACAATATAATATATTACAGCTGTCTGTCAATGAAGTTGTAAACCAGAGAAAGTCTCTTAGCAACAAAGCTTACCTTCTCAACTGTCAGGATGAGGTTTAGGTATGACTATCAACAAACTGGACATCAGAGAGGAGCAAAAGAGTGTCAGGCAGAGGGCGAGGCTGAGGACTCAGAACTGTCATCGTTCCTTTTTCCGGGTCTACCCGAGTCCTGCAAACCAAAACGCAAGAACATAAGATATTGATTTCCTTGAATTTTTGGAACAAGCTTCAAAATAACTTATTTATTTATTGATTTTTTATTACATATACTCATATAATTTCATAGGAACAAAGCTAGCGAAGAAAAATGTATCTTACACACTAACAAATCCAGCGACGTTAGTCTGAATAACGTTTTCCTCCGGGCCCGCCGCAAAGCTCACGGCCAGGATGTGGTTCAGGAGGTTTGTACCTGGAGACACAACATTAATATATGGACATAGTATATTATACTGAATATACTTCCACTAAAGCTTTGGTATGAGAAGAAAGGGACATCCCATGGTGAACAATGCCAATGTAAATTTACGCACATTTCCATGAAAAATGACTGATATCCTTTGAAACAAAAATTCATTTCATGAGAAGAAAGGGACATCCCATGGTGAACAATGCCAATGTAAATTTACGCACATTTCCATGAAAAATAACTGATATCCTTTGAAACAAAAATTCATTTTTATACGCTGAATACGCTCAATCTTGGCAAGGCGACGTCTTGACGTCTCAAATTATGCTGGAGTTATAAATCTCAACGATATTCCAAGAGTATCATTACTAGATGTAATGATTACAAAATGTTAGAGTTCTGGTCGTCATCATTCCAGTCAACCTCTCGCTAAATAAAGCTTTGTCGATTTTACCTGGTGTAACTTGCACAAGCTTGGTGAGGTTTTCTTCCGGTTTCATGCCTACAGGCATACAGGAATCAGGTAGAGACGGAGCCCCGATTTTGTATACTTTGACGTCACTGAGTCGCACCTCAAACGAGTGGGGGAACAGCGGAGACTGGGTTGTCCCGTAGAAGTACTCATTAATTCTGTTATCTCGGTTCTCAGCTCGGTTCTGTTTCGATCTTTCAACCACCTGAAACAAGACTTCAAGGTACAACTGGTGAAGGAAGGACCGAAAACTGCTGCAGATGGATGGAGAGAGCTCATTTAAGAATGGGTTTTGCTTTCCATTTTTTGAGTAAATTGAAGGATATTTATATTTTCTGAAATATAATATGGAAAATACTTATTGTGGTGCCAGTGCCACTCCTAACGTCGTCCAGTGAAAATCAGTGGCTTACGGCGGCGTCTTTATCTGTACCCTGTACGGCTGACTTACCCCACGGGACTTAGGCAGGAAGACCAGATGGATAAAGCTTGGCAGATCCCTTTGCAGCTCATTGTACAGCCTCTCCTGATCAAGCACCAAAATAACATCCACTTCGAAAGCTTGAGCGATATGGAGAAGCAATTTATAGCCATCACCGCGGATCCACCCGCATGTGTTGATCACCACTCCAGAGACGTTTGCTAAACAAATCATTGATTACAACCCTGTTAGGTAAAATCTCAAAGAATCGCACTATAGAAGCCTGAGGCCATTTGCAGCAGTGCAGCTCAACAAATTTCAGAAAAGTTACCTGTAACAGAACCTCAGAAGCTCTGGCAAGGACTTGAGACTGCAGATATAATGTTGTTTGGCTACGTTTCTGAATTTGCTGCGGAAACTTCTGCATACAAAAATACTGTACATACATTGTCAGCTGCATTGCAAGCCTGTTGAGGGGGGGATCCGCCGTGTATTTTCTCTGTACCTAAACCTACTGTACCCGCCAGAAAAGTCTTTAAAAACGCATTATCTTTTGTCATTAAACTGGCACCTTACCCTTTTTGTTGGCCTGCATCCGGTCCGTTACAACTTCGGCGAGTTTAGTGACCAGTAGAGAAAAGAGGGGAATATTCTGCCCAGGGGATGCATGCCCAAAGTGATAAACAAGAGGCGCCTGTTGGGAGAATCCCCCCTCCACGCACGCAGGCCGCTCCACCAGCATTGCGCCAATGCTTCCCGGAATCCCAATGTAACCTAAAATAAGAAAGATTCGTTATTCGTTAGTTTAATCCAAGTGCCAACAGGAGGAGACGATGCAATGGGCTGGAGACAATCTATGGGCTCAGGGTACGGCCCCCTACAGATAAATCTCACTAGAGAGAGGAAAGGTCACCTGAGTAATAAAACTTAAAAACCCGTCGCTTCATATTAAATGAATTTAAATAAGTGAGTCGGCCTAGAACGGCATTACGTCAGCACTGAACAGATATACTATAGGTACCTACTAATAAATCAGCATAAAACGTAATCGTCTATTTTCACCCCTGGGGGTTCTACAAATAAACGGTTACTGGGTTATTTTGCGAACATGGCCCCTTAGGTAAATATGGGAGGAATCGTGATGTAAATAAATTCATCCTTACCCTGCCCCACATCTAAATCAACAAAAACTGGTCTACGTCCCATTCTGACGGCGTAGTTTAGTAAAATCCTGCAAACTGTGCTTTTCCCTACATCGCAGGGACCTACAACCATCGTTATAGGCCCCCGTTTGTCCTTAGTTTCGGCATCGAGGCGTAGCTGCTCCAGTGCTGCGTGGCAGTTGAGGTACATGGTCATAGGAGTCTCACGTGCAATATACGCCACATCGGGTTTCCCACGCAGTTCTAAGGTACAGCCTTGCCATGTAAAAATAGCTATTTTAGCGCCACAGCGGAACTCGTAGGTTTTACCCTGCCATATTTCTGTTCCAAAAAGTTCGGCCATTCCTGTTTTAAGCTGCAAAAATTAAAACAGTTCTTTGCATAGCATTTTATCGCCGACATTATGGCAACAGCAACAAGAAACAGTGGATCACAACTTCTCTACGATGGGACCGTGCTAACCCCGCAACGGTGGCCCAACCTCCTGTCGTTGCGTTCGGCCAACTCTAATTTCAGACGCAATTTTCGAGCCTCTGGAACATAGGCAATAAACCACAATCCATATTTGGCCCTTGGTTGGCACAGAAGTCGGCACCTACATCCTAAATCTCCTAAATGAAGCCATTGTACATCAAGACGTTCTTTTCCAACAACGTATGACATCTTTATATCCGCGTGCAGAATAGAAATCGCCGGGAAAAACTGATCCGCACCCTTCCTATGCTGGTTCGGTACTTAGGGTGCGAATATAAAACATAAAATGATTACCTCAAGTTTAACTTTCTCTGTTTTTGATTCAATTTCAAATCGTAGCTCAGATTCTGGTTTAAGAACATATTCTTTGACATTATCGTCACTTTTCTCCGTTAGTAAATCAGCCATTTTGAAACCAAACAACAACACAAAATAGACGGAGGGGCAACATGACGAAATAAAATTTTTGCTACGCACAATCATAATTCCCGCCATTTTGCTGTTGTCATGGCGAAATTACTTGGATTCAATTTCAAATTACTTCCCCTCAACCCCTCGCTCCCTGCTTAGAGGCTGAAGATAACGATCTCGGTTGCCTGAATATCGTCATTGGGAGACCCTACTTCTGAACGATCTTTGTTCCGATGGTACGAAGTTTGAGTGTGGGGTACGGGCAGAGCAATTTGCTTCTGGAAAGGCAAAGAAGTCGCCAGACGTAACATCACCGGACTTACGGTCCGGACTCCGGATTCTCCTATTAGGTTAGAAAGAGGCACCAAGCTACTTTTGTTACTAAAATTTAGTAGTGGCAGGTAGAAAGGAAATTAATAACGCAAATCCCTTTTCATAAGTGAGTACCGTTCACTTTTTTTTATATATTTTTATCGCTTTTTTTGCAATTTGTTTTTAAACAATCTAAATACTTAATTTGATAACTAGTGTGACAGCGTCAGTGGGCGAGCCGAGGGTGAAGGGCCGCCTGCCGAGTCCACCTACGGCTCCAATCCCTTTCACGACAAGTCTGCACCTTGTCGCAAAATACTTTTACACACACGGTACCAATATATTAATAGATCAATGTACAGAGTAGAAATATTATTTGACTATGTACAAAAAACGTTCCGTATCAGTATATACGGAACATCACGTCAACATGTCGCTACCTAGTGTTTGTCTTCAACACACTTTACACAAGGCGAGACTTGGTTCAGCTAAAGCCTGATACCTGCCAGGGCAGCTGAAACAGTGTGGGGAACCTATGCCAGAACCAGCAGTCCTCTCGAAACTAGTCCAACCTCCGAGAGAGAGGGAGACGGATGGGAAATTCAAAATTAACAAAAACAAAACGTCGTCTACAAAATGTACAAAAATAACCTCATGCTAAACATTTAAAATACAACAGAGAAGAGAATAACAAAATGTCCTTTCTATTTTTATTTTTCAGTGTGAGCCCAACAGAAACAAGGATCATGTAAGCTTAGAAAATAAGCTTCGAGGTTGGGTCTGGCTATGCAGAAGATAAATATATAAAACAATTCGACTCAATGAGCCATGTGAGGAGTTCCGGAGTTACAGAGTGGAGCATTGGAGCGTGTTTATTCCCCAACGGATGCTTCTTGCTCTGGGGGAATCTACGCAAAACAAGAAAAACAAATCAAGCAAGGAAATAAATGCAGCTGCCTTCATGGTCTCCTGGTAGGTCAGGGCATGGTCAGAAGGATATTTATTTACTCAAATAGTTCAGCTTACGTGGCTAACGGGGGGATGACTTGGATCAAGATGACTCTTCTTCATCCGCTTCCATCATCGAGAAGAACGTGCCGAGGCAGGCCATGCACATTCCCTTGCCCTCCATGTTTTGGTTATCTTTTGACGCCTTCCAGTTCTTGAACGAGTCGGAAGAGATGACGCACTGGTCGTGCAGGAACTGGCACAGTTCAAATAGGATACCTAAAACAAATGCCGAGGATTGTCAAGGCGTTTCATTTTTTCTCTCATACTCACAAAAATTCAGCGTATTTCGCGCAAGAGCACTTTTAATTTTCAATAAATAAGTTAATAAAATAACGCCTTTGAGCTTCCCGCTCACCTAAAAAAAATTACTCGCTTGCCCACACAAAAGCATAAGTTACCTTTAGGATGCTGGAGTTTGTTCATCTTGGCCTGAATGGCGTAGAGACAGTTGAGTTCCCTATCCCCCTTATTATCAATATACCGGAGCATAAGGTTGACAAGCTTCAGCAGTAACTTCTCTTCGAACGTCCATGTGTCATTCTCATGTCCTGAAACAACAAAAATATTAAGAGAACTGTTCGCCGGCCCGAATGGAATGGGCATCGTCATTCCGTACCAAAGTAACTCATTATTACTGCCATTGAACTCTTGAATAAAACGCCGTCCATAAAATTTGCACCAATACTGTAGCAATAAACAGCGATTCAAGCTACTATAAAAGTGTACTGGTCGTGATAGACATTACCATGACAGCAAATTACTTACGGACTATACAATAATCCAGGAGAGCATTGGTGAGCGCACGGATGAACGGAGGCTGCGTGATGGCGGGGCAGTCAGCGGGGCCGACATTGTCCTTCACGTACCTCGTGATTTCATCGAATTCCGCGTTACGCTTAAACATTTTCGTCAGTTCACCAGTTATTCGCGCCTCGTCGAATGTCCTTTGCGGCTGTTTCGCCGGCAGATTCTCTAGGAACTGTAAACTCTATAAAAAAAGAAATACCATCCTAATTAGTGCAATCTAAATAGTACTCATTTAAACGGCTCCTGTTGCGTAACGATGGTCTCATTATTTTATTTTTCATCATAATTTTTATGTCCACTACTTTCATTTTTAATAATCACTGACATCGTATATTGTGTAGGGATGGCGTAGGGTCATACATCAAACTGATGTTAACAGACTTTATACTTTTACTTTTTTTTATGTCTGTTAACGCTTGGATGCAAGGAAGATTTTCCAATGACCAATTGGAGAACCTCTCCTCCCTCAGTTCGAATACCATTAATAATGTAGTAATTACTTACATGTGTCCTGAGGAAGTCTTCGTAAGGCGCGGGTGCGCCCAAATAGGCACGGAGAGCAGGCACGCAGCCGGCGAGGGCAGGGGAGTCGGCGTGCTCTTTGGAAATTATTTTCAGCAGAGTAGCTACACACGTAAGATGGCCAGAGTCGGCTGGGCCGAGAGCTTCCAGCACAGGGCCGAGAGCTAAGCTAACGGTCACAGTATCGGCCAGCAGCATGGCCAGGTATTCCCAGAGACGGGGGATATCCACTATCAGGTCCTCCGCGATCTCGACACATCCTTTCAGGCTGCCAACACAAAAAACAATTACGTTACTAAATTGAACAGTTCAAATGACAGCAATCAAAAATAGATTCTCTTCTTAGAGAATTTCAGTATCCTTTTGGCATAAGCAACATTGTTTAACACTTTTTTGTGACAACTTCAAGAAGTAGTTTTCATCATATTATGGTACCAGAATAGTATCATCTACTACCTTTTCAACTATAGATACTTTTTGTTCTGAATAACAGTGCATCTTTTTAACATCAATTTAATAAGTTGGAATTTAACTAGAGTGGTTTTATAAACACTCAATTGTTAATTCCTAACATACTTCGGCTGAATTACACCAATTATTAACGAAATGTATCCAACATAATAATTATGGCCAATATTGGCATTATCGTAGGAAAATTTTCCATAAATGGAAATCACGTTTTTGATTGGTTAAGACGGATTTGCAACAACCCTAATCGACAGATTTCCTTGAAAATTGGTGAAAATGGTCTCAGATAGATGCATCAAGGACATTTTCAATAGATTTTCAATTACTTGAAAATTAAGGCCGTGACATGGAAAATAGAAAACACGTACTTTGTGCGTCGAACGACACTTCACCATTTGACGGATATGTTTGAAATCCGGTGAGTAGGTGCCTAAAATTATTGTCCAGTGCATGGCAAAATATTTTTTAGAAAAAGATAAAATTTTGGCCAAAAAAAAAATAAATTACGTAAAAAAAAAATTTAAATTTTCGATACCGCTGGCGTAAAAATTGCGAGAAAGTCAAGTGCGACCATTCTCGGACCCTTTATTTACCGATACGATAGCGCTATCGTGTACACGATAGTCTTCACGTTAAAGTGGTGAAATCCAGCCTTAACTATTTAGCATGCTTTACGCGTGACTACCTTCGATAACTGAGGAATTGAATGCCAATGCTATAATACGTACCCAGTGAGGAAGTGTGTGTGTGTGATGTCGCCTGTCTGTATAAAGTGGGCCAATAGGCGGCCCGAACTTCGCCGCACCGCGTCCGATTTCTCCAGAGCGGAAAGGAAGACATTCAGAACCATATCACCCTTAACCGAGTCAGCAAACTTCTCTTCGAGGGTCCGGGAAGCCTCCTGAAAGATTAAAACAAAATACATTTTTAAATGATGTCAAAGTTAGAGCGTACAGCAGTACGTTAAGATGATAAGTCCATGTTTATCAATACTGACACACAACGAATAACATAACGTGCAGACAACTAATGGACACTGTTGGAGCTTCGGTTCTTTTCCTTCTTTCCTACGAACTGTTCAGTATCCTTTTGGCAATAAACACAGTGACCACAGAGGATCGCTTCAAGCATTTTCGGATATCATCATTACTAGTAGCGCTTTCTGTGTTCTACATTAGTGCACAGTGTTCCGCCTGTCTTACCTCGGCGTCTTTGCCAACGCAAAACTCCTCGACCATGGCCCGGGTCTGGCGTTCAAGCACTTCCGGTTCCACAGGCTCAGGGCCGCTCGGGGTGAGGGAGGGGGCAGGGGTTGATGGCGTCTCCGGGCCCATCGAGCCGGATCTGAGACCATCACGCGACACTTCACGTGACGCGGGGCCAGAGTCAGGCCTGAGCTGCTGACTGCTGCGCGAGTTACGCCCTTCCTCTGAAATAGAAGACGGTTTTGATCACAGGCTCATAGCGCTCTGTTGCTGTCTGGTGAGCAGGTGCACCAAATAAATGAAGGTCCGATAATAAGTCGTGGAAGGCTTACTTGCCATAAGACATTTTTTTACTGGCTGGACCATTTTTTAATTCTACGTACCTTGTAGGGTGGGCCTAAGACTAGAAGGCCTATCCCGCGGTTCAGAAGGCAAGCTGCCTTTGAGACTAGAGCTGCGAGATGAGGGTTTCTCTTCAAGCAGAGCGTATTTATTCTGAGTCATGCCAAATCCGCCACCAGGCTGCTTTCGTTCATCCGACTTGGATGCGCTACCCATTTTCCAAATGTACTGGTCTCTAAAAAATTTAAAACAAATGTCAATTGTCATAAACAGGCTGCTGAGTACAAAAGAGACGAGTTCTTATATCAGTATCCTTTTGGCAATGAACAACGTTACCACAATGGGTCACTTCAATCTTCTCGAGTTTATCATCATAATAGCATTAGCACACACGTACGACAAAATAATCATTTTTATCAAACAAAAATTTGATAGCACACATGAGATGGGAGTATTTTCGGTTGCGTTACTGTAGGAAAATAATTTAGAAAAGTTAGAAAAATGGTGGCACTTTCAGATGACATGACACTAAATAGAGCGTACCTGCTGCCGAGACTCATATTCAGGTCCATATCATTTGCATGGACGCGGAGCTTGGTGGTCTCGACATATTGCTTGCGCGAGTTGGCAGGCGCCACCTGCACCCAACCTCCACTCTCTTGTCCTCCACCGCCGCCGCCGCCGCCGCCACCGCCTCCTCCACCTAGAACATCACAACAATCATGAAATGACTGACACTATTCCCAAAGAAAGACGCAGCCGTTGTGCCAAAGGAATCCTTCAGCAGCTCCTGGGCCCAGGCCTTAACCTAGCGCCCGGTAACACAGAAACAACCTAAGGGAGTGATAAATCAGTGTTAGCTAAGATTTTATTTACACTGGGGGGAGGGGGAATCATTTCATACTACTTAAATCCTTACAGCTACCCAACAAGTAGTTAATGATAAAAAAATACATTTTTTCAGAACATGATATATCGAACAGTTTTAAGAGCCAGAACTTACGTCTTCCACGGTTGTCCATAGATCCGCGGGAATCCTGCCGACCTCCACCACCACCGGAGCGCTTATTGTCCATACCAGCTGCACTCAACGCAAGGTTCGTCTCCATCTGTTCACGCTCTGCGTCCTTCGCAATCTGATCCATGGTCTTTGGCGCTGAGTCATCCCTAAGAATATAAGTAATGTGACGTCAGCGCGATAACTACCAGAGCCAGATATCCCGTTAACACATAAAAATGTCTCAGTTGAAGTTTTCGAACACGTCACCCACGAAGGATGGTTCACTTATAGAATAATGTAGGAAAATAGTAACATCATGTCTTCAGTTCAGAATACAAAGGGGATTTGGAGTGAAGAGTTAACAGCCATTCGGGAAGAGCTTCTTCGCTATAGTAGTAGATAGTTGCGGCAACCATGTTTTGCCTGTAACTCGTAATTTGACAGAGATGATGTTAACGAGTTTACCTCCTTGGGACCCATCGGCCTTCCTTCAGATCGATCAGATCCTGAATCATGAACCGCACACGACTTGATATTTTCTTGTCCTTATTTTTAAGTAGCTTCTTCAATTCATCGAAGTATCTGTTCAAGTCACCCAGGGCTTGAAGCTGAGACTGAGCCTAAAACACACACAGCACAAAATCAGTAAACACTTACTGTGGTTTTCATGACTTCTGCGTTGAGGGGCATTACAGAGATTTCCAATATTTACAGTTTTCAGCTCACGATTTCATAGATGACAGTGAATTTTTGTCACGCAGACCTTTAGTGTGATCGTCTTTTAGGTATAGAAAATAGTGGGGGGATGTAAACAAAGAGGATTGTGTGAAGAGGCTTAGCAACAACCACTCGTACCAAAATAAGTCATCTTATTTCGTACCTTGGCAACGTCGTCCCTCTCCTTCTCCTTGTTGGCTATAGTCTCCCTTAGACTCATTCGAAGCTTATTCGTGTCTTCCTCCAGCGCCCGGCCAATGGTAGTGAGAAGCTTGCAGAGGCACTCCAAGCTTTCCTCAGTATTGAGCTTGAGCAAGTGGTCAATACAAGAGTACATAATATAGGCAGTGAGCATGCGAAGTTTGTACAACTCCCCAATGAACCGGATATTGCCTACGGACTTGACGCGGACCTTCCGCTCGTCTTCCTCCAGTTGCGACATCATCTCCTTTTTCTTTTCCTAGAACACAAATAGCCTCGGTCAGTGCGCTGAATACCGCACGATGGGGAATTCTAAACCTTTCTTTCTTTTAATGACCTTTAGGAATTTGATTTCATCGATAAGAGATCGAGGTAAGAACTACAACTCTCATAAATTAAAAATAAAAATTAGTTCAGTATCCTTTTGGAAATAAACACAGTAACCACACAGGGCCGCTTCAAGTATTTTAGGATATCATCATAACATTCTTCCGCCGAAATGTTGGGCCGGGGGAAACTCAACTATCGGGCGTGCACCCCTCCTGCACAGACGTCTCGGAAGGTGAGACCATGCATAAGTCAGATGCGATATCAACATTTAGATAATTCTTCGTTTGACCATCTTCGATCAATAAAAAATTAGAACTTACTGGATCAGCCACCAGTTCGATTTCCTTGACTCGTTCGTCGCGCTTCAGCTCATCGTCAGAGCTTTTCTCGAATTCTGCCTGGCACCGCTGGATCAGCAGCACTCGGAAGTTGACAGGTTTGTCGTCAGGATCCTTGACGGACAACCTACTCAGCTCATTGCACATATCGGCGTAAGCTACCGAGAACCCAGGCTCGTCCACGGCCTGAAAACGTTAACGTTCTTTAGCGTCAACGGCTACAAGTCAACTCATCGCGTTTAAAATTGTAACCCCTCCTCCTCAAATTTCTACCTCTGGGTTTACGTTACAGCGTCGCACAATAAGCATTACAACTGTCACGTCTAATAAACCTAATGAAATTCTGGAAATGACAGTTTCTTTACCGGCAAAAAATTTTCAAGTGAACGATGGAAAAGTTTCTCACTCTCAGTGAGACCGATTTTCATTCAAAACCGAAGCTAGTGTCAGTAGAAAATACCGCACCTTTTCGAAGACTAGATCGATGACTCCCTTGAGCCGTTCGAGCGTATCAATAGGCAGCGCGCGGACTTGCGCAACAAGTTTACTGAACTTCTGCGGTGTCAACCTGTTCAGTACACCACGGACCTTCTTGTTAAGCAACTGAAAGCAAACAAACAAAATCAGTAAAGAGAATACACACTTTTGATGTATGCAGAGGTAGCATACTATAAAACAATGTGTTTACGTTTCTACAGTAGTCGCTCTCTATAAGACAGTCAAGGACCATCAAGGCCGATTACGAACTTACTTCAGTCTTTTTATCATCTTCAGTCAAATTGTTTTGGTCGAGGATGCGCGCAGGTTTCCATGGAGTTTCACACTCGCGCAACTTGACATCCTCGTTGAGGGATAGGGAGACTTGAATGGGCGCCGGCTTGTTGGTCTTCTGCTTGCCCAACAAGCTTGGTCGCTTCAGGTGCTGAAAAATGAATAATACATAAGACCGTGCATACGAAAGAAAAGAATGAATGAAATGGTGCAAACCGATTGTCAGTATCCTTTTGGCAATAAACACCGTCACCTTTGTTGGTAACTTCAATAAAAATATGAATCATCATTTAGTGCTTTAGAAATCAAATACTTAAGGGCTCGAAATGGGATTTATAATAACTACCAATCGACTGTTGAATTAAAACTGATTCGACTACTTTCAGGCGTTAAAAGAAATACTTCAGAATATACAAATAATAGAAAGTTTTTTTGTAACAGTAAAGCACGGAATAGTTCAGACGGGTTTCCATCCCCGCAATGACCGGAACTGATATTGATATCCCTTTGGCACTCACCCCATCCCTAGAGTCCCTGCCGTCACGGCTGCTGCCCCGTAAACTCGAGGATTTGTTCATGTAGTTGGGCAAGGGTATATCACCACCCATACGGTTTTGGGGCATCCCTCCCCTCATGCCGTCACCGCGCATCCCCCGCGACTCTTTGAGTACCTCGAGAGCGGGCAGGTTATCTGGCCGCTTCTTCGACGCTGGGTCATTCTGCAGAAGCATAATAAAGTCCCGTCCGTACTGTTTCTTGCCATCACGATTCACAGGACTCCATTGATCTGGGGAGAAATTTGTCAATTTCAGGGAAGTGAATTAAAAACAAAGCGGTTTCAATTTTCAAGCCCAACTTACATTAAAAAAAAAAAAATCGCTTAAAAGGTCAGGCTTGAGATGTAGAAATGACGGTAACACTTACCATCCTTGTAGTTGTGTTTGAGCATGGGTTTCGCGTTCTCTATGACGGGGGTAGGTTCAGGGACAGGTGTCGCAGGCTCTACAACCACCGTCACGTTATTATTTTCCTGCACAGTCATCTTCTCTAGGTTATTGTTATCGGACAGCTTGTTCGAGGCAGTCAGCTTATCGTTTTCCTCATTCATAGCGGCGACCAGTCGCTCTTCCCGCACTTCATCC
Organism: Mesopsocus fuscifrons; assembly: GCA_950004255.1. NCBI lineage: Eukaryota > Metazoa > Arthropoda > Insecta > Psocodea > Mesopsocidae > Mesopsocus > Mesopsocus fuscifrons. Next base: position 10,892,446 of record OX465380.1, read on the forward strand.
TCGCTCGCATTTCGGTCCACCGTTGGCTCTGACACCTATAGGAAAACAATCATATTAATATTGACAGTGATGCAGTGAAACAGGCAATGGTTGACTATCATCAAATAGGAGAAACTCTACAGGTGGGCCTGACTCACCCTCTTCAGTAGATGACCGTTTGCGAGGCAGTAACAGCCACAAGCGAACTAACTTAACGCAACTAAGCTTCCTTCCTTCATGAGAGGGATTTTGTATACCTTGACAGGGACAGCCCGCTCTGCCTGTTCGCCCACGACCTGCGTAGGCTTAGGCGGGGGCGGGGTGGGTTCAGGTTCCGCCTGCTTGGCGGGGGAAGGACCCCGAACCTCCACCCTCTGCTCCTCAACCGCCATTTGCGGCGGCGGAGGCTGCTGCTTGGGTGGCTCTGCAACGGGCTCAGGAACTGTCTCGGGCGGGGGCACAACAGCGGCGGCAACAGTGGGTGTGACGGGTCGTGGAGGCGGCGTTACTTGACGCTGCTGTTGCTGTTCGTGGCGCTGCTGCCTTTTACTTGCCTTCGACTTTTGGTGGCTTGATTTAGCTGAAACAAACAAAAAGGTCAGCCAAATATAACATGAGGCACCGAAAGAGTTTACAGCACGGAGCAACGCTATCACGAGGAAAACTTGGTCATCAGGCGGCGCAACATAGTCAGTTGGTCTTGTCTAGAGATGTCAAGAAAGAGTGTTCACGACTTTGGGACTTGAATAACCGCCTAGGGATGGGGCTACTACAGGTCACCCTGCGGAGGGGACCCGTGTCTACTCAAAATAACTCATCTAACGAACATAAAAATGTTTTCCGAGCATACACTCTGTCCAGTCCGTTATGAGCATATATTTAAAATAAGCTATCGCAGAAAATAATGACTACTGACAGCTTGCAGCTATAACTATTCATTTTCTACAAGCTGAAACTGAACTAGTGCAGAAACCTCTCCCTTACTTCCATTAAATGAATGTCCAGTAATGGGACAGTAGTGATTAGTGAATCGTCCCAAGAGAGTGGGTGGCTGACCCAGTTAACGTGAGTTGGCATTACTGGCCGGCGGCCATATGGCTCATACAGACACATAGACAGCCAGACTGCTCACACCTGCTTCCGTTTTACCGCTGTCGCAGCTCTCCTCCAAAAACCACATTGTTTTGAACCAAAATAGAGAAAAAAATATATAAATCTTTCAGACACTAATGGGAAGAATCTTCAATATGAATGGAATGAATGGCTACGTGTAAGTTATGAGTTATGACTCCCGTTGTTGGGAGATGTTGAGTAGTGTAGCACATTGCATCATGAACCTACTTACCCTGAATGTTGCCAAAACTGAATACATAGCTTTTAGCCACAACGCATCCCAACAACCTACCTATGACCTCAAACTACACATTCAGGCGTGCACGAGAGACAATCACTGCATGTGTCATAGAATTAAAAAAACTGAAACCTACAAATACTTGGGTGTAACTATTGATCAGCACTTGAGGTGGGACAAGCATATACTGCTCACTGCAAAAAGAATTCGAACAACGTTATATAAATTTAAAAGACTCAGAAACATAATTAGCAGGGATGCAATTAGGGAAATGTACTTTGCACTTGTGCATTCGACTGCGCAGTACTGTATTCTCATATGGGGTGGTGCACACACGACACACATAACACCTGTAGAAACGGCAGTCAAAACAGTTATCAAAGTTGCAATGTCGAAGCCATACCGTTACCCTTCTGCCGGACTCCATGATGAGTTTCAAGTGCCCAGTATCGTTGAGACTTTCGCACTGCAACTCGCTATATACAGGCACAAGGTGCAGGGGGAACTTGTCCACCACGATCAAAATACAAGGTACAGAGTAGGACGGAACATTAGAGTTCCTAAAACCAGAACCTCACTGTATGAAAACTCCTTTGTAATTAGATCTATTAAACTGTTTAATTTACTACCATCCCATATAAAAAATATCATGCCTCATCTTTGCTTTAAAATATTTGTCAAAAAAGAAATTCAAGGAACAAATCTATGTAGGTATACAAATATATGTAGTTAAAATTTAGGTACAGTTTAATGAGGAGGCGGCACAGGCCTCGGCCTTTTGCCTCCATGACATCTTTGTATTGTTTCGTATTAATTGTATTGTACTGTATTGTATATCTTATTATATCTTATTATATCTTATATCTTATTATATCTTATATCTTATACATATCAGCACCTTCCCTATCTCGGTGACGTGTGACTCAAAAAATCCATCCCGCAGTTGACGATACCTACCAGGAGGAGAAGGACCAATAATATCATCACGGGAGCCTCGACGAGAGCGCGAGCCACTTTTCGAGCGGCAACGGCGCCCACCCCAGCTGTTGCGCCCCCCGTACGGGGCGAAGCCCTCCACGCCACTGGACACGGGCCCCCCCGAGGGGCTACGCCAATCCTCCATGCTAACTGACCTACACACTGCTATTTACAACACCATACTATGTCCTTCTGTCCCTCTATTTCAAAGTCTGAATAATTTCAGTTATCTGTGGTGAAAGAATAGTGAATACACAATGCGCTGATCATGGGAGGCCCCATACTAAAAATTACGACACTATCAGCCAATCAAATGTGGCTTTATTTACAGGCCAATCTCGAGACAAGTGCCAAGTGATCTTGTTTACATATGTGATGCATGAGATTATGCCCCCCTTGAGTGGTATGGTAGTTACTTAGTCTTCGGACCCATTGTACGAGCGGTCTAAGTTTGTATACGGAGCCGCCTTTGAGTGCAGGAAGGGCATTCTCATTGAAAGGAAGGCGCGTCATCGGTTAGGGAGACTTATTTATAATAAACATCTTGCGACCATAACTCATAGCATGAGATTGACAGATGGGTGTTTAGTCTCGTGTTAGGGCGGTGACAATACAGCAATAACATGTGACGCCCCCACCAACATTAACTGACTCACTGACCACCTACGCTACACACTATAAAAACACTATATTTTTAGCTCATTCTACTGGTTCCAACAATACCATAGTGAGTTAAATTTTCAAAACAATTCTAAATCGAATATTGAATACTAATGTATCTTTTTGGTAAAAATATAGAATCTCAGTGGGGTTTTCCAACTATCAAAGGAAAAACTAAAAACTGGCTTTAGGCAGTTCTTCTGTTGTTTTTCAGGGGGAGTGGTTAAGAGAAGTTTACAGAAATAAAAAACTGCTGCGAAAATTTGAGGAAGGTGTTCAAATCTCTGAACGACAACTTGAGGCCAACACAGCAAGCTCAAGAGGAAGCCTACGCGCGTTCCTAGTTTTCCCCCCACAAATTCATCCTTCATTTTTGATCTTACGCTAAAATTTGAAATGTACTGAGTTGAGACTGGTTCCAATCTAAAGGGGACACGTTACTGATCAGTGAATAAAAACAATTCCCTATAACAATACCACAAATAACTTCTTAAATCACAACTAAAAACTGTCCCGGTATTCTGCAAAGCACACGTTTATCACGAAAACCTAGCACGCATTGCCCGCAACGGAAGAAACGTCACAAACAGCACAATGAAAACCGTCAGAACGCGGAAAAAGGCTCAATGGGCAACTGGTGTTGTGTAAATTGTATTTGGAGCACACACTGCCACCGCCGCGTAGGCTTTTCGGATTCCGACTCTTGTGCTAAATATAACCCCTGCGCCAACACACCACACCATCTATCACGTGTGGAGATGTCCAAATAAGTTAACCATAGGCGTTACATTTTGTGATAGGCACCACAGGAGGGATTTGGGGCTGAACTTGGGCCAAAAGTGCACGAGTTACGTCACTTTCTCTATTTACCACTGCCTGAACTCTGAAATTCGACACCCAAACACACAAGCATTATCGAGACAACACCCAGAGTTTTTCTCAGCTCTCCAATTTTCCAATAGCGCCTTTCCTTTTGCAGGGTTCTCACTCTTTCCAGGTTTTATCGAAAACATCCTGGATGTCCAGTTGCTCCAAAAAAATAGCTAGAGGTGGACTTCAGGCGCAGATATAAGGAACGTAACAGGCTGATGGTTTGAAACAGGGCAAGTTTAGAGGATGCGGTTTAATTTTTGGTCACCTCGTAGCGAATTAATATTTTACGAGGTAGCTTTCACATTATGGGTAGTAGGACGCAAAAAGTGAAGTATCAATACGCCTTAATGTCGATGGCATCATAATATCACGATGGAGGTGAATGACGGGTTGCACCACGGGCATAAGGGACCACGCCCACATCTACCTATTATCTATCAAGCCCCGGCCAGACCTAGTCGGTACCTAGCAGGCACAAAGTAGCATTAATCGGGTCAATGCTGCAGCCAAGCACTGAGTCAAGGTGATCTGCCCTCCTAAGCTGCCATTAAAACTTTCAATACGATCAATCTTTACTTTACAAGAAACCCCAATTTTTGAAATTTTCCTTTCATTATACGCCTTTTATAGCCACGGAGACGAGTTTTTTAACTGAAGCACTTCTAAAATACATACAAATTCTAGCAGGATTTACCGGACAGTCTTATGACTGGAGAGGCATGGCCAGGCAATCCCCGTTCTGCTTCTCACAAATTAGTTTAATCAGTCAAAAAGGAAGGCAACCCATACGAAGCCATCGTGTTTGTTTTTCTGTATTGAATGACGACAATTGTTATAATATATGCAGTGACGTATAACAGTCTGGTAAATATTACGTGACTGACGGTGCCAGGTATAGGCACGAACACCCACCAGCTGTAGACAATAGGCTAATGCTCAGGATTTTCCTGCTGTAACCGTGATAACCACGAAGTGTCATTCAGACAAGCGAGTCTACAAGCTCCCAGAAAGCCAGTTGCAAAAGGAATCGAAATTCAATTTATTTTGAGTCTCCAATACGGTTGATCAAATTAAAATACTGAGATCGACTATCAGTGGATCGCAAATTTTTTCTAATGGGTTGTAAGGCCAGAAAGAGGGACATATTTTTTTTCAATACCAAGTCTACAAGGCAGTTTGTAAAACAAGTTACCTATACGAGAAACTACAGACACTTGGAGTGCTAGGGTCAAGTAAAACATGGAACCTCGAAATCTACGCTATTACAGCAATATTCCCGTTATGCAGCTGGAGAGAAAGAAACGAGAACGACCTAATGCAATAGAGGAGGATAAATTGGTCACCATTGTAGAGAGAGGATAACAATGAACAAGAGAAACATGGAGTGAAAGGAAGGAAAGGAGAACTGCAACGGCCCCAGACGGCGGGTAGACAGGCCAGATGGACAGGTACACAGGCGAAGATGGCCCAATCATCATGTACCCAGAGGCCATGGCCGAATGCATCTACAAAGCTGAAAAGCCAGCACTGTAAGCTGAGTTAAGGGCAGTGAATAAGATCATGGACCGTCACATCGCATGCAGAACGCTTTTGTTCCACTAACTTCCCTCTCCGGGCTTTCATGGTCATAATCTGGAAGAAGTGTTAGTAAATTTGCAGCACAGCACGATACGAGGTCCTCGACTTCTTCACCAGGAGGGTAGCGCCAAAGGTGTAGCGAGTGGAATGAACTCTGCGATCACGACTAACAAGCCAAAACCAGGGAGCTTTTTTGAGCACAGCTTGACCAACCTTTTCAAACTGCGTGGAGGGCAACTGCAAAGTGGACGCAGAATTCGTACACCACTTTCTTTGCGCAAGCGAGCCTAAGCACTGGACAACTGGGAATCAAGTACTGGCACCGGGCAATGGAAGAGTAGGTCACTGCAAGGGCCGCGCCGCATTCCCGTCAAGGCTGCAGGTACCAGTACCACAGCCACCATACGTACCCAGACACTCGCCTCACTCTCACTGCCAAGTGCCAACACATCCTGCTGTGACGTCACTGCCCATGCACACCTGACAAGGGAACTCATTTTGTGTTTTAGGAACCACTTCAAGAAAAACAGACTTGACATTGCAGTCTTTCAATCAGCTGATATGATATAATACAATCTTGCTCAGCACTTCGATCATTCAAACACATTTTAACCAAATTTGAAGGCTCATGAGACGTTCTCTCGTTTGATAATGAAGTAGGACGCCTAAGTTATAAATCAATCGCAGTAATCTAGAAGTTATAGGAAGACCTAAGAGCTTCAGGCGAAGGTGAACCAAAGTTTAGTTACAGAAATCTCATCATTGTAGTTCAAAAAAATTGGAAAAAGCATGGTGATTTCGCCAATGGACAATCATTTGTGCGGTGATGGTCTACTTTAATGAATGACAAATTCGGCTGAAGCAAGGAGACGGTAGAATCAACTCAAACTTTTACTGAACCAGCTGTTCACTCGAGCAGACTTTGATGGGATCCCCACTAATATGTACAAACTAAAAGATTTATGTGACATGTCCCAGTTACTTTTCTACGAACAACTAAACTCCAAACCTGAGCAGCTGTGACCGCAACTGGACCCCAAATCCAGGATAAACGATGTTGGAATCACAAACGAGACGTCGAATATCAGCTACCACACAAACCACACCTTAACAGGCCAGAAAAAAATTCCAGTATAGAACTTCAAAAAAATAGAACAATATTGCAAATTATTGTGGCAACCAACCTTCTGTTCGCATCGCGGCCAACTCGGAATGGTCCGCGCAGGCAGGCACCTATCACAGCCCTCTATCACTAGATCACACAAAGCTTGAGGTATCTGCCACAGGAGAATAGGCGCTAGCTCAACACAGGCGCCACCGCCTTCGATAACTTGCAAAAAGTCAAACGTCTTGGGCTGAAACTCGCTAAACTTGTGGTACGAGTCACAGGTAGCCGTACCGTAAGCTCACTATGGGGGAAATCGCAAATGATAGCAACCACGAGGGAGTTAGGTGATGGTTACGTAAGGTGAATATAGTCGCCATATAGCTGGTTATCGCCCTATAGAGCATCGAGTGGAGGGCAAAGGTCAGGGACGCGACAGCCAAACCACGTTGGAATTCATTAAAAAAAGCTCTTCCTGTGTTTTTGAACTACAGAATCAAATCTGTATAATATACACAGCATATATTACTAACAGCCCATGTCTGCTAACCGAGTGCACGGCACCGGGTCGGCTCCGCTTTTGATGGACGCTATGAGTTCAACTCCAGGGGGGTTATTCTCGTTTCTTTAACGCCCCAAATAGCCCCCGGTTGCCAAGGGGTAGGTATTTGGCAGCGCTACCTGGTGTTACATGGGTGCTTAAGAAGTTTTTTCTCCACTATAGAAACGACTTAAATTTACAGGGACTTCAAAAATTTCCAGGCTGCCACCAACAAAAATTTCTCTCATCGGCAAGTTCAACAAAAAGGGAGTGACAAAGCAAGAACAATGACATATTCGTATGACTGTCCATGTCAATGCATCACCCATGACTCCACGAAGAAGCTTTGCGGGTACGAGATGGGGCTAAGATTGCAAGTTAATGGCAAGTCCCAAATTACAGGTCCATGCCCCAACATAATCACAGCTTAGGGGTCAACTAGTGGCTGGTCATCGGGCTTTGGGTTCAGGTAGGTCTCATGCTCAGGTTCGCCAGCGAAGTGCCGTTGCCATCGGAAAAGTCCGGGGGCTGATTTAATAAAATATTTTGCTAAAAGTTCTGAGTACCCCAATGCAAACTTACCTAGCCCAGGCATGGTGTGTGATGAGGTTGTAACCGACGATCGACTAATATATAACGTGGGGGTACAGCAAGGTTAAAAGTTCGACAGCCTCATTTGAACTTTAAAGACCCGTCTCACAGCAATAATGTCAACTGCGACTTACAAAATAATATCAGATAATATCAAGACACAATTATTTTTTCATTTTCAAAATGACAAGAATTTCGAGAATGTAATTTGTTGCACCCAAAAAAGGTTAGGTTTTGATCGGCTCAAAAGTCAACTCGTTTACATGGAATATAACGACGTGAATGACTACGAAAAAAAATAGACACGACTTTATACACTTCTGCGAAAATATTGCTGCAACTTTTCCGATTATAACGAGTTACGTAAATAAATAAAGCATTATAAAAAGCACCACGTGAACTACATGGCACGGGAAGCGGCCATTTTGATAGGCGATCGCCGCGCCCCAACTGCTTCCGGCGAGAAACACATTCCCGCCGGAATTTGAAATTCAAAACCTTTGCCATTTCCTACACCAACCACGGCCCAACTCCTTCTTTGTACCAGACCACTTCTTCACGTCTGCTTCTCTGTCTTAGTAGAGCGTTCCAGTTAGTTAGGTATAGGGGTCTACCACGGGGGTTATCGGGTCGGGTCAACTTTGATTTCTACAATTTTTTGCACATTCTGTCAATTTACGAAATTATTAGCTTCTAAAATCAGGCACACTGGTACTGGTACCTCTAGTAAAATCTACGGTAAAATCCAGTGGCTCTGGCTGATGCAGTTATGACAACAAACCAAGTTTTTAACACTGATATTAGAAGCTAAACACTTCTGCCACAACTTTTAGGGACAGAAACACAGAGGCGTTTCTTCAGAACTGGAAAGGGAGATGAAACTGAGTGGGACAGCGCCATAACACCAACATCGTTGCATGACACCCCCAGTCAACAGTAAACTGGCTAAACCGAGTGTGTCCTTTTCCTATTGAATTCTGTTCTGCTGGTGGGTATAAGAAACGGCTAACAAGTGATTTGACTTTTCCCAGCTTACGAAAATTAAATTATGGTCAATGAATTCGAGGGTTTCTTCTAGGGAACCCAAACACATCACACCTCGCACTATCCCATACATAATCAGTCATGTCAAAAAAAAAGAAGATACAACTGAAGACTTACCTTCAACTGAAGGAACGATAGCAGCGGGCGCCTCCGGCTTCTGCTGCGGCTTTGGCTGCTCTACTGGGACAGGCGCGGGGGGAGCCACCACAGGAACAGGTGATGCTTCTTTGGGCGGTTTAGGCTGCTCGGGCACAGGGACCGGTGCAGGCGTTGGCGCTGCTACAGGAACCGGTGCAACCTGCAGACAACATGAAAATTAATACCACTTTCCATTTACAAGGTTGCGCAGATTCTATCGGGACGATGTAAATATTGCCATTTTTTGGGTCAAACTGTTCACAAAATGCTATTTGTTGACATTTTATGGTCAATCACACGACTTTTCAGTACCCCAATTTTCTTTTCCCCAAGCTTGGATACAATGACTAACCGTGACAGGAGGTGGAACAGGTGCGGAAGGCGCTGCAACAAAAGTGGCGGTTGGCGGCGCCGTAATAGGAGCGGAGGTAGGCGGTGCCTGGGGGGGAGTGGGTGAGGCGACGCTCTCCACGGGCTCCACCTCAGTGCGGGCGGGAGGCCCGGGCCGGCGTTTGCTGCGGCCTGGTGACTGATGTGCGACGTGCCGCTGGCCACCTAGCGCTGGATACTCCCTGCTGATGTCCACGGTGGGCCCGTGAGCCAGGGCGGACACCACTGGGGTCGCTCGGTCCGGCTTCTTAGCCGCAGGAGGAGGTCCAGTCGGAACCGGTCCAGGAGGCATGGTGCCCATATTAGGGACAAGGGCGGGGCCCATGCTAGGACCCAGAGTCTGCACTGGAGCCACAGGCGGCGGCTCTTGAGGCCAACCTTGTACAGACTGCAATAAAAAATAACGGATATTTTTTGCTGGTCTTATTGATCTACGTCTATCTTCGAACCCATGAGACTTCCGACTGACCACTGACTTGTGATTGAATATAGTCCAACTTGAGTCTGCTACCTCTGCACTGAGCAGGTGCAAGTGAGAGGGTTGGCATTGCGGCCAGGAATTAGGTACATGCTCATGTTGTCACTGTATATAAAAAAAAAGCGGCGAACTACGTGAAATCAGTCAGAAACGAGGTGTAACGGGCATTACCCAATAAAATTTGCCAGAGTGTCAACGTTAATTTAGCTAAACGTAGAAGGTAACTTTTTAAGTAGTGACCATAATATTCAGAATGGCGACACAAAAATGTAAGCCAAATACTACAAAATCGGAACATCATAAACACAGCAACAAGCTAGTTCTAATCAATTTATTTTTCAAGATAATCTGGGTTATCTGACCTGGAATTCCCTTGGCGGCGGGTGAATGCCCGGTCTCATCATATCCTCATGGCCGTGACTGAGGACCATGATTGGGGAACCATGCATGGGAACTCCCATATGATCGAGGGGTACCGGGACAGGAACGGGCCCCCACCGCGGCACTGCCTGCTCAGGGTTGAAAGGAAGATTGTTTTGGAGGGGTGGAAGGTTGTTCTCCACGAGGGAAGGCAGCGAGGGTTCCCCAGGAACCATGCCTGGCACTACAACCACTTCTGACCCGGCCTCTAGTTTAGGTGACGTCACCCCTGTAGGAACAAAAGCATCTGTGTGAGACTAAGGGCGTACTGAATATGAAATCTACAACGGCTAAATCACAGCACCCCGCACATTTATCAGGAAAAGTTACCAAGTCCTCGTCAACTACTACAATGCATAACAAAATCATTTTTTTCTGAACTTCTGCTAAATATTTACCGAATTAACTAGCTTGCTCTGTTAAGGTTTAACAATCGAGCTTGAAGCAATTGCCGAAAAAACACTTGATAAGTTACTATAAATAATATTTCTGACAAAAAATATATAATAGATCCCACGGAAAAATGCCATTTTTTCCAACGTGCTTGAAACACTTCCGACCACTTCAAGGTGCTAGTATACCTTCGGGAGGTACGGTGGAGGCGATTTCAGGGCCCGGTGGGGCCTCTGACTCGGAATATCCTGAGTTTCTACTGGCCGGCCTCGTCCTGGCCTCATCCCCAAGCGTACTGGCCACTTTCCGCGCGAACTCTGACGCTACCAGGCTACTCGTGCTCTGAAACACATACAAAAAGTAATTAGGAATGAGAAGCTTGAAATGATGCAGTATTTTCTCGCAAAATCACTCTTAACCCTCATGAAATAAAAAGGTAAAATTGACCTTGTCCTTACTTTTCAGTCTCGCCGATGTGACAAATGTCACAGTCATGAAATAACACTCAGTATTGATATCGTTGAACGGCTAAAAACACAAATCTCTTGCTTACCAGCTGAGGAGTCTCGCGAGCACTGGACTCTCCAGACCCTGGCGGAGTATCCTCTTCTTTTAGCATAGCCTCGAGCACGTCATGGCCATCATTAGGGTCTGTGATTTTGATTGCGTTCGGTCGGGGCCGCTTCCGCAGTGTGCCTGATGGCGGCTCCGGTGGCTGGGTCATCACCCCGGGTGGAACTGCAAGAAAACAATTGTTATGATGGGAACTATAAAGATGCAGTTTACTTCTTGCGCACAGGGTTGGCGGAGAGTTTGAGTAGTCATTTCCTGTTCACAGATCGGTTAACCAACCTCACAACCTGGGAAAAATCATGAATTCTAAAAAAAAAAAAAAAAGAAAAATGGCGTTTGATTTTTTTGCTTCACAAAAGTGCATAGTAATTTACCTTTAGGGGAAATGATCTATTTTTTTTTTTTAATAAAATGACGTATAACTCACTTTTTCAGTATTTTGGGTAACCACAACCCTACCAAAAAATCGATATACATACCAGGCTGCGGCGGCTGCTGCATGATCATTTGAGAGTTTGGCATCTGAGGAGGCCGCACAACCTGCGTGGGCGGATAGGAAACCACTGAAAAATGAAAAAACATTAAATTTATAGAAAGAAGACTCATTTCGTGTATATCCTATGTTGGTACACAGCAAAGCATGCAACACATAGATTATTAAATTCTGCTGCTGTTGGTTGAAGTACTTATGTTATAGTAATGCACGATGCAAGAACAAGAACAAGAAACCGTTTCTTGTTCTTGTTCTCGCAAAGCGACTCTTGCTCTTGTTCTTGCAGTAAAAATCCAATATTGTTCTTGTTCTTGCAGTAGAAATCATTTCTTGCTCTTGTTCTTGTCGCGAGACTCTTGCAATTTCTTGCATACACATGGAATTTTCTGCTGCTAAAATGTGGATTTTGCCTACCGAGCGGCCATTTCAACTGCAATCTATCGTCGCATAGTCTGCAGAGTTTTTCGTACAAGATATGGACTGCAATCCATGAATGAAGCTTTGGAAAAAAACTGCCTGGGTTTATGCAAGACTCTTGCGAGATCTCTTGCAAGAGTTCTTGTTCTTGCATGCAATAAATGCAAGAACAAAAGCAAGACAAGAAATTTTCGTGCATCACTACTTATGTGCACAGATTTCGTGTCTTGCCCCTAGTATATGGACTAACGAACCATGTGCCACGAATCACATCTTTTCGATGGCAAGTGAGAAAGATCTGATTTGATAATAGTACTTGTAGGTACTCACTGTGATAGAAGTTCTGGTTGAGATACTGGCCTGTAGGGGCCATGAACACTCGCTGGTTTCCAGTAGCAGCGTTCATGGAGAACTGATGGGGCACTACCATAGGGATGGGAGGCTGACCCAACCCTGCCATGCTGCCGTACGATACCTAAAACACAATACATATTTTTATATTCTACATCAAGTGATTCCTAGTGTTTTTACGTTCAATTCTTTATACAGTGACATTTGGAAAACATTACTTAATGGCATGTTTTGGGGAAAACTGATGGAAGAGTAGCATCTTAATTCAAGAAGTGCCTGACGTTATATCTCAGAATAAATACATATTCAAACCGTTTTCTCAAAAGCATAATCGTAATTTCAATTTCGAAGTAACAGTTGAGCTCGATTCAAACTGCCGTCAGTGACGGAGCTGGATGCCGTATTTACCTGCTGGCTAGGAATGTACTGCTGCCCCTGTCCGGGCACCATGATGCTGGGGCGCGGCGGAGGTCTGTTGGATGCAGTGGGGCCGCTACGGAAGAACGGGCCAGTCTGCGGCCCGCCCTGTCTCTGGTTCATTTGGTACAGCAGCGCAGGCGGAGGTCCTGAAAGAGGTCGTCATGATAAACTTACTTTCGCCCATAAAAAGAATATACAGTCCCAGTCCAAGACATGCCTCATTCCAAATATTTATTTCAAAACCTCATACTTACTTATCTCGTAAAAATCAGATTAACAATTTCCTTTAACGTCTAAGTACTTGTTACTTTCTCGCCCGTATGTAATACATGGGCTGAGAAAGTTATGTCTTCGTGCAAAATTTCGATTTTGAGATTTTGGGTTTCCCATGATCCTGGAGGTCCCCCGAGTCCAAAAAAGTGGTTTTTAAAAAATGTCCGTCCGACGTACGTACGTACGTCAGTCTGTCGCGCAACTGGACGTCACACCGTTCATCCGATTTTGCTCAAATTCGGTATGTAGGTACCTGATGTAAATATCTGGACATGTTTTTTGATAAATTTTGATAACTCAAAAATTGCGCCTGCTATGGTCAAAAAAAGGCAAAAAATCGTGTTTTTTGACAGTTAAGAAGGGCTGGAAGCTACGTATATCAAGTTGGAACCTTGAAAATTTGCGAAAGTGTTTTTGAATAGATGCTTTTAGGTCTTTTACAATCACTTGGAGGTGGGCCAATAACTTGGCCCAGTTTTGGCCCAAACGCGTTGGTCGTCACTCCGGTAGCACTATTCGATCGATTTCAATAAAAATTGGTAGGGAGGTGTACTTTAACCTAGTTTCATGTTTTACCGAACGAAATTTATCCAACATAATAATTATGGCCAATATTGGCATTATCGTTGGAAAATTTTCCAAAAATGGAAATCACGTTTTTGATTGGTTCAGACGGATTTGCAACAACCCTAATCGACAGATTTCCTTGAAAATTGGTGAAAGTGGTCTCAGATAGATGCTTCAAGGTCATTTTCAATAGATTTTCAATTACTTGAAAATTAAGGCTGTGACATGGAAAATAGAAAACACGTACTTTGCGCGTCGAACGACACTCACTCCGGTAGCACTATTCGATCGATTTCAATAAAAATTGGTAGGGAGGTGTACTTTAACCTAGTTTCATGTTTTACCGAACGAAATTTATCCAACATAATAATTATGGCCAATATTGGCATTATCGTAGGAAAATTTTCCAAAAATTGAAATCACGTTTTTGATTGGTTCAGACGGATTTGCAACAACCCTAATCGACAGATTTCCTTTAAAATTGGTGAAAGTGGTCTCAGATAGATGCTTCAAGGTCATTTTCAATTACTTGAAAATTAAGAACGTGACATGGAAAATAGAAAACACGTACTTTGCGCGTAGAACGACACTTCACCATTTGACGGATATGTTTGAAATCCGGTGAGTAGGTGCCTAAAATTATTGTCCAGTGTATGGCAAAATATTTTTTAGAAAAAGTTAAAATTTTGGTCCAAAAAAAATAAATTACGTAAAAAAAAATCAAAATTTTCGATACCGCTGGCGTAAAAATTGCGAGAAAGTCTAGTGCGACCATTGTCGGACCCTTTATTTAAAGATTGTCCTAGTTTGCACCAATACGGTCGCAAAACCACTGCTTCCACTTAAGCTCACTAGCCGTTCTATGAGCCAATTCGGCACAATCCCGCCACCTCTTCTATACTCCACGCGCATCTTGGATTAGTAACTTCACACATTGTTTTCAAAAAAACACAGGGTTCCCAACATTATTATTATTTTTTTTTGTTCAGAACCAGAAGTAGACTTGAGAAGTAGGGTCACAATGATCTAAAAGAGTTTAACAACGACAATTCACATATCTGTAGCCTATCCACCCTTCGATAAGTCTGAATTTACTATCATCCAAGATGCGCGTGGAGTATAACTGTTAGTATGAGGGCCCTTTGATTTATTGAAGGCTACAACTCCTCACTCAGGTGTAGCAGACAGGCGCGGCGACGCCTTCATATCCTGCTGTCGCTCCGGTGGTATAAATGAGTTATTTTTGCCTTACCTTGTTGTTGTTGCTGTTGTTGCTGGGGCGGCATCTGGTGCAGGGGAGGAGCCTGCATGTGGGCAGGCGGGGCCTTCATGTCCTGCTGTTGGTTGGGCGGGGTGGGCGGCTGCTGAGGCGGCTGGTGGTGCATGGTCCGCATGCCTGGCCCCGCACCTGGACCCCCGCTCATGTGGTACTGTGGCTCACCCCCTAAACAAAAAGAAATAATCTTGCATTGAAATATGCGACTAGGCAACAAACTGAGCAATAAAGTGAACACGGACTCGGAGGGTACTTTTTGGTACTAGCACTTTCTAGTGTTCATTTAATAACACGCAATGCTTTCGTCCCGTAGTTACAGGCTGAATATACATTCGCTATTTTTTTACGTTCCTATTTCAAACTGTGAGAAAACTATTGGATATTTAAATATTCTGAAATATAATACGTCTTTTTTAACGTCAATACTCATGAGGCTATGTTGTGATTTCACGATCGGTTAATTTTGGACAATTTTTTGTGTGATAAAAATCACTCGATCGTAAGATCACAACAGGCCCGTATCCAGAAAGCGGTCATGGGGGGGGGGGGGGGGGTAACCCCCTAATCCCCCCCGTGGATACGGCTATGGATCACAACATAGCCTCATGAGTAATGACATTAAAAAGACATATTATATTTCAGACTATATTTAAATATCCAATAGTTTTCTCACAAAAAATTGCGAATGCATGGTGACCCTTAACAATGAAATATGAAACACCCTGTAAAAAGTTAGATATTTGTTTTCTGTATTTTTCCCACACTACCCACGAGCTCCCTGACTAGTAACCATGGGCTGGAATGGTATGTATAAAGTAAAGAAAAAAGAAAAGAAAACTCCAAGCTGGGAAACTGCAAAGGAACCAAATGCACCACAAGAGGTCATTGACCCAGAAACGCGCACAATCTGTCCATTCGCTCAGAAATACATTGCAGTGTCACAATAAATTTTTTGTTTTTACTCAAAATTTTTCATCTGAATACTAATTGCGTCTGCTACCTATCAGTGTAATAATTAAGGGCAGGAGTGATTTAAGAATGAACGTCTAGACTGGGTCAGATTCCATGTTACATAACGATAACGCGTTATGGTTCTATACCCCTATCGACCCAACGGCCATGTTTTAAAACCCAAACTAGGCTAACAACCACCCTCGACCCCAAACCTCCATTTTTTTTTGGTTTTAAAGAATTTTATATTTCTTTAAATAGTGGCAACCGAAATAAAATACACAGACTATTTATAATAATTAGTCTATGATTGTAGTTAAGAAACGAATACATACATGCACGGATAACTATTTGATTTTCGAGAAAATTTATTTCGAAAAGATCCACAAAAACTGAAAAGATAAAAGCAGAATTTCTAGCCCAATATGATTTTGAAACTTTTAAATAGGTATAGTAAAATCCCTGTATGCATCAGGCATTAGTGCTAAGTGTTAATATCAATGGGTTCACTTGACATCTTTATCGACAGAGAAAAATTAAAACCAATCGCTAAGCTATTCATCACTTACTGTTGGGGGCGGGGGAGAAAAGTCTGAGCTGGGGTGGGTAGGAAGGCATGAAGCACTGTATGGCCGAGGGTGGGGGGTCCTTGCTATAGCGGGTCACCATCCCGAAGCCCTGTGGTGCCTCAGAACCCCGTCACAACATGGCAGAATCCTCCTGCCCCGGAAACGGTACCGAAAACTCCCACAAAACTCGAATCTCGAAGCTCGCTCTCAAAGAGGGGACCCGACGAGAAAGGAACGTGTGTGCCACTACGCGAGCCACCCGATCGATAACGACACGCTGCTCATGACGTCACGAGGGTTAGTTGACCCTATTGCCGGCAGGTGGCGCTGTAAGCCGTCGCCACCCCTTCCCCCCTGAACCCCTTGCTGGAAATACGTGGTTCCGCCCACCCGTCTGTCGCGCCGGCGACGCAGCGTGCCACCCTGCCCTCCCCCCTATGCTTTTAGTTCTTCCCGGAAAAACCTATGTCTACCTCCCACCCCTAGTGTCAACACACTTTCTTCCAAGTTTATTAGGATATTGGCAAAGAGTTTTGGGGACACATATGGTGAGATTCCACAGCAGCTTCAAGAAACTCTACCTACGAATATTAGACACTCGAAAATTTAATTTCTTGGAGGCAATACCACATCGCATTCCACGAATCTACTTGATATCTGCATGGACCTCCCTCTCCGAACGGTACTAGCACGTGCTAGCACTAATAAGAGCGAGATGAAGGCTCCTATAATGCACAAGGAAATGCAAGAGACGAGCCCTTCAGCCCTCGAGTTAGGAACGGCTTTTCAGAGGACTGCTTCTCACATTTTCCCTTGAATCCTCTGGACACTGGACGGGCTAGTTACGCGTCGCCCAAAGACACGTTCCACGTGTTACGAGGATATCTAGAATTAAATATAGACGTCCTTCAGCCACGAGTACTTGACTACAACACGCCCATAGCACCCATAGGACAGCTGTCGAGGAATGTAGTGACCACTGAGTACTGACCGACTATCCAACCCATGTGAAATGTACCACACCCCATCAAAACTCTGATTGGCAAGCATAGGCTCCACAACCTGTGATTTCCGTCACTAACGTCTATGTTCCAGTGAGTGACTGAACACTGAGCACTGGACCGCTGCATGTCTCCGTCCATAAGCTAACGGACCTGCTCATGTCTTCTGCTCCCAGACACTACAAACCGTTCAGGCACAGTGCTCTATGCCCTCTCGAGCTGACCAAAGAGCTTGTGGCCTAATAGTATGTTTTCTCCCATGCAGCAGACGCTCCATTTCGGGAAGCACTGATAAGGAAAACAAGAGGAACACGTCAGGACCATTTTCATATCTTAATCAAATAATTAATTCGCCAATTCCGTAACAAAGGGACGTGACCTTCGGGTCAAGAGAAAACCCGCGCTAAAAACGATTCCATCCGTTTCCTATAGCCGTCACTGGTCCATAAGAACACAGGAATCTAGTACCCTATCTAACTCACAAGGAGTTACAGAATGACAGGCACAACCAGGGTACAAGAGGGCAAGGCTACCAATCAATACCTTCTCCACACTCATCCTAACCAACAAACCTGCAGCAGCTTTATTTGTCAACCAAACTGGCTGGATCTACAATGGGCAGGAATGTGCCACTACTGCCACTACAGTAGGAAGAATAGATATAGTTCCTGCTATTGCAATATTAATTTTATAAGTGGGGAAGGGCAACCGAGGTGAAAATTAATCCCTCTCCCCGTCAAGTTTCATAAGTCTTATAGAAACGTTCCCAAAACTTCCCCTGTGGGTTCGAAATGCAGCAAGTCACTCAAGTCAGTGAACTGGACCAAAGTTTGGCTCATAATTTGCGTTTTTATTTCAGGTAGGGCATGCAGAGGACAACTAGTGAAGAGACCCGTTCCTAAGGCCGATAACCTCCTTCTGCAACACTGGAATGGCCATCAGCCTTGCCGATCGCTCTCAAGGTCGAGCACACTATGCCTCCTGCCTCCAGCACCATGACAAACCCCCTACCCAAACCCCACGACATGCCACAAGACTTTGAAAATAGGAAAATCCCTTGGCACTGTTGGCCTTACGAGATAGGTCACTGCAATAGGCGGCATGCTCACTTTCATACCTATATTTGATTTGGGACCATAAAAAACACAGGGTTCCCAAAATTATTTTTAGTTCGCAGAACCAGAAGTAGACTTAAGAAGTAGAGTCACAGTGATCTAAAAGAGTTTAACAACGACAATTCACATATCTGTAGCCTATCCACCCTTCGATAAGTCTGAGTTTACTATCATCCAAGATGCGCGTGGAGTATACAACTTTCACACAGTGAAAAATTTCAAGAGACAACTTCCAGGACCAAGCGCGTAATTACATTTTACAATGTATACCTAACCGGGAATGAACCTTTTAGACGGCCCCGTGTGGTTGAAATTTTTCAACAAGGTTAGGAGACTCTGCACCTCCAGTGAGATACTCCACGCGCATCGTGGGTAATAGTTAATTCAGACTTATCGAAGGGTGGATAGGCTACTGATATGTGAATTGTCGTTGCTAAACTCTTTTAGATCATTGTGACTTGTGACCCTACTTCTCAAGTCTACTTCTGGTTCGGAACAAAAAATAATTTTGGGAACCCTGTGTTTTTTTGAAAACAATGTGTGTGGTTATTGTCATCCAAGATGCGCGTGGAGTATAGCTGACCCTGATTAGATGGCATTTTTAAGCGAAACCCGTTCAGGGGCGAGAGGGTCCATACTCGCATTATATTGAACACCGGGGATGACCGTTTCACGAGGGGGTAACCACTCCAGAGATTCCTTGAGATTCCATAAAGATTTCCAAAGATTCCCAACGATATTCATAGAAAGATGAACCCCGAAGGGGTAACCACTCCAAAAATTTCCTAGATTCCCTGAGATTTCATAAAGATTTCCAATGATTCCCAACTAGTGGTTAACCCCTCGCCGTTTCACCAGGGGCACCTGCGCTTGAGAGGTCGGTTGACATCCTAAAAAGCTCGGAATCCACAATGTTGAGAACCTATTTTAGTCCAAAACATTATACAGAAACACCGTGGCTTGTATTATTTTTATTCTCATTCATATGCAACCCATTGGATTTTATCATCGTATCAAGGAAAGTCGCTTGAAAATCATCATGGCATTCGAATCAGAGGCAAATCCCGGCTTATCACAAGTAGGAAAAAGGAGCCACGATTAGGTCCCGTGACGGCGTGTCGACCATAGAGAACATTACCGATAGCACTATCGCCCTTATCGCCATGTTACTGATAGTGACATCACAAGTATGGACTTCACTCAGTAAAGCCACTTTGAAAGCTTATCCTTGGCGCTAGTTCTAGCAAAAGGGATGCCCTCCAACCACTAACAGCGCTTTCGATTCACTGTTATGGTGCAACTGTGTATCCCACAAAACCTGTACGGTGGTTCCAGTTTTACACACAGGCACAGCACAAATTTGATGCATCGTGTTCTATTTGCCCTATCGATGCCATTGCAATGGCTCGACTGATTCCACCAGAAATGGGATGTAAATAAAAAGGCATATTTCAACGACCACGACTGAAAAGACATTCGAAAGGCATTCAAAGACATCGAAGGCGGTTGATGTCAATGTCATCTGTTTATGAAACTGTTGAACATTTATTTGTTCTAAAATTGTTTTTTTTACGTCAAAAACTAGCTGAGTGATTTAACAATTTTTTATAATACTTTAAATCACGTTTAAGAGGACGCTATACCTGACGATGCATTTTTTGCCGCCCATAAGATTAACATTGCGAGCGGCGATTCATTTTCAAGGTTTACCCTTGGTTGGAAAGTCACAAAATTTTGCCTGTACCTAGCCCTAACAATGTTCTAGGTCATGTTCGAAGCAGATTTTCCAATTTCTCACTGATTTCTTTTATTGCAACTGTTTTGCAAATGCTAGCATCGCATACCTCAAGAAAAGTGCTGTATCTCGAATACCAGTAAAACAATGGGAAATCTGCTTCGAACACTCCCTAGAACATTGTTAGGGCTAGGTACAGGCAAAATGCACCGTCAGGTATAGCAGACCCTTAAGGCAACTTTACGACGTAAAGCAAGACATGTTTTTCAAACAGTTTCCTCACAAACATGCTATCATAAGAAACATACACAACAGCATTTTTTCTACGATTGGTTTTGTCTCGAAACCGGAACCCAAAAAACCGTCAAGTCTCACCTATGAATAACAGGTAATCGGTACTTACAATTGAGCAACTCATAAGGAACGTAGTAAGGAGAAATCATATTGAGAATATCAGGTACACAGCACTATCAGTATGTCCTCACTGTCGTGAAGTAACTACCAGACTGACTCCCAACTGGTACTACCCCTCCGAATAACAACTCCAAAATGGCAAATACTGTCAACAACAACACTGTTTACCACAAAAGCTTTTATTTCAGAAATATGACTCATGCATCCATACCTATAACCTAGGCAAGCAAAGGAAAATTTAAATAACAGACCCTATACAGAGGGTGATAACGTCTGAGTGGAAAGTTAGGGTGTCTCGATACCGTCAAACCTCACGAACCAATCAGAGCCATTGATCTCCAAGCTCTAGGACTCGATTGGTCAGCGTCAATCTGACGACATCAGGAGACCCTATACATAATATTCAAACGAGGCAACCGAGGGGTTAACCACTCGTTGGGAATCATTGGAAATCTTTATGAAATCTCAGGGAATCTTGGATTTTTTTTTTTTTGGAGTGGTTACCCCTTCGGGGTTTATCTTTCTATGAATATCGTTTGGAATCTTTGGAAATCTTTGTGGAATCTCAAGAGTGGTTACCCCCTCGGAGGCAACACAAACAAAAAATCTACAAACTTTGGGTCTTAAAACTGGGCTAACTTACAACTTCAAATAAACGTGTGTCTAGTCATTTTTCTTTTCCTCTGACGTGTTAACCAGAAAATTTTCAATCTCAACAGGAAGAACGTTTTTCGTTTAAATTGCATGGTGTGTCACTACTCTTACCTTGGTCTGAGACGGCAGCCAGGATGGGGTCTTCGCCGGTTACCATGACGTTCTAAAGCCTGGTTTGTACGACTGACAATAAGCACGCGAACATGGTGCTGCGCAAAGAAGGACACATTTCTGTCCTAGCGCGAGCACTGAACTGTTACTGTTCCATACACTTTAATGTCTTTTGAAACACAAAAATTGTAAGATATTAATATCAGTTAATTAACTTAAATTGGGTTCCAATTGCCAATGACACTGGGTGCCTCAACCACACAGGCGACTTAACGCCCGTCCGGGACCAACTACCGGGTGAGTATGAAAATGACGTAAAGCCCCCTTCACGCACTATCAATACAACTCCACTATTTAGGCACCAAGTTGTTCACTGTCGTAGTAGAAGGCAACTGAATAACAAAACAACTGTTGTCCAACTAAACAGAAATCTCGGCTGTAGTCTACAACGCCGTAGACTGCGTGGTGGACGAGGAAAGAAGCCCTACACTCCGTCACGGACTGTAAAGGGAAATGGAAGACACGTGACCACAGACGTGACTATCAAAAATCGTGGAAAAGGTTGTTCAGATATTTTTCTACACTTGGGGTTAATTTCGACACTGGGCGGTGAGAACGTTCAATAGTTTTGCGCTAAGGATGACCAGCAGGTGTATTCCCTTTCTCGAACGCCAGCAAACCCACCCAACTAACGCCTTCAAAATTTGTTGTAAGAAGAACTGTTCCCCGTATATTGCATCATGGCGTGCCTTATCTTCTTACAATAAATTTTGAAGGTGTTAGTTGAGTGGGTTGCTGGCGTTCGAGAAAGGGAATACACCTCCTGGGGGTCTATTCTATAGCCGAATTTTTAATACCAGTACAGCTGCTCTAGTTTAACATCAAGGGATGAAGTATGGTGATAAGAGAACGGGAATAACACTCCAGGTATTCAACAACTAACCTGTGACTCATCCTGACACATTCACAATAATAAACAATGTGACTCACCTACCTCCGAAAATAACCAAAAACAACTCCATCTACCAAATACCTACCGGAAAACTAGAAACAGCCTCGACAGCACAATAGATATTTCTGATCTCTACTCCTCCTCCAAAATGTGTAAATTAAAAAGGGTGGCTATCTTCGATTGCTGAGGAGCAGGTGTTCACAGGTCCTGGCAGAGAGAATTAATTCTCTTTGGTGCTGTCTACACAGCACGAAGGATAATTCTTGAAATGGCCTAAAGAACGACAATAGAACTAGACGCCTCGTGCTTTACAACACAAAAGGCATGTACATTATGGACTATAGGAAGCGCATAAGTACGGGTGGTTTTGAGTTTTGGCTGAGAAGGCCTCGCGCCCGAGGTCTAGTTCTCGGCTGGCTATTTCAGCACACGTGCCATCTATTCTCGATCGAACCGAGTTCGAAGCCAGTGAGTCAAGAAGTCAAGAACAACATTTCACTGCATGGTCTCTTCGTAACGGTCAATTTTGTTGATGGGTTAGTCAGGCTGGACTCAGTAAGCTACGACATATACCTACACCACTAAAGAGGGCACTAGAGGGACACTTCAGCAGAATTTTCTACTGTTCTCAGCAATAACAAATATTAGCTACTTAAAAATTTACCCCGTGGTCATACGGGTCCCATTGCATCTGAACACAAAGGAATCCTTAGGATTTACTGATTCCTTATTACGAGATCAAAGATCCGACCGAAACTAGTACAAGAAAAGGGCATAGGCATGCACAAGTCGGACTACCGCAGTTTTTTTTTTTTCGTACTGGCAGGAGATTTTTTCCGTTGAATCAACTCAGGTCTTGCACGGGCACGATTCTTCTCGAATTATCCAAGTTCGTCAACTTGCACCCCCAAGGGCGTCAGGGTTTTTTTTAACACTCCGCCATCATATAATAATGTCATCCCCTAGGCTAAATCTAAGACTATTCCACAAATGGAGCCCTTCCAACAAAGATGAAGGGACAAAAGTATAAACTTCGTTTTAGCGAGGATTGTGTAAAGGCTCGTGGCAAACTGGCAGACCAATAAACTGTTAAAAATATACGTGTCTGATAAGAAGGGTTCGCTCGCAAGACACGACAGAGTACTTGAGATAGAGAATCTCAGCGCCATGCCAGTCTCCCGAGCGGTAGACAACTTTTTCGACCTTCACTCCTAATGCAACGTTGCCAAATCAGACACCAACACGCGTCTCTCCATTTTTTTTTCAGCCACAAATGTGGTCATTTTGGCACTAAACCGGTGCAATTATTTTCAGAAACAGTTTGCCCTAAACGGAAAGCATGGGCAACGTATCGGAGCAGGTCAATCCCTAACCTAGCATATGTTAATTCACAACCGCCATATTGCCAAACCATCAATAAGGCATCGACAGACCCGACAGTCAGATTCGTCCCGAGATTTACGCTGTCAGTCTCAATTTAATTGGCCACTGAATGGTCTACTACGCAGCATATGGGAAACCAACCCCATTATTTCTCCCTAGCCACAGGTGCTTTCGAGACACGTCACATGGCCTTTTACAAAACCCTAACAAAAACATTGAAAACAGTTTCACCACGACTAAGTAAACAGGGCAAAGGAAGAGATTACGAAATAGACAACAGCAACGTGAGAGCAAGGCAAATTCCAAATTAGATCAACCACGGTGGTGTAACAAGTCGTGTTTTTACCCAATTTTTAAACCGATTCACACAAATAAACCTTTGATAAATATCATAAACAGTTTACACACTTGAAATTTGCAACAAACAATGTCTGTCAATAGTTATTTTTCACTTTAGGAATCGCACAGTGCACAAATTTCCGACGTGGCAAGTAGTACAAGAGCGAGCTGGTGTTCAGATACTGTGAACATGGGGCTAGCAGACGACGCGACTCCCAGCCAAACCCAGCCCCAAGCACGGAGGAACGGCTGCCTCCACTTTTCCACTGATCAGGGACGGAGGGGGGAAAGGGATCAGTGGCGTAGCGCGTAGCCAGTCCAGAACAGTACAAACTGTGACCAACGTTTTTTCTCGACAGTTTAAACGCAATTATGACACTCCTCCACTGAGACGTCTCAGTGAAGCGTGAGGGCAATCAGAGGAAGCTCCTCAACCCAAACTCATGCAGGAGTAGCTTTACTGCTTCAGCAAAACGCATTTATAGGGGAGGGAGCGAAGAAAAATGATTCCATCATTCGCTTTATGCGGGGTATACACTACCGGACACAACCTCAAATCCCCAAACTATACAATAAGTTAACATGGCGCTACCCTCAAGGAAACTTCCGACTATCGCAGACTTTCTTGTCCACTCTGGACATAGCCGTATTAGGGTCACTGGCCGCCCAATGGTGAAGACCAGGCAATAAATTTGGGCAGCGCTGACCCTGAGGTCCAGCTGGTGTCTCGCACTATACCGTACTGTTTTCCACTTCCCTTTTGCTCAGTGTACCTCCCGACGACCAGCGAGGTCAGGCAGACATCACACAAGAGATGCGATGGAGCTGTTCCCTCACTTGTAAAATTGTAGATGACTGCACTGAATGGTGAGAAATGGTTCAACCTCACACCTAACCACCAAGGTATACAGGGACCCAATGGAGGGAAGGCAAAGTCAGCGAGCGGCTTGAAGTTGACCCTCAGACGTTTTCATGGCTAGCTGTTGGTCATTTTACAAGAACGGCTCAGAGATATTTTCCACAGTGGGCCGTATCAGAGATAACCTCATCAAATCAAAGGGAGGTGGTCATGTCAGTGCCCCTATAACACTGAAACAATGGTACAAAAAGGTGGTACCTATCAAGAGAAAGAGGAAAATAACGCAGCGAGAGGAAAGTTGCAATCATGTGACGCTAGCACCTGACTTCCGACACCGGTGTCGCTTCAAGAAGCCGGCGCTTCCAATCGCATTTCTCAATTCCAACAGTCTTCTCACATTTCACTCATTCAGACATCCACCAGATTTATAAGAAGACAGACTTTGGATAGGAGACAGCGTAATGGTCGGAGTATGCCAAATTGTGGGTAGTCGAAGAGGTACATGTACTGTAAAACCATTTTTATCGGTATTAGGCCTAACTAAGCCTTACGTCACTGGGGTTTCTTTCACATTCATTCTTTATACACCCAGGGAGCCGCGCTGCTATCCCTTTCCCAAGGACTCGACACGGGGCGCCAAGTTTAGTTTCACGTCTCCATTCTCCGCTACATTGTATCAGTAGGGATCCTCAAGTACTCACAGCTCACAGTCCTTGTAGGTATATAAAGAATTGTCCTTACCAATTCCAAATACTATTCGAAATCTACGCACACTATCCAACATTCTAGACCTAGAAAATGTTTAGTACCCAGCCTAGTACCTCAACTTTAAGTTTCAACAATATCCGTAACTAAAATCATGGGCGTAGCAGGACCAAAAACCTGGGGGGGGGGGGCCTAGCCCCCCCAGACCCCCCTTGCTACGCCTATACTTAAAATGCTGGGGAGGTCTTCGAAGAGAAGCACTAACCCGCAGATTGTTTACACCACCGATGGACTAGGAGCCTAAAATGTAGCAGGAACCATTTAACCCTTTATCGGCAGTTCCTAAATGGATACATATTTTTCAGTCAAACTTTGATATTGTGCCCTTGACCTAATTCTAAACCACTTTTGTCTGAGCAAAATTTGTCTACCTTCACCTGAAACTGAGCTTTGGAACGTATCCTATGAGATACAAAATGGATCGTTTAGAAAACTGTACAATTTTATGGTAGTATTCTGGAAGATACAAAATGGAGTATTCACAAAGTTACCCTTTATAGTACACGTATCCAGGACGATACATTCTCAGATAAAAGTACACAATATTTTTTTCGAAAAATTTAATTACAGTGCAAAATTACATTTTTAAAGTGTGTAGCTGTACCCAACTACTACTTCTGCTTCAAGTGGAAGTTAGTGAAGCAATTTCTCCCTTCTACGAAGCAGAGCCTTTGGCTACACTTTTGACAGGCTACTTTAGTTTGCCCTGAAGTACAGTATTTGCACCTGCCCTTGCTGGTATAATAGGGGAAGTGTCCCACATTGTCGAATCGAGTAGATGGGCGCGGGACCATAGGCGTCCTTATTTTTGGAACGTCGTCGGTGACATCCTCAATACTTATTCTTCTCTTGACACGTCCACTATTATTTAGTTCTTCGGACAACTGCATGCGGAAAGCTTTTAGCTTTGTTTTACTTGCGACCCCGTGAACTGATTTGTAGTCCCGCCGCATCAAGATCCATGAGTTATTGACGGACACATCAAGCATTTGGGAGAATATTGACAGGTACCATCTTTTGGTACGGAGGGCTGTGCGGTACATTGCGATAAACATGTCAGCAGAATCGACGCCCCCCATATGTTGATTGTAGTCTTTAACTATTTTCGGGCAAGACACATCTACCCTTCCCTTCTCTTCCTTAGAGTATCTTTGAACGGCGGACATTGGATTTTTTCCAACATAGTTAGACGTCAGAATCACTTCTTTGTTATCAGTCCATTTTACCACACACAATTTTCGTTGTTCGTCTGTTTTTTCCACTGCTGTTCCTCTCTTAACTTTAGGTGTTTTTTTTTTCTTAGTGGTTTCTTCCCGAAGTCGATTTGCCCGGATGGTTCCTACACATAAAATTCCGTATTCATTTCTGAGATGGCAGACTAATTCCAACGAGGTGAAGTAGTTGTCACAATAAACCACTGTGAGTGGCTTATTTGGTACTGTCTGTACTAAAGTTAAAACAACTTTTGCACCCAAGCCGAAGTTTTCCTCTTTTTCAAGAAATGTGATTCCTCGAAAAGTGGCATTTCCTCCGTAGATAAGGAAGTCGTAGACGAACCCTGACACTCCTGCCCTGACAAATATTTTATAGCCCCATTTCCGTGGCTTGTTTTTAACATATTGTTTTCTGGACCCAGCTTTTTTGCCTTTATAGGGGACCATCATTTCGTCCACCGATTGTCTCCGTTCATTTTTGATTTGATTGAAGTTTCGTCGTAAAATGTCTAGCACTGGCCGAATTTTGAAATACGGGTCATCACTGCTACTGGCGTCTGCGTTGTTCACAAAGTGAATGTTCCGTCGTATTTTTTCGTACTTTTTCAGAGACATAATGTCCGTTATTGAAGTAATTTTATACGATGATTGCCAGTAATCTTCATACGATGGCAATTTTATCAGTCCCATTTTTAGTTCAATCGCCAGAAAGTCTCGAAGATCGTCCTTTGTCATATTGATAGATTGTCCAGAAAGGGACACAGAATATTCATTAGTACGGTCCAAAATCAGTTGGAGTAAATCGTCAGTGAAGAACTGACAAAAATAGTCGAGTGGAGATTCAACATCGCCGCCGTCTGGTGCTGGGAAATCATCTGGCGGGATGTCCACCGTGTGGCTAAATTCTTCATCTGTAAATACGAAAGTCCTCCTTTCGATTCCGGTTTTTTTTTTAGCTTTTTTGACTTTTACCGACTTTGTTTCTGCGTTTTTCTTTACTTTTTTAGCTGTTCCCTTCATTTTTTGTTGCTTATTAGCCGTCAGAACTTCTTCTATGTCCTCAGTGCTGCCTTCTGGTTCCCTTGTGGATTCTTCCATAGCTTCAGTGCTGCCTTCTGGTTCCCTTGTGGATTCTTCCATGGCTTCAGTGCTGCCTTCTGGTTCCCTTGTGGATTCTTCCATAGCTTCAGTGCTGCCTTCTGGTTCCCTTGTGGATTCTTCCATGGCTTCAGTGCTGCCTTCTGGTTCCATCCTGGATTCTTCCATGGCTTCAGTACTGCTCTCTTGTTCCCTGACAGCTTCTTCTGTACCTGGAGTCCTATCGTCTGGTTCAGTTGTCTTTTCTTCAACAGCCAGTGTCATCGTTTCATATGAATCGATTTCTTCCAATAAATTCTCTACAGATGAAGACAAGGAAGGTGCTTCACTGGAGGAAGCATCATCGTCAACGCACGCTGTGAGTGGGCACCGTTCCTAGAAAAAATATTTACATAATTAAGAAATCATTGTGGAAAGTAATCATAGTAGGTAACTTAGTAACGTTGTTTCCTTTTTTACCTCCTCGTTATCGTCAGAAAAATCTTCATCGTCTGACCCTCCTTGAGGAACAATGGAGTTCTTGAGTGCTAAGGCCAATATTTTAGCGCCACGGGAAGAGATGTCCAGTATGTTTGAACCACCTCTTTGACCTCTTGATGTTGACGGCACGGCAAGAGTTCTCTGAAAACATGAAGTTTCTCGTTACCAAGAGCCCAGAAATGTATCTCATGGGATACGTCCTTGGAGCTCAATCGATCACTGTTTATAGTACTTTGTATCTTACAAGATACATACTTTTAACAACACCAAACCCGGCATGACCCACTTTGTATCCTATGGGATACAATCAAATTGTTTCATCTCAGTGAACCCATCTGAATGTTTTAGAGGACTAATCCTTTAGAGTTATCAACAATTAAGTATTTTAATTTAAATTTAATATATAAATCATGGCCGGATTGCAATTTTTAAATGAGATATCTAAAGATTACTTACCAACGAACGCTTGCGCCCACACCTGCGGTCAGCCATTTTGCGGCACTAGTTTCCAAAATCGCCGCTAGAAGCGTTTGACAGCACCAAATGGTAAAAAAAAGTCCTTGCCCCATGTAGGAACAAAGCTCTAGTGCGTCATCTTAAAACTAAAGTTGAAAATGAAGCCACAAGTGGTTGTATCCTTGGGGATACAATTTGGAATAAAGGGTTAAATGTAACGAGCGAGTACATAATATGTATGAAGTGAGTAGGTTATGTACATATTATGCAGGTATGTATGATTTTGGGAGACAGACTGAATGAAGGCCACGTGGTAGGAGAGGCCGTGTGGGAGGTCATTGGCCCGGCGGTCATGCTCAGGGCAAAAAGGGCTCATCACTGGCTGCAACCTCAATCAGAGAATCAGACACCAGTGCATATGCGCTGAATGCCACTGCACTACTAAGCCATAATTACAGCCTGCAAGCCAGCAAAGAAGAAAATTTTTGCGTGGTCTAATAGTTGGGTAAAACCGAGGGGGTTTAAACTCCAGAGATTTCTTGAGATTCCATAAAGATTTCCAAAGATTCCCAACGATATGCATAGAAAGATGAACTCCGAAGGGGTAACCACTCCAAAAAAAAATCCAAGATTCCCTGAGATTTCATAAAGATTTTCAATGATTCCCAACGAGTGGTTAACCCCTCGGGTAAAACGAAGAGGTTGACCTCAAGAAGCTGGGAATCTGAGGCAGGCTACCTGTCCGTCCGCATGCTGACAGCTAGAGGCCGGAACCTTTTAAGTCTGAAGGGAAATGATATGATCATAAAGGACCAGGTGCCCACACTGGGGAGATCGAACTCTAGCTCAGAATCACTGCATCCATTCGGGTTCCGTATCATGGCACGATGGTGAGAATCACACTCGGCCGGCGGTCAGGATTAGGTATTTACCCTTTTGAAAAGGAAAAAGTCTTAAATTGTTGGGAATCGAATCTGGGCCTCTTCATTTCCAACACAACGCCCCGAAGTCACTGAGTTAACACTGCTCATAAGTACGCACAGGAGAAAAGAAGCATAAAATTATATACATATGAATTCCCAATGGTAGGCTGCTCCCCAGTGGTATTTATTTAGTATTATCCACAGCTAATTCTGACACTCGACATTCGCAGCTTCCTGATACGCTAACCAGAGCTCAAGCGCTAATTCTGGTACTAAGTGATCCCTCATGATTAGAGACTGCTTGCGTGGGATGATAAAGGCCGAAGTCTATTCAAACATTGTTTCTTCTCACGGCATTAAGTCTTGTATCGCTGATAGCAGACCACTGAATCTTGTTTAGTGATGCACGAAAATTTCTTGTATTGCTTTAGTTCTTGCACTTCTTGCATGCAAGAACAAGAACAAGAACTCTTGCAAGAGTTCTCGCAAGAGTCTTGCATAAACCCAGGCAGTTTTTTTTCGAAAGCTTCATTCATGGATTGCAGTTCATATTTTGAACGAAATACTCTGTAGACTATGCGACGATAGATTGCACTTGAAATAGCCGTTCAGTATGCAAAAAACCACATTGGAACCGCAGAAAATTCCATGTGTATGCAAGAAACTGCAAGAGTCTTGCAGCAAGAACAAGATCAAGAAATGATTTCTACTGCAAGAACAAGAACAAGATAGGATTTTTACTGCAAGAACAAGAGCAAGAGTTGCTTTGCGAGAACAAGAACAAGAAATGCCGTTTCTTGTTCTTGCATCGTGCATCACTAATCTTGTTGCTTCAATTGTACACGCAATATGGAAGAAAGGACTATCTTTCTACGTCCAACAATGAGCACCAAGGACAGGAAAACTTGAGGACAGAGTACACATTCTATCGGAGTAAGCGTGAAAGATGGAAATGGCAGGAGGGATGAGGCGTACCGTAAAACATTCCCGAAGGCAAAATAAAGACAAGAAGAAAAACGAGCAAAATACACCATTTGTGCATTTAGGACGCCTACGGTGTGAAGATAATTTGAGAAGCTCTGCTCTCTCCATAAGTACGGTCAAAAGACTAAGAAAGCGATTGTGCACAATGATGGAACATTTAGGTATAGATGACCCTATTAGACGTTCATTCTAATTAGGCGGCCAGCACGTAAGAGACATCACTAATTGGCTGGCCGTATACATAGTAGCTTCATTAAAATCACGCTTCCATGTTCATTATATGAACCGCAACACTCAGAACACGCGAGAAATCAGCTTTAATAAGCATATTCTTCGTAATTCTATAAGAAAGTTCAAATATGACCCGAACCAAAGCAAAGACCTTTTTGAAAAACTTAAAATAGAATTTACAAACGTCGACAAGAAGTATATATGAAAGTTTAAAACCACAATAGTGACACAGATTAATAATAATAATAATAATAGCTGAGGGTTGGGGGGGACAAGCCCAGCAACTAGACCGTTTTCAAGAACTATCCATTGTGCTCAGCTGGCAGCACTACCAAATACCAGCTCCCCAGCCATCGAGAAAACGATGGGGACCTACAGTTTTAGGTGGGTTCCGAACCACCACAGCCTCGATATACATTTCACTTGACATGCTGAACATATCAGCGACACAGATTAGCTCGTAACTCGGCTTGAATGGAGTCTAATTTTCAGCAGCTACACCGTTCAGTTTCTAAGAAAGATTCCACTAAAATGTGGCCCATCGAAGACTCGCAGAGTCGCGGGTACAGGAAGATACTCGATACCTGTGCGGCATAGAAGAGGAAGCACCTACAAGAGTGGTAAGGTAATGCCGAATACGGTGAAGACGCAGACGAGAGCAAATGTAGGTCTAGGTCATCTAGTCATTCACGAAAACAACGGTCTCTCGCCGACGGAGGTACCTAGACAGGGTTCAGAAAGTCAAATCGGTTGTTCCTCGCTTATATGATTACTGGTCTACTGATCCTATGCTGAGTTTTTCACTAAAAAGGAAATAGTCGAAATACCGGTCTGTTATGGTTTGGCTGTTTTTGATGATGGGAGGTACAAATACATCATCAGCTGAAGTCAATCCTAAAGCCAAGCTCGACTTGTATTTATGATGTGGTTGAAGTGGGGATGCGCCGAGGGGGTAACCACTCCAGAGATTCTATAAAGATTTCCAAAGATTCCCAACTATTTTCATAGAAATATGAACCCCGAAGGGGTAACCACTCCAAAAAAATCCAAGATTCCCTGAGATTCCATAAAGATTTCCATAGATTCCCAACGAGTGGTTAACCCCTCGGGATGCGCCGTTATAGCTAGAGTAAACAAAAGAAGTGAATACTCTGTAAGCTATTACACAAGTTCTCTCAATTCATAAGACTAAAGTCATCCTGACATTTTTTGTTGATTTTCCGGTGGCTCGTTATCGGTACAGAGGTCAGTGGGTTGAGCTGTGGCCGTGGCCCAATATGGTACACGTGTCGCGTTGCTGGACTGCCACGTGCACGAGTTACCTACCTGCACGTCACTTCCTGCGTTGCCTGTGTGCGGGATACGCAGGAGGCTGCTATGCTCACCATCGTATGCATGAGAACAGCGCCGCCCGAATAATATTACATCTTCCGGTGGTCCATTTTGCCCGAAACGGATCGTGGGAATCAAGGTTTTTCTGGCACGCGTCCGTCTTTTTTTTAAATATTTTGACTGGATAGCCGAATGATGGCTGTGTTGTGTTTAGGTCTTCAACATGTGGGTTTTGTGATTCTCCGAGACATTTTCACACTATGGTCCACAACTTCAAGAGGTTGCCTCGTATTACTGCCGTAAAATCACGCTGACCAATCAAGTTCCAAAATATTTCTCACAATCTACTCGTTACTACCCCTAACAAGGGACACATAGACGAAACCGAAGTGAACATACAGCGTCTGAATAGGTCAGCGATCACTTTCCGGCTGATTATTCTGAGCTTTTCTAAATCATGATGTTTACTATCCTCGTATCTTCGTATTCATAAAAATTTAGTAGCTGAAAGGGATCACTGGTTCCGACCCCAATTTTTGATCGAAGAAATCGTACATCAATATCCCAAAGTTCTCGGTCAACACTCCGAGGGAACGACCTGGTGATAGGAAGTTGCCTTTAACAGCTTAGTAGATTAATCTAAGCTTAGAATGCAAATCAGCGGCAATAATAGAGCAAGGAATAAAGTGCTTCCGGCACATGATAAACCAATAAGCAAGTTAGCTGATGGTCAGACATGATGGAGATGACCTGTGTGGGTCGTTATGACTCACTCGGCCGGGCACCGCGTCTCGTCATTCTGATAGTGCACTCTATCTAAACTGCACGCTGCACGGTGTCAACAGCGCAGGGTGGAAAACGTTTAGTTACAAAGCCAATTCACATTATTATGTTCACCTGAATTACCGTAACTGAATCTGGTGGCAAACATAGGTAAAATTACGTTTTGGCAAACATAGCGCGGATATGCCATAAGTTACAGTACAACCCTAACCTATAATACAACACTGCAACATTGTAACGTACGAAACCACTGCGCTGGAGCAGTAAATAATAAATAAAGCAATGACTCAACGATCACATTAATCGGAACAGAACGCACTCCATTATCATGTTATCATCCATTCATGCCATTCCCAATCATTAGTAGCAAAACGCATGCTAATTTCTTTGGGGAAGGTCAACAAATGGCATAAATATGACCGTATCTGACAGGACAGTAGGCCTAAATCATAATCAATGCTTTGTTATTGTTTATAAGTTGATCTGTTGACTGTTTTGGGGGTCAAAACTAAGGAGCAACAATGCAAATTTCACGGAAATCTATGGAAAATTATCAGGCTTTCTTTGCATGAAACTTTGCAGCGTCCTGTCAAGTGCGGATTATGAAAAGGTAAATAATGAATATTTGGACTACTTACGTGAATACTGACGTCCGTTGTCTTGAGATCCCTGATAGTTGTAGCCGCGAGGGTAGCCCTGGCTGCCTCCGCCCGAGTGTTTGTTCTTCATTTTTGATAAATTTGTTAATTAGGCCTCATGAGCCTAGCAAAATTTGGTTACCCCCAATGACATAACCCAACGAAAAACCCTCAATTTAACCAGTTCGACCCGAAATTTGGTATTTTTGTACAGTTTTCTCCCATTTCTAGCTGTTTATTCCACTTGACACTGCCCGGATGTCACCAGATAAAAATTCCAATCTCAACGCCTATTACAATACAACGCCGCCATAGAAGTTGAATGTCTCAGAGGTTATGGCGGTATTTTTACACGCCCACTTGACACCACTTTAAGCGCTACACGTGAAGTATTCTTCACTTGAACAGCACTTTAATGTTTTTACACGTATTTTAAGAGACACTAATCACTTTATTACACCAAATTCACGTTACGAGAAGAAAACTAACTTGACTTCTCGAGAAGTCGGCGCCATTTTGGTAAACAATGACATGAAGCGCGTTCAGAAATGGTGTCATCACTTTCAAATTTTTCGCGCCAAATTTAAGAGCAAAACTTTTTTTCCCAATACAATAAGGATGAAATATGTTTTATGTATTTTTATTCTTCACTTTTGGTCTTTATGAACTTCCCACATTTATTATATAGGTAAAAAGGCAGGTAACCACTTAGGTTATGTGTAATCTACCGACTTAATAAGCCGATATCCACCCACCAGAACGACGAGATAAATTTCCCCATTGAAATGAATCTTCTAAAAAGTCAGGAGGGAGTGGGAGAACCTAATTACATAACAACTTAACTCTCCGTACTGTCACCTGTAGGTAGGTAAGTATATCAGAACTATATTACAATACAGATTTCTGCAGCAAGGGAAGTAGCTACCTACCAAACCAACCTACCAAGGGTGTGCTTCCTCCTGCAAAACTAGATAGGACCTAGGTCATAAGGAGAAAGTAAGGTAAGAGTTAAGTAATAGCTAATAACGTAAATAAGAAGGTAAATCTTTTTAATCACCTAATTTACAAAAATTTAGTCTATAATATCTCTGTTAAATCTCTGATACGTAAGTAGATACCTACATATCCGAATATTTTACTTTGGTTGATAAAGTGGTAAAGGTACAAAATCGAAATAAAGAAAACCATCGTCAGAAAATCGAAAACAACTCAGTAGCAGAGAAAAATGTACCTACCTATCTACCTACCTATCCAATGGAAGACATAATGGAACTACACTGCTTACTTAACAAGCTGCCATCGCTTTGAAAAGTATTACATTCAAAGTCCTTCCTAATAACACAATTCCGAGGCTTCAGTGAATGGAACACAATCAAAAGGAACCAGGTTACCTACATCCTTTTGCTTGATTTTTATTTTGTGTTCTGTCCACCTTGTGCCTCTTTAAGACTATAATACATAACGCCTGGCTTTCCAGCACAAATCAACCAAATGTAAAAACATAGGAAGGCACATTCTTCTGTTTTCTGTTCTCTCAAGGCTACAATAGAACTGAAACAAAAAAATTCTAAGTACTACCAACCCACTGACACCATCAGCAACTTATACGTACGTACGTAATTCGTACTCTTCGGTATAACCACTATACAGAATTATTGCTAGAACCAGCTCACATAATTTTTACTCATCGCGAATGTTCCTTGACGCATAAAAATTAAAAACGAAAGTTAAAATTTCAGAATTGTCAATAACATTGTGACTCAACGTCGTAACGAAAACGAAGACATTAACAGCACTTATAGTGACGAACTACAGGTACCTACAGATTACGTTAATTTTTACAAATCCATCGTAAAACTCGATGGTAACATCAGTACTACAAATAATAGAGCACTTGTCAGATGACTAATCGATTATTTGACTTCTTCGACGTAGGTCGCAGGGAAGATTCCAACCACACCCCTCAGCTCTCCAACCCACCACCCGTCCGGCTGTTTCTCGTGGATGTTGATCACGTCACCTAAACAACGAACATTACGGAAAATATTAATTGATGTTGACGTTTGATGGTAGGAATATAGACAACTGCTTCATTCTTATTAAGAAAACAGAGATTACGATACAAAAAAGAAGGTCCGCTATACCTGACGCTGCATTTTTTGCCACCCCTAAGATTAACATTGCGAGCGGCGATTCATTTTCAAGGTTTACCCTTGGTTGGAAAGACACAAAGTTTTGCCTGTACCTAGCCCTAACAATGTTCTAGGGAGCGTTCGAAGCAGATTTCCCATTTTTTTACTGGTTTTCGAGATACAGCACTTTTCTTGAGGTATGCGATGCTATCATTTGCAAAACAGTTGCAATAAAAGAGACCAGTGAGAAATTGGGAAATCTGCTTCGAACACTCCCTAGAACATTGTTAGGACTAGGTACAGGCAAAATTTTGTGTCTTTCCAACCAAGGGTAAACCTTGAAAATGAATCGCCGCTCGCAATGTTAATCTTATGGGCGGCAAAAAATGCACCGTCAGGTATAGCTTCCTCTTAAGTCACCTTTCATTATATTTCTTGAAATGTGAATCGAAGCTGTGGTTTCAAAATGCCAACAGTTTCCTTATAAGTACCTATGCCAATGAGAAATGGAAACAAACAGCATTGTATCATCAGTGTAAGTACAAACCGATCTGTAGGCTGAGCTCGTCGTAAAGCTTGGCAGTGTAAGGGTAAAGGGCTCGGCACTCGCCAAGGGAAGGCCTCGCAACGTCATCTCCGCTCATTTCGGTGATGATGGGGTCGCTGTAGACGCTCGTCTGGTAGTCTTTGTCACTCCCAACACTGGAAAACTCATCTGCAACATTCAACCGAATTATTTTATAAACTAGTGGTTTGGGAAATTCTAGGGAGTGTTCGAAGCAGATTTCCCAATTTCTCACTGGTTTCTTTTATTGCAACTGTTTTGCAAATGCTAGCATCGCATACCTCAAGAAAAGTGCTGTAATCTCGAAAACCAGTAAAAAAATGGGAAATCTGCTTCGAACACTCCCTAGAACATTGTTAGGGCTAGGTACAGGCAAAACTTTGTGTCTTTCCAACCAAGGGTAAACCTTGAAAATGAATCGCCGCTCGCAATGTTAATCATATGGGCGGCAAAAAATGCACCGTCAGGTATAGCGGACCCTTAAATGGAGTGGAAAGTAGTCAGTAAACCGGAAACTCAGCCTTCCCCCACCAGGGGCCACCGCACCTGCTCTCCCAATGGTGTTGATGTAGACTCCACAATCCAGTGGGACAGCAGGTGAAGTGGTGGCATCTGGTCTGAGAAGGCTGAGCTGCCTGTTTACTGACAGGCTTTGCTGTCGAGGTAATACGTGGGAAGGGAATGCTATTTGTATTTTGAGTCCAAAATAACAAGTAAATAATATCAACGAAGGCGCCAGCATGTAAATAGGAATCTTCAGTTAGAATTAAATGTTGGTAGGTAAATTACAGTGTTAAGCACATGGGCTCAGCCACAACTTGACTCATAACATTCATAACCTAAAGCCATTTGTGTGGCGATCCGGCTTGTAAGAAGGGTTCTCACCAAAGTCACTGTCTGGGAGGGCAGAGGTACCGTCTCCTGCTTCTCGGCCGCACCACTCGGAGGGAGAGTCTGCCTCCTCCATGCGCGCCCACGGGGGAATCTTCAGTAGGCTCTGCTGCAGCCCCTGGTAATAGGAAAACAATCATACTGATGATGACCATTTAATGCCTGAAAGTTTTTTTTGTTTGTAATTAATTGATTATTGAAGATGGGTAACTTTAATCTTCCAGGACATCTCCAGTGGTTCCACTTGTAGTGAGTGGCAAAAGATGAACAAAATTATCTAAACATGATGGTAACCTACCTCATTTTTGTCTACACAGATCCTTAACGTTAACATACTTACCATCTTAAACTATGCAGGAACTGGATCTACAGGAGATCAGTAACTTGGCTAGGCAATAGAAAACAGTCAACTATGAAAAATAAATAACAAAGAAGTTACCTGGCGGTCCCTGGTGACGTGGATATGCGACGCCAGGGGGTGAGGTGGCCTAGGCCGACCGTCCAACTCGGACAACGCCGCCTGCACTTTGTACCGCGCCGCCTCTAAGTAAAGCAGCATCGCTCGCATCTACACAAAATGTAAGAATACTATGAAGAAATGTCTCACAGCAGGGGAGATTTTCTATTCACAAATTTTTATGATACTTTCCTTCTTAATAGCTGAGGGTTGGGGGGACAAGCCCAGCAACTAGACCGATTTCATGAAATATCCATTGTGCTCAGCTGGCAGCACTACCAAATACCAGCTCCCCAGCCATCGAGTAAACGATGGGGATCTAGTTTTAGGTGGGTTCCGTACCACCACAGCCTCGATATACATTTCATTTGACATGCTGAACATATCTGAGGTGAATGCCGAGCAGAAAAAACGTTTTGGTAGGATCGGAACGAACCGGTGTGACCCGGCTCTCACTGCTCCTCAAAATTCGACCATTTTGTCCACTCGGCTATCGAGGCCGTCACTTTCCTTCTTCCTCTTGATGTTAAAATTTTGAATGCTTGAACCCTATATGAACTTACATGGTAGAGTTTGTCGTCGACGTCGTTCTGAGAGTCCTCCCCTCCAAACGTAGGCGTCTCTTGCATCGCTCGCTGCAGATTTTCCACACCCTGTTTACCTCGCCTCTCTCTTTCAATATCCTATTTAGAAACGAAACAACATAATAAATAACACGTAGCCAAAAATAAAAATTATACCGTAATGATATCTTGCACCAGCACAGGATTTTTACTGCGTTCTGAATTATAATGTACCTAACTATTTGTGACAAGTGAATTCTTTTTAATGTTTACTTTTCCATATTATATACTTAGTATATATAGTACCAATTGCGATCGGACAAGAAATAATTGTTGATTGCTGATTGCAGAAATATATCATCAGTTTCTGCATACCCCATCTGTCTTAAGTTGGGATTTACCAATCAAGTGATAATGTAACTACACTATACCTGTCGTATGAGCTGGAGCAGTTTGGCAAGCGCTTGTCTTCTTCTCTCCCTATTCATGGCTAATGTGATATGTTCAGCATAGAAGTCAGGTAGCAGTTGGTCCTGCGTGGGAGCCCCGTTGCCTTTAAGGGACACCACGGTCTGAATGTCACGTGACGGGTCGCAGCTCTCTATTGGCTCCGATAACCGCTCACAACACTAAAACATTACGGGGAAACTTCATTTTAGTTAAGGGTAAAAAAAAAGTGGCAGCAACGTCCTCGTTAAGGGGTTTTAAAGTCCATTTTCTAAGGAAACTGTTTGATATTTTTTCTTCTGAAGGAAAATATACTTACCAATCTCTTTTTTAAAGGTAACTAAGTTGTGACTTAATGATCGAGTAATTTTCGACAAATATTTTATTGACAAACCACATTAACTAGTTGATCGACAACATGTTGATCAAGGAAATGTTCTTAAAAATCGTATCCGAAGTCCAAAGGTGATCGGAGCATTACCTGAGTCAGTCGGGGCCCAACTTCCCTGAAGTTGTTGAGGTAGCACTGGGCGAGGCCTTTGAGCGTAGTCAGCCGTTCCTCCTCAAGTGCCTGGAAGCTGTGACTCCCTCGCGTAACGGCCGTTTCCCATTCAAGGCGGGACCGCTCAGCACGGACGCAAACTGTGTAATATTCCACATCAGCCTTCTTCACGCAGTCTTCTGCCTTCTTACGTTTCACCTCGAGCTTTAAATAAATAGAATATCACGGTTAGATAAAGCAACAGAAAAACACCTCCATTTTTTCTCTCACTACCACGAAAAATGACATGCATTTTTAAACGTAAATAATGCTCTTTTGTAATTTGTGCTGCACTCTATTTTTGACATACTCGTATACGCAAAAACTTCTCTTTCAGGGCTCTGCTGTGGAGAGTCGTTGTTAGGAAAACCACCTATCACTTTCTTAAGTGAAGAAAAGGCATAAGTATGTCACCTTCGCAGACTCCTTGTCCGTAAGTTGCTTGTGGTGATGAAGATGAAGACTACTGGCATTGTTTTTTGAGTTTCTCACTTCCAACATGGCGTCCTGTAGTTTCTCATTTTCCCGCGCGGAAAGGAAGCTCTGCTTCTTGCTTTTCCCTTCTGCCTGTCGCCACTCAGATAGGTTTTTACCTAAATTAAAACAAGGTGGTAATGGTTTTTGGTAGGACTTAATGTGCTCCATTAGGTGGCTCCATATTGCACATATATGTACCTAATATTTATGCTACTGTGGAATGCTGTATGCAGCAATAATGTGTAGCTGCTTCAAATTCGGCAGATAGCCAGCAAACCAAGAATTTGCAACATTTTCCATACCAGTCTTATCGACAGCGCCCTCCACTTGCTTCCGCACCCTGTGCTGCTTGTCCACCAGCCCCCTCAAAGGCTTGACCACTTCGTCGGTGAGAGCTGAGGCGAAGGCTCTATGGACGTCACTCTGGGCTTCCATTTCAGCGCCGAGGAGCTGCCACGCCTCCGCCACCCCACCCACTGCCTCCCGCGAAGTTTTCAGCAGTTTCCCCGATAGCTTACTCAGCGATTTTGCGTACTGGGTCTCTGCTTCAGATCTAGAAAGGAATTTCAGTGAGGGTTTCATTTTTTAAACTGTAACACATTGATTTCTTCTAATTTGTGTTGAGGGTCATCCACATGCAAAGGCTGAGAATGACCCAATGTCATACAA
Organism: Mesopsocus fuscifrons; assembly: GCA_950004255.1. NCBI lineage: Eukaryota > Metazoa > Arthropoda > Insecta > Psocodea > Mesopsocidae > Mesopsocus > Mesopsocus fuscifrons. Next base: position 10,933,064 of record OX465380.1, read on the forward strand.
GTTTGTCTGAAATACGTGCATTAAGAACTTTTACCTATAAGCAAGATATCAAAGGGAGGAAGAAAATTTTTTCGAAAAGGAAACTCCACCATACCTTTCCTGCAGAATGACGCTGAGTTCTTTGCAGAAGTCTTCCCCCTGTTTGATGTACCTCCGCAAATCTTCAAACCCATTCTGACCCTGAAAAAAACAAATATGACACTGTTATTTGACTAGTCAGGTTGTTCCTACACAGAGGGATTTTCCGTAGACTTCGCTATTTTTTTTGGAGAAAGTGAAAGGCAGGATCGAGTGGTCTTGCACGCGAGAATCTTATTACGACAAACAAAAATGCAAGACCTGCTACCGATACCACCAATTTTCTTGGAGTCGCTACAATGTAAGGTAGGTATTTACTGCATTAAAGTAGGTACATCCACAAGTACAAAGGTACCTATAGGTATCACGGTACCTATAACTGATAAGCCAAACTAACACGGGACGCGTGACCTATTTGACTATCTCCCCTCAATAGGCTTGGACTTATCACAAGCTCTATTGACACCTTTCAGTCAATCCTCACCACAGGCTCTACTTTCTCTTTAAGTCATTATTTACATCTCCACGCTCAGGAACAGGAGGGAGATGAAATGGTTCACCCAGCTAGCCAGGAAGTTCGACAGTATTACCCCAATCCATCCTGAAATAACGATGAAGAGTGAGTCGGTTCTCGGCCAGTCAGAGCAGAAAAGCCTGTGGCGTTAGTTGGCATTTTAGCGCCAATACAAGGCGGCAAAAACTCGATGTAAGGCTCAAAGACTCAAAACTTCGGGTCTCCTATCGAATAGATATCGATATCCTATCGATATCCTATCGATAGGATATCGATAGAATAACAGATTTATCTTATCACTTGTAAACTTTCAGAAGCGGTAAAAACTACCCTTAAGGGCCACCATACATTCTCGACGAACTCCGCCAAAACCACTGTGCGAAAGTAAATATTCGACAAAACTAATGTTTACATTTTAGTACAACCGGAGACTGGTAATTGAAATATCGTATTGATTGTGTCTACTCTAAAAGCTAAACATAATGTGCTATTTGAACGCGAAACGAACGAGTAAAAGTAGGACACTATGTTTAGCTTTTACAGGAGAAAAGTAGAGAAATGCGGTTGAAATTACCCACTTCCGTAAGTGAAATAAAAATTGCCAAAATGCAACATGGCTACGGTAAATAGTACAAACATTTATCAAGCTTTTCTACTAAATGTGACGATAAAATCATACTGTTTTAGTCCGAATCGTTACAAAAAAATATTTCGCGTGAGGTAGTGTTGTGTTTTCGCGATCTGTCAAAAAACATGTGGACTGGTAGTTGACTGTTTAAAATCGCTCCTGTGGGCTTATTACTCCATTTCATGCAAAAATACAACACTACCTCACGACAAAGAGTCTCAGGTTTACATCCCCCTATAAACACTTTCCACTCGCCCTGTAACTTCGGAGTAGGGCTTGAAGTACTTAGCATTGCGAACCAAGTACATGTAGTCGAAAATAGCGAATGTATATTCAGCCTTAACACTCAAAAACCTCCTAGTCGTCGCAGTTTTAGTAATGCCCTTAGGTAAGCATCAGCGCTGATAGCTAAACTATTCTGTATTGTTGAGATTTTACCCCCTTCCTCATATATTAAGAAATCAAGTAACAAATTAGCACTAGCATGTATAAGCTGAATCGAAAAAAGGTCCACGCCAAAGGTCCAAAAACCGGCAAAACACTCAGTTATGCACTCATGTTCGGAAAGCAGGGTCTCTTCATGACGTCTTGCGGACTGATCACTCAATAAGAATTGACGCTTCCAGACGTCAAAGCACGTCTCATGAAACATTTCACTAGGTATAGAATATATAGAGACGCACGAGGACAAAAACTAGCCATCACTTTTCGTGTTATTTTACAAACACGATTTCACTCACTTTCGTTGATCAGAGCACTTACCCTGCGCCCTGAAGGACATAATAACAGAGGAGCTGAGTTAACTAGATTGAAAGGTAGGCAGGTATGCAAAAAAATTGGCAAGGTAGTCCGGTATCCCATAAGAATCCCATGCAAACCTGCGAGAGCCCTTATATACTCGTTAGGCAATCTATAATCATGATACTCATTGACTTCTGCTTTAAGGCTGTCTTTACAATCCTGTTGGTTTACGTTTCCATGTTTAGTTAAACGTTAGTGGACCCAGCACCGCCTCAACCAGAGTTAGTATTAGGAACCACCACCGAAAAACTGTCAAAAATAACTTAGTCAAAACCCACGAAAAAGTAATAATAAATCCTAAGCGCTTTCGACCTAGACGGTCATCATCAGAGGGGTACAAGAAGGGAAGAGACAGATAAACCTACTTGGGTGTTAGCCGGCCCGAAGTAAGTTGATCTGTGCTGATCATCTTACTTCGGGCCGGCTAACACCCAAGTAGGTTTATCTGTCTCTTTCCTTTCTTGTACCCCTCTGATGATGACCGTCTAGGTCGAAAGCGCTTAGGATTTATTATTACTTTTTCGTGGGTTTTGACTAAGTTATTTTTGACAGTTTTTCGGTGGTGGTTCCTAATACTAACTCTGGTTGAGGCGGTGCTGGGTCCACTAACGTTTAACTAAACATGGATTGCAGAAAATACCACAAAGTTACGAGTTCTCTCTTAAATCATGGTTTACGTTTCTTAACGACGAGTTTCTGAGGAAACTGTCGGAAATTTATTTGCCCTGACACAGAATATTTTAACGTCAATTAAATTGTGATTTAAGGGCATCTACGAAGTCGTGTTTGTTTCCGTTTTTTTTCCGCACATTTTTTGAGGATATTATGTTCTGATCTAATGTTCTGAAACCGACAAATTTTTTGTTGACAAAAATCACTCGATCGTAAAATCACAACACAGCCTGTTAATTTCGGCCGTAAAAAGACGATTTATATTTCGGAACATTTAAGCATCCAATAGAGTCGAATAGTTTGAAAAGTCGAACCGAGTATATGTTAGAACTAGAACAAATAAAAATCAAACAGTTTCCACAGAAGCATGACAATGAGAACCGTTCGACTATAGACCATCAGTCTAACAGAAATCTTCAGCACGATGGAGCCCCTGAGAGTATTTAGCCCTAAGGCTATTGTGCGAAAGAAGCTGTATACATTTAGTAACAGATGAACAGTTCAGCTACTTTCGCTGGGGCCAGGTAGCCCAGTCTGTGTGATAATTACCCTAATTGGCCCATACTTTCACGTGAGCTGGAACCGCGCAGTCTCGTAAGGCCGCTGGCCAGCATTACTTCCGTATTACAGGTACGGTACATCCTACAATACATTCCTATTTTACTGTCACATAATGCCCAGCATACCATGTCGAAACACCACAAGTCAACTATTATTTTATTTCAGTAAAGCTATTGTTACTGTACTTTTGTTGGAAGTCGCAGCTCAGACATTAGAGTACAGTTTTGTTACATGTAAAACATGGCAGAACGTATGGTGAGTCCGTTAGAGGCGACCGAACTTGGGCTGAAAAAGAAATGCTACTTCCTGTTGCTATTAAGGCTGGATTTAGCTACTCTCGGAATAGAATTTACCCGAATTTTTTTCTGTAAGTTAAACAAGGTTGCTAGGGAAATAAAGTCGGAATTTCATTTCCCTTAGCAACGTACGACAACCTTCTTTAACTTACAGAAAGAAATTCGGGTAAATTCCATTCCGAAAAGAGCTAAATCCAGCCTTAGTGGTCGTTGCAGGCACCTAATAATAAGTTACTGTCTCCTTCCTAAAGAAGAGAAGAAGTACCAGTTAGTCAAACCTGAGTATCAAGTCCGTAAGCTAGACAATGCACCACCCTAAATATGTTTAAGTGAGGAAACCACCCTTAAAAGTTGAAGCGAAGTATTTACCTTGTGGTTCCATTCACACACATTCACATCGCTATTAGGTATATTAGGTAAAGTTCAGGATAACAAAACAAATATTTTATTTATTTGTTAGGGTCTAACGGAAATTTAGCTTAATAAAATACTGAAATGAAGCCACCCTGCATCGGTGTTTTTATTTAGGAAAAAATTGGAACCTGGATTGTGTTGTTCCAGTGGCCGCCCACAGCCAAGGCCATCTGCGGTCACCAGGTAGGCCTGTACAACAGACCTGATACCATTACCAGGCCCTGTGGTCAGACAGTCCTCACTAATTCCAAACCGTGGGCCATTACACCAAAACTACATAAGGAAATAATCTAAGGAGTGTATACGGATCGTTGAACCGGTAGCTATTACAATTATTTTTAAAGGTGGAACCAGAAATTTTGTCGATGGGAGGGTTGGGCACGGGCCCCGCCACTTTAATTGAGAAGTTTGACAAGTTTGGAAAAGAACAGGACCACGAGAGGTATACACGACACACGACTGGTTCTATCGACATCTCACATTAACTTCCACGAATTATTTTGGGCTACTGACAAATGTTTGTAAAACCTGGACTATGTTCCGTCACCTAAAGGTGGATTTCATCAGTTGCTAAAGCCGAATATATAGTGTCCCCTAAAAGTTCACTTTAGCGTTATTCTCTCGAAAAGAAAAGTTGATGCCTTTTGCCATCCTGCCAATACCGCCCTATTGTCGTAATGTTATAGAAATAGTTGACTTTTAAGAGGACGCTATACCTGACAATGCATTTTTTGCCGCCTATAAGATTAACATTGCGAGCGGCGATTCATTTTCAAGGTTTACCCTTGGTTGGAAAGACACAAAATTTTGCCCGTACTTAGCCCTAACAATGTTCTAGGGAGTGTTCAAAGCAGATTTCCCAATTTCTCACTGGTTTCTTTTATTGCAACTGTTTTGCAAATAGCATCGCATACCTCAAGAAAAGTGCTGTATCTCGAAAACCAGTGAGAAATTGGGAAATCTGCTTCGAACACTCCCTAGAACATTGTTAGCGCTAGGCACAGGCAAAATTTTGTGTCTTTCCAACCAAGGGTAAACCTTGAAAATGAATCACCGCTCGCAATGTTAATCTTATGGGCGGCAAAAAATGCACCGTCAGGTATAGCGGAGCCTTAACGGCAAAATAAAGTTATCGGGAAGATAAATTTACTAACTTTATCTGCACGATAAGGAACTGGTGAAAGCCAACCCAACATAAGCCGAGTAAAATAAATAAATAAATAAAAATTAAATTCTATCCGTCCATAGAGCAGAAGTCTACTAGTAAGGAGATCAAAATCTCCTGTTTAGAGAAATTCCATTTATCCGATTTTGGAGTAAACAGAGTATATGGCGACCAGTAAGGAGAGGAGCTCGTTCTCTGTATGAACACTACACACTAAACGACAGTAAGAAGTTAGGTACAGATACCTTTTGGCGTGTAGGTCTGTTGAGTGTAGGTACCGCCGCGGTTGTATAATGAAAAATGACTTAGCATTAATTGTGGGGACAAACGTCATCTCTATTTACACTACACAGTTTACAGTACAGCGGTACGGCTACACAAAAGCAAAAATAGGGCGCTAAACGTAACGCCCATGTTAAAGAGTCAAGAGAATCACAGAAAATGTCAGAAAATATCAAGTACTGGCCAGTCTTTGGTCTTCGGACCTTCCAGGTTGATGGTCTGGTTTATGAGGCTGACCTAGCACTAGCAGGTGCATGAGGTACAGCTTTTTTTTTTTTACGCGCGACGTTCAGGTTAGACTTTGTGGCCGTCGAAGATGAAGTGGCCGAAGCCGAATATAAGTGGGCCGAAGCCAGTTTAGGAGTGGGCCGAAGCCAATACATCCTTGTCGGAAGCGGAAAATTTTCCCGTTCCGCCGGGATTCGAACCCGGACCTCTCAGGACACAATGCGGATTCCTTGACCACTCGGCCACTGAAAGGCACATGAGGTACAGCTATTTATCGCTATTCGGAGGTGGTGGAGTGCCTGAAACTATACTGTTCCCTGTCATGAAAGAGTGGTCCAACTTTTTTTTTTTTTTTTCAAAACTCTCTTTCTGACAAAACTGTCACTGTATAGGCATAAAACGCTTTGATACCGACTAATTTATCTAAACTATAAAATAATTTAACAGGAATATATTTTGAGCTACTACGCAAGTTACGAGTACATTTAACCGAGGGGGTACCACTCCAGAGATTCCTTGAGATTCCACTGAGATTCCACAAAGATTTCCAAAGATTCCAAACGATATTCATAGAAAGATGAACCCCGAAGGGGTAACCACTCCAAAAAATTCGAAGATTCCCTGAGATTTCATAAAGATTTCCAATGATTCCCAACGAGTGGTTAATTCCTCGCATTTAACTCAAGATAGCTGGAAATGGTCTGTAACATCATTGTGCGTATCGCATGTTCTTCATCTATCTCTTCATGGGCAGGGCCCACCCATCCCAGAAGCTGAAAAGGAAGGGCGTAGCCTGCCGAGTAAATAACGATCTCCTTGATGCGTGACAGACGGACAGACGGACGTCAGGGGAGACAGACAATCAGGTTTGGTGATCGAGTGCTCGCTCATACGTAGACCACTCGTTTTTCCCATGTCCACGACGGCTTTTTATGCCTCACTCGATTCACTTTCTCTCTACCGTAACTATTACTAACAGTGCAGCTTCACGTAAAAACAATCCTGGGAACTAGTGAGGACTTGGAGGACTGCTATAGATTCTCTAACGAGGTATAGATGTCAATCCATCGTGAGAAACAAAGTCATAAACTGCAGTGAGATCGTCAGTGAACAAGTCTCAAGTCGTCTTGGATTTCTAAATTGACTACAGAACTCCACTGAGTGATGTCACAGAATCTATACGTTGTGGAATTTTAGACGATAGCTTCGACTTTTTTTTTGTACTTCCCCTTCATTTTGTCCAGCATATTCGGTATCGTTTGAAGCCAAAGCGCCCTTCATGTGCAGTGCAGACTTTGACTTTCTAGGTATCTAAGGTTACTTTAGTGGTATAGTCCAAGTCAGGCTGGGAGCATACCGATTAGTCATAATTTCTTGAAGATTTTCAGTTGACGCCGATCCGGATTTGGGTTCCATATCCTAACATACGCTAAAAATGACAATCCGACCCTGAGCAGATATTTCCCTGATCAAGAAAAAGTTTTGATCAGCCGAAGATTTGCAAGAAATTATGACTTATAGGTATGCTCCCAGCCTGATTTGGACTATAGTTGTTATAGTTGTTAGTCAGTAGTTTTTAGTGAGTCAACACTATTATTAACTCTGTAGTTGTTGTGTTTGACTTTAAATACATTATTATTATTATTCTATAACAGAAGTATTGGGATCGATTTCTTTGATTCTAAACGACAACTCCTCCAGTAATTTCCTACATTAATCCTGCACACACCTTGAGCATCGCAGTGGAGGCTACAAGCACTCTCACCTTTCCAAGCATGACAAATATAAAATAGATGCCCAGGCTGAACCTCAGCGGATAGGTCACTGTCTTAAATTTCTCAGAGAAACCCTGAGAAATTTGAAAAGGAAGAGCCGGTTAGGCAGGTTCTCCACGGCAAATCCATCAGTGGAAAGGTGACTATAGATTAGTTACTACAGTGTAGCGAACTTACACTGAGCGAAACTAAAGTACATTGAGTATAGTCGAGGGGTTAACTCCTCGTTGGGAATCATTGGAAATCTTTATGAAATCTCAAGGGATCTTGGAATTTTTTGGAGTGGTTACCCCTTCAGGGTTCATCTTTCTATGAATATCGTTTGGAATCTTTGGAAATCTTTATGGAATCTCAAGGAATCTCTGGAGTGGTTACCCCCTCGAGTATAGTGGTGATATTTACTTTCTCACAAGTCATACATACTCATATGTATAGGTAGTAATACTGCAGATTTTATTTAGAGGTTTTCCCCCTGGTGTTTGAAATATCCGCCAGTCCGTATGTCCGTCCTTACCGAATTTGATAAAACAGCGATAGCCAGGTTCCTATAAAACCATTTCTCGATGAGTTGTTAAGTCATTTTGCAACCAATTTTAGGGGAGCAAACGAGGGGTTAACCACTCCAAGAATCTCGTTGGGAATCTTCTTGGGAATCTCAGGCAATCATTGGAAATCTTTATGAAATCTCAGAGAATCTTGGAAATTTCTGGAGTATTTAACCCTTCGGGATTGCATCTTTCCACGAATCTCGTTGAGAATCTCAGGAAATATTTGGAAATCTTCATGCAATTTCAAGCAATCTCTGGAGTTTCACCCACGTTTCACTTACGGTAACCCAGCTGGTGACGGCAGTTCCGAGCTAGCAAAACCCAGGAAAGCGAGCCAGTGCCCCTTGACCCAACACGTCGGGCTACAGTGAGACCAGTGTGTCAGAGGGGTCAATTCGGCAGGGGTCAATCATTCCTAATAGTCCGTTACAGTAACGAGGAGTAACGTATCTTCGGTTCACTATAGAGAATGTACCATGGGCGAATAGGGGGCTGTTGTTACCCCCCGGGAAAATGGAAAAAGGGAGACCGTAAGAAGAATTTCCCAATAGAGGGAGTGTCCGTCTGTTGTGAGACTAAGATCACATGCACACATTAAAATAAAATTTTGGCAGATATCGAAGAATATAACAGAGCAAGACTGCATGTACAGTCTCCAAGTCATGTCACGACTATTTTCGAGTATGAGGTGGTTTCAATTCAAAGTGGTCCTTCCTAAATTACATGCCTCAAACATGATGGGTGTTAAAAGACAAAAATTTCGGTGGACAAATACAAGACTTTTGACTTTCTCACAAGCGTTATTGTCAGTGTGCGACGGTTCTCAAATTAATGCCCAGTGGCAGGGCCGGATTTGGACTAATTGCCGCCCTGGGCACGAATAATTTTCCGCCCCCCCCCCCATTTTTTTTTTCGTTTTCCTATGCACCAGGTTTTAAATATCGATACGAGGCTCATACAGACTGAAATCACTGTAGCAAGTACCTAATCGAGCGAGCGAAGCGAGCGGGAAGAAATTTTGAGATCCAAAAGTTAGCAGGGATAAAACGCTTATTTATTTATTCATTTGCTTTTTCTAAACCGTGCCAACCGCTTACGGCGGCGGACCACTCTGACCCCCGAAAAAGAAAGCCATCAATCGAGCGAGCGAAGCGAGCGAGAAGAAAATTTGAGATTCAAATAGTTAGGTAGTCCTTATAAAAATATCTTTTCTTGTATGAAGGCGAGATTTTCTGCCCCCCGAAATTTTCCGCCCTGGGCAAGCGCCCATAATGCCATTAGGTAAATCCGGCCCTGCCCAGTGGGTCACTGCGTGGAAACTTCTCTTCCCCTATACCGTCGTCCTAAACTAAACCCAATGGTAGATCCACAAAACAACGGTTACAGAATCCCTTTCAGAACGCCTTATGGCCCGAAGAGTGTGGGAGCAGAAAGTATGGATATTTCATCAGTAGGCCCGTAGGGGGCGAAGGTTACCAACTCATGAATGAAGGAGATGGCCCTATAATTAGGCAGTACGAAGGTGAGCCAAGGTCAAATTAGGTGCAAGATACATGCGCAGGAATACCGCCTACAGGCCACAGGTAAAAGCCTGTTAATTCTAGAGGTTTCTCGTTCGAAAAGTCACAGGGTCTCAAGATGACGTCAAACCACACTGACCAACGAGAGTCTCTCCTTCCCTCAAGCATTTTGATACGCCCGTGTGATTTAAAATTTTCTTAGAGACGTTTCTTGGCTGCTACGGATTCTTAGACACAACCTCCATAATGTAATCACTGTGACAGGTAAGAACACAGGTGCCAGGTACTCAGTCATATGTGGGTAATAGAAGCAAGCAAGATAACGTGCAGAAATATACCTTGGGGCCGTCTGTAGGGACGTACCTACTCCACATATAGGCACAAGTGAATTATAGAAAAAATACGTCATTTAGAAACCACTGCGGCCAACCAGAGGGCGAGCGGTATTTTGGTGGAACTCCCCATGACATTTTTAATTTTAATTAAATTTTAATCTCTTGCAAGAAAGATTTGATTAAGATAAACACTTAACAAAGTTTAGGTGCCTCTCTCAGGGGTTCGACTTGGGTCCTGAGAGGTTTGGGTTCGAGTCCACGAGTAAGCAATATTTCAACTGGACCCTATCGAAAAATTGTGTGTGATCGAAAAATCATGACTGCCAAGGAGGTTAATCAGCTTCGATTACTTCAGACGAGTCTGAGGTCTCTCTGCGGTTCAGACACAAGAATGTCAGCGTGCAAACCCACCTACGTACGACGGGCACTGTATAATTTATGAATGAACTCATTACTGTTCTAACGAGCCCCAGCTATACGTTTCACAATTTGTTGCAGTATCTTATGGATGTGCTCATTTTGCAATCCCTAGGCACAAGTGGAGACTTTGGTGAAGAAGGAGAATTTCAGTACAAAACTGTGAGCTGTCTATTTCAATTTACGTCGTTGATAAACACATACTATCGAGGGGGTAACCATGCACTCCAGGGATTCCTTGAGATTCCATGAAGATTTCCAAAGATTCCCAACGATATTCATAGAAAGATGAACCCCGATGGGGTAACCACTCCAAAAAATTCCAAGATTCCCTGAGATTTCATAAAGATTTCCAATGATTCCCAACGAGATTCCCAACGAGTGGTTAACCCCACGCATACTATGCTCTTCGTTTAAGGGGTCCGGACTCCCCAGAATAAAATTCTGGGAATATTTACTGTTGTATTTAATAAGGGAGAACTCTACTGCAGAAAGTAAAATCGCACATAAAAGAGTACAGGTATGTGGTATCTGGGACAGATATGGAAACAAAACCTGAACCTGTCGCGGAATGACTCGGATGACACGGCGACGGACCCAGGTTTCCCAGAACAGAGAAACTGAGCTGGACCAATACAACCTGGAGAAAGTATTTGTTCATCTGACAAGTACTTCGCTTATACAAATTGTAGATGGACGGCTAAATCACACTCAGTAACTCACTATAACTTACAAAAACGATCGTCAAATCTTTGTTTAAGAAGTACTAAATGTTTTAAGGTGATACTGTCTCCCCTAGATGAAGATTTCAATCCTTAAATAATTCCTGACCAATAACGATATACGTACAGTCAGGTGTGGGCAAGGGGTTAACCACTCGTTGGGAATCTTGTTGGGAATCATTGGAAATCTTTATGAAATCTCAGGGAATCTTGGAATTTTTTTGGAGTGGTTACCTCTTCGGGGTTCATCTTTCTATGAATATCGTTGGGAATCTTTGGAAATCTTTATGGAATCTCTGGAGTGGTTACCTCCTCGGGTGTGGGTTAAACGATCCTTAAAGGTCTAAATTGCACTAACTCCCAGTTAAATTCACTGAGGATTGAACCCGCAGCATCCCCAAGGCACCATGTGTACGAGAAGTTCCGTATAGAAACTATAGCGAGTAGGACCTTCTGTGCCACCAGCGGAAACTTTGCCGGCATCGGTATTTTAGCATTATAGACTTCTGACGAGAAAAGGAACCTACTTTCAAATGTGTTTTTTTGCATGCACAAAGAGTTTCTCATCACTTAATCAATTTTGACCTACCTCACAGTAAAAACCGTTAGGAGTTTGATCAAACCGCACAATCTTTGTTGATTATCAATAGGTAACTAGTTACGGTAACCATACAGGAAAGGCCGGATATTAGCAGCGATTGAGTCACGAATGATCAATTCTATATAAAAACAGTAAAGACGCTAGCCACCGTTGCGGTTCAATGAACGTTTCACCTGGCGGTTTTTGTTCCCTCCGGATAAAAGCTAACACAGTACATATAGCTAGTTACATAAAGACCAGCCGCACCCGACGTAACCTAGGGGTAGCCTACTTCTTTATCCGTAACCTGCATCGTTATTGTTGCTTCATAAGTTCAAATAATAAATTGTTTGATACATAACAAATGCTATTTGTTTTGGTTCTATGAGACTTCGTGACGCAGCTAGATTCTACCTCGTGAATGGCAGTGGCGAAGTTAAACCTTAAACCTGAATTCGACTGTTGTGGCACAAAAGCGCCATACCATTAAAAGTAAATAAATAAGAAGAGGTACAACCAAAGGGATTTTTCTTCGCTGCACCCCGAGGGGTTAATCAATCGTAGGGAATCTCGTTGGAAATCTTTATGAAATCTCAGGGAATCTTGGAATTTTTTTTGGAGCGGTTACCCCTTCGGGGTTCATCATTCTATGAATATCGTTTGGAATCTTTGGAAATCTTTATGGAATCTCTGGAGTGGTTACCCCTCGCTGCACCCTTAGGGAACTGTAAACTATAACAAGGGTAAAATATATAGTTGCAACATTAGCTAGGTACGATCACTTGTTATAGTACCGATACCCACGACCAACCCTAAGGCCTGTGACCTTATCCGTAATTAGATCTAGATGGCCATAACGACAAATAATTGACGCTTTAGGGAATAATTAAGTATACGGAGGTAGACTGCTACCTACTGTACCAGCCTTCACTGGGCAAGGAAAAAGAACCTGGACAAAGAAAAATCACACAGAATTATTTGTTAACCTGTAACTGTTTTTTATGTGATTTTCCGACCAATGCAAGAAGTACCTAACCAAAACTGGACACGGGCCATAGAGGAGCCCGAGGGGTTAACCACTCGTCGGGAATCTCGTTGGGAATCATTATGAAATCTCAGGGAATCTTGAAATTTTTTGGAGTGGTTACCCCTCCGGGATTCATCTTTTTATTAATATCGTTGGGAATCTTTGGAAATCTTTATGGAATCTGAAGGAATCTCTGGAGTGGTTACCCCCTCGGAGGAGCCATAACAAAGTGGGCGAACCACCTGTCTTGAATTCCAAATTACAGGTGAACCAAGTTCAAACCGCGACCAAGGTCGTTGAAAACCGAAAACACGGTGCTGGATAGGCGCGGCTCTCGTGCCTAACTACTTCAGGTGCATACTCCTCAGGCACACTCCTAATTCGGGAAGTGGTTCTCCCACACCCTGTGGCTATCTTACGAAATACCATCGCAAGGGCTCCTCCTCAAACTTCCTTCTTTTTTTGGACATTTTTAGGACCTTATAAAAATTCCTGGGTGTGGCTGCGTGGTTCGTACAGGCACTCCATTCAACTCCCATATAAAACTGGATGTCAGGTCAGACTCCAGAGGTTTTCCTAAGCAGTTGGAGTTATAGGGGTGTTTTTTTGAATATCCACATTTTCTAATACATGTATAATTTCAGCTGAGCGGATTTTGACCACTTGTTTATAAAAAATGAGGGGTTAACCACTCGTTGGGAATCTCGTTGGGAATCATTGGAAATCTTTATGAAATCTTGGAATTTTTTGGAGTGGTTACCCCTTCGGGGTTCATCTTTCTATGAATATCGTTGGGAATCTTTGGAAATCTTTATGGAATCTCAGTGGAATCTCTGGAGTGGTTACCCCTTCGATAACAAAAATCCCTGTTTACAAATCCTACCTTAGATTTCAGACAAGCCGGGACAGCAAATGAGAAAGTTTAGAGTTACTGGGATTCGAAACCAGAAGCCATGGTCTGCTGACAACTGCACTGAAAATGAGGATGTTTCACAAAAGGGGAGCAATGTCGGATGTTTCAAGCATCTTGCAAGAATATTGCGGTCAACTCTCTATGGAGTCTGGAACCGCATTGAGTCTGAAGTACAATGTAGCCCTAGAGACATACTGTACGGTCAGATACGGTCGATTGAGCGAGCGGAGAAGAAATCCTGAACGACAAATGGCTTGCGGGCTGAGCGGTGGCCTGCTGAGCAGAGAGCATTGTTCGATGCCGCTGTCTCTGTACTGAACCCATTCTCACAGTCCTATTGGCCAACTTTTACATTGACGATAAAGCCAAAACTATATAATCTTGGGCAAAAATACCGTTTTCCATCTGTGGGTACGAGATCTCTGATGGAAAGCTGAAAGATTTCACAAAGTGACAATTTTCCTTTGTATACGGACAACCAGTGCGGAGTTTGACTATCAACAATTTTAATATAACAAAAAATGCCAGTTTGACAAAAACAAAACAACAAACATAGGAGATAGGTTAGAAATCAAAAACATATAAATCAATAAATAGTTTGAAAATTTGACCACTGAAGTGACCACAGTCATTTAAGTAAGCTACTGCCCATTTCTTACTCTTTAAAAACGTAGTGACTGATACCTAAGCTTTTTTATATAAAAAAAGTCAGTGAAATTAACATTGTTTACAGACATTTCACGTTGAAAAGCCTGTGGACAGTTACTCGGTTACGGTGGGTTATTTCAGGAACCATACCACTGTTGCAGAGCCCATCTTACTTCTAAAACTGGCCGTCTGTTGGCCGGAAACGTAACTTTTCTCCGGCCGCTGCGGACGGCCGAAGTTTCCGATGTTTCCGATGCTTCTGCGAGTTTCGTTTCCGGCCAATAGACGGGTAGCCTAATCGGGAATATCCAGAAATGGGGTATTTCCAGCTGAGAGACTCAGAGGGCGGTAGCTACGCAACGTGTTCAATTGTTTCCGGAAAACCACCTTTCTCTGCCACTCGACCAGCTCTTCTTCATTCTAGTGTACCACAGAATCCAGCCAAGTGGGTACCAACTAGCCTGCGACGTGCCGTCTGTTTGTTCCTGATCAATACAGTCAGGTTCTGGCCCAAGTCACAAATCACTGACTTTCCGCAGTCCAGTTTCTCATACGATGCGTTTTGGACGGCGTCCTGGCTTCCTGGTTGGGATGCGGGATGGGATGTGAACTCAGGGATGGCTGGTGCCCACACACGATACATCCAGCCCCGCATCCCTGTGATTTGCTCGGATTTGTCTTTTGTTCGGCAGAAATTGATGAGACCGTGATTTTATTGGGATAATCACAGTGTTTCGTCTGTCTCTTGATATTTTTCAATAAATCTACTCAAAACAGTTCTATCAGACTCCAATTTGAAAAAAATGCACAAGAAAAATCAAAAGAAATTCTCGATAAAGTAGTCGTTATAACAAAACACCTGGGATGCGTGGAATTCGGTCAAGTTGAAATTCCAAAATAGGGATCGCATCCCTTCAAAACTATCCATCCCTCCCCACAAACGAGAAGTCCGTCCAAGGATGCACACTCGCCAGAGCGCCGTCCAAAACTCATCATTTTGGGCATCTTTACAATAAACAGAAAATGAAGGAGACGAAACTTATCCTAAATACGATGACGGATAGTCCTATAAAAATTCGAGGACTTTCGAGCTATGGTACTTTTCCTTCTTGAACCCCCTTTGTCCATTGTTTACATGTCACTAAATTACGGTGGAGGAAAAGGTCACCAAAGGTCGGGTAATACACCTGACTGGTACTCCTGGAAATGGCATCAGTTTGCGGGCTATATTTCGACATAGCTACCAGCGCGGTGCTCAGTATGACAAAAACAACGACCTTCAAGCTATGCGAGCGCCTACGTAGCTACTTCTCACCATTAACACTGACAATAATTGCAGCAGACTGAACCGGAGGTGGATATAGGCTCCAGTCACTTGTTTGTACAATACGTCATCGGCCCACTACAGTTGGTAACCAAAATCAAGACTGAACTCAGCAAAATCGCATCATGCTACTACTCTTCGGTTAGTCTCGTACAAGGTTCTTGATGTTAAGGTCCATGCCCATCGTCACTGTCCGTTTCAGATACCTTCGAGGAGGCAGATATCATTCCTAAGTAATTAAGATGATGAGGTCAACGGGTAGATAGAATCAACATATTTTTCCTGTAAGGTACATACAATAGGTAATACATGCAGAAATCGGGCCCTAACCATGAAAACTATGGTCCTGTGAACATGGGACCTCAAGCTGCAGTTATCATTTATAAGTAAAAGCTACACGAAGAGACACTCCTCCATATAAAAAAGTCGCAGCCTCCAATCGGGGTTTAAAGGAACGTCTCACATGCGACTCTTTCCATGGAACCTTTCGAGGAAAACTCAAATGCAATAGCAGGCATCACTCAATCAAGGCACAACTCACCTCCGGGAAGTGCCGGCTTTTCCGAAAAGGACTAGTTGCTCCTGAACCATCCCTTCGCCGGCGAAGGAGTGTCGTCAGACCGTTCTCCAGTAAATCGGAGCGTGAGGGCAGGTCTGAGTATGTGTCTACGTCAGACACAGACATCGCGCAGTCGTCCACTGACGGCTTGGACCGCTCTGAAAAGTAGTCACTGTTCTCACTGAGACAGCTGTACGGGCTCTCGGGAGTTTCAGGCTCAGGTTCGGGAGATTTTGGAGGTATTTCACTAGGTTGCACCCCATCTTTCTCTTGGTTGATTATACTTTTCACTGACTTCCACGCACGATTTAGTTTTGAGCGGACTTTCACAAGATTCACAGTTTTCCCCCGAACGAGGGTGTCAATTTTTTTTGGATGCTCGTCCCGATGGCGGCAATAGTCCTCGACGTCAACGTCGGCATAGTCATCAGGGTTCGGGCTAGGGAGAGGTGGAAGTTCACGATTTTCGAGATCAACATCTTCGTAATCATCACGGGAGGTGGTTCGTTCACCGAATGGTGTTGGAGGACGTCGACTCACGACTTCAGATGCAGCGTAAAACAACTCCGCATCTTTGGGAGCGTTTGGGTCAGGGTCGGGGCCGACGTAACCGGGCGATACCTCCCTCGAAGGCGCCGCAATGGAGCTCCGTGGAGAAGAGTAGATCACCTCAGGCTCAGGTTGCGAGCCTTCATTCATTGGAACATAACCTCTTTCACTCAAGTCGAGACTAACTTTCGACTCATCCACGATATCGTAAGTAAGTTCTTTGTTGGCGTTATCATTGACATCAAGGAAGGAGAAGCTGATGCTGGATAAATGACCCATGTCGGACTGATCGTTGGAGGACACTGTTTTGCGCATGGCCAAAACGTCAGGGCTCGACTGCGGCCTCGCCGGCACTACTACACTTTGAGACCGCTTCGTCTTCAAAGGCTGATTTAGGGTTATCTCGAAGAAGCTCGTCTTACGGTCTTGAGGAACATCGTCAGTGGACGCAGCTTTAGCTGTTTCTTCGACGAAATACAGAGCATTTTCAGCAACAGCTTCCTGGTTTTGCTTTTCAAAGTGTGGATTCTCCACAATTTCATGATACTCAATGCTTTCGATTTCTTCAGGATTTTTCAGGCGGATATTTTGATTAGAAATTATTTTATACAAAGAAGAAACATTTTTCTTTGGTGCCTTTTCTTCAGTATTTTCCTTCACCTCTTGTTCTTCCACTGGTTCTTTCACTTCATTCTCTTTCTTTTCATCTTTGCCTTGAGCGGCAAGCAAGTTATACAGCGCTGACTTGTTTTTCACCGGAGCTCCGTCACTCGCCATGTCATTTATTTCTTCTTCCTTTTGTTCGACTTTTCCTCCGACAGCAGGGTCCCACAGAAATGAACTGACGGTATCCAGTACATTCATCCACCAATAGTTCTCGCTGGACATTCCTTTCCACACTGAAACGTCGTCACCGTTCTTTCCAACGCAAACATTAAATATTTAATAACGGTATATTTCATGTAAAGTCGCCAACCAGCACCCTATTGAGACAGTGCATGAATTACAACCCAGATCATTCTCTGTGTAATGTGGCTTATCGTGCTATTGTAATGTACGTATATTCATAAGTTCATTTCCTCCTATAGGATCAAAAACACGGCAATGTGGAACCCCTTAGCAGCGCGCTTTCAAAATTCAAGTATCCCGAAAGTAACCAATAGTTCTCATTTCGATAACGACTGATGAATGTGATATTGGCCCTTGAGTGTCATGTTGGGCACCTGTAAGCACTAAAGCACTTAAACGCCGGCTGATCGCTAAATTACAGAAGACAGACAGGTGTATTTCTCCTTGATGAAGCATTCAATTAGCCTGACAGGTAGAGTACCTAGGTAGAACCTGAGTTATAGGACCCTCCGTGTGTAATGGGGCCATTTGCCGCAATCCACCTTGGAGCTAGCCAAGTTACCCACGAAAACTAGGTGAGCTCTCCCGACTCCTCCAGGCTATAAAGTTCTGCAACGCCGGGTATTCGATATGGGATATCTTATCGGCCTCGCCGCAGTCTCGCGGGAAACACTAGACTCGCACTACTGTGGTCCCGAGTTCGAATCCCGCGGTACCGGGGATTTTCTGCAGGTAGCCATCACGGGCCACATACAGTTTCAGGATGGGATATCGCCAAGGAACCCTCAAGGATCCCCGAAAGAAGAAAAATGGGATATCTGGAGTTGTGGAGAAGGTCTGTAAATCTAGTGGCTAACAAATTCTCCCCTTCTCTGGCGTCACCTTGAGATGAATATGAGGACTACAGCCGAGGGGGTAACCACTCCAGAGATTCCTTGAGATTCCCTGAGATTCCATAAAGATTTCCAAAGACTCCCAACAATATTCATAGAAAGATTAACCCCAAAGGGGTAACCACTCCAAAAAATTCCAAGATTCCCTGAGATTTCAAAAAGATTTCCAATGATTCCCAACGAGTGGTTAACTATAGCTATAGCTATATCGTAGAAGTGCAGAAGAAATTCTGATATTAAGGGTGATTTTTCTGACCTCAGTCCATGTTCAGTGCCTTCCAGTCTCAAAAAATAACAAGATAGGACTGTTACCTTATATTTGATATCTTCTCTATACTTATCCCTATAGAAAGAGATATGTATTTAAATTGCGATTACCCCAAGGGCGGTCTAGATGTGAACTGCCTATCAGAGCACTGTTATCAGCTCTGTATAAGTAATTAAGTACCTGGTAACTCTAACAAGGCAAGTAGGTAGCAACAGATATAGTATATCTTTATTGTCACTGTTCTATTTGAAGAAGTATTATCATTATCATTGATCACTCTATCGGTATTCAGAACAAACAAAAGGGGATTCTATCAGTTTGAAGTCTACTGTGAGAGAGTGAACAACTCAAGTGTGTACTTTTTTGTGGGCTCTAGTGGTTAAAAAAAAAATTGTTATAAGGCTGAATATATACATTTGCTATCATTTTACGTTCCGATTTCAAACTATGTGAGAAAACCATTGGATATTTAAATATTCTGAAATATAATATGTCTTCTTAACGTCATTATTAATGAGGCTATGTTGTAATTTCACGATCGGTTAATTTTGGACAATTTTTTGTGTGACAAAAATCATTCGATCGTAAAATCACAACATAGCCTCATGAGTAATGACGTTACCAAGACATATTTATTATTATATTTCAGAATATTTAAATATCCAATATTTTGCTCACAAAGTTTGAAATCGGAACGTAAAAAAATAGCGGTTGTATGGTGGCCCTTAAGGGACAGTCTAATCCCCACGGATACTTCAATCGACAATATGAAGAGAGAAGGCGAAAAACTGTGGGTAAAGATTACGCATATTTTGTATGGCAAGCGGCAAATGGTGCGGAACAGTAATTTGAACAGAGTGAGCGGATTTTATAGTGAAAACACTCTTAACCATGTGAACCCGGTGAACAAAGTGAACACATGGGACTGCCCTATGGGCTGGAACACGTGGTTGGTGGGGGAAGTGACGTCACTTGTATCCTCCAGATAGCGAGACAGTAAAATATAATTTTTTCGGCACTATCGTCATTATGATGGGCTTGGCAGTGGGTACGGAAGCTTACTTGGATTGCTTCCACGGAAGATTTCTTTAGTTCTGAATCAGACCCTGACGACGATTTCAAATTAATTCCTTCAGTTATTTTCGAAATACAGACTACTTTAATTTTTACCTACTTTTAGTGGTTGGAACCTTACTAGGTATAGTCCAAGTCAGGCTAGGAGCTAGGACTACTCATAATTTCTTGCAAATCTATGGCTGATCAAAACTTCTTCTTGATCAGGGAAATGTCTGCTCAGGGTCGGATTGGCATTTTTAGCGTATGGTAGGATATGGAACCCAAATCCGGATCGGCGTCAACTGAAAATCTTCAAGAAATTATGAATAATCGGTATGCTCCCAGCCTGACTTGGACTATAGTACTAGTGGGATCCAACTGTCATCGACTGCATGGGCTTAGAGTTAATCCCCATTTTCTCCAACCACCACAAGATCCTTTAAAAAGGTAATTCACCCAAGTATAATACATTTTTATTATTATTGTAGAATTAACAGAAGTAACTGCTGTAAACTTGGCGAAATATATCTACCAGCTGAGCGAAGAAGAAGATTATCACAATTAATTTTCCTATCACTCAGATAAACTTCTTGACTATATAATCAGCTGTCTCTATGTCGAGGAAAAACTGTTTATCACTGAATACCTATGTACAATCACCCCCAACAGAAAACGATCAAAAAGGTCACTAAAGCGCACGTGAGTCCGGTTACAAACCAACTAAAAAATCAGAAAACTATTGAGATGTACAAATGGCCCGGGGCCAAAATTGTAAATAGAAGCACAGCATGGTGAGGAGGCGCCTCCTGGCGCGGAGACACACCAATACAATACGTTGAACCGCTCATCCAAAACCCCGACAGCGCTAACGCTCATGCTGAACATACGTCTGAAAGCTTTCGAAACCTACGCTTAGCTTATGACTAATCGTCTTCCAAAAGCTCACCAGCATTCTGGGCAATTAGCGCTTTATTATTGCTTCCCATTGAAACTTTGAAACAACCCTCTGCCGCAATTTGTCGCCTTCCTGGAATCTTCTTTCACAGCTTTACACCATGTACAATTAATGCATACTATACCGAGGGGTTAACCACTCGTTGGGAATCTCTGGAAATCTTTATGAAATCTCAGGGAATCTTGGAATTTTTTTTGGAGTGGTTACCTCTTCGGGGTTCATCTTTCTATGGATATCGTTGGGAATCTTTGGAGATCTTTATGGAATCTCAAGGAATCTCTGGAGTGGTTACCCCCTCGTACTATACCTACCAATTAGCGGCTTGCTATCTTACGCACATTTAAAAGGCACCGCTGTCGGCAGCACTAATGCAGAAAATGAACCCTACATACTATATAGGAAAGTACCTATCAACGATGAAGAGGATAACTTCTGTTATCTGTTTTGTTATCATTTCAACGCTATACCGAAGAGGAAATCTGAATCTGATCTATTATTTTCCAGCAAATACTGAAGTTATGTTTTAGCGAAACCTGAGAGGCAAGTTTAGGGTTAGGAGTATGGGGGACATCATGCTAGGGATACAGAAATAACCGGTCAGGAAATTCAGGTACTAGGTTCTCTTCTTTCATGACCTCGAACTACAACTACGAAGGGAATTCAATACAGCAAGCACGAATAAATAAGTGGGCCACACCGACACTGGAATGTAGGAGTGAGCATTAGCGGACAGTGGACATACATTCAGGTACACTACGTCGGTAGGTACATATAGGTACCATACTAGGTTACGTAGCCGGCAGGCACGAACCGCACCGGATAGCATCATCTCCAGCGGTCCGCTCTGTTTCCGGCCCCCGTTAGGACAGCTTTTGATTCCCCGCCAAAGTCCAGCCTACGGTACACAGGTACACCTCAGGTACCCATTAGACGGACACTAACCTCAATTGTTGCTGCTCAACAACGACAACTCCTCAGGGATTTTTTTTATGTATGGAGGTCAGTATGTTGGGTACAACGCTTTCCCAAGGTGTCAGTGGCCACCAAGGTAGGAACCGAAAATTTTCTGGTATACCGGGAATCGAACCCGGGCCCTCCACCGTAAGACCAAAATTCGGACTTTCTGGTTATAAGATGTCCAGGAAAAAAGTATCGTAGAGGTCAAAGAGTGATAAAAGGTCACTGATCAGACGGAATGGAAGTTTCACTCGCTGGAGCATAGTGCGAGGTGCAGGATCACGTCTTGTGTTGCACTCATGTTGAGAGCATATTCTGGTGATAAAAACATATACATATGTTGCAAATAAATGTATCCATGGAAAAGAAAGTGCCAGTCAAATGTCATTCGGTTAGACCGGTCACGTTATGGTAATATGCAGTGGTCCCGAGTATATTACGAGACTTATGGACCATAAAATTAGCGGCCTCTCCACTCTCAAGCCGGAATGCCAGTCACACGTTGGCCCACACATACAAAAGAAAGTACTAAGTTTATGGGACCGGTTGCTGGGCTCATATAACGTGTAGTGTGATGAACTTTATAAGCGTAACCAACGTTGGGACCAACGTTTGGCTGGTGGCTTCAATCTGGAGGCCAGTCTAGGGGCAACACTTCCCATAAATTCAATCCCCAAAAATACAAAAAACTGCCTACGATAGACATCATCCGGAGCTTTTTACGTTATTGTGCGTCTTTTGGGTAGAGAGAAACATGAATCAGCCACCTCTAGGTGTTTTGGCATTTGAATAACGTAGTCAAATACAGGCAACCAAGACGATGGAATGACATCATGGCTGTGGCGCTGCAGTACCTATTATACAACAACACACTGCCAACTTTAGCTGTTGGTACCTACTTATCAAGGTATTTGCCTACTCCTTATCGTATGTGTAGTGAACCATCTTCCCATCACGGCGTTGTCGGACTGTCGGACTTATACACAAGGAACTACTTAAATCCATTTAGCGGTTAATACCTAGGTAGATAGGTAGGTACCTAGGTACATAACCAAATTTCCTCATCGAACTAAAAATTTAAAATTGCTCACGTGGAGTTCAGTTCAGTGCAGATTTTGCATATCCATTGTTTCATCTTTTTCCCCCTATTTTGTTTTGGGTCCTGAATCGCCAGGCGACACGAGCGGTAAGTGTAGGTAAGTAATGTAGGAACTTAGGTACCTACCATCATGCGGTAATTTTTCGATTTGAAGGTATTAAGTAGGTAGGTAGGTGCTTACCGTAAAAGAGTCCTTGAAGAGTGGGGCCATTTTATCCAAATAGGGGGTCAACCTGTTCAGCTTGAAGAACTCCGTGTTGACGGGCAGCATTTATCCGACAACAGGCACCATGGTGTTGACACAGGGTCTAAAATTACGGCATTATTGAGCTTACTATCGTCAGGGTTTACGGAATACACTTCACACCGAACTGAACTCACACGTGATCACTCTGTAAGACCGTTCAGGTAGCACTGGACGACGAGAGAAGGCAGAGCAAACCTGTGTTGAGAGTCGTCACAAAAACGAATGGTGGGTACCTAGATGACCTACCTATTACATACGGCAGTCTGTACCCTGTTTCGCTTATGACATCAAATAAAAAGAAAACTAAGTACGTACCAAAATGTCCTGTGGCTTCTCCATGAATTTTAATAAAGAATATACTTAATAATTTACTTGAAATCAAATCGGGATGCCAATTTTTGTTTGTTTTGTTTACATATCTTTGAGTTTTAACTTTTGACCGTTACATTTTCATATTTTCTCAAAAGTTAGCTCAAAATATATTTTTAACCAAATAATTTATTAAATAATATTAAGAAATATAATAAATTATATTTATTTATTCAAATTACTGCGTTTTAATAGATTATAAGGGGTAGAAAGAAAAGCCGCGAAAAATCAAAAGCAGAAGATATTTCTGGAGCATCTTGCGCATATCTTGCGTCTTCTGCTGGCCAGATTGTAAACATGAAGTCTGCAAAATGTGCGGCTACCGACGAACCCCCTAAAACAACGGCAGAAAGTAAGGTTCCAGAGAAGTATGGCTTCGACTTGTATCCAGAAAGAAGAGGGGAGAAAGTAAAGCCATCTTGGGCTGGAATAGCATTTCTTGGGGAGGGACGCGCTCCTATTGATAAAGCCCGCTGTGAAAACAATGTTTACAAATGCATTTCGAGGAGTAAGTACCTAGGTATCTACCTACCTGACGGAAAACGTATAATATCTCATACCTAAACGTGGACCCAACGATAATTTAATTTGTTCTTTAGCAGCTGCGTAGTTTAATTAGCCTCACTTTTATAGAGAACTGTTGCCTTGCCGCGTTGAAAAACTGAAGGTAGATTTTAAGCGTGTAACAACCCAACAGAGGTAAGGTTTGGTGAGTAAGAATTTAATGACAGCAGATGTCACAGTGGGCCCCAAATGGCATGGTTGGTTTGCTGATAGCACTACAGATATTGAGGTAAAATTTGTGAGCCTAAGCACGTGTAGGGTACCTAGAAGGATAGTGACAGTTCCTGTACCTTTATTGGCACCTATCTGTTGTAGGTCCCCTGGTGAAACTGATGATGAATGCTTTAAGAAGTTCCGGTTGCCCGGTTGATATTCGTCGTCACATTTCCTGTGAAATCTGCGACCCTTCGGTTACTGGAGGCTACGATCAAGAACTTAACCAGGTGAGAAGGGTTAAGATATTTTTATATTTTGCCTTGGATGGTTGGAACTCCAAATTTCTCAGTAACTGTTTTTGAAACTCAGGAAAGTGGAAATCGAAAAAAAGTGAGCAATTGGGTTCTCTCATAGAGCAGTACTAAAAGGCTGAATTTCACTACCTCACGATAGTGCCTTTTAACGTTCGAATAGCTATCGATTCGAAAAGGCAGACATCCTCTCGTCAGGTTTTGTTGTGTCAACAGAATTCACCTGCTTTGTTTACGTCAAATTTATTTCAACAATTATTTCAATCTAAAAGTGGAAATAAACGTGAAAAACCCCCTATTTTTTTCGGAGAAAGAAGTTAAAATGTTGATTATACTACATTATACCAAATGAGTCGCACGTATGAAAATTATCGTTTTCGCTAACGCACGGAAAATCCACTCGAAAGGTAACGAAACGGTAACGGTGCATGGTGAAAGCCGTTAACATTTTTTACCGATACGATAGCGCTATCGTGTACACGATAGTCTTCACGTTAAAGTGGTGAAATCCAGCCTAAGGAGGTTACTTTGAAGGAAAGATAAAAAGATTGGATGTTAGAAGTATGCTATCCGCTGTTGCTTACTTTCACTCGTGTCTGTTTAGGTGGTAATTTGTCAGAACACCGCCAGGTCAGAGGGAATGGTCCAGGGTGTGCTGGTGCACGAAATGGTCCACATGTTCGACTACTGCCGGAATGAGCTGGACTTCCGGAACATGGACCACTTGGCGTGTACGGAGATCCGGGCTGCCAACCTGGCACACTGTAGCTTTATGAGCGCGATGCTGCAGGGCGACGCATCCCCATTCAACATTCAGAAGGCGCACCAGGTAGCTACTATAGTTTCTATGTAGCCTTATGGTGCACAGAAGTTTGTGAATGTGGATGATTCAGTGTAAAATTATTAGGTTTTGAAGCGTAGTTTGAACAGATTTATAGAAGTTTTAACTTAATTAGCTACCCATAATTTTTAAACAACAATGGAAAAATTCCTCTTCAAAAATGAAAAAAAAAAAAAATGTGTACCTGCTGCTACAAGCGATGGATGGATTTTCAGAACTGTGTAAAGTCGAAAGCGGCTGCTTCGGTGATGGCCATTCGCGGGATAGACGAAGCGTCGGCCAGGCGCGTTGTAGACCGAGTATTCGACAAATGCTATGCTGATCTGGAGCCAGTGGGTCGCCGGCTTAAGAGAAACTCCGGTGATATCCCTAAAGCTTACGAGGAGGGCTTTCTATATGGATATGATGAGCCCACCTCACACTAACGTCACGTTCACGCGACGTGCTCTGCAGTAGATGAATTATCGTGTCCCAACGGTAAGGTACGTACCTACTCTACTGACTATAGTTTTATTCTGAGAGAGAAAATAGCTTGCTGCATAGGTACTGATGGATATTGTAGTAAAAACGCAATACTGTTCTAGACTTCTCGAATGACTCTTTACAGTATCCTTGACAGTATATAGCGGGCTGCTAGATCGTTACCATGCACTGTTACTTATCACACCTCCCCACTATATAGCCTTTTCCAGACGGGTAGTGTTTGCGATAAATACTTTTCATTTTGTTTTTATTTTGGATTATGCAAACCTTGGAAGGTGTTGTACCTTGTATCCAAAGGAATATAGAAACATTACGTTGAAATTTTGTTAACGGTGCTTTCTATTGATTGATTATCTTGATTTTTAAGTTCTACCTAGGTGCCTGAATCTAAGAGAGAAAGGAAGAGAAAATGTCCTTACAAAAATCATGAAATATTTAATCTGAAATTGGAATGACAATTTATAATAAATAATTGCCGTGCGCTGTGTCTAGAAGAAGACGACGTGGAAGCATTTATTTAAAAAAATGGAGTCGATCATAACCGAGGGGTTATAATGGCGCCACAGCATTATCAATGACGCAATGAGTCGCAAGTGCAACAATAATAATCGTTAACGAAGGTGTTAAAATATATTAAGTGACGTAGGAAGCATTAGTAAATTGGAATGACAAACCTCTTTTCGAGATTTCGTTACCGTAAAGTTCACTACAGAAAGCTTCAAAACCGTCTCCATATTCTGACAGGTAGTTGTAATCTCTCCCCTCAGCATTGCTGAAGAGGTGGCAATGACTTTGTGGTTGCAAGTAGGTATGGGAACAGTTGCGTTTTCATTAGATGGTGATGATTTTTAGTGAATGGTGATGATTAGAATGATTATCATGGATGCAGCATTCGTCGACGGGACTCGGTCAGGTAGGATATCCAGTAGATGGTGGTGAATAGTAGGAAGCACAGTGGGAATAGCACCAAAGACACCTGCAAGAAGACAGATCTTGAAATGTATTTACGGTATTTTGTCTTCCGCAGGTTTGAAGGTAATGAGCAGGGAAATATGTTAAACAACTGAGAAAAATTAACAAGCTCTCAAGGAGTTTCAGACTGAGAAATCGCAAGTTTTCTCGATTTGTTATCATTTCATTTAAATTTCGTTAAATCCGAGTGAAAGTGAAAAGAGTGAAAAGAAAAAAACAGAAACTCGGCATCTCTCACTTTTAAAGGGTAGGTATATATACGCAGGTATATGAACAGATTGGTGGGGGAAATTTTCCATGACGAAATAGCTGGCTGTCAGTTCTTAGGTCCGATAGAGTAATAAATCAAATCAAGAAACATCGCTTTAGAGCCGTCGTCGCTAAGATTTCTGTAAAATTTCCGAATACTCTTTACATCAGTTCTTATAGGAACTCTAGCGTGGCGCATGGTTAAGTGGACGGGGTCCGTCATAGGTAGGTACCTGATCGAGGGTGCCCCGTTGCGAACCGCAGTACAATATGACATATTCAGCTACGCGTCGAAACTGAACCCTCTGCGGGGCTCCCTCGTGTTGCGGTTGATGCTGTTGTTGCATTTCGTTGCTGTCGGATCTCTGCAACATAAACACACCGATAAGGTGGTCCTCACCCCTTTCACTGTTTCTCTCCCTATCAAAACAAAATGAAAACTTTCTCTGAATTCTCAGTGATATTTGTTTAGTCTCGAGTTGTTTATATCTACTGAAGATTTGTGGGGAGTAGTAAAGAATGTGTTTAGCAAAGCCTGTGATCATTCCATTATAAGCTGCGATAGGGTTTCATTTTTTCTTTGTAAATTTTCTTGGGGCCTTAGAAAAAGAATCAACAGATGTCACGGAGAGTATTTCGACTTTCTTGCTTGCCAATATGGCGAAGAAGTGTTGTTTTTGCTTTGTTTTGATAGGTACAGGCGCTAGAGAAACAGTCATTGTGAGTTTCACCCCACCCAACAATTTTCACGTATTACCAGACAAAGTATTCCTAAAGCTGTGGGTGTATTACACTTGCATCCTTATTGTTCAGCTAGATTTATTTATTTTATTGTTTTTTTTATGGGAAATTGAAATAATAATAGGGAAAATTTATCTTTTACAAGGATGTAAGTGAAATCTACACGGGAGTGTAATACGGCTGGGACAGCAGCAGTGAACTTCCTGAAATTTAATTTTACGGGTAAATTGGTAGGAACACCGTTTCCCGGATTATTTACCTTTCAGCAGACGACTAATTCTGGCACATCGAAAACACTTCATGCTGACATTTAATCAACACTGAATATCTACATCGATGATCAGGATGAATTAAACATGCTAGTCGTGCAAGTTGCATGGATGTGTGTACAGTACCATATTATAGATACGCCTGTTATCCACGATTCTGCCAAAAAGGAGAAATATTGTTTAGATTGTTACCCTAATTTTGTCTTTTATGAATCTGAAAGAACGGCAGTAGAGCCAAAATGGTGTAGTGTTCCCTATATAGCCAGGCAGACCTCAAAGTCAGGTTTCTCACCGGTGGGCGTTTAGAACCGTTCCTATACGGTCTGAAATAGCTTTTCAGGATTTTCTTTTGACAAAAAAAAAAACATTTCTTTAATTCTACCTCGAAAAAGTGAGGAAACGTTCTACCTCACTATAGTGAGATTATCTCCCTTTGAGCTCTTCCGAAGCACCAAGGTCAAGTCGCGCCCCGAGTTCATTTTCATGTCCGATAAAAAACTAGACAAAAATATTTAACCGCGTGCGACAGCCATTGTACATACAGATAAAAATAATAAGTAGAGCATACGTACTTCGAATCCGCATTTACACATAGATTCACTAAACACAGAAAAACTTGGAGAAAAATAAAAATAAAATACGACAGTCAATAAAAAATCCTTAATCGAATTACCCTAAGCCCTTGCTTTATTTTTTCCGGCACGGGCACGACTCTCCCTGAACCAAAAATGCGCAAGAAATCTACCCTCTGATGCGCCATAGTAGGAGTAGTTGGGTGGTGATTGGCTGCGTCATTCGTCACGGCCAGGTTCTGATTGGACGTTGCGTGGGACAAGGAGGGCGGCACATTTTGATTGGTCGTTGCGTGGGCTGGTGCGTTCTGATTAGACGTTGCGTGGGACGGGCCGTTCTGATTGGACGAGGCGTTGAGATGCTGCACTGGGATTGGTGTACCCAGTTCCTTGGCTAGCCGGTCTAAATCTTTCTTTTTGTGACGCCAATGCTTCTCGTATCGCATTCCGAATAGGACGATGAAGTACTCAAGCAGGGAGAGAAAGACGAAAAGGGTACAGGAGATGATCCAAACTTCGATACATTTTAATTCTAATGCGTTAGGCGAATTGTTTCTGCAACAAAAAGTGTATTTCACGTAGCTTTTATGGATGGTTGTGATCGGGTAGTAATCGGTCAGCGAGGGGTTAACCACTCGTTGGGAATCTCGTTGGGAATCATTGGAAATCTTTATGAAATCTCAAGGAATCTTGGAATTTTTTTTGGAGTGGTTACCCCTTCGGGGTTCATCTTTCTATGAATATCGTTTGGAATCTTTGGAAATCTTTATGGAATCTCAAGAAATCTCTGGAGTGGTTACCCCCTCGTTGGCCAGGTTGTTTTCGATCGTCACCCATCAACTTCGTCTACTTGTCAGGTCAATTTAAACCGCTCTTTCTCAGATTGACGAGGTTGAGATTTGGTAAGAAGGGAAATCCAGCAGCTTGATGGCTCTAAACTTGACATTTTCTACGTATAGCAGTAAGACCAAGGCTCTGAAGTGTTGATTATCCTAACTGGCTTAGGCTGAATTTCACCACCTCACTATAGTGCCTCCTATAACGATCGAATAGCTATCGTATCGTAAAAGTAACCTCAAAACTTATCATATCGTTAGGTTTGTCGTGTCACTAGAATTCGTCAAAGTTGAAGTAAACAAAGCAGACGAATTCTAGTGACACGACAAAACCTAACGATAGGATAAGTTTTGCGGCTACTTTAACGAATCGATAGGAGGCACTATAGTGAAGTGGTGAAATTCAGCATGTGTCAATCATTGTTTGGAAGGTTCGTTGAGATCATACCTGACTGTATCGAACATGGTGACGAGTGAGAGGAGTGTTGTGACGAGAAGGACCATTCTTCCAGGCACGATCTCAGGCATAACAACAAAGCTGCCCCAGCTCATGATGACGAACAGCGTGCTGGGGAGGTAGCTCTCTAGGAGGTGACTTCGGATCTCACGTGACATAGTCATTACCATGCGCGCCGTACTGTGGTTCCCTGGAAAAGGAGGTTTTTGAAAGGATGATGCGATGGTGGTTTAATTAATGGAAGAGTCTAGACGGTTGTTAAGTCGAGTGGTGCTTCAAAGCTTGTTTCGAATTAGTTCTTTGCACTTATGTATTCATTGTAAGTCAAGAGCCGTAATTAGATATCGCAGTCGTTAAAACTGCATTTTCGAGGGGTTAACCACTCCAGCATTTGTATTCCCTTTCTCGAACGCCAACAAACCCACCCAACTAACACCTTCAAAATTTATTGTAAGAAGATAAGGCACGCCATGATGCAATATATGGAGAACAGTTCTTCTTACAATAAATTTTGAAGGTGTTAGTTAAGTGGGTTTGCTGGCGTTTGAGAAAGGGAATACACCTGCAGGAATCTCGTTGGGAATCTCAGACAATCATTGGAAATCTTTATGAAATCTCAGGGAATCTTGGAAATTTCTGGTGTAGTTTACTCTTCGGGGTGCATCTTTCCATGAATCTCGTTGAGAATCTCAGGAAATCCTTGGAAATCTTCATTAAATCTCAGGCAATCTCAAACAATCTCTAGACTGGTTACCCCTTCGTGCATTTTCTTGTTTATCCTCTGTTGCGATGTATTTATTGTACTGGCTGATGAGTTTATTTCCATTGATGGGTCTAGAGAAGGCATGCACCATGCAATGCTTACGGTCGTATAAGGAGTAAGAAATCAAATACGGTTGGTATTTCTTTGATTTCCTTCCCATGATTTCCGAGATAAACGTCGATTGAACTGTTATCGGAGGTGAGGGAGAGATATAGAGCGACTTCTCAAACTTTTTTAATTAAACGAGCGTGTCTGATTTCCCCCCACATTCTATTCTCTCTGCCTCGTTGACATCCGAATTTATTGAACTACTTCCTACATATTTTCAGCCATTTGAGGGTTTGTACCTATTTCGCTAGCGCCTCTGTGTGTCCAAGTGGCGTTCGACTGGTGTCCTGAGATCTCTTGGTTCGAATACTGACGGCAATATTTTCTGCTTACATAATGTGGATGTGGTAATCAATGGAATATGTTTACGTCCCTTTTAGCGGGTTTCTTATGTCGGTCAGCAAAGTGCACAGGAAAATAGTACTCGCTGGCCTCACCCCTATAGGGGTATAGTTACTTGGAGAACTTATTCAATGTACCATTACTCCTGCAGGTGTATTCCCTTTCTCGAACGCCAGCAAACCCACCCAACTAACACCTTCAAAATTTATTGTAAGAAGAACTGTTCTCCGTATATTGCATCATGGCGTGCCTTATCTTCTTACAATAAATTTTGAATGTGTTAGTTGGGTGGGTTTGCTGGCGTTCAAGAAAGGGAATACACCGCAGGATTGTCCATTACTCAGAAGGAAATTATACCTTCTCCATAGAAAATGATGTGCATCTCGGTTTCTGCGGTGAAGGAGACGACGTACTTCGGGAGACGGTAACCGTCCCCGAAGTCCGAGGGGAAGCTTAATGGAGGATCGTCCCTCCATTTGAAGTTCATCTCCGTTGCTGTGTATTTGTCTGCAATAAAACTCCAGGCTATTAAGAATGAAAGTGCCTATAAACAACACTCCATTTTTGCCGTGGCGCATGCGTCCTGCTGCAGCGAGTTCCCTATCCTACAGCCTACTCCATGTTATCCAAAACGGACGGAACTACTGTTGGCACGGCTATATGGACGGATTGCTTAAGGGTCCGCTATACCTGACGGTGCATTTTTTGCCGCCCATAAGATTAACATTGCGAGCGGCGATTCATTTTCAAGGTTTACCCTTGGTTGGAAAGACACAACATTTTGCCTGTACCTAGCCCTAACAATGTTCTAGGGAGTGTTCGAAGCAGATTTCCCATTTTTTTTACTGGTTTTCGAGATACATCACTTTTCTTGAGGTATGTGATGCTAGCATTTGCAAAACAGTTGCAATAAAAGAAACCAGTGAGAAATTGGGAAATCTGCTTCGAACACTCCCTAGAACATTGTTTGGGCTAGGTACAGGCAAAATTTTGTGTCTTTCCAACCAAGGGTAAACCTTGAAAATGAATCGCCGCTCACAATGTTAATCTTATGGGCGGCAAAAAATGCACCGTCAGGTATAGCGTCCTCTTAAGGGGGTTGGGAATTCAGGGAGATAGACAAACTACTCTTTTGCTGATAATCACACTGCCAAAGCAAAAAAAAAAAAAAATAATCACAGTTGTGACCCCAGACCCCATCCCCTTGAAATAACTGAGGAGGACGGTATGTCCCCAGACAGTTGTGGCTATATTTGATGGATTACCGACTTTGACTCAGTTGTTTGTTATTTGAAATAAATTACTTATCTTCAGTCCTGTTTATTGAACAAAGAGGAGTAGAAAACAGATCCTAAAATTAAACGTATCGAAAAAAATTTCCTCTTCAAGTGCAAGTTGCAAGAAATTTTATATACAGTTTTATTCCCTGTTTCAGTCCCAGTGTAGGTACTTCATTATATTTAGGGTAAATGGGAGCCCTGAAGCTGATCTTAACTAAGCGATTCATCGGAATAAGGAAGGAACTAGTTCTGCTTTGTATACTCTCCTGTAATCATATTCAAAGCACACGTCCTATACAAAGCTGCAAAGCTTTGCCTCAGCAGTCTATAATATAACTTGCTCTGGGCATTACTGCGACAGTCACTATTTTCGTACTTTGTAGTTTTGGAACGAGATTAGTGGATAAATATAGACGCTACTTGTACCATATTACCTCGTAGTAACTCAAGAAACCCCGAGGGGTTAACCACTCCAGGAATCTCTTAAGGAATCTCAGGCAATCATTGGAAATCTTGAAATCTCATGGAATCTTGGAAATTTCTTGAGTAGTTAACCCTTCCGGGTGCATCTTTCCACGAATCTCGTTGAGAATCTCAGGAAATTTTTGAAAATCTTCTTGCAATCTCAGACAGTTTCAAGTAATCTCTGGAGTGGTTACCCCCTCGAGAAACCCTGTTAAAAGCACAGCCAGAGTCTTGAAATCTGTGAGAAGTCTCAGAAGTCACATAAAATGTGTATAGTCGTGAGATTTGGGCCTCAGAACTAATCTAACAAACTAGAAGCAAACTGCCGCAGTTACAAATGGAACAATAAAATATTTATACAGATAATTATTGTAAATGGGCCCATAAAAGTTTTACAGCTGACGGTTACAGCCCCACCATCTTGGGTCGTATTCATCACGTTTACAAATTACAGTGACGTTACTGAAACGATGGAATTAACCTGTCGCCGCTTTCGAGGCCTGGGGGATGAAATAACATGAGGTTTTTATTGGCAACTTGGTGTCTGCCCTTTTTATTTCATTGTTTATTTTACGATGTTGATTTTCAGATGTTCAGCTGGGGAGTTCCAGCTTTGTCCCTTTTCAAACTTGGGGCGATCGTTATAGCATTTAAGGGCCACCATCCATTCGCTATTTTTTACGTTTGGACTTCAAAATTTGTGAGAAAACTATTGGATATTTAAATATTCTGAAATATAATGTGTCTTTTTAACGTCATTACTCATGAGATCGAGTAATTTTTGTCACCAAAATAATCGTTCAAAATTAACCGATAGTGAAATTACAACATAGCCTCATGAGTAATGACGTTAAAAAGACATATAATATATTTCAGAATATTTTAATATACAATAGTTTTCTCACAAAGTTTGAAATCCAAACGTAAAAAATAGCGAATGTATATTCAGCCTTAAGGGTTGAAATTTAAAAGCCGTGGTAGAGAAATTTCAACGGGAGCAGCCGTTCATTGAAATTCTATATCCTGTCACCAATTATTATTCATCAAATCCACTTTAGATCTCGCTTACGTTATTAGAGGGCCTTGCAATTATCGGACTATTAATATAATTATGATTGAGCTTAGTCGCAGCCCCTGAGCTGTAATCTAGCTATACTCCACGCGCATCTTGGATGACAGTAACTTCACACATTGTTTCCAAAAAAACCCAGGGTTCCCAAAATTATTTTTTGTTCAGAACCAGAAGTAGACTTGAGAAGTTGGGTCACAACGATCTAAAAGAGTTTAACAACGACAATTCACATATCTGTAGCCTATCCACCCTTCGATAAGTCTGAATTCACTATCAACCAAGATGCGCGTGGAGTATAGATGTAGGAAAGCTCGATGTAAAGTAACAGGATTATACTTACAACTACTGAAGTCTACTGCACATTTTTGGACATCTAAGGGGTACAGTACAAAATCCATATCACATTTGACGAGTATTGTTGCTCTGTAACAAAAAGATTAAGTGGGGCTTTACTGAAGAGATCAAGAGGAGAGAATACTCTTCGACTGAAAGGGTATACTTTCCTCTTAAGGCACTGAAGTCTTTTGATGTCGTTTTCCAGATTTTTTCAACGTAGATGTTCATTAGCGAAGTTCAAAAGTCCAAAGGCTAATCAAACTTAAAAAGAAGTTCTTGTGTCTTTCTGTTTGAGTTCATCTGTAACCTTTGAACCTATTAAATACTCGGTAATGAACAAAATTTGGTTCTGGTTGTGTGGATACCCTGTTTTAAACGTGTTATTATTCGATTATTGATATGGCAAACCCTGTGATAGCTTGACGTCAAATTGAGGTCTTTGAAGAAGGTTAGGACCTCTCAAGGGAACGTCTTTTGACGTCAATGGGAAAGGCTCGGGAAAGGCCCTCTTGTTAGGGAATATTCTGTTGTTGACCACCCCAGAGTGACCTGGGGCCGTTTTGAGGGAGAATTCACACTTTTTGTACGTGTTGACCCCTACCAATTATTTCCGCGTTGTTGCGTGCGTTAGTTAGGTATGCAAATTTTCATAATTAATCTGAGAGAATGGCCTAATGAGTTCTGCGATAATTTGGGGCCAAAACCACCACTGGCAATGCTATCAATGTGAAGTGAGCGATTACGTTTCATATTTCTATAAATTGTATTTATTTCCATGTACCTAAAGTTACGAGGATGGAGTGTGAGGGGTTAACCACTCGTTGGTAATCTCGCTGGGAATCATTGGAAATTTTTATGAAATCTCAAGGAATCTTGGAATTTTTTGGAGTGGTTCATCTTCGGGGTTCATCTTTCTATGAATATCGTTGGGAATCTTTGGAAATCTTTATGGAATCTCAAGGAATCGTGGTTACCCCCTCGATGGAGTGGGTACACTGCTGTCAGTGCTTTCCTAGCCCTGAAGGACCCCATCAATCTATAGCCGCGTTTTGATAGCGTGGATTAGGATAGGGAACGCGGTGCAGCAGCAGGGCGCATGCTCCGCGTCAGCAGCAGCAGGGCGCATGCTCCGCGTCAGCCCTGACAAGCTCTCTACCCTACCATGCTATCAAAAACAACAGTGAGGAGCGGCTAGATGGATGGGCTCTCGCCTTCAAATACTAGGTGAAATTTGTTTACATTCTTCCATCGTAAAAGGTCTCGATTTGAAAATTCCCCTCACCCAGAGAGAAATAATTTGATTTTGTGAAAAGTCCGTCTGACGTCCGTACATCTCTTTTTTCTTCATCCGTCAGCCGCGTCTGAGCCACAAATTTCGCACCTGTCAGGATCGTTTCGAACTCTCTCCCCTCTTGTGGGGTTTTACCTACCCTATGCTAACCCTCATGGTGCTGTTCCTATAGAGACGCACAGAGGTCATCTCCTGGAACAACAGGAGGACTTTCATCTCGCGAAGTTGTCTGATGTAGAGGTCGGGGACCCAGAACCGGTCCCTCTGCTGCCATGTCAGCTCCACGTGGTCGAAGTCACCCAGAACTCGGATCCTGGGGTCTTCCCAGTATACCTGAAGGAACACATCCAGCGAGATCTCCTGAAATTACAAAATCCCACTCACTCACTTACCAGCAGGTGTATTCCCTTTCTCGAACGCCAGCAAACCCACCCAACTAACACCTTCAAAATTTATTGTAAGAAGAAATGTTCCCCGTATATTGCATCATGGCGTGCCTTATCTTCTTACAATAAATTTTTAAGTTGTTAGTTGAGTGGGTTTTCTGGCGTTTGAGAAAGGGAATATACGTCCAGTTCAAGTTCAAGGCCTGTATTAAAACACAAGTGCCACCAGAATGTTTCCTAGGAAACTATGGGATGATACCTATTAATTTGTTTCACTAAATCAGGTACCCGCTATCTCACTTTTCCGCAGTGTGGTCTGGCGGGGTTCTTTAGTATAGTCTATGTCAGGCTAGGAGAGTACCGATTACTCATAATTTCTTGCAAATCTAGGGCTGATCAAAACTTCTTCTTGATCAGGGAAATATCTACTCAGGGTCGGATTGGCATTTTTACCGTATGGTAGGATATGGAACCCAAATCCGGATCGGCGTCAACTGAAAATATTCAAAAAATTATGAAAAATCGGTATGCTCCCAGCCTGACTTGGACTATAGTTATAATCGGTTTCTAGGCCACGCTAATCGTCCGGGAAATCTCACCCCGACGTCGCGGTCTCTCTTTGCCATTCATCGCATTTCAATAACTCGAGAGTAATAAGCTTTCGGCAAAGCTGCGATTTTACATATCTTTTTGAGTTCTACGTCGTAGCAGCTTGAGTTACAGTTATGAATTTCCAATTTGTGTCATCCGGCCTTCCCATTTAGCTGGGACTTGGCTTGTTTTATTGAACGAGTATCTACCATGTTGGTTTCTACTTACGTTACCAACGAGTGGTTAACCCCTCGTTGGGAATCTCGTTCGGAATCATTGGAAATCATTATGAAATCTCAGGGAATCTTGGAATTTTTTGGAGTGGTTACCCGTTCGGGGTTCATCTTTCTATGAATATCGTTGGAAATCTTTGGAAATCTTTATGGAATCTCAAGGAATCTTTGGAGTGGTTACCCCCTCGGGTACTACCTAACCATAGAACATTTACCTCTTTGTTTTCATCTACGGCAGAGACTCTGTTGATGAATAGTGAAATGGACACTTCCGTGTTTTTACCTGAAAAAATTTTAGATCAATATTTAGTATTGCACTAGCAGTAGGTACTGTCCTATGTAATAGACAATAAATGATTTTCAAGATGCCTGTTTAAGAACTCCGTTGTGCCTGATTTCTTCTTGGTGGTCACACACAATAGGTATAAATACCCATATGGGGAACCTTTTCACACGTCAGTTGCAGAAAAATTGCGGGGCCACCATTACATTCGCTATTTTTTTACGTTCCGATTTCAAACTCTATGAGAAAACGCTTGTATATTTAAATATTCTGAAGTATAATATGTCTTTTTATCGTCATTATTCATAAGGATATGTTGTGATTTTACGATCGAGTGATTTTTGTCCCAAAAAAATTGTCCAAAATTAACTGATCGTGAAATCACAACATAGCCTCATGAGTATTGACGTTAAAAAGACATATTATATTTCAGAATATTTCAATATCCAATAGTTTTCTCACAAAGTTTGAAATCGGAACGTCAAAAAATAACAAATGTATGGTGGCCCTTATGGGGGAATGTTGATTGGGTAATGGGGATAAAATAAGTTATCCAACACCCCGTTCAACTTGCAAATCTACAGTTCAATACTTCCCAACTTCTTCCATCTTAACTTTTTTTCTGAAAAGCACTTAAACGATAGGCTTCTCTTCCATTTGCTTGTGGGTTCCCCACTTTAAATTGAAAAGACGAAGTTTTAAGTGCAACTGATTCATTTTACTGTTTTGGATATTCCGGATATTGTGCTTAATTTTCGGGTAAAAGGAGCAGGAAAAATGTTGACAAGTCGGGAATAGATTCTGAGACATCTTGCTCCATAATAGCTCAGTTCCCTGCCATTGTGCAGAAAACCCTCACGATCTGTTCAAATGACGTCCCACCAAGCCCAAAACTTTGTAATATTTTCTCGTGCCTAACTCAAACTGTGAAACCCATAAGATTAACATT
Organism: Mesopsocus fuscifrons; assembly: GCA_950004255.1. Taxonomy (NCBI): domain Eukaryota; kingdom Metazoa; phylum Arthropoda; class Insecta; order Psocodea; family Mesopsocidae; genus Mesopsocus; species Mesopsocus fuscifrons. Next base: position 10,970,863 of record OX465380.1, read on the forward strand.
GCGAGCGGCGATTCATTTTCAAGGTTTACCCTTTGTTGGAAAGTCACAAAATTTTGCATGTACCTAGCCCTAACAATGTTCTAGGGAGTGTTCGAAGCAGATTTCCCAATTTCTCACTGATTTCTTTTATTGCAACTGTTTTGCAAATGCTAGCATCGCATACCTCAAGAAAAGTGCTGTATCTCGAAAACCAGTTAAAAAATGGGAAATCTGCTTCGAACACTCCCTAGAACATTGTTAGGGCTAGGTACAGGCAAAATTTTGTGTCTTTCCAGCCAAGGGTAAACCTTGAAAATGAATCGCCGCCCGCAATGTTAATCTTATGGGCGGCAAAAAATGCATCGTCAGGTATAGTGTCCTCTTAAAGCAAAAGTCGTAATTATTTTCGTTTATGACGTCACACATTGCCTGCGAGGTGCTGACTACGTCACTGCTGAAGGAGGGGTGGGGGGTAGCGTGAGTTGGTTCGCTTATTTCCATTGAAATCAGCAACCTATATAAATCCTCTCGCGTCCGTTTTTCAGTGCAATGTATCGATTTATCTAATTTTACCCTCTTCTCTGCTCTTCTGGTGCTATATTGCGACGTAAGACTGACAGGGCTGTCGGGCAGTGGGATAAATCGTAAGGAGTAAGGTGTCCTATAGCTCAGCCAAGCCTCCGGTTTACGCCCAGTCTACACCAGCTTCTGAGGGTGTGTCCCACCATACTCGGTTAACGGTTAAACTGCAGTTAAATTTGGCTTTTACCGTGCAATAATTTGAATTTAACTGGAGTTTAACGTTAACCGAGTATGGTGGGATGCACCCTAAAGGAAATTCGTTGCACGACTTGATTGGTGATACCTTTGGTGACATATAAAAGTTATCAAGCGTATTTTACTTCACATTAAAGTAATACAACCTACTGAAACTACAGATAGACCTAGGTTGTATACCTACTGCAAGTTGTTGCTATAAAAAGTGATCCTACCGTACCGAAAGCATTAGAATTGCGCGTCCCACTATAAATAGCTTGAAATTTTTTTAGTTATTTTTCCCATGTTGATATTCGTACATAATATAGCAAGTCTCCTGGCACCTTCCTGTCCAAGGGTGACGTTGGATTAATACGTGTACACCGACTCCTAAACTACATAATCATGGTTTTGCAGGCGTAGGTCAATACACCTTTTTGGAATGCCATATTATGATTTCACAGGCAAAGTGAAACAGCTGCATAGCTGTAATTAAATTGCACAATCTTAAATAACTAAGGGTGCATCCCACCATGCCCAGTTAAAAAACAACGGGAGATTTTCTCGGAGAAAATCTCTAGTAAAAGTTAAATTTAACATGGTAAATATAGGACAAAATCTCCAGTTTAATTTTAACTGGGCATTGTGGGACGCACCTTAAATAATTAATTTTTAAGATAGATTTTTTGCCTTGCCAAAGGAGAAATGGAATGTTCTATAGATTGGTACGCAACTGTGCCGTTAAGTAGGCTAGAAAGTAATGTCAGGGTTGTAAGAGGTATACAAGGGTTGTAACCTGTAGGGGTAGGTACCGAGGGGTGCAGAGCTGCGGGGAAGGGTGATTAAACCGATAGGGCGCACGCACGTCACGCTGCCGCTGCTGCCTCATGGCCCAGTTGTTTTAATTCTCGCGAATAATTGTTCTTATACGAAGGAGCGAGTCGAATTGGCGGTGGAAGTATTTTTTTCCAAGAGGGGAGTTCGTCGCGTAATAACTTTTTTAATTTTTTAACAAAAAATCTGTTTTACTCATAAGTAAACCCTTCATTTTTAATTTTTACTCCCAGCCTCATTTTTGCAGAGTTTCGGGACCTAAGTAAATTTCTTGTGGTGGGGGTAGTGATTATACGGGCTCACGACCGACCCTCACCTCTTCAACCCCTCAAACACTAATTATTCCTGAGCGTTGTTTTACTTCATCTAGAGACCCTCCTTCACGGTAGAAGCGAGGAAACCCTCACTCGTCTTGAGTGCTTCACCCATAACTAAGGCTTTCATTGTCCATGAAAATTTAAAATTTCAGGCCTACAAAGGGGAAGAAAAAGTTATAAAGCGTTCCTTGGAAATTTACGATATTGCACTTGAGGCGCTTATACCTACTTGTTCTTTCTTATATTTCGTATCACAAAAAGTCAGTTCTTGCGGGGGGGGGGCTGACCTTTGTCGCCCATGGGGAAAGGTTCAGCGGGGACGTTGTGGGTATTGCATGATTAGCGCGGCACGCAATGTGGCCTTGCTCCCCCCGTGACCTGGCTCAAGTCCCACCACGCTACACCTATAGTCCAAGTCAGGCTGGGAGCGTACCGATTATTCATAATTTCTTGAAGATTTTCAGTTGACGCTGATCCGGATTTGGATTCCATATCCTATCATACGCTAAAAATGCCAATCCGACCCTGAGCAGATATTTCCCTGATCAAGAAGAAGTTTTGATCAGCCCTAGATTTGCAGGCACCTAGCCTGACTTGGACTATATAGATGTAGGATCTCAACAACACTTTGTCGCTTAAGAATGCATTAATCAGAGCGAGAACCTCTCCTCTAAATAATGCTGGTAATTTAGGTCTCTGAAGATTTTTACTTTTTACTGAATTATAATGTGTAATTTCAGCGTGAGAACATTTTTTTCTCACTAAAATAGGGCGAGGACCAACGCCCCTTCAGGGTTTCAAATGAAGAGGTTTAGGCGTTAAAGACAAGTCATCGTACTACCGAACATGGCCCCAATAGGGCCACAGGGCTCAAATTGTTTGTTTAGATTCAGAACATCAAACAGGCCAACAGCTAAGTAGTGAACATTACTATTATAGTCGCCTGCCGAAAAGGAGACCAAAATGGCAGATGGCAGCGGAGGGGTGGGTACCCCCTCTACGTGGCACCAGTACCTATGAGGCTGAGCTGCGACCCACACTATTGGCTATGTCACACGATATACCGGCAAAATCTATTTATAGCCGATGCTTAGCTTAGCCTAGTATGGCTCGCAGCTCAGCCTCATAGGTACTGGTGCCACGTAGAGGGGGTACCCACCCCTCCGCTGCCATCTGCCATTTTGGTCTCCTTTTCGGCCGTTGACTATACAATATACGAGTACTTAGTACATAAGAATCGTATATAAAACATCCCATTGGCGGCGGAAGACCATTTTTCTAGGGGGTGCATGTGCCTTTTAGATTTTTTTCGGGAGAGGGTTGAATATTTTTCCGATCGCCTTATGGTAAATTTACTCTTATATCGTTATGAAGGCTTTTTTTATAGTTACCTTTTTTTTAACTTTCTGGGGGTGCACAGTCAACTCCTGGAGGGTGCATCCCAGTAACCCCCTTCCGCCGCCAATGAAAACTCCAGAGGATGACAATTAACAATACTATATAAGGATATATTAATTAAGAGTATTCCTCCAGAAGGGGGTGGTGGATTAGCGAGAGCGGGTCCTAGCAATTTCCCATAATCATCTTACCGCACACTAATTCATTAATTAATTACAAGTGGTGGGCTTAAGAGGTACAGCTAGCTCTGCACCGCCGGGTAAATGCTAATTGAAACCTTTATTAGCTGATTTTCTTGTGTAGTATAGCTGGAATTACTAGCACAACCCTCCCGCGAAATAAAAAACAAGGGAAACCCCTCTCCATCTTCTCGACCTTTTCGTCTGGACTTGTTCGTATAGAGGTCTCACTTTCACCCGATTTCCCTCAAATTTGGATTTTAGGTGTCTAAAATTGACCGCTAAGAAGTATTTCATCCGATTTTTAATAACTTTAAAATTGCTCCGTTTATTGCCAAGAAAGTGTCAAAAATTGAAATTCGTATATGTGATTGGCCGAGACGAACAAGAGGGTACCTTAAAATTGTACCCTTAGCCTCAAAGTGAGTTCTATAGACACGTTCAACCGTTTTTCAATTCACCAAAAATTGGGTCAGATTTGGTCAAATTGTAGGTCCAATAGTCGACATTTTTTTACTATTGGCAAAATCGTTCTGTTGGTGCCATAACTGCGAAGTGGCTCCAACATATTCATCCCAGCCACATAGCATTAATGTACGCGAAATAGCATACATTATTAAAGACTTTCATACGAATGGGCGCGGCCGCCAGTATGTATGTAGGTGTGTGTAGGTTTACTTCTAGGGCTTACTACAGCCACGTTACTTAAGGCTTCCTACAGTCCCCTAGAGCGCACCACAACAAAGGTGGATTTTGGTTTTTATGCCTGTACATAGTTTAGGCTGGATTTCACCACTTTAACGTGAAGACTATCGAGTACACGATAGCGCTATCGTATCGGTAAAAAATGTTAACGGCTTTCACCATGCACCGTTACCGTTTCGTTAGCTTTCGAGTGGATTTTCCGTGCGTTAGCGAAAACGATAATTTTCATACCTGCGACTCATTTGGTGTAGTCTAATGTAGTTTAATCAACATTTTAACTTCTTTCTCCGAAAAAATAGGGGGTTTTTCACGTTTATTTCCACTTTTAGATTGAAATTGTTGAAATAAATTTGATGTAAACAAAGCAGGCGAATTCTATTGACACAACAAAACCTAACGAGAGGATGTCTGCTTTTTTGAATCGATAGCTATTCGAACGTTAAAAGGCACTATCGTGAGGTGGTGAAATTCAGCCTTAAACTACTGTGTTAGCTTCAGACTGTAAATCATTCTTTATTTTGGATCGTACTTTATTAAATTTCAAAAAGTACAATTCAGAGTGTGGGGGTGAGACATAGTAATAAATGTTCAGTTCCAAAATACCTGACTCATAGTTAATTTCCACTAAACAATTTGTTTTAAAATTTTGTGCAAAACACGCGACACCGTAAATTTACTAAACAAGCTATTGAAGTAAAGTTGTAAATTAGAAGAGCAATCGATACGAGAAAATGGGCCGTTTATTACCTTTGCGAGCAAATACGAGACAACCTGCGCGTTGGGAGCAGCCTGCCTTGCCCTGTGCTATTTTCTCTTTCTCGTAGATGGAAAGAGTCTAGGAAAGTATAGTGACCTTGCAAAAATTCAGTTTTCATTGTAAAACACCAGGGGGCTCTTTTTGGGAAACTTCTCGGGGTCAGTGGTCCCAAACAATGGAAAACATGTGTGATGCAGTACACCTTGTTTATATGGTAAACTGAATGCCCTTTGAAAAATGCTTGACCTATACCTGATTTCCCTCAGGAGAGTCGAGATTTATTTTTTCCTACTATTTATTAGATATGAAATATCTATGTATAGTTGTAACATTATGATGAATGAAATCACAACGTAGTTTTTCAAGCTAAAATGACACTTCTGTTATTTCAGAAAAATAGTAACAACTTTTTTTATAAAATATAGTCAAGAAACGTAAACGGAGCTGGATGTTCGATTTTCAATCTAATGAATATTTCCTGAACTTCTAGGGACCTGTCTCCAAAATATTCAAAAAACTTACTAGGGGGAAGATTCTTGTTGTAGTCTGTTTCTAAGTCGAATAAGTCGATACCTCGCGCGCTTTCTACCAAGTACAGGAAGCTGCTGTAACAAAAAATTTCACCTAGTTATTACTTATATCCTCTATAGGTACTCTGTCTGCACTTATACCTCTTTACTACTTTCACTTAAGCTTCTGCTTCAGCTGGTGGTGCATTTCTGCCACCTATATAGGAGTAACATTGCTTTCTGCGAATTATTTTAAATTTTTTCTCTTGGTTGAATAGACTCTGAATTTCACGTAGACGTAGCTCTAGTAGTGTTCGAGAGAATGCCAGCGCAGATTCACCAATTTCCCGGTGGTTTTTGAGATCTCCCGCTTTTCCCCTTAAAGAATTAAACTATGCAAAGCTGAATTCGAAAAAACCATGCAGTGGAAAATGGGGGAATCTGTGTCGGCATTCGCTGGACCTTACTAAGGCTGGATTTAGCTATTTCGGAATGGAATTTATCCCGAAATTTTTGCTTGTAAGTTAAACAAGGTTATCATGCATTCCATTCGTCGAGTCTTTTCATCTAAGAGGAAAAAATAAAAATAATTGCCGGCTTGCAGGCTTAATCTTATGGACGGCAAAAATGCACCATCAGCTAAAGCAGAGCCTTAATGAGTTCGGCTTCAATGTGGTTCAAGTTTGGGTAGGCGTGTGATGGGAGGGACTGGGTGGGCGTCTGACGCGTTCAAAATCAATGAACAAGTCAGGTTAGTGTAGTTACTGTTCTAGGCGCCCGGTACTAGTTGCTCCGCTTCCTCGCACAAACTTTTTTCTCCGAATCAAATCTAGATAAAAACTGCAGGTGGTTATCAAATAGTTCGCCGACACGTTTACCTACCTATTCTAGATTCCTATACCTGACGGTGCATTTTTTGCCGCCCATAAGATTAATATTGCGAGCGGCGATTCATTTTCAAGGTTTACCCTTGGTTGGAAAGACACAAAATTTTGCCTGTACCTAGCCCTAACAATGTTCTAGGGAGTGTTCGAAGCAGATTTCCCATTTTTTAACTGGTTTTCGAGGTACAGCACTTTTCTTGAGGTATGCGATGCTAGCATTTGCAAAACAGTTGTAATAAAAGAAACCAGTGAGAAATTGGGAAATCAGCTTCGAACACTCCCTAGAACATTGTTAGGGCTAGGTACAGGCAAAATTTTGTGTCTTTCCAACCAAGGCTAAACCTTGGAAATGAATCGCCGCTCGCAATGTTAATGTTATGGGCGGCAAAAAATGAATCATCAGGTTTAGCGTCCTCTTAAGGCCCACCATGCCACCATACATTCGCTATTTTTACTTTCTCGCTAGCCATATATGGCGAGAAAGTATTGTTTTCGTGCAAAATTTCGAAATTGAGATTTTGGGTTTCCCATGATCCTGGGGGTCCCCTGAGTCCAAAAAAGTGGTTTCTGGAAAAAGTCTGTCCGTCCGTCCGTCAGTCCGTCAGTCCGTCAGTCCGTGCAGTGCTCTAGCGCCTATACCGTTCATCCGATTTTGATGAAATTTGGTATCGACCTGTCTAAAATCACTGCCGAGGGGCATTTTCAAGGATTTTTTTATTGGTCAAAAATTGCGGCCGCTATTGTAAAAAAACCGCCAAAATAATTCAAAAATCGTGTTTTTGGTTACTTAGACAAGCGCCGACGGTACACTTTTCAATCTATAACACTGAAAATTGGTATGTGTGTTGACAAATAGATGCTTCGAGGTCATTTTCAACTAAAATTGAATTGGTTGAAAATTACGGCCGTTCTGGACCAAAGTTCGATCGTTTCGGCGCCATTCACATTTATTGACCGATTGTCATGAAATTTGGTAAATTTATGTAGAACCATATAACTTAAACATCTGTCGAACAGAATTTTGTTATCTTCAAAATTACGGCCGTTTTTGTCAAAAAAGTGTCGAAAATGAGTTGAGAATGAGAAACCACGTTTTTGAATGGTTAGAACGCATTTGGGACTACAGTAATAGAATGACAGCCATGAAACTTGGTAGGAGTGATCTCAGATAGATGCTCTTGGGTGATTTTCAACCGATTTTGGATTGCTTAAAAATTACGCCCGCAAAAAAATCTCCAAAAAATAAAAAAAAATAAAAAATCACATGGGGCGAGAAAGTTAAGTGCGACTGTTGTCGGACCCTTTATTTTTTTACGTTCCAATTTCAAACTTTGTGAGAAAACTATTGGATATTTAAATATTCTGAAATATAATATGTCTTTTTAACGTCATTACTCATGAGGCTATGTTGTGATTTTACGATCGAGTGATTTTTGTCCACCAAAAAAATTGTATAAAATTAACGAATCGTGAAGTCACAACATGAGTAATGACGTTAAAAAGACATATTATATTTCAGAATATTTAAATATCCAATAGTTTTCTCACAGAGTTTGAAATCGGAACGTAAAAAATTAGCGAATGTATATTCAGCCTTAAAGCCTGCCCACTCAATGATGTTTGTTGACGTTCGTTTCTGCCCATTTTCCGCGAGAAAATGGTTGCATATTTATTTGTTCTGAAATATAATGTGTCTTTTTACTTACTCGGTCGTAAAATCACAACTCGGCTTACTGTTTTCCAGCAGTTTCCTCATCAAAGGGCCGCAACCAACTGCACTGAGTGGTCAAACTTAAAAAGATATTTTAGTTGGTGTGCAGGAATATTTTCCAACAATATTTTTTTATTTTTGGGATTGCCTGCATTAGCTCTATTCTCTATTTATTTGAAAAGAAAAGAAGGAAAATGACCTCGTTGGTCTTGGCTAATCTTGGTAACATTTTAACGACTTATTATGGTCTTGACGACTGGGCGTGGGCTTTTGTTGACAAGATCAAAATAGCTCCATCATCAAAGTTTCTCCCTTTTAGGTTAATTATTAATTATTATGAGCTTGATAGCACATGGATGCCCTTGACGTATTATTTTTGGGCTGGCTTAAGACGAAATGTACATTCTATGTTTGTTTACGTTTTTTCCGACCATTTTTTTTAGGACACTGTTGTGTCTTTTTAACTGGCTATGTTGTAATGTGATGGACAAATTTTCTATTTGATCGATCGTAAATTCATAAGATAGCCAGTTAATATTTCTGTCATTAAAAAGTCATATTATATTTCAGGACATGTAGTTTTAAAAAATTATGGAATAGATACCTACCTATAGTAAATCGTCTCTAATGTGGTGGGTAACGTTATTATGGTGAAAATTAGGTTTTTCGTAGGTTGTAGATATTCAAAAAACGGCAAAAAATCTCTTAGTTTATTGAATCCTAAAACTGTCAACGAGAAGCAAAAAATGTATTATTTTTTAACAATGAATTCCTTATCAGTTTCCCGGTTTTAGCATAAAACAAAAGGTTTGAAAGCCATTATTTTATGTTTGATTTTAATTATCTTTTGGGGTATGCTGGCAAGAAGCGGAGTTATTTTCTGAACACATTTTTTATTCGTTCACAATTTTATTCCACTATTTTGACTGCACTGAGGGTAGGTAAGTTTTTCTGCTCGGCATTCACCTCTGATATGTTCAGCATGTCAAGTGAAATGTGTATCGAGGCTGCGGTGGTTCGGAACCCACCTAAAACTGTAGGTCCCCATCGTTTACTCGATGGCTGGGGAGCTGGTATTTGGTAGTGCTGCCAGCTGAGCACAATGGATAGTTCTTGAAAACGGTCTAGTTGCTGGGCTTGTCCCCCCAACCCTCAGGTATAGAATAGTGGGTAGGTACCTATATAGTGTGATACATACCTTATTATGGTTAAGGAAAAGAATTGTGTCGTCATGCTCTGTTCAGCAGAGCCACCATGCTGGTCAGCGATAGGGGTGTCTCTGTACGATGATTAATGATAACATGAAATGATAGTTTAACTGTCACTTTGCGCGCACAAATTCACATAAGGAATCCCTACCCAGCTACCCACGCTCACTACCCTTGCAACACCTTCTACACTTTGCACCCTGCGGCCCGTACTGCCAGTGGCATACCATCGGGGGGCGGGGCTCCCTCCCGCGGCCTCGTTTTGAATTTCCCGCGTTTTCACCCTTTCCATATTGCACTTTCAACTTCACGAATAGTCGAAAAGTCAACGCCGAACGGAATTTAGCTTGTTGGGAACTTCATCACTTTCGGTTTTGCTTTTAGCTGTTTGACTTGGGAGATACCGAGGTAACTACCGAACCGTACATCCATACAATACAGGCCAAATATTATCTTCAGCGATAACGTTGAATAAAGGCCTGCCCAGTAGTGGTATTCCCTTTCTCGAACGCCAGAAAACCCACTCAACTGACACCTTCAAGATTTATTGTAAGAAGATATTTATTATTTATTTATTTATATTATTTATTTATTTATTAATTTAAATGCGCAAGACCCGGATACCCCTCCGGGTCTTGCGCATTTAAATTTAACAAAAAAAAAAAAAAAAAAAAAAAAATTTTGAAGGTGTTAGTTGAGTGGGTTTTCTAGCGTTCGAGAAAGGAAATACCTCTGCTGTTTTCTATTTCATGGCTGGCTCCATATCTTGTATCTTCCAGATCTTCCTATATTTGTTGTGCTCATCCGAGAAGATCCATCCGGTGAGATAGGGATTTGAACCCTCTCCGGTCAATCAAATAACAGCAATACCGAACACGCTACCCATCTAGACAGCGGTGAGACTTGTGTGTCTACGAAAAACCCCGTAGTGATTGGCTATTCCGTAAGATCGGTTTCCCGTTTTATGTCTCATACGTGGAAGCTCCCGATGACGCCGAGAGCAAAAACTGTGAGAAAAGGAGTGAAGACGGAGAAACTGTAATTTTAGAGGTGGGAAAGAGAGGTGGGTGGCGGTAGTAATCTTATTTAACGTGATTGCCTGGAGGGGGGGGGCTTACCTTTTCAAAGTTACCCGACGGATATGGTGCGATTTGTTGATGCTCCTTTCAGTAGCGAAAGATACCACCCCGCCTGCTCATCTGCCTAGTTACATTTCTTTCTTTATTTGGGGATTTTTACATTTTATTCTCTTCCTCCTTACGCGTTCCAAATAAGATACCTGATGTGACGGTGGAAGTGACGTATTACAGCTGAATGTGCTGAAAATGAAAACCTGCCTACGTGCACGGCTAGGGGTCTCAGGTCTCGTCTTTTCACCTTCTTATCAGACACCTTATTCATGGGCGTAGCAGGACCAAAACCCTGGAGGGGGGGGGGCTGAGCCCCCTAACCTTCTCCTCTCCTGGGGGGATAGTCATGGTTTTATGTGACGTTATGTGTAGGACAGAAAACTCAACGGTTTCTGGGGGGAGCTTAGCCCCCCCCCCCCCAGACCCCCCTTGCTACGGTAATTGGACAATGTAATACCTATTCTGTGGCAGCTATCCTCGGGCGGTGAAGCCGTAGGTATTAACTGCTATAAAAGGCGAATCCTTCGCTATATTGGGTAGCGGTGCCCATAGCCTCTCTCCTATAACTCTCTATAGCTCACTGCTACTTTGTCGCGTGTAATGCGATTATAGAAATGGAAATGGACGGAAAGGATTCTGTACCTTTTTTACCTGAAAATTGTGTTCTGTCCGATCCCCATCACTCGCTTTTTCCGCGAAATCCTTCCTGCGGCTTTTCCTCCTGTTTCTCGCCATGGCCATGAATGAGGCCACTTTAGTCTGAGGATCTATGAGGAGGCTAAGGTCTTTTTTATCGATAATTTCTAATTTTCACTGTCCCTCATGCATTCTTTGTACAATTTGGCACCTTACCTTGGTTGATTTATATGTAAAAATATTTCCTGTTCGGGTCCTTATGTAAGTATCAGTAGAGGGGTTAACCACTCGTTGGGAATCTCGTTGGGAATCTTTGGAAATCTTTATGGAATCTCAGGGAATCTCAGGGAATCTCTGGAGTGGTTACCCCCTCGTTTTATTGTATACATATATCAGTGTGTGTTTGACAGTTAGCGAGGAAAATATGTAAACCTGTATACGGTCGTATCTACACAGACGATTCACCTATACTTACGTACAAGGGCATTTACTTACCTACCTAAAACTTACCTACTTGGATTGGCAGCTACCATATTCACAAATATATTTTCATACTACCCCTGTGAGTCTGCGAGGTGTATTTGGTTTCTGGTCTCTTCTGGAATTTAAATATAAGGCCCAAAACCAGGAGAACTGTCAAAATGACTTTCCGTGTGAAAATTTACTCTATAGGAGGTCAATTACTCAAAACCGCAGTCATGTGGAAGGGTAGCGTGGTCAGGTCGGGAAGTTTCCCTGCTGACTTATAGCTCCTTATGACCCGCCAGTGGGTCAGGGTCACTTGCTGGGGCAAGTCGGAATGACCGGTGCTTTCTGTGGTTTAAAACTGAAGCCTCCTTAGATATAGGTATAATAGCACTGAGCACGGTGAAAGATGGTAGGGAGAGATCCGAAGCCAGGCCTATTTTGGAAATATACGTCTGTGAAACCAAATTTGATGTACCTAGAATTTATGAAGGTTCATAAAGGTATGTGAGAGAACCAAGTTGCCGTGTACCAGTGCCGAGAAGACCGCAGAGCTCTCTATATGTCATGGGCGTAGCAGGACCAAAAACCTTCTCCTCACCTGGGGGGGTAGGCATGGCTTTATGTGACGTTATGTGTAGGTCAGAAAAACCCTGGGGGTAGCTAAACACGGTTTCTGGGGGGGGGGGGGCTTAGCTCCCCCCAGACCCCCTCTTGCTACGCCTATGAGGTACGTCCTTACCACGTACAATCTACCTTCCTTTTAAAACTCCTCAAAAGTACAGGAGTCAGGAGGTTGTCAGCACATTAAAACTCTGGGCAAACGCCCTGAGGTCTTGGGGAGAACCTCTGCTATTATTTATTGGTTTTATAAGTATAGGAAAGGCAGAACAGCAGAAAGGATTTGGCCTTGAGGAATGTGTGTCAACAAAGGAGGGAGGAGGGAGGTTATAAGGTTCGCGTGTTCGGTGCTTGGTACGGCGACACCCCCACCCCTACCACCATTATTGATATGCTTTCAAATTTGACTGCTTTCACCTCCCGCACCCTTAGTCCCCACCAAAATACCTGTACCTATCGTACCGTGGTCTAGTCACTTCCCAAGTAGAATCACTTCCGGCAGTGAATCATATTGGGATGGATCCACTTGGATTCTTTAACAATAGGTTTCATCCATGGTACTGGAATTTGATTTTCCGCGCTTTTCTGACTCCTGTTTTGACGCCATTGCTCTAATAAAGCACAAATTAAATATTTGCCAGGAGGTTTCATAATATTTTATGAGAATTAGTAACAACGCTCACGAGTGCCTCTCGGTGGTCAAGGGGTCCGCTTTGTGTCCTGAGAGGTCCGGGTTCGAATCCCGGCGGAACGGAAAAATTTTCCGCTTCTGACATGGACGTATTGGCTTCGGCCCACTCCTAAACTGGCTTCGGCGCACTCATATTCGGCTTCGGGCACTTCGTCTTCGGCTTCGGCCAAAAAAATCTAACAAACCAACTCATCGGCGCATAAGTTCTCTGAACGTAGCGCGTTAAAAAAACGTTCACGATTCAGTGACTGAGCTATTTTTCTCGCCCAGATTTACAGCACTGAGTTGTCGGTCTGGAATCCGAAGTATAGCACGTAGGACACCCTGGACACCATAAAAGTGCCGGTAGTGAATGCCAAGGTGCTGAGACATCCGCAGCACTTTTATGTTTCTCCAGCCGCAGTCATGTCTCATGTCGGAAACTCTTTATATTATTTATTATTATGGGTTCCTCAAAACCGTAAATACAGATTAAGAATAAAAATACACACAGCAAAAAATTTCTTTCGGCTTACTGAGAGAATTAAACATCAAAGGAATCAGGGGGAAACTTCTTTTGACTTTTGTCCAGCCTTAACTACATTTTCCAGCTTCCGTTCCAACAGCCAAAGGAAACCAGCCAGGACTTTTAATTTCGTCTAAAGAAGTATTTCCTTTTTCCAAGGTATAAGTAAAGGTTCAAAACGTTGAGAGAGTGATTTTTGTTGAGGGTTTATTCATGTGGTTTTTTTTTAACTTTCTTTTCCGGAAATTCTGCTTTGAAATTTTCAAAAATGATCAAAAACGGTACCTACTCATTCGGATAATTTTGACATACTACAAATGTAGCTTGTAAAGTGAAGTCCGTGGAAATTTGTAATTCTACCGATGTTAACCACTGATTTTCCACTACCTAGCCACTTCTCTGGGTGCTATGGATATATTGTGTTTTCATTTATCAGGTATTATTATTTGTTCGCGAACACCCAGAACACTTCCCTCTTAATTCAAACTTTCACTCTTATAAAACTCGGTCGTGTTCAAATATACATGTAGGCAAATTTGCTACCTCCCTTCGTTTGAACAGTCCTCCGATTTTAGGTGTTCGTCTATATAACGCTCTCCCGGTTGAAATTAAATCTGAAGAAAGTTTAACGATTTTTAAAAAATTGCTAAAATCATATTTACTTGAAAATGTTTTTTTTATTTTATAGGAATTTCTAAATTTGTAATTTAACTGGACAACCAGGCGTTTTATACTTTAGTTCCACCTATTTTTGGTGGGACAAGGTCAACAAAACGTAAAAAAAAAAAAAAAAAAAAAAACTAAAATCTGCAAAGAATGAAGAAACTGTAAGAAAAAAAAATTTGACATTTCCAAATAGTACCTACGTGTATAAGACGTTTTTCTTCAATGAAACACTGGACCTATTACATTTGGGACTGACAGGACGCATTGCTTTGTTGTTTCTTTCTCAACATAGAAATTCCTCCGCTTCAAGGGATGAGTGTAGAAAGGTTCAGAAAAGCCAGGACAAAGATTTTCAATATGCATCTGTCTGAGAGAAAAATTTCCCATTGAGCTTACATCCAAAGCTGACAACATCCAATCATAGTGCACAATTTCTCATCATTCCATGTCACTCTGGGCATATTTTTCATCATGTCTGGCGTTCATCCCGGTAGAGACGAAATGAAGGCTAATTAACTGGGTTTTTTTGTGCTCCAGAACGCGGGTCTCCAATCTCCATCCCGACATGAAATAATTCTGTTCTGTGGAATCTGTCAGAAAAAGCGAACCCGTTTCCGCTGCTCCCGTTGTATTTAAAAGCAGAGATCGTGCCGCAGATTTAAAAAAATTATTTAATTTCGGGGAGCTTCCTGGCCGTCAGGGGTTCACCCTGGTGTAACTGATTTGCACCTGCTATTTGTAGCTTGACCCAGGTGTATTTTTAGGTACTCCAATTTCAATAATTTTGTATATTCGCCTTAATAAATAGGCTTGTTGCATTTCTACCCCGCAAATTTATGGGTTCTACTCAGAACAATCGTGTTTGTTTATGTTTTTTCTGCACCTTTTATGAGGAATGTTCTGAAATATAATATGTCTTTTTAACGTCATAAATTAAAAGGCTATGTTGTGATTTTACGATCGAGTAATTTTTGCCAACAAAAAGTTGTCCAAAATTAACCGATCGTGAAATCACAACATAGCCTCATAATTTATGACGTTAAAAAGACAGAACATTTAAATATCTAATAGTTTCCTCATAAAGTGTGCATTAAAAAAACTTAAACAAACACGATTGTGTGGTCGCTCTTAAATATCAGAAAATTTTCTATCATACACAAAAGAGTAATGAGTGCATAATTGGACGAGTTAAAGCTCTGCAGTCTCTGCACTCCCTCATAAGGTAAGCAGTTGTGGATTACATCGACCAAATTTGCTTGAGTTCCCAACTTAATTAAATCTGACTCTAGAAGCGAATAACTTTGAAATTAGAGAACGGAATGTACATACACAATATTGAATTACAAAAAACCAAGTCAGCCATCCGACATCCGACAGCAATATCCCACGATCTTTCTATATACACTATGTTTGGTCTCTATCAACAAGTCCACTGCTATACCTGTCAAGCGTTCTCACATGCAGGCTGACTCGTGAGAGGTCCGGGTTCGAATCCCGGCGTAGGAAAAAAATTTCCGCTTACGTCATGATGTCTTGTCTTCGGCTCACTCGTAAATCTGGCTTCAGCCCACTCTTCTTCGGCTTCGGCCAAAAAATCTCACGAAATATTTAAAAAAAACACCTGTGGTGTAATGCCTCACAAAAAAAATTCCATTGGGTACAGGATGGAACCCACTATCGGTAAGCCATTATCCCTATTTCCCTTCTACTCTCTCACTGTCACAGCAGATATAAAAAATTCTCTCTTACACGTCCAACCATTTCTACCAAAAAGAAACCTACTAGGAAAGTCAGAAAGCTTTCCACTGAAAGGTCCCGCGACCTTTTGCAGTTATTTGTTCTTTTCCTATAACAGGTATAGGATCATTTTCAAACCTCAGAAATATAACATTAATGAATCAAGATCGGAAGACTAAGGGGTCAGGGTCAGCTTTTGCCCAGGGGCAGAGACGGAGCAACCATGCCTTTTGCTGCGTCATTAGCCAAGAAAAAATAATTATAATTTGCCCTTTGATATTTGAAAGTCTAATGTATTCCAGGAGCTTGCATGGAGGAAAGTAGAAGGGCATAACTAAAGAACAAAAAATGTTACTGAAGAAGAATTTTAATTCTGAGGTGAGGGAAATTGTCGGAAAAGTGTGGTAGCGGTCGTTCTAAGACACTGAAACTCCCTTAGCCCTGTGGTGGTTGCGATATTAGATGCTTGTTTTCAGAGAATCGGCAGTGTTGACCTTACTGAGTGCAGAACGCTGTAACCTCTTTGTTGTCGTATCTGCCTCTGTTTCTTTGAGAAATTCCGTGGTTGAGTATTGTAGTAGATACTTTATTATACGTTTTGTTGTCCTTGTCCCTCCTAAATAAAGTCTAACTTTCCAGTGAAAATCACGAACTAAACTTGCTATTTGTAGGAGACTGAGGGTGCGTCCCACCATACTCGGTTAACGGTTAAACTCTAGTTAAAGTCAGTTTTTACCGTGCAATAATAACTGGAGTTTAACGTTAACCGAGTATGGTTAGACGCACCCTGAAGGGTGTAAAGAAATAAATAATTTGAATTAGACATCATGTTTAATATTGCACGTGCCAAAATAATATTATATGGTCCCTGTCACTGGGAGGTAAGTAGGTAGTAGGTACAAGTATTTAGAATAGATATAGCAATAGGTCCAATATAAAATAAACTGTCGAAATAAAATTGATCGGCCTTACCTTCTTTTTCCTTTATTATTTTCAGTATGACTAGGTACTCAAAATCAGGTATAGTTAAACCAAGTCCTTCCTAATGATTTATTCCCTCTTTACCATAAGCATAGTATAGCGATTAATTTTTAATTACTAATAAAAATAGGTTTATCCTGCTCTTTTGTTTCATACAAAGGAAGGTGTTCTTGTTCTTGGTCTCAGATCAAAGAAATATGACGTCACAGGTATTGATGCTCATAAAATTTCATTCATAACCCTGGTAAAAAAAAAGTTTTTGGTATAGGCTCCTTCGAAAAAAGTGAGTACTACAGTAATAGATACTACAATTATTATATCATTGATTTATTGTTATTTTTTTTTAAATTACGTAAATGACAGTAGGTAATATTTAAAGCTATATTGGAACAGAGAAATATTTTCGGGAACACCATGGCCTCAAATTTGATTTCTTTGCGAGGGCTTAATCACACCAGGAATCTTGTTGGGAATCTCGTTGGAAATCTCACGATATCTTCGGAAATCCTTGGAAATCGTGATGGAAAATCAGGAAATCTTGGGAATTTCTGTTGTGTTTAAGCCCTCGGGGTTAATCTCTCCAAGAATCTCGTAGGGAATCTCAGGAAATCTTCATGGAATCTCAGGAAATATCTGGAGTTGTTACCCCCTCGTTTCTTTGATTACCCGTAGTTAGAGAGTTACAACGACGAGAGAGTGATTAGAGTTCGTTTTTGTTAGGTAAATTATCTACGACTAAGAAGTGACATGAAGTACATATACATATTGCCATCATTGCTGGGCCAGCCCATGCTTTTAACGTGGAGGCGGAAAGTGACGGAATATTACACATATAACGGAAAAACAGAGGAAATATCATCTATATACCAACTTTGTTTCATTTACCACGATGGTCCAATAATCCCAAAGGTTGTATCGTTTGGTGGCAGTTCGGGGAACCGGGAACCGCTCTGATTGGCCTGCGTATTTAGGTACTTTACGAACTTACGCCATTGCAAATTGGGGCAACTTCCCCCAATAAAAAAACCTTGGTTTCCCATCACGTTGGTAGATAGATGAAACGTCGTAGGTATTGATTAAAAGGCGATGAATGGTGGCTTAGTTCTTCACAGCTCTATAGGTTCCATTCATCGCAGAGAATTAGGAGGCAAACATTTTAGGGTAAATTCGAGGGGTTAACCACTCGTTGGGAATCTCGTTGGGAATCATTGGAAATCTTTATGAAATCTCAGGAAATCTTGGAATTTTTTTGGAGTTGTTACCCCTTCGGGGTTCATCTTTCTATGAATATTGTTGGGAATCTTTAGAAATCTTTATGGAATCTCAGTGGAATCTCTGGAGTGGTTACCCCCTTGGGTAAATTCAAGTACACCAATCTCTAAGAGAGGACACAGGAGTTCCTTTTGCCACCGGAAGCGTGTTTCTCCCTAATCTGCTCCAGGTGCTGTAGTTGTGCTAAGGAGGGGATAGCGGGATGTCCCCCTGCACCTCCCCCCAGGGGGGGAGGAGGCAAGGACTGCCTGCGGCGCCTGCGCAGCGCCGGGCTAAGGTTGTACTTGACATTGGCCTGGTTGAGAAGCAGTTTAAAGATTAGGGGGATGTTGGTGCCGTCTTTCGCTGACGCCTCGACGAACCCATGTTCCCAGTCAACCGTCACCACAGACTCGGTCGTTTTCATGTCCACCTGCAAGTGAAATGTGTCATTTATTTTTTGGGGGCTCCGAACTGCAGTATCATCGTCACTGCTTTCCCTTTTTCACAATTCGTAGTTCCCTTTCCCTGTCTCCGCCTTTATCAGCTACTTGGGGCATGCGGCATGACACAAAGTACGTACACTACGTCTTTTTAATGGACCTTGAAATTAGAATAGACGCCAGTAGTGACTTCGCATTATAATGGGTGTGGTAACTTCACCCCTCCCCCCCCCCCCCCCCAAAAGAGTTGGCCTAATAAAACCGAAATTGTCTGTGGATGCGCAGTTTTCATTCGTCTGCGAATTCATGTTTATGTAATTACGAAGTCGGTGTACACAGCTGTGACCTTCAGATACAATACAGTAGGTTTCTTAAGATACAAGGAAAAGGATTCATGTGGTGTTGGTGTGGGGGGCCCGGTGAGGCGAAGCCGCCCCCCCTTCGAAAATGCTTGGTTACGTCACTGCTGGTACCTTGTACCTTATCTGTGGATGCGCAGTTTTCATTCGCCTGCGAATTCGTGATTATGTAATTACGAAGTCGGTGTACACGGCTATGACCTTCAGATACAATACAGCAGGATACAAGGAAAAGGATGCATGTGGTGCGTGGTGTTGGTGCGTCTCGTTACCCCATTTTAAACTATACCTACTCGTCCGTTGGCCTCGATAGCCGAGTGGACTAGGAGGAGGAGCAGTGAGAGTCGGGTCCCACCGGTTCGATCCCGATCCTACTAAAAAGTTTTTCTGCTCGGCATTCACCTCTGATGTTCAGCATGTCAAGTGAAATGTATATCGAGGCTGTGGTGGTTCGGAACCCACCTAAAACTGTAGGTCCCCATCGTTTACTCGATGGCTGGGGAGCTGGTATTTGGTAGTGCTGCCAGCTGAGCACAATGGATAGTTCTTGAAAACGGTCTAGTTGCTGGGCTTGTCCCCCCCCCCCCCCCCCCCCCCAACCCTCTGCTATACCCGTCCGTTCTATGCTCGCAGAAAACTTTGATTGTTAGGTACGTAATGCGGGAGAAATCTGCAAGAAGAGGGGGGGGGGGATAAGTGTGATGAATAGAAAGAAGGGCCCATTTGGATATGAAGGGAGGGGGGCTCATTATTCAAAACGCCCCACTTGCCAGTCCCCCCTCCCCCACTGCTTGCTCTAAAAGCATTTCCTAGCCACCCCCATACCCACCCCCAACCCCCATCAGCTATGAAAGGAAAACCCGTTTGCTCCATCAGAAAAAGGTTTTCCTCTCTTCAAGCCCTATGCTAATTGCAACATGATGATGAAATATGACTCGGGTCGGATTGGCATTGGCTGCTGAGCTCTGAAAAACGTACTATTGATTTGTTAGAAGTAATTGAGATTGGACTACTGCATAATTTTGTAGCTAATTTTTTTTTTATTCTTTCGCCCAATAGGTATTACCTACAGTTCCTGTGATTTTTCGTAACTTAGTTGTAAGGTATTTATTTAAGTAATCATGACAATGTAATTTTTCAATGTACCTTACTCTCGTCGGCTGAGGTGAACTGAACTTTCCAGAATGGTTCCTCCCCAATCGCCCCCTTATTGTGTCCTATAGAAAATAATGAAGGTGGGACCTTATAAGTAGAATGGATCCCACTGACTCCAGGCCTTTCCAGGCCTGGAGCGCCCGTGTGTATTTTGAGAAATGAAGTTTCATATTTAGTAGCTAGCAAGCAACCGCAAAGAGTCATGATGATCTTTACCCCCAACGCGGGAAGGGAGGATCCACAGAAGGGGGGGAGGGGGGAGGGGGTCGACAACCCTTTCTATATGGACCGCTGGACCGCTAGAGTGTTGGCTGGGGTATCCCATTGAAATAAACTTTATTTAGCCCCCTCCCCTCTTTATACAAACTCCTGGCTTCGCAAATATACACTGGGTATAGGCTGAGTTACCATATTGCGGTGTTTATTTAATTTTATCATGCATGTATACTCGTGAAAACAAATGAGCTGAAGCGGAAGCTGACCGCAGTCAAGGTCTGTTGATTCTACAGGTTGTCCCTTTTAAATATGTGAAACGGGGTCAGAGTCTCACAATGATGTCATATCATTAGTTACCTATAGGGTGAAATGACTCCGCTGAGAGACTTTCCGTCATATTCAAAAGAAGAAACGCATGGAATTTAAATCCCTTGTGCCCTAGTTAACAAACTTTCATGAAAGAAACTGCGGTTTTCGGCATGCTAACGTAAATTAACTATAATTATTGCTGTTCACCGCTGCATGCTGAGAAATTTATTTCTAAAATTCTAATTGCTATGATAAGTCTTGCAGTTCCACCGAAAGAGTATTTACATTCAGTTTTATCTAAGAAAGATTGTTTCCTTCTCGAGCTGCGAGGGACGGAGGTTGTTTACCAACCACAGTTAATGAAACAAGTGACCTCGCAAGAAACAAAATATTGGCTGCCTGAAAAACGAGACATTGTATTGTGAGTGCGGTATAAAAACTGGGGAAAAATATGGAACTTTTGAAAAATACCTCACTCAGCCATAAAATACAATAGCTGTTTTGCCAGAGACAGACGAAGTGGTAGCGGGCGAGGAGTGGGCGGGGGTGGGAGGGGTTGCCAAAGGCGTAGAATACGGATGAAAGGGGGGAAGAGGAGGGAAGGGGAGGTCAATTTGGTTTGTATTGTACCCAAAGGGCCTGGCTGGGCCCACAGCATACTAATTGCTCTGTTGGGAACGCTCCCCTGTCACTGACCTCTCTCAATTTACTGGTACTCTCCTGGCTGTAACTTTGTGGACAATATGGGACATCTACCGTTCCATAGCTTTCATGCCAACCCATCAAGCACTTTATACACGCTGTAGTCATGCAAGAGGTTCCTACCGGGAGTTGGGGTAAATATAGAGACCCTTTACTATACATGCTTTTGGAATCTATACCTCAGTACCACTCCCACAGCATTTTCCACACTTCTATGCTGTGGTCAGTTACATAGAAGAGTATGTTGTAAATGTAGTTGGTATCTATGCCCTTTTATTCCCCTTAAACTTACGGCTTAAAACAAGGTATTTGGCGACTGTATGACGTAGACCTTAAAGAAATATCTCGATCTGTGGCTTTACTAACCTGTCGTTGTTCTTCAGCCAAGTCGAGTTTGTTGCCCACGATGACAATAGGGACGTGGGATGTGGCTTTGGTCTCAAGGATCTGGTCCCGGATCACCCGTACTTCCTCGAATGTGGCTGGGTCGCAGATGTCGTACACCAGGATGAAGGCCTCGGCGCTGGAGATGGACAGACTCCGCATGGCCGGGAACTCGTTCTCGCCGGACGTATCGAGGATATCGAGCGTTAAGTGGACACCGTGGACATGAAACTCGCCGTGGTGCATTTCCTCAATGGTACGCTTGTACTTGGGCGAGAAGCTGTTGTAGAGGAACTGATGGATGATGGACGACTTGCCGGTACGTGCGGCCCCGAAGACGACGACTTTGTGCCGGAGGCGGCTACCTGTGCCTGAAGGTACTGGCGAGGTTATCCCGGACTCTGAGGGCTCCCGCTCCAGGTGACGATCTGTACGCCTGCACAAAAATTCCTCTGTCAACTAAATGGCTGAAGGGCTGAGGGCATACGCGGGTTCAGGATCTTTTCCTTGAAAGGGGGTGTGGAAGTATAAAACAACTGTTTTCAGTTTAAAAAATGTTCCTGTTCATTGTATTTTGTTTTGACCCTGCGGACTCCGGGAGGTGAAGCTCTGAGCTCTGAACCATCCCTGGAACAAGGTTCTCTTTAGGCTTGATTTAGCTATTTCGGAATGCATGGAATTTCCCCGAATTTTTTACTTGTAAGTTAAACAAGGTAGCCAAGCGTAAAATCGGAATTTTATTTCCCTAGCAACGCATGACAACCTTGTTTACCTTACAGAAAAAAATTAGGTGAAATTCCATTCTTAGGACTTTGTTTCTTCGTTTATTCTTTCAAAATGTAAAACCCGTGACTTCGGGACGTTTGGTCTCTGCCTCTGAGCCTCTGAACAATAAGTTTCACAGACCTCATCAAGCAGCATGAGTTTTTGAGTGGAATATATTGATCGTCTGAGAAGGCAGTCGTTGAAGTGTGTCTATTTGCGACATGAAAATGCAAAAATAACCCTGACTGCCTCACTTCCGTTTCGCACTCTTCACTTCCGGCTCATCCTACGACCGGAGATAGATTCCATATTGAGCACCAATCAGAAGTGACTGCCCACGTGACCCACTTAGCCCGAGAGTTCGCTTGAATCAGCAAATGTCACGTCCCCTTCCCAACTCCTCTAATTTTAATGAGGAGTGCTGGATTTTTATTAATATCTGTCGGAATGAATTGTAAAAGGTCCTAATTTATACTCAGCTTTTTTCCCCCATCATGGGCAGTTGTCGGCCCTTCCTGGCTTGGAAAATATAATTTCGAGTTTATTTTGCTGTTTCCTACTTTGCCATCAGATTGTTCCCTCCAATGCCCCCCATGCGAGGGCAGGGAGCAACACAGCTGATGCAGTTACCTCTACTAAATAAGTAATTGGTTGGACATTCAGACTGGAGGTCGGCAAACAATGTAACCAGTTCCAGTGTGTAACATATTTTTTTATCCATCGATGACCCCATACCTATCTTACTTAGGCTGGGTCCCACCATACTTAGTTATTAATTTAACTCGGAAAACTTGGAATAAAATCGACGATTTCTTCTTAACCGAGTATGGTATGGGACGTACCCTTAGTGGTTTCCACAAGGGGATGATTTGGTGAACAGCATGAACGACTAGAAGTGGTGAAAGCCGACTGGAAAATCCATGCAGTAAAATCAAACTCAGTTTTCCGATGAGTTTTCAGATTTTCAATATCTCGCACCGTGCCGAAATGCCGATTCCATATTTATTGGACCACTTTGTAAAGGTTGCGGGCTTGGGGGCATGGACAGAGGGAGAGGGGTTTGTTTACATAATGAGGCAGCTTGTAAGTATTTGAAACTTACCGACTGATGTGTCGAACAGGGCCTGATTTCTCATCGTCGGAGTCATCTTTCATAAACGACGGCTGCAGGCTGAATCTCCTCTTAAATTGGTGTCTGCCCTTCATGTCTCTTCAGATTCTCCTACATCTACAACATAGCAGCGTGATAAACTTCTTCGTGTTTCGGCAGTTTACTTCTCCCTATATTACTCCTCCCTCCTTCACGAAAAGAAGTGGGTATGCCTATTCAGAACGATAACAATAAGACCGCACCTCCCCATCCAAGGGGTTAGAAAGGGGATTAAAGCACCCCTTTCTTGCCAAGTGGACAGCTCTGTGATCCACAAATCCTCCAGCAGAAACCGGGCAGCATTCCGTCCCCTCTCCGCATTCCTAATTCCTTACGAAATCCATACCTGAAGCTGCCCCTAAGATATCCCGTTTCAGTTTATATTAGGTAGTGTACACTTCCTGGTTCCGCGCCTGGATTTCTGCATTAGCTATAGGACAAAACGCAAGACGGGAAGCAAAGTCGGTACCTAATGGGGGGCTGCAGCTCTGCTGGAGGATATCGGAACTGTGCCATTGTTCTTGAAACGGTGCCAGATGAATAGAAAACAGGAAAACGGAACTTTGAAAAATGTTTTCATCCGAAGCAGTGGAGCCATTGTGCTCGTGACCTTTTTCCCTCGAAGAGACACGTGTCAGAAAAACGTGCTCTCATTCAGTCGCTCATCACGGGGGGATGAAATTACTTATGTAAACGTAGGCCGGCTAATTCCACTTTGCTGGAACGCTTTACGTCTAAGCTCGTTTAGGCAAAGATTAAAAAAAATTTTTTTTTTTTACAAAACTCTGAGGCGCCTGTCTGCCCAAGGCATAGTTATTCTCTTGGGAGCCGGCCAGGAGGTCAGTGCCCGGCATTTTTGGGTGCGTTGCCTTTGCTCGTGTACGGGGGAGAATGTGGCGTGTGCTTTTCTGTACCTTTAAGGCTGCGTTTTCTGTCTCAGCCGATTTATAGCAGAAAGCAAGGATGGCGATAGGATAAAAAATAAAGGGTCCGACGATGGTCGGACTTGACTTTCTCGCAATTTTTACGCCAGCGGTATCGAAAATTTTGATTTTTTTTTTTACGTAATTTATTTTTTTTGGGACCAAAATTTTAACTTTTTCTAAAAATATTTTCCATACACTGGACAATAATTTTAGGCACCTACTCACCGGATTTCAAACATATCCGTCAAATGGTGAAGTGTCGTTCGACGCGCAAAGTACGTGTTTTCTATTCTCCATGTCACGGCCTTAATTTTCATGTAATTGAAAATCTATTGAAAATGACCTTGAAGCATCTATCTGAGACCATTTTCACCAATTTTCAGGGAAATCTGTCGATTAGGGTTGTTGCAAATCCGTCTTAACCAATCAAATCAAAAAATCAAATTTTTGGAAAATTTTCCTACGATATTGCCAATATTGGCCATAATTATTATGTTGGATAAATTTCGTTCGGTAAAACATCACACTAGGTTAAAGTACACCTCCCTACCAATTTTTATTGAAATCGATCGAATAGTGCTACCGGAGTGACGACCAACGCGTTGGGGCCAAGACTGGGCCAAGTTATTGGCCCACCTCCAAATGATTGCAAATGACCTAAAAGCATCTATTCAAAAACACTTTCCCAAATTTTCAAGGTTCCAACTTGATATACGTAGCTTCCAGCCCTTCTTAACTGTCAAAAAACACGATTTTTTGCCTTTTTTTGACCATACTTAGCAGGCGCAATTTTTGAGTTATCAAAATTTATCAAAAAACGGGTCCAGATATTTACATTAGGTACCTACATACCGAATTTGAGCAAAATCGGACGAACGGTGTGACGTCCAATTGCGCGACAGAGTGACGTACGTACGTACGTACGTACGTCGGACGGACATTTTTTAAAAACCACTTTTTTGGACTCAGGGGACCTCCAGGATCGTGGGAAACCCAAAATCTCAAAATCGAAATTTTGCACGAAGACATAACTTTCTCAGCCCATGTATTACATACGGGCGAGAAAGTAAAAAGTTTGTTCAAGGGGACAAAAAACCCATTTTATCAACATCTACCTATACCTAATCATAGCTCAATAAAGTCGAAAAAAACCTGCATGCTGTGGTCTTTTTTCGTAATATTATTTGCACAAATGGCAAAGTGGTTTTTTGCTCATTATGGATACCCCATGGAATGCCGACAACGCAAGCTTTCATGGTAGAAAAACCGTTTCGATAAATCACCCAGTGATCGAAGTAGGTCGAGCCAGTTTTTACTCCCCGTTGCTAAGTCTACGATCTTTACTGATTTTGTCTTCTCCCACGACATAGCTGAAGCAGCGATGTTTTTATCCGCCAAGGCTCTTCAGTCTTCCTGGCGAAGAAGAGTCCAACTTTACTGGATTACGTTCCAGTCAAGAATAGCTGATATCCATCTACCGTAATGTTATTATTAATCTATACGAGAACAGTTCTACTTCTTTCCCAGACAGACAGGAGCGTTCATGCCATGGGAAAAAGTCACAACTGATTTAGAAGGCTTATAATAAACCTTCGCACTCTAACTTCTTTGGAGTTTCAGCTAAAATCTGAAAATATTAATGCTTTGTTAAGTAGCCTCACCCCCCATTGGAACTGGAAGAAAAGTTATTTCCGAGGAGAGAGCAATTTCCAGCTCAAATAGTCGCCCTTTATAAATATTTGTCGACGGAAACGAATTTTTTACTCGGTTTCCTTTGCCCCCGGGCCTCAATAAAGTTCGCACTAAAGAATATTGTCAATCAGTAACGAGACCGGAATTTTTACTTTTTGAGCTCTTATATGCCTTTTGCGAGTTCACAGGGCATGTTGGAAGAGCGGAGGTAGGAAAGTAGGTACCATGGGTGGTTTATCCTATTAGTTTTTTTTATACAAATGGCATGGTTTTCTTAAATACTTATCAAGGACCAACAGGAATCAAACCACAAAAAACGCTGCAAGTTCCCAGTCTGATGATGAGGCTTCTATTCTTCTGTGTAGGCACCTTTGTGGCTAATACCAAAGGTACCCTGTCGGTAGGTTTTTTAGTGGCCTCTGATTCTGTTAATTTAACAACCTTAGGTACACAGTAAAATTTAGGCTTATAGATTGAACCAAGAAATGTATCAGGCTATTGGCCACAGCAAATTGAACAAAAACCTTGAGGTTCGAAGACATTGCGAATTAGTTGGGTACCTACTTCCCTGAGAAGTGACAGCTGCATGGGCTACAGGTAGGTAATATGTATATCTTAGGTAGAAACCGAGACATTTAGAAGTAAAATCCGTAATAATAGTTAGGTACTAAAGTTATATCTATGCAGTAACATATGTGGGTTCATCTAGGTACCTATAAGATGTACCGTCGGTAACTACATTCACAGTTATGTGGGCGCCAGGTGGGAGTATAGGTACTTATGACGAATGTGACACCTTACTTACAAAATGAACACTATGCAGTGATACCTCGCACTACCATTTCGCAAATAATTAATTCCCGGTTATGGAGAAGTTCACATGTCCAGTTTTAAACACACAGAACGTCATTTTTCACAAATAAAGAATTTTGGGTTTCGATTCGCAACCTGTTGCGGAGACACTGTGGAACCTGGGAAGCAGTCGCTGTTCCAGCACTGAAGCTCGCGGGATGCTGACTAGTAGGACTGACGCTGGACCAACACACAGGTTCCCTCTCTCTCTGCGCAAAACCCTGCTCCGTACCTTCTATATCCGCATCTACTTAAACTTTATCCTCGACTCAGATATCCGGTATAGGTATCCACGTAGGCGAGTCAAGGTGTGGAAAATTGCTTTCACTCTTGAACCCAAATTAAATTATCTCCTCGCATATGAATGAACCTTGCTTCAGGGGGGAGTTTTAGGGGAAATTCAATGGAATTTCTTGGAGAACAATTAGTTTGTCGATTTGGACTATAAAGGTCGCAGGCAACGAATTTTCTTTGGCTTCACCTTGGGGGCAAGCCGAGCCTCCCTGCATTTCTGATAGTCTTGTTTCAACACAAAGCGAGGATTAAATTACGATTTCTATCTCTGGTAGGTTTCGAAATTCACTAAAATATGATGTCGCTTCTGTTTAGATGTATTCTCCGATAACTCATCCAATAAAACATCAAATCCCGAGCGAAGGTAGGTATGCCTTCAAGATTCAGGAGATAAAACATAAAATATAGCTCAACTCCCCAACCCATCACATTGCTCCGAAATTTAAAGACCTGTTTCCATTTCTTTTCTAGTCCATTTTAAACGGTAAAAGATTGTTTTTTGGGTCCGATTTCATTTTGATACAACTTATTACAGTACTGAGACAGCAGGTAATAAAAAGGTAATAAAAGGTAATAAAAAAAGGTAATAAAAAAGGTAATAAAAAACAATATTTGTGTACACCCACTTTTGGATTACATAATCACAGTTTTTGCAGGCGCAGTGAAATTTACATTCGCTTGTCATAATACTGGTTTTCCCATAGGCGTAGCAAGGGGGGCTGGGGCTAGGCCCCCCCCCCCCCCCAAAAAAAACTGCTTAGCCACCCCCAGGATTTTTGGACCTACACATAAAGCCATGCCTACCCCCCTGGGTGAGGAGAAGGTCACACTTTTCCATCATACGGGAAAGTTGTAATATGTTTTCGTAATCCACGGCCATGAAAGTGATTACTGTATTGTGTTATGTATTGTTCACGAAGCCACATAAAAAATTTGAAATTAATCTCTCGAAGGGCAAAAGAAACTCCCCAGAAGCGATGATAGGGATATGTGCATGAATTATGCAGAAAAGCCTATAACGCCAATGCGGTAAATCGCTCCATGCGAAATCCTTTCTCCTGCAGGCTCGCATGTTACTGATTGCCCTCTTTCATACTCAACAGCTCTGCAGGCGATAGCTGAGCTAATATGAGACAGTCGCAAGGGCTGCCCCTGGCCCAAAAAAAGCCTCCCCCCCCCCACTGTCCAGGAAACATAGTTAAGGTGGGTATGAAGTCAGTGTATAGATGGAACTGCTTCTCCAATCACTTTTCCTACTGAAAAATGACGTTTCCTTAACCAAGACAGCATAGTCACAGAAGAGGTGCAGTAGTAACTTAGGAACTTAAGGGTGACTATACATTCGCTATTTTTTTACCTTCCGATTTCAAACTTTGTGAGAAAACTGTTGGATATTTTAATATTCTGAAATATAAAATGTCTTTTTAACGTCATTAGTCATTGTCATTACTCATCTCATGAGTCATGAGGCATTGTTGAGATTTCACGATCGGTTAATTTTGGACATTTTTTTTGTGACAAAAATCACTCGATCGTAAAATCACAACATAGCCTCATGAGTAATGACGTTACAAAGACATGCTTACTATATATTTCTGAATATTTAAATATCCAATAAGTAGTTTTCTCACCAAGTTTGAAATCGGAACGTAAAAAATAGCGAATGTGTGTTGGCCCTTAACCTCTTTAGACGTTAAGTAGTAACAAGGTGAAACCAGCAGGCAATAGCTTCCTTCTTATTGGCAGAGAGCGTCGATAATAATAATTGTTCAGCATTTAATCGCTCGCAAAAATCCCCCATGCACGAAAGTTCCTTTTTATAGGGTCACACACGCAGCCAGTTTATTCATTACCTCGTAAGTAGGTGGCTTTTACAAAGAACATGGAAAATAAGAATTTCGTGATGGCCCACAGAGCATGTAATTTTCTCTGCTATTTTTCAAGACTGGTACAACAAGAATGGCCATGGTTTTATGGGGGGGGGGGGGCACCTCAGGAAAGAAAAATAATGAAATCAATGCAAGTGAGTGTATAGCAACCGAGGGGTTAACCACTCGTTGGGAATCTCGTTGGGAATCTTTGTAAATCTTTATGAAATCTCAGGGAATCTTGGAATTTTTTGGAGTGGTTACCCCTTCGGGGTTCACCTTTCTATGAATATCGTTGGGAATCTTTGGAAATCTTTATGGAATCTCAGTGGAATCTAAAGGGATCTCTGGAGTGGTTACCCCCTCGGTAGCAACTCTCAGTATCAAATCGTATTGTCTTTCTTTCTTCTGCACTGAACTGAATTTTGGCCAAAAACACTAGAGAAGAATAGATTCTGTTCTTGTCTCAGTCTCAGTTTGCGTATAACACCTGAGACGATTTCAAATTCTTTTCATAATACCTAACCACAGATCTTGATGCATATTTCAAAGTTTTTAGTACATGTTTAACCAACCGCACATATTTTATCGTAACGCTGAAGAAACGGGAAGCGGGAGGTATGTTAGCGAAAATTCGGCGATAAAAACTACTCACAGACATGGTAATCCACTTGTTTTTACGTTGCTTTCATGGCCTTTTATATCAAATTTTATATTCCCACTTTACAGTTTTATTTTACCTGAGAAAGAAGGGAGGGGTGGGGTGACTGGCTTTTATTGAAATAAACTACCTAACACAGCGGAATATCAGCGCTGGAAACGAATATCAAGGTGGGTGACATAGGCAGCAAAATGAGATACCCTTGCTGAGATTTTGAGTTTCTCTTTTGTTATTTTAGGTCCATAACCTTTTAGCCCGGGGTCATTCTTAACAACATTTGGGCGGGGGGGGGGGGGGGACCCTCACAGCTTGTTTGACGATAATTTATAGGAAGTGACAAAAAACAACTCAGAAAAGTTGGTGTAACTTTCAGCTGTCACAAAAGGAGAAATACCGAATTATCTCTGTTGTGTTTTGTTTTCTAGAAATTATTTTCAAATCACCGAAGAGCAGCTGAAGAATAAACAAATGAAACCGACCGAAAAAGGAGTGACTTCCCTCTAACTCAGTGACTTTTATGCTCCGTTCGTCCGGTTAGGAAGACTAGACTTAGTCTTACTACCTACCGTCCAAGTGAAATTTCAACTCAGATACCATAATAATTACCCAAAATTTCGAGTATTTTCAAGCAGGGAAAACGTGAATAATAATTCATAATTTTTCAGTCCGACAGAAAGGCATTATCAGCCGTTACCTAGTGCAGCCTAAAACTCCAAACAAGCACGCCGTTTGGATATGGAGCCACTATACAATAAAATATGGCAAATGTGAAAAAAAAAACCGAATGTGCACAAATGGCATAGGCTCAATTATTTATTGACTGCATTAAAAAGTCATAACACTTCAACACAAAAGTCGGTACAGGCTTTCGTACCTACAGTTCTTTGATCAGCACAGTCATTTTACCTATCGTTATCCAATATGTTATTGATTCCTCCAGCAATAACAATGCGATAAGTCCATTTTGGAAGCGCCTTTCTCTCTTGTCTCCCAATGTAACTTTGGATAGTTGCGCAATGTTCAACACACTCTTCAAACTCTACATCTAAATTATTTTTTGATTAGTCCGGGGGTGAGGCAGGCCAGACAGTTGATTTTTTTCACACAGAAATGAGACTCACTTTTAGCACAAAAAATGAGACTTTAGAGTTTAGAAGTACGAGTTCTACCTGCTTTCGAAGTACGTTTCACCACCCAATAGAAAAAATGTTTTGGGAGCAGCTTGACACCTAACTACCAAAACTAAGTACCTACTCGCACTGAACACAAGCTGTGTGACCAGTTGTCTTTTGAGAAATCCAACAGGTAAAGAAACAGAAATAGGTAAACAAAAAATTATTTTTCTAGTTGCAAAAATGTTCCAAGGATGAGTTGCCCTTAAACAATGAAACCAAGGGTCTGATCCCATGAAACAACTACTTCATTTATCTAATTTTGACAAGCTGATTTGATCACCAAAAATTTGCAGTTACCAATAAAAATCAGCCAACAAATGCAGTTCACTCTTTTGGGACTTGAATTTCCTATTGGTTTCCGCTTTTAGTGTAGTTACAATATTGTATTTGTAAATACATTATGTCTAAATTTTTTGCAAGATACAAAACAGATACCGCCACACGAATGTACATCCTGAATAGTTATCAAAATCAACGGAAAAGACAAAAAATAACAAAAAATTCAAATGTATAGGCATTAAGGCTGTAGACATAATACCGTTTGTTGGCGTTCCTTAACGACACTATGGCATATTTATTTGATCTAAAATACAACATTCTGCCTTTTTAACTTCATAAACTACATAGAGGTTTCACGATCAAGTAATTTCAATCAATAAAAGTAATTGTCAACAACTCGATCGTAAAAAAACTATGAACTAAACCTTTATATGCCTGAACATTATAAAACAAAGGTTTTCTTAGAAATGTGTCATTAAAAGACGTCAACAAGCGGCATTGTATTTTCAGTCTTAAGTTAATGCCCAGATTAGATGGCGCTATATTATGTGAATTTTGTGCTCGGTTTGAGCTAATCGCTAATAGATGTGATGTATTTCGACGCAAGCAACACAAAAATTTAGGTTCTAATTTTTATAGGACTACAGGTACCTATGTTGTAGATTAGCGGCGTTACAGTGTGGCGGATGGCAGTCTATCGCTTATCGGGGAGGGGGCACACCGGTAGCGTTGGGTCCTAGAAGCACCTGCAACGTTAAAAACATTACAACTTATTATTCATTAGTAAACGGACGACTTCTGATAAGGCACTGAGCCATGAAGCAAGTTGTGTTACCACGATAATACTCTTGTTCTTTATATGAATCTAGCGTTGTTAACTTCACGACAATGCGATAATAATGAGTTGTTAACTACACGATAATGCGAAAAACGCAATTGATTTCCCTTTAGTTCTGCCTCTGGTCATTCCAGAAGTAAGTACTTATATGCTCCAGAGTTTTCGTGCACCGCCCACACTTCGTTTCGAGCATCTTCAACGTTTGCTGGGACACCTTGTATACTGACCTGCTGCTGGTCACGTCGCAGGGCCTCCTGCGTGTTGGCTCGCTCCACCTCGAACATAACGGGGGCGAAGAGAAGTAAGGATGAGGTGGACACGACCCAGGCCGCTGTCCGGGACAGACTGTACGTTCCTTTGACGCCTCCCACAATGGCCTTTGCTAACGCGTCTGTTGCGTTCCGAATAGGGTCCGGAAACATCTCGGTGAGGCCCCAGAGCCGTTCCGTCAATGTCTCGTCATCCTGAAACATGAAGTATAAGCTTAACGTCTTGCTTCACACGTTACTTCTTCTTTAAGTGTCTCAACCATTGCCAATTCCACGACTATATAATGGTTTTAGTCCATCCGGGGTGATGTTTCGCTTCTGTAATATAGAAGACAACAGAGTAAAACATCCTATTTTTATTTTATTGTCGGTCTTCGGCGGAACCTAAATGTCACAATTACATCCTAAAAGTGTAAGTTTTGTTTGGGGAGCACCAAGTGGCAAGTGGCACCAAATGGTGTATTTTATACAGTCCGGCTCTTGCTGAGGGCATTAAACATGCATTGGCACATTTCACAAGAAGTAAAACTTTAATTATCTTAGTTTATTAACCCTAAGAAAGCCGAAAAGCCAGGAGTGCCCACCCAGTCGGCCGGATAGGTCCCTAGTCGTATATCATAACTCGTTACTTTCATGTATACAATTTAAACGCAAGGAGAAACGTTCATAACCATTCTCAATTATAGTTACAATAAGGGCAACAGAGATAAAATCAAAAATAACTTTTAGTTCAGGTATTGATGAACCGAGTTCACCCAAATAATCCATATGAGACAGGCCACCCGGAACCCCTTACCTCATCTTCTTCTGGACCTTCTATCGCGGGCATTTTCTCGGGTGTGTCAGCTTTACTATTCTGTGACGACATCCCACTGTCGATATCTTCCCCAGAAGCCATAAGCTGGTCCAAATACTCAAAATTATGCAATGTAAATAGAGGCGAAATCAGAGAATGGTCCGCCGCGTGCTGACAAGCAGAAGTTAAAATTTTGCTCTAGTTGAACATAAAATGGCGGGAAATTTAAACTTCAGAAATAAAAATAAATATTTTGACTCAAGAAAGTGAATGTTAAAACTAATTATAATAAAAATAAAAATATTTTTAGGTTATATTTTTAACAACTTAAAAATATATTAAATTTTGCATAATTTGGTGAACTTTTGAAAATTATTGTCTGTGGTCTAGATGTCAATGTCAAAATGGCGTCCTAAACAATGCTCGACCCTGTTGAAAACTTGTGAACTTTTTAACTTAGTGCCTTTTTAATTATTACTAATATTTTATTGATATTAACCGTAACGTAAACACTAACCCAATGTGACTAATGTACTTTTAAACGGTATAATGTATATTTTAAATGTATGTGGGAGCGGCATCGGAACCTTACCATGGATCGCCTATCCCTAGCAAGGATATAAATGGTTAATAATTATTAAGAGCAATGAAGGGCAAGAGGCTTCGTTCGAACTCGGGCGAATCCCGGGTGAGCCTTGATGATGATGAAATTCAGGTAAGGTTAAAACGACGGACGTCTATGGTTTTTTCTGACACCTTTCCCAGGAAACTGTTGCACACTTCTTGCTGTGAAGTACACCAACTACCCACTTATACTAGTTTGGATATCATCAGGTACTGGTTGGTATTGAACACCTCCACAATCAAGTAAAATTGGTACCTAAAGCAGGAAAATAAATTGATGAATAGGCACCAACTAATCTCTCAGTTGAAAATATATTTCAGAACAAGAAAAATTGCAACCGTTTCTCTGAAGTAATCAAATTGTTTTCTCAAATCAATTTCTCTCATGGTACTCTCGAATATTTGAGGAAACGTTCGTACCTTTATTTTGTTGTTCAATGATGTCATTAACAGTTTAGGTACCTACCTACCTGCTGACTGTTATAAACTTCAGTGTGTGTAATTTGGTCTGGAAGGCAGGAAGCCAAGTCAACTGACTTAACCAAAGTTTTGTACTATCATGGTACCTATTTAATGGCTGCAATTTAACTACTCCGACGTTCCTAGTTATAATTGTGGTAATACTTGGGTAAAGGTCTACTCATCGCACTTCCCGGTGTACCAAGCGGCAGAGTGAGCCGCCGCTAGAGGTAAATCACAGGGATGTAAGCAGCAGCCGCCCTTCGGGCGGCTGTTCCATATATAACAAAATATCCTCCAGTCAGTGCGACCCGTAACCAGGTGCACCAAGCGGCAGAGTGAGCCGCCGCTATAGGGGAATCATTGTGAAAAATGAAAAATTCGAACCCCATCCGCCAGTCAACGAGCCAAGAAATCTGTTATTGCCTCATTGGGAACATGTAAGAAGTACATTCCGAAGTAGTCGCAGTGTCGTGCGACAATCGGAAGCAAGTATCGGCAGAAGTGCGATGAGTAGACCTTATCCAATACTTGTTTTGGCTTTACAGATGAACTTAGCTCCATATATCCAGACGTACCTCTCCCATAGTACGGGGAGTACCACGTGCGGCTGCCTCCCCGTCCCTTTCGAACGAGCTGCAAATCATTCCTGGATCCGCCCCTGCTTCGACTCTGATATCCTGGAAGGTCAATTTAAAACAAGTTCGTCGGCTCACTTTGTGCGCCGGTTTAGGTAAGGGCAAAGGCCACTCAGCCTCTTGAGATTTACGTGCGATAGGCTGGTATTCGCCAAGGTCGATTTGTGCGGCTATTTTCGACGAGTTTTGATTCATCTACAGTTGGTTCCCTTTTTCTTGGTGCCAGCGCCTTCAAGCGACCTAAACCATTTCTAAACCGATATTTTGTTTCAGATATGGAATCGGATACCTGATGGGAGTTAGTGTCATCTGGCTAAGTTTCAGCTTATACCGTGACGTCAGCGAGTACGCAATTCCCCTCCTGTTCACCCTGCTGACCCTCTTTCTCTCCCTTGCTCTGTTCCTCTCCTACCGTCATGTGTTCATCACGCATTCCCAGCCCTTAGCCGTGGGGATCGCGCTGCTGGTCGTAAGCAGCGCTCTGATATTCTGCCTGTTGTGGCCTTCCAGCCTCTCACACCTAGCCCTGGCCAGCTGCTGCATCATGACGATATACACGATATTCCCTCTTCCGCCCTACGTGTCACTGATAATTTGCACTGGACTGTCTGTAGCGTTTCAGACTGCCGAGTACTACAACGCTCATTTCCACTATTTTCCTCAAGGGTAAGTTCGCCAGATATATTAAGGGTCCGCTTAACCTGACGATGCATTTTTTGCCACCCATAAGATTAACACTGCGAGCGGCGATTCATTTTCAAGGTTTACCCTTGGTTGGAAAGACACAAAATTTTGCCTGTACCTAGCCCTAACAATGTTGTAGGTCGTCATCGAAGCAGATTTCCCAATTTGTCACTGGTTTCTTTTATTGCAACTGTTTTGCAAATGCTAACATCGCATACCTCAATTTTTTAAGGGGAAAAGTGCTGTATCTCGAAAACCAGTAAAAAATTGGGAAATCTGCTTCGATGACGACCTACAACATTGTTAGGGCTAGGTATAAGCAAAATTTTGTGTCTTTCCAACCAAGGGTAAACCTTGAAAATGAATCGCCGCTCGCAATGTTAATCTTATGCGCGGCAAAAAATGCATCGTCAGGTTAAGCGGACCCTTAAGGATCTATGGGTTTTTGGACTATCACATGAGCTGAATGCCGATCAGAAAAAGCTTTGGTGGTGACTGTGATCGAACCAGTGACTTATCTAGACTACTGGGCTAAATGGCCCTACTTTGGTTATGCGAATCCAGTTGAGAACGATCTGAAGTATCCCCATGCTATGAGAACAGGAAAGACAGGTTTCTACTGATTACTCGTGTAGTCGTATCGATAACGACTGTTATCACAACTTTCATCAGCTTTTAGATTTTGTCGGTCAGAGACGGCCATTGATAAATGCCGCCACGATTAACCTCGTAACTTGGCATAGGTCTTAACTGTTAGCCAAGAACGTCTGAAATTTTGATGCGGACTCCTGCACTTTTCCTAGACTGCACGAGCGCAGTGGAACTAAAGCATGGCGTAATATGAAACGTCATAAAATAAAACAAAGCCTACTAATTTAGTGCTCTGTTTGTGTGGGAATAAAAAATTGATGTATGTTTCAGGTTGTTGGTTCGGGGGCTGTGCTTGTTGTGCATTAATATGATTGGATTCCACATTGTTGTCATGATTCACGTTCGAATGCGAGGAACTTTTATGAAGGTAATGTTACATTTTACAAAATTTTAATGGGAACTGTAGTTAATGCTTCGCCTAGGTCTACCTTTAAATGGGGATACGGTCCAACGTCACGTCCTATGAAACCTTTTCTTTTATCGATTAAAAAGAGAGAGAAGGTAAGAAAAGAAACCAAAGAAATTAAAATGCATGAATGCGGCCAACCCATTCCCCTGTAAGCTGAAGCTTTTCCCGTTGTTTATTTTGATTGATTATCCTCCCCTCCCCTACGCGCATTTCTGAAGAACAAGTGTACATATACCTAGATAGTTCAGTAATACGTAAATATTAACGTGTGGTAGGGCCTTCGGGCCTCAAGTACCAGACAAGATTTTATTCTGGTCGTTTTTTAAAAATTCCACAACTCATTGACCCAATTCCAAGTACTGGAGAATGGCGTGACTGCTTTGTTTTGATTAGCTTAGTGGTTTTTCGATTTGTGCTTCAAGGTGGGCCAACGGTTGTTGGTGCGTCGTCAGTTGGAGGCAGAGAAACAGCTGAAAGAAAAAATGATTCACAGCGTGATGCCTCCCAAGGTGGCGAGCTGGCTGCTCAATCCAAATCCGTCCCTCACGGCTGACTCCCAGACCAACAGTTATCAACAGAAATCCTCCAGTAGTGCTGGAGACATCAGGTACAGGATCGGTTTCCCCCACTCCGAACAAAGGGCCAAGGGTGAAACAGTTGGACTGACGTTTTACTAACGATCATCAGTATAGACTACCTATTCAATGTCTTGGGACTGGTACAGTGTTAAGCTTTGGTTGGGTCTACTATCATGTTGTGTTATCATCAAACTGATATGATAGTTCTGGGGTGTGATTCACCTCACCCTACCCAGTGACCTCATGTCCCTTACGCGACCTTCCCACGGCATTGGTTTGGAAGAGGGCCTTAATGATAAAAAAACGTGGCACTACTATAGTTTTTCCTTCTTATTTCTTGAGGACATTTTCAGAAATCTAGTATATTTATTTAACGTAAGGAACTGCTTAATTTGTTGCGATTTTACGATTTCACGAAAAGACAGTCAGAAAACAATGGAGTGAGTGTCTACAGCACTATATTGAGTTTTTTTGTGTGTGCAGATCACTGTTTCGGCCGTTTAACATGGTCCGCATGGAGAACGTGAGTATCCTGTTTGCGGACATTGTCGGCTTCACGAAGATGAGCTCGAACAAAACAGCAGAGGAAATCGTGGACATTTTGAATGATCTATTTAATCGCTTCGATCAGCTTTGTCTCCTCAACAACTGCGAAAAGATCTCGACTCTCGGGGACTGCTATTATTGCGTGTCTGGGTGTCCTGAACCGAGACCAGATCATGCGACATGCTGCGTACAGATGGGGCTGGGTAGGTTGTTACTGTCTCTTCTTACTTTCTACTAACTACTGCTTACCAGGAGATCGCTTCCGCCATTTGCGATTTTAATTTTCCACTTATTTCTTGCTAATTTTGTTACTGTGGTAGGGATAATTGTCAATTTTTTTTGGTGGCGTGACTAAACAAATATTCATCTGATTTAGGTATGATTGATGCCATACAAGAATTTGACTTGGAGCGGGGCGAGGAAGTAAACATGCGCGTCGGCGTTCACACCGGCACTGTAAGTCATGAGGTAGACAGGAATGTTACCGTGATAGGGAAGCAGCTCTTGCGTTCCTGTACTGTTGTGGTCTAGTCGTGTTTTAAAATTATTTTATTTTATAATTTTTATAGGTGCTTTGTGGGGTGGTTGGCACGCGGCGGTTCAAGTTCGATGTTTGGTCGAATGACGTCACGTTCGCTAATAAGCTGGAGTCCACGGGGCTGGCGGGGAGAGTGCACGTGTCCGAGCAGACGGCCAATTTTCTCCAGGGAGCTTACAAACTCGAGCCTTTCGAGTCCTCATTAGGTCCGTACATCTTCCCAGATAGATAAAAAATGATATGAAGCACCCAATATTTTCTCAGTTTTCTCCTTTTGACTAAGCTATTAGGATATTTTGTTTTTTGGTGAATTAGACTTGATTTGATTATTTCTGGTATAGGAGTGAGCACGTATTTAATTGAGGCTCGCCCTCCTGCGCCCCAAGTGAGGATCCACAGTCCTCCTCCTCTCTGCGGAGACTCTTCAGCAACTTCGCCCCCGCGTAGCCGCCTAAACTCATACAATGCAGGCCACAAGCGACCGCACTACCTCAGCCTCATCACCGATGTCAGGTATCGTCACTTAAAAATCAAGGTTTCAGCGCTCTACTGGCTCTATTATGGATATGAAAAGGGGTAGCTAGCGCCTGCAATTAACATATATTATCGCAACAACGTAGGACTACCGAAATTTGCTCAAAACATGGCATTAATAAAGGTTAACAAACAGTACTGTAGCTGCAGCCTGAATGTGACTGCTTGTATGTATTAATACTTTATTATGTGTTGCAGGTCAAAGTTCGCCTCACTACCAAACGTGCTGGAGAGCAGTACGCGAGCTACTGGTTCCTCTATCAGCCGTACAGGAGGCACAGGATCCTCGATCAGGTGGCAGTTCCCATTCCCAAAACCCTGGCGGGACCCTCCTCAAGTTATAAACATGGTACGAAACTGATTTATCAGAAATTACCTAGGATAGAAATAACAGTAAGTCATAACTAAGTTCAACCGTACAATTATTTATTTTTGTAGGAACAAATGGAGAAGCCTGAAACAGCGGTGGACACAACGTTAGACATAGGAGGGGAGCAAGGGATGGCCAGTGACGAACATATTAGTCTGTGTCCATCAGCCATCAGCCGCAAAGACTCAGGGATCAAGAGCACCAGCAGGAGAAGCAGTATACAACATCAGGTGAGCCCCTAAGTGATTTTTTTCGTTCTTTATTTAAAAGAAAAAGTAGATGGTACTTTTGTACATGTATGCCAAGACCAGCCAGGGTACTGGTTTTCCTACCCACCCAGCCCAAGGAGGCAACGATATGTAGAGAGAAATTTTTCTACGGTTCACAAAATAGAACGCCTTATCCTTCTAGAGAGGGGTCATTTTGGAGGAAATACTTGAAGTATGTCCGTTCCCACCGTACTAGGTTAAGGGGGTTGGGAAGCTACTTGTGTTGAAGAATATTTGTTGTCTCATAGATTTACCTAATGAACGGGGTGGGTCAGCAGGAGTTGCTGACTCGGCATGCCAGCGGCTACTTCACATCCAGCCGATCTTCTCTTCCTCACTCCGAATCAGGTACCAGAACCATAAAAAAACCTTCATCCACTCTGGTACCAAAAATCAATAATTGGCTTGGCCACCCTTTTCGTAATGTGGTTTTTTTTCGGAAGCCTCTCGTATTTACACTAGTAGTTGTGTTAGTGGCTAACAAAATAAAATATATTTAGAGTCCTTCAGAAAGGATGCCAATACAATTCAAGTACTTAAGAAAATTATTATTGTGTGCCATGACTTTTCGCAATTAACATTTACTTATCCGTTTGTTCCAGAGTGTGACATGTCCGAGTCGTGTCGGGGCCCCCTTGAGGACATGGGCGGAACGTTAGGCACGTGTTTCTACTCCCTGCGTAAGCAGTCGGACCTTCAGCTGATCCGGTGTGTGCGTGACATCAGTGACCGGAGTTACTTCGTGAAGGTGCCGCTCCGTTCCATCACTCTTCGGTTCCGAAATGATAACATGGAGGCCGAGTACCGGAAGCACGCCCATCACATTCATGATAATTTGGGTGATAGCCCTAGGACACTTTCCACCGCAAGGTAAAATAAAGGAATCAACAGTGGTTCAAAAACTGTTCGTTACCATTTCTGGCACGGTTATGGTACAATAGTTGTTTAGGTGCAAACCATTTGGGAATACCGATGCCATTGAGACTACGCTGTCTGCTAACATTGTTGTGTCTATTGTTTAGGTACAATACCTATCTGGACATTTGGGTATCGACTGTGGTGCTGATATCAGTTGTGGCCGGACTATGGCTGCTTTATCGACCCTCCCCATTCTTACTGGGGCTGGCGCTCGCAGCGCTAGCGGCTCAGCTGTCAGCCCTCGCTCTGTGCAGCTTGTACCTCCGTGATCACACGTCCAGGTAAACTAGACATAATAAGAGAAGCAACAGGTAAACTATGGAGCCTGTTCCTGGATCAATTTGCTGACGTTTAATTTGTTTCAAGTAAGTAGGAAAAGACTAGGTGAGCTTCAGTTTCTCCTATGGAACTTTCAAGTACATTGCTGGTTGGAGTCACAGTAATTTTCGCTGCCTTGCTCCAAAACAAGAAAATGATTAATCTTGTTTTCTAGTTGCGTGATCTCGCTCTTCTCGGACTGGTACCCATGGCATGCAGCTGGTGGAGTCCTCGTGTCCCTCCCGATGGTCGTCACCCTCGCATCCTTCACCTGCCTAATGGCCCACCCACCATCACCCACTCTGACCAACAATACTCTCCAAAACGATTTGGACTTCCTTCAGGGCAACAACATTATTTTACCCGATATTGAATTTTTTGACTACTACTTTATATTTCTAGTACTCGCGAGCCTTGCGCATTTTTGTAATTTTACACAACTGAACTCTTTTTTAAAGAACGCCATTGCTGTAGCTAGTGTATTCGTATTTCTAAGTCTGACTTTTTTTGAACAGTGTCAATTAGCCAATAGCGAGTTTATCGCTACTGCGTTTGTTGCGAAATTTGTCGCTGAGAATGTTTTTATCAATCCTGCCGAGAGTTTGCAGGAAGTCTCGTTGTGCTGCGAGCAGCTGTCACAAATAGTCGCAAACCTGTCCCACTATGATGCTCAAACTTATTTTAAACTTGGGGATGCGTTGTTAGATGTTATTTACCAAGGGACTGGAGATGGTTCCATTTTTTATGTCACTCCTGACGGTTTTAAATTCCTTGAAACGTTAACTGCAAGTGTGACTGTTTACCCAGACGTGTGGAAAAGCGAGTTTTTGAGTGCGGTTGCTCAGTATATTTATTACGACTATTACGAACTCGTTTTAAACATCGGAATCGTGCTGATTTTAATCGTTTTACTAAATCGTGAGCTTGAGATTAACTACCGTGCGTCGTATTTTTTCAATGTCGAGTCAAATAAAGATAAAATTCACGTGCAACATTTGAAGAACCAAGCGGATATGTTGTTAGAAAACATAATCCCAAAACATGTGAGTGTCGAACTAAAAAACAGAGCCAAGTATTGTGAGAACCACACCGATGTGGGTATTATTTTTGCTAGTATTGTTAATTTTAATAAGTTGTACGATGAAACGTACTCGGGTGGCAAAGAATATTTGCGTTATTTGAATGAACTGATTTCGGACTTCGATGAACTCCTAAAGAGATTCAGCAATGTCGAGAAGATTAAAACTATTGGTAGCACATTTATGGCTGCTAGTGGCCTCAACCCTGAACTCCGTAAGCAAAATCCCAACCAATACGACCATATTTATGAACTGGTTGAATTCGCTAAAGCCATGTATCAAGTGGTAGATGATTTTAACTGTGATTTGCTAGGCTTTAACTTGATTCTACGGGTCGGCTTCAACATTGGTGAGGTAACGGCGGGGGTGATTGGCAGCAGCAAATTGTTGTACGATATTTGGGGGGATACAGTGAATGTCGCGAGCCGCATGGACTCGACGGGGGTTGAGGGGCGAATACAAGTGCCTTCTTCGTGCCTGAAATACCTGGGGGACCGTTACCAGTTTGAGCCCCGGGGCTCCGTCTATGTGAAAGGCAAAGGTGATATTATGGTTTACTTGCTAAAAAATTAGTACCTTTTTAACTCTTCCACATTCCTAACATATTAAACCTTCCCTATGTTACCTTCAAAGAACATATATCTTTCCTGTAGTCTAATATTTAGGACCTAAGTAATATCGTATTTTTCTTTTTTACGATATACCTATAGACCTATAGAGGTACCTTGGAAGGTGGTAAACTGGTAAAGGCTGTATCGTTTGAGTGTGAAGCAGGATCTCCTTCGCCAAATCCCGCCAACCAATGCCAAGAGGCTGTGAGTGGTAGATCCTGTTTCACAATCAAACGAGACCATCTGTAGGACCTGACTCTTTTGGGTACCTCTGTTTTGTACAGCAGTATATTATAATTTATAGCATTCACTAGAATTCTTATGCGGAGCACTCTTCGCATGTCTGACTATACATGTCTGCTTTTGTGTTTTCTACCTCCTTGCACAAAGAACAACCAAGTAACCTGGTCTATGGACAATGCAATAGAAAATTTCTAATGTTTGTACCCAGTGGTTGCATTTTGCTGTCCTGGTAAACGTACTTTAGTTGCAAAGACTGTCTCATTTCGAACGGCGTTTATAATGATCGCCGCTATGACTTTATCAGGACGTTTCACTGCACTTTTATGTGTATCACACTCCATGTTGGATTTCAAGAACGTCTGACAGCATACTGAAATCATATATGACTCGCTCGAGAGAGGCTTTGTCGCAGCTTCTGCAAACTGTGCGTTGGAGTCGAACATGATAATGACAGCAAAAGGGTGTTTTACTTAAGTCCACATTAATTAAAAACGGTTTTTATTTGAAGTACAGTTAAGGAGACTTCGGGTATCCGCAAAAGAAAATATCGATTCGCAAGTCAGAAAATTTGTTACAGATTAATTTGTACACTTTACTTAAATTCGTGCGGATAAAAACGAAGATACAATAGTACATCTACTGACGAAGGGTTGAGATCTGCCGTCCGTAAGCTTATACAGTTTACAATATCAGCTAGTTATGTAGGGCCTACTTACAATAAGTCAGTTAAGTAATTACTAATGAATGAACACAAACGGGAAAAGCAACGTGAGTATTTCTAACCTCCACACTCTATACTCCATTCTCGGCTGTTGTTTTATATATCTTTCTCGACCACTGATGAACATAATATGGGCAATAAGCATTTGTTAACATTGTTCCTCAATACTGCGAGATTGGGGGAAGCTCAAACTCGGATGGAAAACATGCCATACCATCTTTACGATAAAACCAAAAAATGCCAATCCATATTACATATATCAGTGTTCTCGTGTTCTCGACATCATTCAACGTCTACGATAAACAATAATAAAAATGGCAATTACCTATAGTATAGTTAATAGCCATATGAGTACATCACACTGACTATTTAAACATCTGAAGGCGCCACACACTTTCCACAGAGAATGGTCCACCACTCTTCCGCTTCCAACTAGATAGCTACAGTCCACGTATTTATGGGAGTTGCCTTTAAACAGCCGCACCACGCGAGG
Organism: Mesopsocus fuscifrons; assembly: GCA_950004255.1. Taxonomy (NCBI): domain Eukaryota; kingdom Metazoa; phylum Arthropoda; class Insecta; order Psocodea; family Mesopsocidae; genus Mesopsocus; species Mesopsocus fuscifrons. The sequence goes on from OX465380.1 coordinate 11,014,599, forward strand.
CCGACAATGTATCTACTGTCTACGTCTTCCCAAATGACCATGCTCATATTCGAAAAGCTGGCAGCACTTGAAACACGGCTAGTGAAGAAGTAAACAAACGTTTTGATTAAGATTTTCCCGCAAGCAAATCATCCTCGGACACATCACCGTTCAACTGACTTCCGCACTCATACGGCGAGAGAATCTCATCCAGCTTCAGGTCCAAATTGTCCAGATCCGAGCTTATGCGGGGCTCGGCGGGAAGAGCGGGCTCTGGATCCCGGCCAGAGGCTGGCTCCAGCTCGGGCTCCACGGCAGGCCTCGAGGTGGTGGTGAGGGCTGCCGCGGCCGCACTCAGGGCTGCTCCCGGCCGATGGCGGTGCTTCGTGCTGGGCAGGCGGCTATGATGCTTATGGTGGTTTTTGTGCTTATGCTTATGATGATGATGATGATGCCTGTGTTTCTTGTGCCTCCGGTTTCGGAAATCGTTCATATCCTGTCTCCGTTTCAACACACCTACATTCTTCCGAATTTTCCTCCTCTTTTTCTCTGGAGTGTTGCGCATCTCGGAAGGCTGGATTTCTGCAAACAGCCCAGCTGGTTCCTTTGCAGTTTCAGCTTGATTCTTTTCACTACGCCGCAAATGCAAAAACTCAAGGCGAATCGCCTTCTCCACGTTCTCTTGCTCAATCTCTTCCAACAGGCTGTCGAGGTCGTCTTCGGAGGAGCTGCTCACCTTTTTACGCTTAACAGCAGAAAGGCTTGCAGGCCGGCCACGTCGTTTGGCAGCAGACGGCTGCTGTTGCTGTTGAGGTGGGGGTGGGGGTGACGGCGGAGGGGCAGGGGTGGCCACCATGTCCGAGTCGTACGTCTTGAGGGCCGCTTTGGTTTGGAAACCGCACTTACCGCTCCAGATGCGGCGCACGATGGCGTCCTTTGCTGGTTCATTGAGGCTTCGTCGTCGGATTGAAGGCTTTGGCTTGGGTCCACACTTGATGACTACTTCATCGGAAAACTCAGTTTGTTTGATTTTGACATCTTCTCCGGAGCGGTCAGTGTCCGTCCTGTCTGTATCGGCGCGCTTCTTCTTCCACACGCGCTTCATAATGGTGTCCTTGTTAATCTCTGATGGACGCGATGATCCGTCTTCTACATTGCACTTTTGACGACTCCAAATTTTCTTCACGATGACTTCTTTGTTGAGCTTGGGGCTTTCAGACTTCCTATCGTTGTTGGTGAGGGTGGCGGTGAGGAGGGGGACAATCTTCTTCTGGCGTTGCGCCTGCGCACTTTCATCCTCGCTATCGCTCGTTATTGTTGACCTAGTAGACATGTCATCGGGGTCATCATCCCTGCGGTCCTCAAACGAGCTCACTGAGTCGTTGGTATGGTAGATGACATTTTCATTTATTTCATTGTCGGACTCATCCAGTGGTGGGGGATCGCTTGCACTGGAAGGAAGTTCCTTTTTCGACATCAAGAACAATGGGATAGAATCATCCTCTTCCGAGTCGGGGGGCGAATTCTTTTTCAGCGTAATCTCATCCAAACGTAGAAAGCGATTTTCTAAACTAATCTTGAAGCTTTCTTTGCCAGTTTGGTGCGTAGTGTCGTCACTTTCGGATGTTTTCAGTTCGGGATCAAGTTTTGTGTTGTTCGATTCGCTGTCCGATGGCACCAGCAGAGCCACTTCGCAGGTCTCCCGCGCATTAAGCCTCGGCACTTTGACAGACGAGAGGGGAAGATTATCCTCCGAGTCATCCCCATCAGGAACGTCATACACCTCCCGCTCTACTTCTCGGCCTTTGCCCGCAGACTTGCGCACATGGGCCAAAACCACTGGCTCTGGATCCGAATCGAATTCGTTAAAATCGTAGATATCCACTGATTTCTGATTCCATGACTCATCTAACTGTATTTTCTTCTTAGAGCTAGACTCGGATGACTTCCTACGCTCAGGCTTGTCGTGTTCGCTCTTGGTGAATTTGAGAGCGTCCATCCCGAACTGAGGCCTTCGTGACTTTTTGGACTGACGACGTGACACGAGCTTTTGGAGCTCCTGGTTGGCTAGCAGCCGCTCCTGGTCCGGGTCCAGACTAATGGTCCGTTTGAGGGACGGTTTCGCTTCCTCTACGTCCTCTGTCTTTCCAGTTTCGGCCCGTGGCAGCTCGGGCGGATGTTCCGCCCTCTGGTGTTCCAAAACTTCTTTCGGCGATAGGAAATTTATCCCACAATCTGTAACATAATTTATATATTAATGGCATGGAGATGAGATCATGAATTTTTTTCTGGTGAATATCTAAATCAGTGTTTTTGGGAGTTAACAATCACGCGACTTTTAAGAACAAGGAAGTTCCTTTGGTCCTACCAGATGGGACAATCACTAGAATCACTAGCTTTAAAAGTCAAACTTAGAATAAGTACAGAGCGGGAAACTTGCCTGAACACCAAAACTGAGAGGGTGGAACGACTGCGGGGTCGTTGAAGTCGTCAGGTTCGTACCAAGACTCGTTCCAGTCGTCACAAGGAACCGGTTCCATCTGTTCCTCAATGCTGGGTCGCGCCGCAGGCTTGGGCCGCTTCCGCAAGCGATGTGTTCGTACCATGTGAAAGTCCCGTGTCGACTCCTTTTCGAACCGGTTCCCGCAGATAGTGCACTGATACTGGTAGTGGCCCTCAGACGTTTCGCTCACTGACGGGGGTGGCACAGGGGGTGGGATTGACTGCTCCAGCGCCAACTCCGCTTGCAGCAAGGACGTTGTCCTTTGCCCACTCAGCCCAGACAGCTTGCTGAGGAAGGTAGCAGCGTCCGAAGACTGCTCCGAAGCCGCAAAAGCTCCTCTCTCAGACTTGTTGAGCAGGTTGCTAACAGCTCGGTTGACTAGACTCGCCAGTGCTGTGGTCATGCGTTGCTTGAGATCAACTTTAAGAGCACCATTGGTTTTACACGAGTTTCGATTGATGAGACCATCGACTTGTATGCGTTTCTCCGCTTCTGCCTTATTTGTGAAATTGCTAATGTCCAAAATATCAGGCTCGGGCACCGTGTTCTCACCGAGAAGTGTCAAGATGAGCATTTCCTCGTCTGTGCATCCAATGGCCTTCTGGATGTCTTTCAGACTTTCTTCGCTGAATCCCAGCACGGAATTGCTCTGAGTGGACGACGTGGGTGGAGGCTCTGAGCGCGGGTCCCCCCGTGTTTCGATGAAGGGGCCCTCTAACACGGGCATTTCGAGAGAGTCGTCGCCGCCTTTGTCGACAGGGGGCTCGGCAGTTTCCGTTGCACTGGGAGTCTCCATAACGGGGACGACGGGCTCGGGAGCAACCTCTGCCTCTTCGGACTCCTCCTCCAATATCTCGGCCTCTTTTAGCTTATGTCTATTCGACATTTTGTGACTTTTGAGCTGGGAAGGCGAGTAGTAGTAAGTTTTGCATATTTCACAATAAAATATTTTGTCAATGACATCGGACCGTTTTTGCTTGACTTCGAACGGTTTAACATCAGGAGTTGCAGGCCGGGAGCAGCATTCCTGTTTGGGGGGCTCGGGCGGTTCAGGCTCGGCAGCCCGCAAGGTATTGTTGTTAAGGATGGACAAGTCACCAAGTAGCTCCAGAGGCAATGAAACTTTCAGCTGCGGGACTGAGGGCTTCTTCTCTTTGACCTCAGTCTCCTCTACGTTCTTTTTAGCTGATCTGACTTTAGTAGAGTGACATACGATAACTTGTTCGGGATTTTCCGTCACTTCGGATGGCAGGAATGGGAGCTTGGGCAGAGGAAGTGTTTCCAGCAGAACCTTCTTCACCTTGAGCAGTTTGCTTCCACGATGACCATAACGAAGCACTTTCCGGTTGAAGGAAAACAGTCTAAGCGAGAGTCTTTTATACGCATTTTCGTTCAGAACAACCTTGCGTTCAATGCGCTGACGACTGGTGAGGCCGGTGTCACCCTTCCTCCTCCGCGGAAGACATTTCATCATTTCCTTATTTTCGCCAAAGTTTCGAAGCAAAGCCTCCAAATCGACTTTCGTACCAGCCAGTGTTTTCTTTTTAGGTGTTTTCTTCTTGACACGCTTCAGTTTTCGCTTGTGCCGGGAATCCGAGTCGGAATCCAAATCGCTCCACAGCTCGTCAACCAGCAGGAGGGGGTCATCGATAATAAACTCATTGGTAGAGGGAACCTCCTTGCTCTTGCGTCGGCTCCTGCGGTCTAGCTCTTCGGGGATAAGAAGTGTTGAGCTGGGTACCTCGTCTTTACATTCGAAATCAACCACAACTTTCTTTCTCCTGCCCTTGCTTTTTTTATTCTTCCCGAAAACAGGTTCTGTTGACGACACGACCATTTCTGGTTCAACTTTAAGTTCTTCAGTCGTTTCAACTCGGTTTTCCTTGGTTGTCACCTCGGCGCTTGAATCAGCTTCCGCTATTTTGGCGTGACAGCTCACAGACGGACTTTTGGCCGGGCTCCAAATCATGGCATCTTCAGATGATGTTGCTTCTTCAATGGTTAACATGGGGGTGACGGCTTTCTTTGTGTCCACCGTCATCACTGGTTCTTCGACAACCCCTTCATCTGCCGACACTTTTCTGGTGGAAATGGGCCATGTCACGCACGCAGCCTCCTTCTCATCGACCGAAGGGACTGTTGTTGAAACATCGTCTGAACTCTTCCTGGTACTCTCAAGCACACACGGGGAAAGGTTTTCTCCTGGCTCAGTCTCATGGATCGCACTCCCTGCATTAATCTCACAAGGTCCCCCATTTTCTCGCGTCTCAATGAACAAAGAACCCTTCCAGCTGCCCTCCAGTACACACGAGGAAGAGCTTTCTTTTGTCTCAGTGGATGTCCTTTTTTCTCTAGTCTCACTGGACACCCGACGTATCGGGATAGCCGATTCGGGGTTGTCGTCAGTGGGTGCTTTCGATCTTGCTCGAGTGATAGGCGATTCAGGAGGAACGAGTTCAAGTTTAAAGACAGAGCAAGCCAGGGGTGAAAGAGGAGGAAGAGGGAGGCAGCTGTTGACAGTATCAGCTTCACTCGACTTCGTCTCCTTCACCACTTCTTCCTTTGTATTTTCAACATTTTTAGAGAGCCTGCGTTTGGGGCGAAGTTTGACAGGTTCTGGAATGGTGGGTGCGATTTTAACGTCTCCAGGAGCACAGTTAGCACCACCGGTCAAATTGTCCTCCTGCACGACAACAGGCACCGCATCTAGTTTAACGAAGTCGGTGACGTGAGTGGTCCACTTGCTCAGGGCTGACACAGGGGGTAGCGGCTTGTCGAGCACCTTGAGGGTGGCTTCCTTGAGGGTGACAGTCATGCGCAGCCTTTTAAGAGTATGTTGTGGCGGGGGTTGCACTTTTCCACGCTTGTGGTTCGACGTTCCTTTCTTCCGCTTGACCAATCGCTCGTTCAATTTATCAGAAATAATTCGTTCCATCATAAAATTTGTAAAACGCTTCGAGTCTAAAGTTTCTGAGGGAATGTCAGTGGTCGCTATGACGGAAGGCTGAACAGGCGGGGATTCCTCAACTTCCGGTAATAATTTCTCGGCCTCAGAAACACCATGATCATGCAACGCTTTTTCCTCAACTTGAAGTAATGGCGTTTCTGCTTTGACAGCACCCTCTTCATTCTGCGTCAGCACTTTTGGTACAACCTTCCTCTTAATTTTTGACCTCTTTCGACTAATATTCTTCTTCTTCGCTTTATCAGCAACCGAAGGATTTTTTAGCGCGATCAGGGGTTCACTATCGGACCCGCTTTCACCAACAGCGTTTTCGAGGACACCATTAGACACCACTTTGGGTGTCAGTTCGTCTGCCACTGGCTCCTGCTCTTTGACTAATTTCAGAGGAGTAACTGCAGCATTTTTTGAAGCTTTCTTTTTCACTTTTTTAACAACCTTGAATCGGACATTTTGTTCTTCAGCGACCACCAAAGGTTTCTCTTCGTCCTCAAAGGGTTTCAGAACTGGCAGGTCCGGATCGGATTTCCTTGCGCCCCTCCTTTTTGCAGGCTCTTCACGGTCTAACACGGGCATTTCGGCAAGATCGGCGGGTTTCGACGTCTTCGCGTTTCCCTTTTTTGCAGCTTTTTTCTTTTCTGTGAGTTTGGCGATAGGCAGTTCCGCCTCCTCGGCGGTGAACTCTTCACCAGCAGACTCATCCTTTGACAGATTCTCTTTTATCCGCTCAGAACGCCGCCTATTTTCTTCTCGAACTTCCAAAAGTTTTTTCGATGTTTTCAATTTCTTTTTGATCTTTTTCACTAAATATCCCTTTCTCTCGACCATTTTTTTCTTCAGTTTTGCTTCTGCCACTGTTGACTTTTCTTCTTTCGGATCCTCTTTGTCTGCTTCCATCTGAAATGTGTCACCAACTTTTAGACCAATGTATGGAAAATTCTGAACGTTACAGTCTCATTTAACATGATCTTCCTATTTTTCTATACCTCTGAAGGATTTAACTGAGGGACTGGACCATATTAACAAAGGCGTTTAGAACAAAGAGTTATGACCACATATCTAATTTAGTAAGACAATAAACCTTCACTATTATGTCCCTGAAGGTAGCCTATAGTTGCCGAATTCAGCACTCAATATTAAGGATTGCAGCATAAGTTCTAGCGGTAAGTTTCGGTAACTTTTTCAATCACATTTCTCAAATAGCACAGTGTGGAACTTTTTCGAATAGTCACGCTTAAAATCACGTACTTTAATGGGTTTTTTATTCCGTCTGCTGTTGAGGGTGGGTCGGGCAGGTCGAGTGGCCCGAGCGGGGAACAGGGCGGGCGGGAGGGTGAGAGGAGTAACGTCCACAGTAACCTCCTTCAGGCGAAATCGGCGCTTGGGCGAACCGGAGGGAGAACCAGAAGGCGACACCGAGGAGGAACCAGCGGGGGACGCCGAGCTCGCCTTACGCTGGCGCTCACGCGCTGTGGTGAGGACCTTACGGCGAAGGAAGTTGCTTCCGAACGAGACGTTAAACCTCTTACGCAGCAAACGGTTCTGTAATATTGTAACGTTCACTTAATAATAATAATAATAGCAGAGGGTTGGGGGGGGGGGGGGGGGGGGACAAGCCCAGCAACTAGACCGTTTTCAAGAACTATCCATTGTGCTCAGCTGGCAGCACTACCAAATACCAGCTCCCCAGCCATCGAGTAAACGATGAGGACCTACAGTTTTAGGTGGGTTCCGAACCACCACAGCCTCGATATACATTTCACTTGACATGCTGAACATATCAGAGGTGAATGCGGAGCAGAAAGACTTTTTGGTAGGATCGGGATCGAACCGGTGTGACCCGGCTCTCACTGCTCCTCCAAAGTCGACCATTTAGTCCACTCGGCTATCGAGGCCGTCGTATCGTTCACTTAGTTCCACTTTTAAATTTTAAACAATAATCCAGTTGCGCGTTCAACAATTATTGCTTCAGGAGGGATAGGGGTTTAGTGCTGGTTAAATGACGCTCCATTTAAAGAATTGTCGGCAAACAGAGGACTTACTACCCCTTCTATCTAAGCTAAAACTGAAAATTTGCCAAGTGACATGTGTTCGGTTAGAGTCCATTTGATCTTGAGTGGAGAGGATTACTGCTGTACAAACGGGATGTGTCAAGTTACTCGAAATACATACACTGTGGATAGTAGTCTGGCTGCGGGTGTTGACCTCATCAAAGTTGATGGCACGTCTAGTTCGCTTCTCTGGCAGGTTAGCCAACATCTTCTGGATGCTCTCTACGTCACCGGGCTTAGTTCGAATCTATAAAAATGTATACAGTAAATAACACACTAAACGCGTAGCCCATCGGGATGTGACAGGAAACAACTTAAGGCAATAACTGCAATACTGTTGGCTTATGTTACTTAGCATCTGAGGAAACAGTTCGCGTGTTTTTGTCCTGAAGTACAATGGGTCTCTTTAACGTCAGAAACTAGTTACGGTGTAACAGTCGAGTGATTTTCGGACCCGATGAGAAAATTTTGGAAAAATCGACATGGCGAATGACACCTGCTGACAGTGGATATTCCACCACCACAATCGCATACCTTAGGCTGGGTGCAGTAGGACCTTAATGTCGGAGTGGCCGGTATGTTGCGCTTAACTCCCCTCTGCCCAATCTGCTTGCGTCGTCTGCTGCCATACGGACGCCACCTTCGCTTCATGGCGGCAGGGGAGGAGGACATGGTGAGGAACCAAGTGGTGTCACCCCCACAGTCCAGCATATGTTTGTGGAGCTCGGGCTGACTCGCACACGGTTTGCTGCATTTCGTGCAGGGCTGTGGAAACGCAGTGTGCGCCACAGTGTCCGCCGCATGCAGGGAACCTAGTCAAGGTACGTAAAGTCACTGAAGATAAACCAACAACCAGCATAATAATAATAGCAGAGGGTGGGGGGGGGGGGGGGGGGGGACAAGCCCAGCAATTAGACCGTTTTCAAGAACTATCCATTGTGCTCATGCAGCTGGCAGCAATACCAAATACCAGCTCCCCAGTCATCGAGTAAACGATGGGGACCTACAGTTTTAGGTGGGTTCCGAACCACCATAGCCTCGATATATATTTCACTTGACATGCTGAACATATCAGAGGTGAATGTCAAGCAGAAAAACTTTTTGGTAGGATCGGGATCGAACCTGTGTGACCCGGCTCTCACTACTCCTCAAAAGTCGACCATTTAGTCCACTCGGCTATCGAGGCCGTTAACAACCAGCATAATATTAAACTAGTTTATGCTGTGTAAAGGTATATTATAAACCAGAACAACCAGAACCAGTTCAATGTACACATTGTCACTCGTAAACAAATAGTATTGCAGTCATTCAACTACTAGGGAACTAATAGGGAATGTATTCTGTAGCCAATATTAGCTGTATGTCCCCTGCCTTTGGCCTACTTTTGTTGCTGACTTCTGATTGATTCAGAAAGTCGCCATAAGCAGGGAGGATCGAAACCTACAGCTCTTGCAACATTGTGGCTCTGGCAAATGGTTTACCTTGTGGCTGGAGGTAACGCCGGTATAGGTCGGGTAGGGTGATGGGTTTGATTTGGGGACTGTGGGCCTCCAGCTGGAACAGTTTGTCCAACTTGTCGTCTTCGAACTCGTAGTGCGTACACCAGACGTTAGGATGAGCCGCCCATTTGTGCTCCTCCAGATCCCACAGCCCGGTGAATTTGGCACAACACGTGCCGCATAGGTAACTACGAGGTCGAACCCACTCACCGCTGATTTCGCTTAATTCTGCAATACGTACAGTACACGTCAGTTTTATAGTTTTCGTAGACTCTGAGTATGGGAACTAGATTCCCCTCCTATATGCTCTTTGGGTGCCAGAGAATATTTAAAAGATGATCTTACCAGGCGTGGTCTCGGCGCTATCAATCGTCTCTTTGGATGAATCACTCGCGTCATCAGCCACGGGAGTCGGCAGCTCCTTCGTCTCTTTCCCGTCTTTCCCATCCTCCAGGTTGTCCAAACTGGTCTGTCTGCGCAGCGTCCTCTTCTGGTCCGCGTCCATCCCACTCTGGCGTCGGGTCACCACCTGTGGGGTCGTACTTCGCCTCGCACCTTTGCCCTTCTTCTTCGGCTTGGTGGTGACCGGCGTAACAGTAGACGGGGCGGGGGCCTCAGCAGCAGGAGGAGAAGCCTCAACTCCGGGTACAAGGTTCAGGAAGTATGGAAACGAGTCCTTCAGTCTTTCATCATCATCCTTCGTGTCGTTCGGGCCTTCCTCCAACTTCTTCACGTTCTCACGCATTGTCAACTGAGTTTTAATGTCTAAACATGACAAATCCTTTAAATATAGTGCTGATTTGTCCGTCTGAATGTAGTTTTTATCCCAGAACCTATGTTCAAACCGGTAGTTGGTTGGGAAATTGTATTTTTCCCAAAACTTTTGCTGCCAGTTGGGTAGTTTCTTAAACTTTTTCGCAGAAGTTGGGAGAGGGTTGGGGGTTTTACTCCGCGTTTGGTACGGGGAGGGAGCGCGCGAGACGGGAACGGACGTGGCGCCACTGGCACTGGGTGCCACTGCAAGCAAACAACTAGTCCTCACGGGCTCTGCTACGTCGCACCCGCTGTCTTGCTGATCAATCTTCCCATCCAAATGTTTGGAGAGATTTTCCTGAATGTTACCCGAGAGGTGTGAGTAGAACAACATCTCTGCCTCATACAACTGCTCCTCCGTCTTCTCTTTGGGAGAGTTCTTCTGCGGACACCGCAGCAGCGAGGCGGACTGACGCACGTCAATATCAAGACTCCCTCCCGTCCTGACTTTTTTATTTAATATACTATATTTTTCTAAAGGATCAGGATGGTAGTGATGCAGCTTGGCGTGGAGTATCAATGAGTTGTTGTCTATGAACCTCAAATCGCAATCAGTGCAGAGGTGAAAATTCGACCTATGAAGCCTGGTTGCGTGAGATTTAAATTCTTCTAAATTGGGTAACTTTTTCAAACAGAATTGGCACTTGATAAATTTGGTTTTTCGTTTCAATGAATGCGTCGCTTCGTGATTGAGACAGTCTGTTTTGTTATCGAACGTAAGCTGGCAGAATAGACAGATGAACGTAGGGGTCTCGATTCCCGTGAGACGAGCCAGAGTATCGTCCGTCGCGTCGCTGAGGACGGGCGGTGTCTGGTCTTCGACCGTCGCAGGAGCTACCTCCTCCTCTTGCGGTGCCACAGGAAGCGCCAGCTCAGCAGCCTCGTCCTTCTTCTCAATAGTGATGAACTGAATTTCGGCCGTCTGTGTGGACATCTCCACCAGCTTTTTGCTCCTCCTCGTCTGGTTTTTAGTCTTTGCTCTTCTAACTACACTATCAGTCTGTATAGTGTCCACCTCCTTTCGACACCGAGGGGACGTACGTGTTTTTACTGGTTTCTCCTTTGTACTATTTCCAGAGTCGTTAAAGGCAGTAGGAGGGGGAGCTATAACCTGTGGCTCCGTGGGGAGTTGTGGAGGGGATGCAATCCCTTCACTTTTCAGGGACTCCCCCGGGGCAGGTGGAGGGGGCAGTGGTTGTGGCTCTTGGACTGGCCTTGCCAGTAAACATGCAACGGCACCTTCTCCATTTTCTGAGACTTCTGCTAGTTTTAGGGACCTTTTGGCAAGCATATCGGCCAACTGGTTGATCTTGGAGCCAGCCTTATAGTTTTTGGTCTTGATGAGGGTGGTTCCGTTGCGAGGAAACCCACCATTGGTAAGCTCAGAACACTTGATGGACAAAGGGGTGGCAGTGGAAGGAGGACTATCGTGAGAAGAAGGAGGCAGCGCTTCAGGCACTTCGCATGATGCCCCTGTACCAGGTTCTTCGTTGGTCTCTGCCATTTTAGCATTGACTATGCATTATTCTGAAACAACGAAGAAAAGGTAACATTTCTTCCACAAGAGCTTCAGAGCCAGTGGCACAACTATGAGTCAGATTAATGGATCCTGAAAGTTTAGTTTTGGACCTTCCAATGAGTCTAAGGTCAGCAGCGTAGTGTTGTTTGTCGTTCAAAGGCGTCCAGCTGAGCTATACAAATTTTAGAACACTGCGCAGCTTTTTCAGGGTATACGGGACGAAAAGCTGTGCCACTGAGTTCCCGGCCTACATTTGAAGTCCTTGCTATTATACTCTTCTATTTCTCTCAAACTAGCAGGTCAGAGGGTAGGGTAGGACGAGCTATTTGTAGCCAAAGATCCACAAAGAGTAAGGCCTTTATTCTCCAAACTGACTGAAAAGAAAACAAAGCCTGGGGCATTTGCATTGCTATGAGCAACTGAATCAGCACGGTTTTAAGGGTGTAAGCACCACGCCTTACGCCAAGCATTAACATGGTAATATTCTCAAGGTTACAACTAAAATTAGCTTCTTAAGCTGACTAGAAACATTCTTTTTGGACATTTCCCTGAGCAACCCTTACAATAGGGCAACGCCATTTTGGTTTCTTTTTTGAATCCAAAATAACCAAAAAAACGAAAAGAAATTTACATAGCTATCGTCATTACGAACCTTTCGGAGGTCCCACATCGTTCAATGAAGTAAAAAGTTGACAATGGAACTGGTAAATCTTTCATGAGTTACTGGAATTCATATTCTTCGGTATTTTCTGTAGAGAAATAACAGAAAATAACAAATAGCTTCTTTTCGTTCTTTTTCCTACACTGCCACTGCCACTACCAACCTGACGAAAAAATAACATTGCCATCAGCAAAAACAGCCAGGTTTGCTGTGGCCAATCAAGATGGATGCCATGGAGTGTATTGTTGATGGTCAACCTGAGGAAAAATATAATTTATGGACTAAAGAGGTAAGTAGAAACTTTTTTTCTTGGACGTAGGACTCAGAGCAAGTGTATGATACATTAATTTTCTGATCTGAATCACGTTCAATTGAAATTTCGTCTGTAGTTGCTTTCGGGGCAAGATCAGCACCGTCCAGTAGTGGAGTTGTATCATAACAACTGATAACATAGGGAAGGATCGGTAGAATCCTGTCTCGTGGGACTGGGCCTGTTATCGCGCACATAGGCCGTTTATGCACGCAGGGGATTCCCCGCTACCGTGGGTACTGTGAGAAGTTCAGTCTCATAATATTTCTCATCACTATTATTATTTCTTTTTCGTCGAATAATTAATGCATGTCCCCTGTAAAATGTTTTTATACTATTATCACTTTTTTAAGGTGTTTCTACAGGGCGGCAAGAGAAAAATAAGAATTATACGGAAAAACAATAAAATAATCCAGACAATTCCTCACGGCAGCGTAATGACCCTTTTACCATGCAAGGATCTTTTTAGGACTATTATGTGAGACCCCCAGAACCGAATAACAGTATTTTTTTGTTGTAAAATCTTTATGTACTGTTATTGGATTAATAAGGCATTTCTGCGGGATACCGAGTGGACAACAGGTAAATTATACGGTAAAAAATGTGACAAACTGTTCTGACGTTTTGATTCCGTTAAGAACAGAATAATTATGATTTTTAAATTCCTGACTGCCCTGGGATGGTTCTAGGTGCTTAAAATTGATATGAAATTACTTAGTACATTGTTATGAATCGATTGGGAGGGGTTTTTATGAAAACAGACCCCGATCCCAAGATCCCGTCTATGAGCTGAATTTTGATTTTTAAATTCCTGACTGCCCTGGGATGGTTCCAGGTGCTTAAAATTGTTATAAAACTACTTAGTACATTGTTATGAATCGATTGGGAGGGGTTTTTATGAAAACAGACCCCGATCCCAAGATCCCGTTTTTGAGCTGAATTTTGATTTTTAAATTCCTGACTGCCCTGGGATGGTTCCAGGTGCTTAAAATTGATATAAAACTACTTAGTACATTGTTATGAATCGATTGGGAGGGGTTTTTATGAAAACAGACCCCGATCCCAAGATCCCGTTTATGAGCTGAATTTTGATTTTTAAATTTCTGACTGCCCTGGGATGGTTCCAGATGCTTAAAATTGATATAAAACTACTTAGTACATTGTTATGAATCGATTGGGAGGGGTTTTTATGAAAAAAGACCCCGATCCCAAGATCCCGTTTATGAGCTGAATTTTGATTTTTAAATTCCTGACTGCCCTGGGATGGTTCCAGGTGCTTAAAATTGATATAAAACTACTTAGTACATTGTTATGAATCGATTGGGAGGGGTTTTTATGAAAACAGACCCCGATCCCAAGATCCCGTTTATGAGCTGAATTTTGTTTTTTAAATTCCTGACTGCGCTGGGATGGTTCCAGGTGCTTAAAATTGTCATAGAACTACTATGTACATTGTTATGAATCGATTGGGAAGGGTTTTTATGAAAAAAGACCCCGATCCCAAGATCCCGTTTATGAGCTGAATTTTGATTTTTAAACTCCTGACTGCCCTGGGATGGTTCCAGGTGCTTAAAATTGATATAAAACTACTTAGTACATTGTTATGAATCGATTGGGAGGGGTTTTTATGAAAACAGACCCCGATCCCAAGATCCCGTTTATGAGCTGAATTTTGATTTTTAAATTTCTGACTGCCCTGGGATGGTTCCAGATGCTTAAAATTGATATAAAACTACTTAGTACATTGTTATGAATCGATTGGGAGGGGTTTTTATGAAAACAGACCCCGATCCCAAGATCCCGTCTATGAGCTGAATTTTGATTTTTAAATTCCTGACTGCCCTGGGATGGTTCCAGGTGCTTAAAATTGTTATAAAACTACTTAGTACATTGTTATGAATCGATTGGGAGGGGTTTTTATGAAAACAGACCCCGATCCCAAGATCCCGTTTTTGAGCTGAATTTTGATTTTTAAATTCCTGACTGCCCTGGGATGGTTCCAGGTGCTTAAAATTGATATAAAACTACTTAGTACATTGTTATGAATCGATTGGGAGGGGTTTTTATGAAAACAGACCCCGATCCCAAGATCCCGTTTATGAGCTGAATTTTGATTTTTAAATTTCTGACTGCCCTGGGATGGTTCCAGATGCTTAAAATTGATATAAAACTACTTAGTACATTGTTATGAATCGATTGGGAGGGGTTTTTATGAAAAAAGACCCCGATCCCAAGATCCCGTTTATGAGCTGAATTTTGATTTTTAAATTCCTGACTGCCCTGGGATGGTTCCAGGTGCTTAAAATTGTTATAAAACATTGTTATGAATCGATTGGGAGGGGTTTTTATGAAAACAGACCCCGATCCCAAGATCCCGTTTATGAGCTGAATTTTGATTTTTAAATTCCTGACTGCCCTGGGATGGTTCTAGGTGCTTAAAATTGTCATAGAACTACAATGTACATTGTTATGAATCGATTGGGAGGGGTTTTTATGAAAAAAGACCCCGATCCCAAGATCCCGTTTACGAGCTGAATTTTGATTTTTAAATTCCTGACTGCCCTGGGATGGTTGTATGTGCTTAAAATTGATATAAAACTACTTAGTACATTGTTATGAATCGATTGGGAGGGGTTTTTATGAAAACAGACCCCGATCCCAAGATCCCGTTTTTGAGCTGAATTTTGATTTTTAAATTCCTGACTGCCCTGGGATGGTTCCAGGTGCTTAAAATTGATATAAAACTACTTAGTACATTGTTATGAATCGATTGGGAGGGGTTTTTATGAAAAAAGACCCCGATCCCAAGATCCCGTTTATGAGCTGAATTTTGATTTTTAAATTCCTGACTGCCCTGGGATGGTTCCAGGTGCTTAAAATTGTTATAAAACATTGTTATGAATCGATTGGGAGGGGTTTTTATGAAAACAGACCCCGATCCCAAGATCCCGTTTATGAGCTGAATTTTGATTTTTAAATTCCTGACTGCCCTGGGATGGTTCTAGGTGCTTAAAATTGTCATAGAACTACAATGTACATTGTTATGAATCGATTGGGAGGGGTTTTTATGAAAAAAGACCCCGATCCCAAGATCCCGTTTACGAGCTGAATTTTGATTTTTAAATTCCTGACTGCCCTGGGATGGTTGTATGTGCTTAAAATTGATATAAAACTACTTAGTACATTGTTATGAATCGATTGGGAGGGGTTTTTATGAAAACAGACCCCGATCCCAAGATCCCGTTTATGAGCTGAATTTTGATTTTTAAATTTCTGACTGCCCTGGGATGGTTCCAGATGCTTAAAATTGATATAAAACTACTTAGTACATTGTTATGAATCGATAGGGAGGGGTTTTTATGAAAAAAGACCCCGATCCCAAGATCCCGTTTATGAGCTGAATTTTGATTTTTAAATTTCTGACTGCCCTGGGATGGTTCCAGATGCTTAAAATTGATATAAAACTACTTAGTACATTGTTATGAATCGATTGGGAGGGGTTTTTATGAAAACAGACCCCGATCCCAAGATCCCGTTTATGAGCTGAATTTTGATTTTTAAATTCCTGACTGCCCTGGGATGGTTCCAGGTGCTTAAAATTGATATAAAACTACTTAGTACATTGTTATGAATCGATTGGGAGGGGTTTTTATGAAAACAGACCCCTATCCCAAGATCCCGTTTTTGAGCTGAATTTTGATTTTTATTCCTGACTGCGCTGGGATGGTTCCAGGTGCTTAAAATTGTCATAGAACTACTATGTACATTGTTATGAATCGATTGGGAGGGGTTTTTATGAAAAAAGACCCCGATCCCAAGATCCCGTTTATGAGCTGAATTTTGATTTTTAAATTATATAATACTAATACTAAGAGCACTTAAGTTTTCTCTATCCTGCATGCTCTACCAAACAGAGGCGTCACTATATCCGATCGAACCCTCTACACCTTAAACTATATTGCCTAGCTGAATTTTGATAACAGTCTCAGGCTACTTAATATGTGCTTTAGCAGTGCTGTTAGACATTGGGCCTAGGATCGAATCTTAAGAGCAGTGAAGTTTCCTCTATCCTGCATGCTCTACCAAACAGAGGCGTCGCTGTATCCGATAGGCCTCTCTGCACCCCAAACTATATTGCATAGTTGCATTTTGATAACATTCTCTGACTGCTTAATATGTGTTTTAGCAGTGCTGTGAGACACAGGGCCGAGGATCGAATCGACACGGGTGAAGGAGTTTATCCATCCAGAGTATTTTGTATTTTTCTCTTTCAAAAATTGTTCGTATACCAGATACGCCCCCCCCCCCCCCCCCAGGCCACAAATTATATGGCCTAGCTGAATTTTGACGTTTTAGAGCAATCATTTAAAGATTTGGATATATAATAGTTCCTATCTGAAGTGAAAACTAGGAGAGCTATTAGCATTTCATCAGAGGCTACCTTCGGTTTACCATGGAAACTGAGGGCTATTTCAAGCCTGAATTTCAAGATTAGGGCACCAATCTTTTTTCAAATTCAATAATCCTGCTGTTACTGTCATCTTGGCTACCTGGAATTACATTAACCGTAGTTTAACTTAATGTTGTTGCACTACTGCTTAGCTTAAGAGAAATAATGTTGTTCCTCCATTCTGTATCTGGGTATCTGGGTGGGACACAACATCGGTATCTTGCAGAATAGTCAAACATCGAACTTTCAAGACATGGGGGTGGAAAGCAGAAGGAAGTTGAGATTTGATCCCCATTCCAACCACCTTTCCTGTTCTTCCAGAGGATCCTCATACACCTCGTCAGCTGTCTCCCTGACAGTCTAGTTGCTAGTCTTGTCCCCCCACCCCTCTACTAGCCAACCTACATAGTTTGAATAATCAGCAATATAAGAAAAAGTAGAAAAAACTCAAGACAACAAATTTCGCTTAAACTCATTTCAGAAAATTCATCTTGTTATGTTGTATGGTATACCGATGGTAGTGTATGCAGAAAGCATACCCGGGAAAATGATAGGTGACGATGTGCTTATTATTAGTCAAAGGGGTAAGTTTGTACGTCATCACTACGGACCTAACTTGAAATCGTGATCTGAGTAGCAGTGTACACATATTGTTTATTTGTTTGGTCAGTAGGTAATGCCTCTTTTATGAGTGTTATGAAGTTTTGAAGTAATTCACCAACATAATATCTCTCCATTCTTCAGAAAAAGTCAGGTAATAAACAAATTCATGTAATATAAAAGTTATATGGGCGGTAAAACTTTATTGGCGGGAATCTAGTACCACGCCATTTGACGCCATGTTTCAGAAGTGACCACGTGACTGAATTCCGCGCAATTCCCAATCACTTTCAAAATGTTATTACACACATTAGAATTCGATATTTATCCGTAGAATGAAGAGGCATGGTTAATAATGTCTAAAAGAATTCATGACATTGATAAAAGAGGCAACATTGACAATAACTTTAAAAAAAACACTGCTGTTCAATTCGAGATTTGAACTTGGGTCGGTAGGAAACTCGTACCAAGTTACCCCCATACCTGACTACAACAACGTTGTCAGCCGTCATATTTCAGGGTAGGCTATATTCTTTCACTACAAAGGGAGTCATTTCAGCCCCAAAATTAAAATAATTGAGAAATAGGGGTGGAAATGAAGTTAGAAAACGCAGAGTAGGCTAAAGTATAGTCACTGCAGCATACCAAAATTACCAGCTACACATTTTTTTTCGCAAACCCCTCACTCAAATACTGATAGCCGTTGCAACGCCATAAAAAGGCTGTCGTTCCATCAGCTCTTCTGCTTCTGCTTCAGGATCTCAAATATTTCTTTTCAAAATTCTAAAAGAGATTAGGTCGTCTATCGCAATGTCACGATTTTTGGCTTTTATTTCGGCATAATTTAATTTTTTGGTAGCAGTGTCTGTTGCTAGGCAACCCGGAACCGCCTGGTCGTTGTGTTTTTACTTTCTCGCTAGCCATATATAGCGAGAAAGTATTGTTTTCGTGCAAAATTTCGAAATTGAGATTTTGGGTTTCCCATGATCCTGGGGGTCCTCTGAGTCCAAAAAAGTGGTTTCTGGAAAAAGTCTGTCCATCCGTCAGTCAGTCCGTCCGTCCGTCCGTACACTTCTCTACAGCCTATACCGTTCATCCGATTTTGATGAAATTTGGTATGGACCTGTCTAAAATTATTGCCGAGGGGCGTTTTCAAGGACTTTTTGATTGGTCAAAAATTGCGGCCGCTACTGCCAAAAAACGCCGAAATAATTCAAAAATCGTGTTTTTGGTTAGTCGGACAAGCGCCGACGGTACACTTTTCAATCTATAACACTGAAAATTGGTAATTGTGTTGACAAATAGATGTTTCGACGTCATTTGCAACTACAATTGAATTGGTACAAAATTACGGCCGTTTTGGACCAAAGTTCGATCCTTTCTGCGCCATTCACATTTATTGACCGATTTTCGCGAAATTTGGTACTTTTGTGTAAAACTACATAACTTAAATAATTGTCGAACAGAATTTTGTTATCATCAAAATTACGGCCGTTTTTGTCGAAAAAGTGTTGAAAGTGAGTTGAGAATGAGAAACCATGTTTTTGAATGGTCGGAACACATTTGGGAGTACAGTAATAAAATGACAGTCATGAGATTTGGTGTGACTGATCTCAAATAGATGCTCGTGGGTCACTTTCAACCGATTTTGGATTGAGTGAAAATTACGCCCGCAAAAAAATTTCATAAAATCTCAAAAAATAAAAAAATAAAATTTCATATGGGACGAGAAAGTTAAGTGCGACTGCTGTCGGACCCTTTATTTTACTTTCTCGCCCGAGTATTTCATTGGTTGTCTATATAAACATGTTCAGTTGCGTTCAGAAAAGGGCGGTGGATGACGTTTTTCTAAAAGCTGCTTTGTAACACAAGCTCATCACGGGAAACCACTCGTTTTACACGGCTGCGCTAACGTTCTCAGCTCCCACTCTAGCAAGTCTGCCTTGAAACCCACCCATACATAGGTAGGTACAACGCTTAAAAAACACTTTTTTGGGGTCTGGGATCTCTGATCGGCACTTTGCTATGAAAACCTAAATATCGATTTACTGTACGATCACAATACTTTCCTATATACTTCGTAAATATGGGAAAGTAAAATTAATTAAGTAAGTACGATGTACAAACCAAGAGTTACGTACAATGTTTTGAAGGGTGGCCTAAATACCTTATTTGTAAATAGGTACCTTGGCAATGTTCCAATAAGGGTAATAAAGGGTCCAACAATGGTCGCACTTGACTTTCTCGCATTTTTTGCGCTAACTAAAGACGTATACATAATTTGTTGGCCTTAAATACCGCTTTCGATCTGTTGAATAAAAAATACCATTTAATATTTGACTATTTTTTGTTACGACTTGTCAAAGCTTCAGATGGCTCCGAAACCAAGTTGGCGGCAAAGGTATCAAAATGACTTCAATATTATGAAAGTAGGCATAAATGACTATCTATCATTTCACGTTCAACTACCTACTACGCCCAGGTCCTCTACAACAGCGAAGGGAAATATGGTCACGCGGACGGTCGCCATTTTGAAACTATGAGAGCTAAGTATAATCTGACAAGTGATGTAAGTTAGGCTTTCCAAGACCTTTCTTTTGATGGGTCACATGATATGCCTTTACATTTGAAAATTCCGATATTTCACCCATGACCCCCCTGAAACTCCCCCATACGGACGCCTATGGTTAACGTCACTAATTTCCAGAAATAGATCACCCTCAACATAGAATGCCAAATTTTTATTTCATCCCCCTATCTTGTCCGGTTTCGCTGGAAAACTAGCTGCACGGGTGGTCTGAACCACCCTGTATAAGAACCAGGTCATAGTCGGGATCTTGGGATCGGGGTCTGTTTTCATAAAAACCCCTCCCAATCGATTCATAACAATGTACTAAGTAGTTTTATATCAATTTTAAGCACATACAACCATCCCAGGGCAGTCAGGAATTTAAAAATCAAAATTCAGCTAAAAAATGGGATCTTGGGATCGGGGTCTGTTTTCATAAAAACCCCTCCCAATCGATTCATAACAATGAACTAAGTAGTTTTATAAAAATTTTAAGCACCTACAACCATCCCAGGGCAGTCAGGAATTTAAAATTCAAAATTCAGCTCATAAACGGGATCTTGGGATCGGGGTCTTTTTTCATAAAAACCCCTCCCAATCGATTCATAACAATGTACTAAGTAGTTTTATATCAATTTTAAGCACATACAACCATCCCAGGGCAGTCAGGAATTTAAAAATCAAAATTCAGCTCAAAAACGGGATCTTGGGATCGGGGTCTGTTTTCATAAAAACCCCTCCCAATCGATTCATAACAATGTACTAAGTAGTTTTATATCAATTTTAAGCACATACAACCATCCCAGGGCAGTCAGGAATTTAAAAATCAAAATTCAGCTCAAAAATGGGATCTTGGGATCGGGGTCTGTTTTCATAAAAACCCCTCCCAATCGATTCATAACAATGAACTAAGTAGTTTTATAAAAATTTTAAGCACCTACAACCATCCCAGGGCAGTCAGGAATTTAAAATTCAAAATTCAGCTCATAAACGGGATCTTGGGATCGGGGTCTTTTTTCATAAAAACCCCTCCCAATCGATTCATAACAATGTACTAAGTAGTTTTATATCAATTTTAAGCACATACAACCATCCCAGGGCAGTCAGGAATTTAAAAATCAAAATTCAGCTCAAAAACGGGATCTTGGGATCGGGGTCTGTTTTCATAAAAACCCCTCCCAATCGATTCATAACAATGTACTAAGTAGTTTTATATCAATTTTAAGCACATACAACCATCCCAGGGCAGTCAGGAATTTAAAAATCAAAATTCAGCTCAAAAATGGGATCTTGGGATCGGGGTCTGTTTTCATAAAAACCCCTCCCAATCGATTCATAACAATGAACTAAGTAGTTTTATAAAAATTTTAAGCACCTACAACCATCCCAGGGCAGTCAGGAATTTAAAATTCAAAATTCAGCTCAAAAGCGGGATCTTGGGATCGGGGTCTTTTTTCATAAAAACCCCTCCAAATCGATTCATAACAATGTACATAGTAGTTCTATGACAATTATAAGCACCTAGAACCATCCAATGGCAGTCAGGAATCTAAAAATCAAAATTCAGCTCATAAACGGGATCTTGGGATCGGGGTCTTTTTTCATAAAAACCCCTCCCAATCGATTCATAACAATGTACTAAGTAGTTTTATATCAATTTTAAGCACATACAACCATCCCAGGGCAGTCAGGAATTTAAAAATCAAAATTCAGCTCAAAAACGGGATCTTGGGATCGGGGTCTGTTTTCATAAAAACCCCTCCCAATCGATTCATAACAATGTACTAAGTAGTTTTATATCAATTTTAAGCACATACAACCATCCCAGGGCAGTCAGGAATTTAAAAATCAAAATTCAGCTCAAAAACGGGATCTTGGGATCGGGGTCTTTTTTCATAAAAACCCCTCCCAATCGATTCATAACAATGTACTAAGTAGTTTAATAAAAATTTTAAGCACCTAGAAGCATCCCAGGGCTGTCAGGAATTTAAAAATGAAAATTCAGCTCGTAAACGGGATCTTGGGATCGGGGTCTTTTTTCATAAAAACCCCTCCCAATCGATTCATAACAATGTACTAAGTAGTTTTATAACAATTTGAAGCACCTGGAACCATCCCAGGGCAGTCAGGAATTTAAAAATCAAAATTCAGCTCAAAAACGGGATCTTGGGATCGGGGTCTGTTTTCATAAAAACCCCTCCCAATCGATTCATAACAATGTTTTATAACAATTTTAAGCACATACAACCATCCCAGGGCAGTCAGGAATTTAAAAATCAAAATTCAGCTCGTAAACGGGATCTTGGGATCGGGGTCTGTTTTCATAAAAACCCCTCCCAAGCGATTCATAACAATGTACTAAGTAGTTTTATATCAATTTTAAGCACATACAACCATCCCAGGGCAGTCAGGAATTTAAAAATCAAAATTCAGCTCATAAACGGGATCTTGGGATCGGGGTCTGTTTTCATAAAAACCCCTCCCAATCGATTCATAACAATGTACTCAGTAGTTTTATATCAATTTTAAGCACCTGGAACCATCCCAGGGCAGTCAGGAATTTAAAAATCAAAATTCAGCTCATAAACGGGATCTTGGGATTGGGGTCTGTTTTCATAAAAACCCCTCCCAATCGATTCATAACAATGTACTAAGTAGTTTTATATCAATTTTAAGCACCTGGAACCATCCCAGGGCAGTCAGAAATTTAAAAATCAAAATTCAGCTCATAAACGGGATCTTGGGATCGGGGTCTGTTTTCATAAAAACCCCTCCCAATCGATTCATAACAAAGTACTAAGTAGTTTTATATCAATTTTAAGCACATACAACCATCCCAGGGCAGTCAGGAATTTAAAAATCAAAATTCAGCTCGTAAACGGGATCTTGGGATCGGGGTCTTTTTTCATAAAAACCCCTCCCAATCGATTCATAACAATGTACATTGTAGTTCTATGACAATTTTAAGCACCTAGAACCATCCCAGGGCAGTCAGGAATTTAAAAATCAAAATTCAGCTCATAAACGGGATCTTGGGATCGGGGTCTGTTTTCATAAAAACCCCTCCCAATCGATTCATAACAATGTTTTATAACAATTTTAAGCACCTGGAACCATCCCAGGGCAGTCAGGAATTTAAAAATCAAAATTCAGCTCATAAACGGGATCTTGGGATCGGGGTCTTTTTTCATAAAATCCCCTCCCAATCGATTCATAACAATGTACATAGTAGTTCTATGACAATTTTAAGCACCTGGAACCATCCCAGCGCAGTCAGGAATTTAAAAAACAAAATTCAGCTCATAAACGGGATCTTGGGATCGGGGTCTGTTTTCATAAAAACCCCTCCCAATCGATTCATAACAATGTACTAAGTAGTTTTATATCAATTTTAAGCACCTGGAACCATCCCAGGGCAGTCAGGAATTTAAAAATCAAAATTCAGCTCAAAAACGGGATCTTGGGACCGGGGTCTGTTTTCATAAAAACCCCTCCCAATCGATTCATAACAATGTACTAAGTAGTTTTATAACAATTTTAAGCACCTGGAACCGTCCCAGGGCAGTCAGGAATTTAAAAATCAAAATTCAGCTCATAAACGGGATCTTGGGATCGGGGTCTTTTTTCATAAAAACCCCTCCCAATCGATTCATAACAATGTACTAAGTAATTTCATATCAATTTTAAGCACCTAGAACCATCCCAGGGCAGTCAGGAATTTAAAAATCATAATTATTCTGTTCTTAACGGAATCAAAACGTCAGAACAGTTTGTCACATTTTTTACCGTATAATTTACCTGTTGTCCACTCGGTATCCCGCAGAAATGCCTTATTAATCCAATAACAGTACATAAAGATTTTACAATGCAATTAATTTGACTATTCGCAAAAAAAAACAAAGAATAGTTACACTAGATGAAGATACTGACTGAACTTCTCACAGTACTCACGGTAGCGGGGAATCCCCTGCGTGCATAAACGGTCTATGTGAAGTGAGCGATAAGGCGCCCAGTCCCACGAGACAGGATTCTACCCCCTGGGCGATAACTCCTCCAACATCTCTCACACCCTTCACTTCCTCCATGCTTCCCATCTCCTTCACCAAATCTAAACCCCAATAACTCCCTCTGAACGCCATCAGCCGCCCACCAACGTCCCCTGGCCCCTCCATGGCCAGATAGGTGGTCCGGCGGCTGCTGGCGTTCCCACTTACTAAAGCGCGAATACCCCCTCGGGTCCTGCGCTTATTCACACAAAAAAAAAACATAGGGAAGGGCTGTTGAACGAGGTTGGCATTAGGTGTAGGTGATGTAGACCGGATCTCAATCAAATACTTACTAATTTTGGCATTCCTCTTATCATAGCCAGTAGATATTGACGAAAAACTTTGCCTCTGCATCCCCTGAGCCACAAGGAATTATATTTTAATTACGGTTTTGCTTTTCAGGAGCTGATAGCGCGCCTGCATGAACTGGAATCTCCTGCCAGCCGGAGTCCTAGTAGAATCATGAAAAATGGAACTGCGAAACGCTCGAAAAAAAGACCTTTTTGTTGGGAAAAGTACGTATGTAACTACCTGCCTGCTTAAGGTTTTTATGCAACGGAAGGTGCAGGTAAGATTGAGGTATTACATTCAAGCTTTTCTTTCATCAAAACAAAACTAGTAGGTATATGCTTTAACGGATTTTTAATTCATTTCAGTGTTTCAAAACGCCATATCCTTCTGAAGTTCTTATACTTTGGTTGGGATTACGACGGCTACGCTTCGCAAATATCTACAACAGAGACAGTAGAGGAGCACATGATGGCCGCCCTTACGCGGTGTTGTTTAATAGAACGAAGAGAGAACAGCAATTACCACAGGTGTGGGCGCACTGACGCCGGCGTCAGCGCTTTTTCTCAAGTTATCTCCATTGGTAGGGCTTTCAGCATAACTCATAACAAAAACAACTCTTGTTGGATATGTCTATCAACTTTTATTAACCATCGATTTGACCATCTCATTTCTTTTTTTGATTCAGATGTCCGAAGTAAACTAAAAGAGCCGGACGAGACGAACACTGGGGACGAGTTGGAGTATTGCAAGATGTTGAATCGGCTGCTGCCACTACGCATCCGATGTTACGCTTGGTGCCACGTCGGGAGCGAAGTCAGTGCTCGCTTTGACTGCACTAGTAGGACTTATAATTACTTCTTTTCTTGGGGCAATTTGGATATTCCTGTGAGTTGTTTTACTTCCCTTTAGAACTAGCTGATGATCATTTTAGTTTTATTATGATTTTTTGCACTAGTTGGCAGTTTTTGTTAAATTTGTTGTTCATGGTAAAGGCGATGCAGGATGCTGCAATACATCTAAAAGGGACGCATGACTTCCGAAACCTGTGCAAGATGGACGTTGGGAACGGCGTCGTAGAGTTTATTCGGACCATAGATCATGTCGACATTGTGCCTGTCAGCCGCGATGAACCGCCAGGTACGTTCTTAAACATGAGAAGATAAAATAAAGTCTGTGTCTAGTGTGTGATTGGTGATTCGATAGAATTGTTCATTTTCCTTATAAACTCATCTTCGAGTGTACCCTGAGTTTATTAACTAATTTTAACCAGGTTCAACCACGCTCCCAGCGGAAAATTTGTGGGGGATTAGAACCCAGGAGCTCCAATATTTAAGCTAAGACTACGCCGAGGAGATCTGCATGAGTCCAGAGTCACTTTAAGTATTTGTAATGGCGAAAATTTATCCTAATTCTCACAGTTCTTCCCGGGTAAATTAAAATCTATCTCCTAATCAGACTAAGAACAACCTGTCTTGACCGGGCACCTCCACAAGTTGCACCGTCTTGTCTCTATCAGTGCTAAAAATATTGGGGAAAATTACAACAAAATTTCTTCAATTACAGAGTTCCAGATGATGAAGCTGGTAGTTCAAAGCCGAGGTTTCCTGTGGCATCAGATCCGCTGCATTATGGCAGTGCTGCTGTTGGTGGGAGAAGGCAATGAGGCTCCCTCTATAGTAGCCGACCTTCTTAATGTGAATCAAGTGCCGTGCAAACCCCAGTACCACATGGCCGCCGCCTACCCCCTCAGTCTAGCCGAAGCTGAGTACGAGGGCCGAGATCTGCAGTGGAATGTCTCAGCAGAGGAAATTGAGTATTTATCGGGGCAGCTGCAGGATCTCTGGACACAGTTTGCTGTTAAGTAAGGCACTGTTCAAAATTACAATAAAAGCCGATAGTTTCCGTGGATTTTTGGTATATGAATGTTCCATCTTACCATCTGGCCTAGTACAGTAAGCCAGTCATAGTGACGGCATGGTACATTCGTCAGGTAGCGGAAGGTAGAAGAAAAAAAATTTCAAAGATTTTCCGTTTCATTGCCGCAAACCACAAAATAGCGCCTTTTGTATGAAACAGTACAGTACTGTGTTGATGTTGCAGGGAGCAAATGGTGCGTGAAGCCCTGAGCAGAGTTACCCAGTTAGTTTCACAACCATTCGCATGGCAGCGGCAAACTCATCTGTACACGGGAGTAGTGGCAAAAGTCCATGTTCCCTTGCTTAAGAGGCCCACATGCCGTAAGTACCCTTCCGCCATAGCTCTGTATTACCCCTTTTAAGTGTCTCTCTAAAATACTGTTGACGCTTAATAATGACCATAATAATGAAGTTTTTTTTTTTTTTTAGATAGCTTGGAGGATAGAGTGGAGAGTGTACAGCGGAAGAAGAGGAGACTGGCTAATGAAACCGAACAACCAAATACCTAAAAGAATATATATTATATAAATAAATTCGAATCTAAGGGTGAGTTCAGTGATCCTAAGATAAATTTAACTGCAGGTTAGAGCATTGCAGACTTAAACGACAGGTTAGGCTAGCTGACCTACTTGGTTAGATAAATTCTTCCGAAGAATACTTGGGTAGCGAGGCTTGACTCTGCTGGCGTGGCTTGGGCTTGGGCTTCATGAGGTGAGTGAACTCTTGAGCCAGAGTAGCGAGCTTCGTCGAAGACATCCCTGTGCGGCCTTCAAACCCGTCACATACAGTCCTTATGAGATGCTCCAATAGGAACTGCCCGTTCTTGTGGATCACCTCCACCTGAAAATTACGAAATTCATTTTCATTCAATTTCCGAGATGGGTTAATTTTTAGAAGTTCACAAAACAGTCCATTTTCTGAGGAAACTGCTGGAAATTTAACTGTTCAGAAATTCATTTCAGAACAACTAGATATCCAAACAGTTCTCTCAGAAAATGGGCATTAAAAATTTCAACACACAGCATTTTGAAGTAAGGCTCAAGGGCGTCCGAGACAACCTTTTTCACTGTGACATAGAGAGTTCACTAGTAGGACCTCAAAAAGAATCCCTTCTCAGCTTACCTGGGAGTCATGCGCAGGTGAGTGCAGGGCTGAGTCCATCAGCCTCAGCTGGAAGCGGAACAAATCTAAAATGGCATCCTCGACCACATGATGCAGATGCTGGGAGTGGAGTTTGCAGCAATCTTCCACGAAGCTCATCAACATCCGTATGAACGCCACTGTGTTTCCGGTCAGCTCCAGCCAGCATTCCCCTGAAATTTTCGTTTCAGTTAGTTGTTTCTCTCCGTTTGGTAGGTGTAACAAATTTTTCACCCTGGCGTCAGCTTGTGGACATGTCGAATCCCCCACTGAAGCGACGCTGAAATTGGTGCTTCAGTATAAAAACATTTCCAGCAGTTGACAGTTGACAAAAGGCACCCACCTCTAATAAAAGGAGGAGGTATCTCGACCTGCAACTCGGCAAGCTCGTTGACGAGCTTATTGAGGCTCGCCTTGTTGTGAAGGTTGAGGGGTCTCCACTGGTCTTCCGCAGCGCGATGCCTGAGAGCCTCCACTGCCTTGTCTTTGGAGTCACGCACAGCCACTGCTATGGGTCTGTGGAGAATTCCCTCCATCTCAAACTGTAGGTCCATGCCGCACTCACTCAGCTATAAGAAATTTAATGTAGGTCTGAAATCTGTACTATGTATACAGTATTATTTTAGGTTACGTAAGTTCGGGTAAGACATATACTTTCTGTGATCTTACTTGGGAGTTCTGCGATCTTAGACTGGAGACACAGTCGGCGACAGTGGCGAGCGGTACCTGCGGCACAAAGACCTGCTTGACAACGTGACCCACAAACTGGGCAATTTGCGCGTGGGTCC
This sequence comes from Mesopsocus fuscifrons, assembly GCA_950004255.1. Classification (NCBI taxonomy): domain Eukaryota; kingdom Metazoa; phylum Arthropoda; class Insecta; order Psocodea; family Mesopsocidae; genus Mesopsocus; species Mesopsocus fuscifrons. The sequence goes on from OX465380.1 coordinate 11,042,696, forward strand.
ATACCACCAGCGCGGCAATGCACGGCTGTGCAGACTCGAATGCCCGCGTTAGTTCGCTGGCCACCTGAAAAAATCCAGATTTATTCTTCTTAACAATCGAGTGATTGTCTGATTTTGCCTTTGAACGACTGATTTCACTGTTAAAAGTAAAATAGAGACTAACTAGGCAAACTCGAGAGGGTGCAGATATAAGAGTGAATGAATATACCTCCAAAACGGTGCTGTACAGCTGATTCCCCAGCCTCGTCACATACATAACGCAGGAACCCTCCCGCTTCACGCTCTTAAGCTCCTTCTTGACAATACTCGTGCACAGTTCCAACATCAACTGACACGCCTGAAACCGCAAATTTGAAACTTGAAACTCAAAACCAGCTGGTGCCCCACAACGATGAAATTAGGAGTACTTTCACGATGGCAGATATAAGAAATTTTTTAACGTGGTGAAATACCTCCTACCTTAGTTTGACTATACGTATTTTTAAATTTCAGACATTATGTAGAAAAAGTGAAGGGAAACAAGACAAACTATACCTGAGTCTGTCGGCCCAAAGCATTGAGAAGCCTGACGGCCCTTCTTGCGGCTCTTAGGCCTCCCTGCAAACTTTTCTCCGGTGATACCTGTAGCTCCTTAACCAAGGCCTCTGTGAGATGCTTCCGCTGCGTCTCCGTCCTATCCCTGTGACACCAGAAGAAAACATCAATACTGGATCCATAACTAGAGCTTCCATAGCGAACATAGCACCTTTCCTTCCTCTCTCGCTGATTTCCCCCATAGTGCAAACAGACTTGGAAAACTATTTCTGAATCGAGATGATCAGTAGTTTATGTGTTTTTAAACTAATTTGGTCCATAAATAATTTTCCCTCAGCCAGTGAATTTGTACCGGAAATGAATCTTTTCACTAATAAACATTCACCTAATTCCGACAAAAACAGGATCATTGGGCTCCGCAAAAGATTTGCAATAGTCTTTGCTCTTGATGAGGAGCTCCAAAGCACTTTCAAAGTGACGCTCGGCGATGAAAACCTCCAAGTCTTCGGGACTCTCCAGGAACCAGTCTGGCAGCTGAGGCTGGTGCGCCATCTGAAAATAATTTTTTTCTAAAAGTTGCCGGTAACTACTTTGCCACAAGTTTTCCAGCCTACCTACTATGGCTCCAAGAGTGAGCAACGGGTAACGGGTGAGTGTGCGAACGTCTGCGACTATGAATTCAAAAATAATTATTTACAGTCGTACACAGCCTCCCGAAGGAAATACAGGTGAAAATATTCGGTGAAGAGGGGTTTGGCAAGTGCCTCGACTCAAGTAACGGGCAATCTCACCATTTTCTGGTACGAGTCTTCCCATCCTGCAGAGGGAGAGTCTATTGACGTTTGGCTGAGACTCGACTCCCGATCGAACGGATTGGTGGATTTGGAATCACTGCTCTGTGATTTGTTAGTGGATTTGGCGCCCGTGTCGAAACTGCTCTGTGCTTGGCTACTGGATTTGGCGATAGATTCAACACTGCTTTGAGATTGGAGCGTCTCTCTTTTCAGCTTCTCACTAGCCATTCTTTGTTTTTTCGCTAGATCGAAGCACTCCAGCCATTCTTTCTGTAATTCCACCGTATTATGATAAGAATAAAATAGTTATGGGTCTCGTTATTTTCACATCTAGTTTTAATGCGATACAACTTGAAATAATGCAAGACTAGGTCACAACAGCTACTGGTCACAGACAATCCAAGAATTTGGGTAGTATAATTCTCTCTACATGTTCCACAGTTACGTCGCAACTAAAAAACGTACCTTGGCCTTGGCACTAGGGCAAGTGAAGAGTTTTGTGTCTGGGAAAGGCAAAATTTTAAAAGCTACTTTGACAGCTGGGACGTCCCGCACATTAACCACAGGGAGGCTCGCGATGTCATACATCTTATACATTTTGTACAATGCGGGTCCTCTCCTGCAAGAAAATTTGAGTCAATCAGTTAGTGCAACATCTTTAACGCTCCCAAAAAATTCCTCTTCAGTCAAACTTCAACCTTACGAGTGGTCTCAAGGGCTACCTGTCTTTTATCCACAAAGCGAGCATAAGCGCGTCATTGAAAAGGTAAGCATGCAGCTTATGTAGAGGAGTATTCTCCACAGGATCGCACTCGATGAGGTCTCCCTCATGTAGCAGAGTTCTTCCCTTCACCTCCAGTAGCCCGGAACAACCTTCTACTTTTTCCAAAATAGCAGTCAGTTTCCGGCGGCGAGATTCTTCCTCCTCGTTTTTTCTTTGCTCTTCCGTTTTCACTGTCTAGATAAACAAAGACAGACAAAGAAGCTTTAAATATGGAAAACTTTGAATACACAGATCTTACGAATTACCTACAGAGACAAGATACTTAAGATCTTCTTCTGGAAAAAATATGGAAAAAATCATGTGCTTGATATTGAGCTTTATATGAGTCACGAAATACTTACGTCAGTAGCTTTATCGGGGAACACAGCAGTATCGACGTCGGCATGAATGTTTGAGTTGTAGATGGCGTCTAGGAGGGCCTTCTGTTCACTCAACAAATGTGACAGCTGATACATCTCGCTCTCCAAATGCGTAATTTCTTTCGCTGTTTCGATAAACTGGGTGTAGTTATCATATACATTTTTCTTGAGACTGACGTTGGTGGTTTCAGAAATGGCTTGAACAGACTTACGCTGCTGTCGCAGTTCATGACAGCCCACCCATCGCTGTGACAGTTCTCGTACATCTGTAAAGACAAAGTCATGAGCATTCATAGCAGGATGGTCTCGGGTGTGGTTCAATCCCAGTCATCATATCTGCCAGATCCTACTGCCGCACCTTTTGCTGGGAGGTGGTTTTCTTGACTATTTGATACCACGTTAGTAGAGCTGTCAGCTGAGCACAAAGGATTGTCCACAGTTTAGGGCTTGTGCCCATAAACCGGCACTTGGAATAAGCTAAATGACAAGTTAACAAACAGGCCAAGGGCTGTAAACATGGAATACATACATTTTTCAGCATTATAGTCGGGCGCACTAATTTTTTCAACCAAATTTGAGTCCATCGTTGTTTGGATTTTAGAAATGTACACAAACAGGTATGCCAACAAACAGAATAACATGTTTTTGCGTTCGTTCATATTTTTAACTGCGCATGCGTCGGTTTTTTATTGACAGTTCACAGACAGTTTTGTGTTTCTATACCTAACCTAAAAGAATCTTTCTACCACCAAAAGATCCGTCATTAAAATCTAGAAAGACATTTATTAAGTGAATGAAATGAGGCTGAATGTTTCTTGACTGTCGTTGGCTCTTTTTTAAGTGAGTTTCTGTTATTTGTAGGTAGTTTTGTAGTACCTACACCTACCTACCTGTGTGTTGTCATTTTGTTAACCGAAATAAGGTCTTTCATGGATCCCTGGGAATACGGCTTTTAGGGGAGAATTTGGGTCTATTGTAGCGCTATAATTACATTAAAAGCCCAATCCCGAAATGTTAGTGCAATAAATACAATAAAACAGTAAAAAGGCGACTACTACTACTACGACTACTCCACTACCTACTTTCCAGTAACCTAAGTACATATATACAGTATATATTTCTGTTCCTCTATGCCTAAGTACTACTAACCTGCCATAGGCAGGTTCCTCTATGGCCATAGGTATTTAGCGCAAATCTACCCTGAAGCGCTCAACACTCCATTTCAAGAAACAGAACGCGGTGGCTACTGAAGTAGGTAGTCTATTATTCTTTGGCTCTTTTGTCGTAGGTACCCCCATGGCAGACTCTACGGTAAATAATGTAAGCGAATCGGCGGTGGCACCGATGGATGAGACTCCTAATCCACAGGGTGCTGATTCAGCACCGAAACAAAACAATCTTTTGCGAATTCAAATGAGGAAGCAGCAAGTATATGACTGGCCCAATCACAAAAAGCTGCTGAAGCTCGCTGTGTACTCGGCGTGCCAGAGTGATGGGTGTCAGTGTACAGGATGGAAAACCACCCCGGCGCCCACTCAGACTTTGGCTAGCAATGATACTCCGTGTCGAAATTGTAGACACATTCTGGGTGAGCTTTATGTACCTTCTCCTTGGTTTTGCTTAGGCCTGTATCTCACTATCAAAGATTTCATCAAAGTTTTTCATCAAATATTTGACAACGCCATTTTAATCTTTTATAAAAGATAAACGCAAGCGCTTTTATTTTGTAAAATATTTGATGAAAATCTTTTATGACAAATCACACTGTCAAATATTTTATAAAAGAAAATATTTTCATCAAACTTTTATGGAATCTTTGATAGTGAGATACAGGCCTAAGTATGTGAGCGGGACTACCCCTCAGCTATCAAGTACCCCACTCCACAATCAAAAATAATAATCTCTCAGTTCTTATTTTTTTCCTGTCCATAATAGTCTGCTGTAGTTACTATTCATTCAGCGAGGACCTTGCTTTATCATCTGGTTATTTGTTTTTCAGAGCAACATGTGTCCCACTTACGACCTGTGAGTGACACTGAGCTAAACCGGTTACTGGGAATGGTGGTCGATGTAGAGAACATTTACATGTCGATGCAGAAGGAAGAGGACCCTGACACAAAGCGCGTGTACATCTACCTTTTCAAGCTGCTGCGGAAGTGTATTGTGACCATGACGAAGCCAGCCATTGAGGGCCCCCTGGGGCAGCCACCCTTTGAGTCCCCCAGCATCGCTGACGCTGTTTCCAGCTTCGTCCTCTACAAATTCGGCAACTCCTCGCAGAGGGTAGAATCTCTTTTGTCTAAATTTTAGTACTTGTTCGGTGTATTGTTCAAGGTTGCATTTTTTTTTCGCTTCTGACATTCTTCTGAAACATAGTGTATCTTAGTGGCATCAGGAACTAGGTACCTACACCAGGATATAACAGTAGAGTGATTCTTGTCACATTTTTGTTGGGAACCATCTCAAGCTATCTGATCCTTATGTATTTCATTATTTAATAAAGAAGCCTTTTTCAGGAATGGCAGACGATGCATGAGCTAGCTAAAATGTTCCTACACTGCCTCAATCATTGGAACTATGAAAGCCCCAGTGTGAGAAGGCAACTCAACTCCTCCCCCGACGCCTTGTCTGCCTACAAAATCAACTACACTAGGTTTGTACAACATCATGTGGAATGGATATTACCCAGCCCTTACTCTAGCTATGATTTGTCCTTTCTTTCCCCTCATGGAGCGTTAAAAGTGGGACAGAAGGGAGGCCATTACAAAACCATGTGTAACATGGGTGTGGCCGCTTTGTGCCCTTGCGAGTAGTGTCCCTAGTGACCTGTTTACTGATCCTTCTGTCTCTGCAGGTGGTTGGTATTCTGTCATGTACCTGCGTTCTGCGATTCATTAACACATTTCGAGACGTCTGCTGTGTTCGGGCGAACACTTCTGCGTGCTGTGTTCAAAGGTGTGTTTAGGCAGCTCATAGACAAGTGCCACGCTGAGCGAGACCGGATGCAGACTGAAAACAGGATACTCGTCCTCACTCAGTTCCCCAAGTAAGTCTTAAGCGTAAACCTCCGTAATCGGTAATCCATAGGTCACTAACAAAAAATTATCAATTGTTACTAAGGTTCAGGAACTAAGGAACAGGCTCATGTCAGGCGAGTCAGCGATCAATGTTCGAACCCTAGTGAGTTCGGTTCCGGTCGATTTTTTTTTTTTTTAATTTGGAACTTTTTTTGCTGAGCGAGCTCTCGAAGTTTTTTTTTTTTTTTTTTTTTTTTTCATAAAAACTATTACGTGGACGTGGATGCATGACCCTTATACAAAAAATAAAAATTTCTGGTAATAATTTTAGGTTTCTGTCGGTGCTGGAAGAGGAGGTGTACTCTGCAGATTCCCCCATCTGGGACCCTGAGTTCCAACACGTCCAAGCACTGCCAGGTATGTATTTAATGCTTACTAAGTGAATAGAACCTGGAAAATGCTTGCGCACATCGATGACAAATAATTGTGTTCATAGGTCTGCAGCTTCCTCTGGATGCAAAGGCGCCTGCGCGATTTGAGAAGGTGATGGTGCCTCCAAATGAGCGAGACAACTTCACTACTGTTAACCTGTCTCCAGGAGCAGCCGGCCGAAAAAGGTATTTCCACTCAGTCTTTCCGAAAAATAAACGGTTTGACAATAGTCAAATTAGACTTTCTCGTATCATAGTATGCAAAGTAGATTACCATCAGAAACTAACTTGAGTAAGATCTACACGACTTAGTGGTGCAGCTATAATTCGACGCATGCGTGTTACTTATTATTCCTTGCACTACTCCCTGTCTTTAAAAACGGGTGATTATTAGAATAACGTATTTTTTCAAAATGTCTCACTCATACCAACCTTGTCGATATGCCTTCTCTTATTCTGTTGGGTGAAACTGTTGACATTTCATGAGTTGGATAATAATACAATCGAGATATCATAGGATAAACTACTCACACATGTTTTCTTCTCTTCTGCCACCTTCTCGCCTTTCTGCGTTTCAATAAAAACTTTTGGTTACTTCTAAAATTTTTCAAAAGATGTCGGCACATTATTGGTTCCGTGAAAGGTATGTGTATTAAAGTATAACCATAGGTATAACAATACCATAGAACAGATTATAGTCATCAGATTGAGAGACAGAGAGAGTTTTACTTAAATAATTTGTTTTGTTTACATGTATGTTTCATTTATGATAAGACATCTTATTCGGGGAAGTAAGATTAGTAACTAGTTGACTTTGGAGACTCGAGTTGTCCATGGCCAAGAGGTAAGATAAGGGGAAACGTATAATGAGAGCTGTATTGGCTAGTTTATTATACTGTCCTGAATGAGACTGGTAACTGCAATAACGCCATTAACCGTGGCTGCTCTAAAAGCTAAATATAGTGTGCTATCCGAGCCTGAAACAAATGCCTGACATTATGACACTATGTTTAGCTTTCACGGGAGAAATGGTGTTTATTATTAGTTTCACTGTAATTTTGGATAAACCACCCATAATAATTTTACCAAAGCATAAATATACAAAAGACAAGCGACTTGAAGTATGGAGTCTGTATCATTTACTGAGAGCAGGGACAAGTCCTTGAATTGACCCCATTACCTCACTCTTGAAATACTTACAGCTTTCATAAGTCATGTTTACCCCATGTTATTTATAATCTAAGACAAGGGAAAGCGGGGTGGGAGGGCTCGCGCCCCAAGCGTCTTGTACAGTACCGCTAGGTTTATGTTTCTCAATTTCTGACTCATAATACGCAGTGTCAGAAATCATGGATTAGTTGCCGAGCCTCCATTGAACTCTACTCAATTTCTGAAGGGGTAAAGGAGTAATGTTTTCCAGGGTGGACGGTAAGAGGGAGGGGGAAGGAGGGTCTCCGCTCAGGCCCGAAAAAAGACGAAGAGTCGAGGAGGCTCCTGAAGAACCTGCTGAGTCTGTAATAGCTGACATCATTTCTCACATTGAGGACCCACGCACTATGATCGGACCTCAGGTATGCATTATTATGAGACAGATAAGTAAAACTTAGTAGCAGCTCACACGAGATGCTCTCAAGGGTTGGCTATCCAGCCCATTTTACTGTTGAATACTTATTTGCTCTGAAATACATATGTCTTAGTAATGTTAGAAGCTAGTTAGATAGAAGAAAAAAATGCTTCCTTACTGTTGATTTATAAGCTAATTTTTTGGCAGACGATATTCCCAGAAAACGCACCCCGGGACGAGGGTGCAAAGCAGGAAGAGGCGAGGGGTGTGATACAGTTCCAGCTTGTGGGCAACTCGCTGACTCAGCCAGTCACTCAGCAGACTATGCTGTGGCTGATAGGACTTCAGAATGTTTTCTCACACCAGCTCCCTCGCATGCCCAAGACCTACATTACTCGCCATCTGTTTGACCCGTAAGTATCCTTTAGCTGTAGATTCAGGCTGAACGGTTTTTATTTTTAATAAATGGCTCTATCCCAGCAATTTACTGTGCTGAGCCATTCATAAGGTTCATTCACGCCTGAGTAGGTGTAACAGAGAGACCAAGAGACTGTTCCTTACTTGTAAGGTCTACCGTCGAAGAACTAACCATGGACAAGGTCGCTTGAGTAGTCTTTGTCATGAAAGCAGCTTAGCGAACTCGTTGCGGTACAATGGGTACCTAGTTTACAATTATATGAATGACCTGTAGGTTGCTCACACCACATCTGTTGTCTCCGAAGCTAGACTAGCGAAACCACCGCTTTTACCGAGACATTCCAACCCTGGCCTCTCAAGTAGTGGGTCGGCTTGTTAGACTCGGACCCCTGAGGCTAAATACATGAGATCATAGTAAAAATAATAATGTTCGTCTGATAGGAAGCATCAAACGCTGGCGCTGATCAAGGACCGTAAAGCGATCGGCGGGATCTGCTACAGGGTGTTCCAAACGCAAGGCTTCGTGGAGATTGTGTTCTGCGCCGTGACGTCTAATGAGCATGTAAAGGGCTACGGGACGCACCTTATGAACCACCTTAAGGACTACTTTATACGTCGAAACATCCTCCATTTTCTCACTTTTGCCGACAAGTTTGCTATTGGTGAGTATATCTGCATTACTGCCCCTAAATGTATGCGGTATGTGCACGGTCATTTTCTGCACCAAGAGCTGTACATAGTGTGATATTCGCAGCCATGTTTTTTTAACGGACCTACTCAGCTTAAGAAGGCCACCTTTACGATTTTACATAGCTCTCAGAGGATCCTAAGCTGTGTAACCTTAAAAAATTAAGACTTTTTTTGATGAGAAATTTGTCTGTTACTGTTCTGAAAGAATGGTGGAGTGAAGAATACCGCGTTCTCCCTCTTAAATTGACTATTTGATTGTAACGGTTTTAGGGTATTTCAAAAAGCAGGGATTCTCCAAAGAGATTAAACTGAACCGGGCTGTGTACCAGGGATACATCAAAGACTATGAGAACGCAACCCTAATGCACTGCCAGCTTAACGCAACCATCGTCTACACAGAGGTAAGTATTAAACTTTCATCTTCTATTGAGTGCGGTCCCAGCGACAGCTAGGTTTATTGAACGGCTTATCGCAGTAATCTTCCGTTAAGTTTAACAAGACGTATCCTCCGCTGTATTAGATAAATATAGATTTTTCGTCTATTTCTCCCCCTTATTACTTTGCTGTAATCCTCACTATAAATTTGTGAAGTACTATCCATAGAGTTACGTATTTACGCCTCCCTTGACCCTTGTCATAAGTAGGGTTCGGATTGTTAGGTTGCTTAAAACCGAGAAATAGGTTGCTCAAAAACGCAAAATAGGTTGCTGAAAATAGGTTCCTTAAAATCCAATTTTACCTAGTGCTTAACTACTAAGGTAAGGTTTTTAATAAAAATTATAGGTAGGTAAGAGCAAAAAAGGAAGAATTTTCACATTTGGTTTTATTGCACGACCAAAACTTTTTCCAGATTTTCATTTTTTTTTTTTTTTTTTTTTTTTTTTTTTTTTTTTTTTTTTTTTTTTTTTTTTTTTTTTAACGCGCGTAATAGGCGCGGATGTTTTTGACCGAAGCCGAAGTAGAGTACGCCGAAGCCGAAGTATGAGTGGGACGAAGCCAGTTTTTGGAGTGGGCCGAGGCCAATACATCCATGTCGGAAGCGGAAAATGTTTCCGTTCCGCCGGAATTTTCCAGATTTTCCACCTTAAAATTACGTCGCATCTCTGTCAAAGTTCTTTTAAGTGCAAAGAGACTTCTTTCTACGTCACACGAAACGAGAGGCAGAAATTTGAGGGAGGCAACTTCGGTAGGTAGGGGAAAGATCGGGCCAGGCCCGTATCCAGAAAGCGGTCATGGGGGGGGTTCGGGGTAATGGGGGGGTTTTAGCCTATATTTTTTTTTTGCTTCACGTCGGCATTACCATGTTAATTTTCTTTCATGGAGGGGGGAGTTAACCCCTTAGGTAAACCCCCCCCCCCCCCCCCCCCCCCTCGTGGATACGGCTATGGATCGAGCAAACGTTTTTTTTCTGCACTTTTTCCTTCTAATATCTCCGCAGCTTCTCGGGCTGAGGCCCAGCCTGGGCAGCCTGGGTTTCTTTTTAGGGCTACCGCAAGCTTGGTGCTGACCAAATGCATCTGGCGTGTCCTGTGGCTCTGCGCATAGGCACGTAGCATGTACACAGGTCACAGGCATAAGGGTAGTTGGTATAAAAATAGAGTACATACCTGGTCTGCGAGGGAGTAATGGGGAGTAACCTCGACTATCAACGAACCTAAGAAAATATATTTCTAATGGTGAAGTTAATGTAGTCTACGGGCTTCTTAGAAAAAATAAGTCTACAAGCTGATTTTATTTTCGTCTGGAAAGATTCTTTTGAAGCGAGCGTATTGTAAGACACGTGTCCATAAGTACTGTTATCTGCAGAATAGCCTTAAATTAGGCCGTCAACCAGCAAAATAGGATTTTTTAGTACTTTCAAAGTTGAAATAGGATTTTTTAGTACTTTCAAAGCTGAAATAGGACATTATAGGTCTCGATAAGATTTGGTGTGTGGGGTCGTGGAGGTCCAAAACGCCTAAATACAAAATTTGGCTGAAATCAAACGAAAGGAGAAGAATAGGTCTTTTTAGGACAAATCCGAACCCTAGTCATAAGTTAAACACACAAGAAACATTCGTAAAAATTTATAGACAAGTTTGTAAGTTTATAGGGCACTTACCCTGAGTATTATTAAACCCTAGCACAAATGTACTGTATTGGAAATAAATAAAAACTTCCGTTTTTTTTCTCTGCCAGTTTTCCGCTATTGTTCGGAAACAAAAGGAGATTGTGAATCGGTTGATAGAGCAGCGGAACCAGGAGGTTCAGAAAATCCATCCAGGGTTGACCTGCTTCAAGGAGGGCGTCAGGGGAATTCCTGTGGAAGCTATACCTGGTATCAGAGAGACTGGTAAGGATCATGTTTAAAATCACAAGAATCTGATCGTCACTGTCTGACATATTTCAAAAAAATCAGGTAGATTTTTGTTGTTCTGAAATATAGTATTTTTGTATCAGAACAGTGAAATTTCCATGGAAAGATGTTATTGTTGTAATAAGTTGTAACGGGATTGTTTTGAATCGCCATTCGTTACTGATGCGTGTTGTCAGGTTGGCGCCCTGCCGCCAGAACAACCCGTGTAAGTCGCGTCTCTTCAGAGCCCAATGATCCTGACACGCTGGGCCAGGCTCTGAGTGGCGTCTACAACGCTGTCAAGAACCAGTCTCATGCCTGGCCGTTCCTCAAACCAGTCGATAAGAATGACGTCCCTGACTACTATCACCACATCAAGTACCCCATGGGTGCGTCTTTTTTGTCTACTCTTGATCTCCCGCCCCTACAAAAAAATTCAAGGAAAATAAAGGAATCAACTTCAGTATTTGGGAGAGTTGAGACACTCCCACTTTGGATATGTTGTAAAGGCAAAAGCCTGAGTAGCTCTAGCATGTTTTTAATAGTCACTCACCATTGTGTTGCTGACCAGTTAGAGCGAATATGGCGGGCCGCTCTGATAGAATATATTAGAATAATTCTTTCTTTATTCCAATTACGAGATGAGCATTAATAAGAAACCCATTATCTTGTATACTCCAGTTCCTTGGACTGATATCATTGAAAAATGTGACAGACCACTCTGAAGCTGCCTCTATATTTCCCTGTATTTTGTTTCCAGATCTTAAGACTATGGGTGAGCGACTGCGGAACGGATATTACCACACACGTCGCCTGTTCATCGCGGACATGACTCGCATCTTTACCAACTGTCGCGTCTACAATTCGCCCGACACGGAGTACTATCGCTGTGCCAACAACCTCGAGAAGTACTTCCAGACACGCATGCGCGAAATAGGTCTCTGGGATAAGTGAACTACCCCACCGTCTCTTTATGTCTCTCTCCTCTTTTATCTAAAGATAGAAATGATAAATTCTAATTGTCATATCTTAATCTCTGGATCGTTGTTAATTGTTATTTATCATCCTCATCTGATGATGAAAAGTGAACGAAAGATTCTTCGCTTTATCCCACTCTGAAAATGTATTGCATATTTAGATAGGTGGTAGTGGTCTACTATGAGACCAGTAGCAGGGCGTGGCTAAAATGCCATCTTTTCTATTATCTCTCGTGAATTGTCTCTTCATTTGTTGAGGTCAGTTGTCTTTAGCTTTAAATATTTTTGAGCTATTTAATGCCGTGCCTAACTACCTACCTATAGTTTATGTTAAGTAAGTAGGCGCGCTTGTCTTTCATATAATGTGGGGCAGGAGTGTACTGGATGAACGCTATATCAAAAACTGTAAATAGAAATGTAAATAGTAGCACTACATGAAGGTGTACCTTCGTAAGTAGGTACCTAGGCCAACCATTTAGCTACTTACGAACCCACCGGGATTATTTTTTTAGGCGTGAACCTGATTCAAAGTGTGATATTTTTTTTTAAGATTAGAAAGTCTGTTATGTCTGTGTACCTATGGACTCCTTTCCTTTCGTGCCTATTTTACTTTTATATTAGTCATTAGCGGTTTCCCTGAAACTGTCAGTCTAAGTAGGTAAGTAGGAAAGTAGTCTAAACTTGAACCATAGTTGGACGAGATACAAGACCGCTGATTCACCGTTTGATATAATGGGGAAGTGTGCTTTGAAAATGAAACTTTTCAAAATTGGGAGGGAAATGTAATAGTTCTCAAATCTCCCTGAAGAGGGCGCATGGAGCGGACCGTCTTGTTTGTTTTCTGTTGGGTCAAAATTGGAGCGAGTATTTCGGGATTTTTTATGAACTGAATAATTTTTGTAAGTACCTCATATATCAGCTTATTTTATCTTTACCTCACTGTACAATAGCTCACCTGTCTGTGGTCACTGGTGGTGCCAGTCCTTCTGAAGGCTTAGACACACCGCCTTTTGAAAAGGTTAACCAAGCACGACCGTTGCAGGGTTTGTGGACCTTTGTCCCCAAGTATTTTGCCGGAGACACTACTTAGGGCATCCTTAGAACAGAATTTATCAGCCTACTTTCCTACCTACCTAAAACGCTAGTTAAATGTATCATATACCCAGCCAGTAACCGATCAGCCTCCTTGTAAGCTCGTAAGTTCCTGCTCCTTGAGATCTATATGAATCCAGGGGGAAGACATTGACAGTGAGGGTTTCCGGCCACATCAAGCCTAGTGCCTCGTTTGGTTTGCTACCTACTTGTGTAGGGGGTGGGTTGCGTGGGTAAGGTTATTCAAGTGGAAAAGGTCAGATGTCTCATATTTCTGTCAGGTCATAGAAAGGGGGTTGTTTTCCTTCTGAGCAAATTAATAAATTCTTAGTTTCATTGTACCTACTTACTTACCTAAGCGATCGTCCTGCCATGAACATAATTCTTTATGTCAGTGTGACAGTCTCTAAGGTTAGAAATTTTATTCCCAAAGCTCTCAATACCTCCGTCCTTCTCCCCTTATTTCTGCCTGACACGAGTCCTGCCATTACTTTTCAGAGAACTGTGCGAAGGTACCATCCCGCAGCTAGTGTAGACCTGGGTCGAATAGGTTGGCTAAACTCAGTGCAATGCTATACAAAGTTAACCTGGCCGCAATTTGGTAGTGCTGCCAGCTGAGCGCTATAGATAGGTACCTACTTCTTAAAATGATCGAGTTGCTGGGCCTGTTCCCCCACAGCGTGATAGTTGTTCCCAGAATTAGTGACCGACAAGTGGCCCCTCGGGGGAATGCCGATGATGCAGAATAATTTGCGAGGTAATACCTCTCTAATAAGAGACAGCAATGCCGATGAACGCTAATGTAGGTTAAATGACCTCCGCGGCTCCCCCCTCTTTTGGGTGTAAGGGCGCTAAGATCGACTTCGCGTGAGACCTTGGTTTGGAATTTCGTGGTTTCTTACATGACTAGAGGAATATTCCAGATAATTGATTTTATCACGCACCCATCTTTGATGAATTTTTCACCGCGAATAGACCAACCCCAGTCTTTCGGTGGGATCAAGGGTCGTTGACACTGAATTTCAGCCTATACGCCTGCCAGACGTTCTCTCCTTGGAAATAGAGCTCTGTAAACAGGGCATTATTTATGCTGCATTGAGGAAAATTTTGAGGTCAAGCCAGTGGGGGAAAATATTGCCTATAAGGGTGCGTCCCACCATGCTCTGTTAAAATTAAAATGGAGATTTACCATGTTAAATTTAAATTAAAAGTTAAATTTAACATGGTAAACATAGGACAAAAACTCCAGTTTAATTTTAACTGGGCATGGTGGGACGCACCCTTAGTTATTCAGCAGTGCCCCCATAAGTAACTGGAGGAAAGATGTGGGTGGGTAGGTACCGGTTATTTCGGGATTAGCGTGACCGTGATATAGTTATCGTTACAGCTTGAGGCCATTTGTCACATATTCCCCCCCCCCCCCCCCCCCCCCGCGTCCTTGTGGAATCCCCGGAATTGACGTTCCATGCACGTACCAATTTACCTAGAACGGGTGCGGGAAGACGGAAATCCAATATGCAGATTAACCTTCCTCCTCTCTCTCTACTTACTTATCCTGTACTGTGGCACTGATAGTATATTGTATCTCAACCACTAGTTCTCACCGAATAGACACAAGATTCCAGTGCCATTTTCCCACTCCACTTTGTAGAAACGGAGATAACCATGGCGTGTTATCGTCAGAGGAACGATGAACGAATGCCGTTGGAAGCTGGCTACGTACAATAGTTTTATTTGAACCACTTTGTCCTATTACCTACTCTACTCGATGTACCAATTTTTTACCGTTTTTTTTTTGGACCAGTGAGAACCTGAACGAACGCGGTTTTGGAGAAATATTGGCTTGCTTTTCCGCTCTATGGGGACTGGGGAGTAGTTGGGTATAGGTAGGAAGGACAAAGGCAGGTAGTGATTGTTTTACCGACCGGAAGTTACGTAATGGCCCAGTAAGTCGATACCTTTGACCAGTCAAAAACCAGACCTCTGCCAATCCAGTGAGAAAAGCCTCCTGTTATTTCCGGTCCCGTTGTGTCTGTTTCACCTCCTGGCGGCTTGTCGCCGAACTCACATTGATTGTTTAAGCGGGCCTTGGCTTGGCGGGAACACACCGACGTCGTAGAGGTGCCCACTGACCAGTTGTGTCACTCGCCACATGATCCTCACACGTGCTAGGAGTTACAACTTACTCCGTTTCCCTTGTCTACTTGTTGCTATTAAGCAGATGCATAGAAATTAGAACTTGCATCCTGTAGCTTCATAAAGCTTGTTCGTGAGTCGCCACTTTGCCCGTGTTCCCCTGCCAGGTAGGTATCTACTTAAGCATAAGTTGCAAGACGTATCTGTCGCCATGGGCCCCCTGATGGCCTTCTGAGGAACTAACTATACATTGATTAATTGCAGCTGGCGTGGTGTGTGTCCCCATGCCCCCCACATGTGCTCTGGCCTCCTCCAGTGTTACACGCCTATGGGGTCATCCCTGCACCCCCCGGAACCTCCCTCGCTGTACGCCAATGAAGCCACCTGTAAGCAGCTCATGCCTCTGCTCTCAACGAAGCTTTCTCAAGGCGCCCCCGTCCTGGTGCTAACTGCGTGCTATGTCGGTTCTTTGGTGGTGCTTCGACTGTTAGCTTCCCTCTCCTATGCAGCTTCACAACAGGGTCCAGCCATGCAACGGGACCCCGGAAAAAGGTAAACAATTTAACCACCCTATTTCACGCTCAATTTTTTTTTGCACCAAGAGAACTGACAAATTATACGTTAACATTTTTCTTGATTCGATTTTTGTATGCTGGCCCGACAGTTGTCCGAAAAGCGAACTTCTCTAATTGATCGGCATCGTGTTGCCCGGTGAACGCCAGCTGCGTCTCCGGAAAATGTCGAATTCATTTGGGCATTTTTTGTCATTTTTTAGATGGGGAGGGAAAGGAGAAGAAGTCAGGCACACAGTACGAGTTGGTAATGCAGGCCCTGCACTATGACGCTAAATGGCTGGAGGAAGTCAACCTGGGCTGCAGGGTGGGACTGTACAGGTTCAGAGGTGAACTGGGCTCCGGCAACTTCTCCAGGGTCAAGATGGGTGTCCATCAGCTTACCAAAGGTAAGGAGCTTTTCTTACAGATAATATCTCTGGTTAGTGCAGGTGTCAGTCTATCTTTTATTCTCCTCTACCCTTTACCCCAAGGCCGTACCCAGGGGGGGGTTAGGGGGGTTCGAACCCCCCCCCCCCGAAACAACTACACGGCTTTACACTAGAAAGAATTGAGTTTTGAAGGAGAAAATATAGTTTTGTGCTACTTAGGTACCTAACCCCCCCCCCCCCCCCCCCCCCGAAATATTTTCCTGGGTACGGCCTTGCTTGATTTAAATAATAGGTTTTTTATCTTATACATCCAGCTCCATACTGACCAGGGTGCCCAAGGTAGAGGTAGGACACCACTGGATATTGATTTTCTACCATTATCAGAGATGGTATTGCATCAATTAACCACGGATGGTTATTGAGACCCACTATAGACATCCATGCTTGCAACAGAAAATCTGCGCTACCGGGATTCGAACCCGGGACCCTCCGATTACAAGTCCTGTATTTGACCACAAGACCACGGAGGGGCGCTAAATAATAGTTCTGTGGAGTGGATGACGAGGTATTTGCGTGTAAGCACAAATGGGGAAATTTTCGAAAAAGGCTCTGTCGCCACAGCTGAAGTCTGACAGCGGGTTTAATCAAGAAACTCGCGAGTCACCTTTTAACCGAGATTAAACTGTTAACCTAGTTTGGAGGGATCCAGGACTAAAGACCTAAGTAACAGGACGATAAATCATCTCCATTTATTCCTTAGAAATAGGTATTTTCTTCTCTACCGGCTGTTTATTAAATTTGCGTACGTTACGTTATCTACAGGTATTGATCACCCCTTCAATGAAAGATCGTAAGCATCTAGCGGTCTAGTGTCACTTTGATGGCTTCCATAAACCTTTATGTAAACAGTCAACACATTGTGAGTCGTGTGCCACAACACCCTATCGTCTCTTTCTAGTTTCAGCTAGCCCTAAGCATGACTGTGTCAATAGGTCAGTCGAGCTACTTTTTTCTGCGTCTTTTCTACGTAATTGTCGCTGCTTGGCTTTCATTTGCAATTTAAACCAATACCATTTTTCTCGGTTGCCAGCCTTGTGACATTCATTTTTAGGATGTTCTAGGGCAGGCACTTTTTCTCTAAAAGTGAGGCTCTCTACGCATCCGACCCCACTGGCACTGAAAACATTTTAAAAACAAGGTTAGGGTTGAGAGGAGGGGGCAATCCCAACAAATGAACCATTATAAGAATAGCTACCCTTTGTGTGCTGTTAGGCTTGGTAGGATCTCGTACATACGATATTCCTGTGGCAGCAATGAGGAATTCAGTCAGGAAAGCGGAAAGTGACCCCTCAAGCGGAAGGTTCGAAGGCCAACATGTCAGCGATGGTAAATATGTTCGGTATTAACAGTTTCCTCCCTCATTTCTCATTTACATTGCTTATTCATTTCATCCGCTTACGTTATCCTTTGTACACTTCTTTATCAGTGATCCGATTAATTACGTGCCTGACCCCAGCTCTGACGGTTATGGGGGAAGTAAAACGGATAGGTTAGGTTAGGTCGCTTCTTCGAGGGTATGGCAGAGTCGTTACAAAATAGCTTTCACGGTTCCATGCTTTCGAATGACAGGCGAGCTAGTCTAGCACGTTGTAACGCCAGAACGACATTATCTAGGGTACCATTCTCAAAATAGGTCCTGACTGGAGCTGCTTGGATTCAAAAACATCTCCGCTCTGTGTTGAAACAATTTAAACCAATGTAAATAGCGCCGTCTAGTGAGTAGTGAATTGTAGTGATGGCGTCATGCGAGATTGGGTGATGAGCAGAGTTGATGTGGTAATATTGGTTAGTTAAGGTCCCATGGCCCATCCGCTGACCTTCATTCAACAGTCTCTATACCACATGCATGGAGATTCGAATTGATCTATTTTTGGTTATCAGAACGATAACTAGAGCCGAGTCTTCATCAGCGAAAGAGCCACGATCTGGGGGAAGCGCTACTGTCGAAGTTGTGATGTCTTGAGATTAGTTGAGAAGGGATCGAGGGAATTTAAGTTCTTTTTCTGTATATCTCCCCTATGAGTTAGAAACTGAGGGTTTTATGGCACTTTTATATAGGTAGTGTTAAAAGTATTAGCAGGTGCCTATATAGGTTTTCTCATCCATTGGCGGAAGTGGAAACTTGTGATATCGATAAAACGACCAGGGCAGACGTTAGTGATGAAATTCTGCGGTGAACTCCCCAGCCATCGAGTAAACGATGGGGACCTTCAGTTTTAAGTGGGTTCCGAACCACCACAGTGACCTGGCTCTCACTGCTCCTCAAAAGTCGACCATTTTAGTCCACTCGGCTAACAAGGCCTAACAGTCGATGGTAACTGATATGTACCTTTTATGGTTGCAGAAAATGTGGCAATCAAGATGGTGGACAAGGGGAAGCTGGATGAGAAAACGAGACGGATGTTAAATCAGGAGATAGCCGCCTTGGAGAGGGTGCACCACCCGAATATCATTAGACTGTACGAGGTGCTGGAAACCTACAGCAAGGTAACTTAAGGGCCACCATACATTCGCTATTTTTTTACGTTCCGATTTCAAACATTCTGAGAAAACTGTTGGATATTTAAATATTCTGAAATATAATATGTCTTTTTAACGTCATTACTCATGAGGCTGTGTTGTGATTTTACGATCGATTGATTTCTGTCACAAACAAACAAATTGTCTAAAATTAACCCATCGTGAAATCACAACATAGCCTCATGAGTAAAAAAGACATATTATATTTCTGAATATTTAAATATCCAATAGTTTTCTCGCAAAGTTTATTAAAAAAATAGCGAATATATGGTGGCTCTTAATGGCATCTTTCCGAGGAAATAACTGGATATTTTATGTTTAAGAAGAAACGTAGAAGATAGATTAGGTGGAAAGATGTCGTTTGAAGCCTTTCTAGTTCGACTAACTTTTATGCTACCTCTGGGTTCCAGTTGCACCCAATCCAGTTTCGACAGACCACGTGGTTCGGAGGGTTGGGGAGGCTTTAGGTTGGGTTTAAAAACGAAAAACATTTTCCTATTTCAGATCTACTTGGCAATGGAGTATGCGAGAGGTGGGGAATTGTTTCATAAAGTCACAACTACAGGCCACTATGAGGAGCCAATGGCCAGGCTTATATTCGCACAGCTGTGCTCGGCCGTACACCACTTGGTATGTTTTAAAAGAGAATTTTTATTACTAAGTTATAATTCGAGCAGAATTTTGAAAAACTGGAACCAGTTTCAAAGGTTTTCCGCTTTCTGTTAGAACTACATCACAGCCGCCATAGCGAAATAATTCCTCAAAAGAAATTGGCGTCTCCCATTCGTTTTTGGTGATTTACGGAGGAAATGTAGCGATGTTTGAGACTCCTAATAGATCCGTAACTGGCGAGAGGCTTTAGTGATTATAGCTCCCCATTGTATTGTATGTATTCCTTTCCCGCTTTTTCCTAACCCCTTGAATCCTCCTTGATCAAATGGTGACACAATGGATTTTATTTTCAGCACGAAAAGTTAATTATCCACAGAGACATCAAGGCTGAAAATGTGTTCCTGTCTACACCGGGTAAAGTCAAACTCGGCGACTTTGGGTTCAGTGCTCAGCTTACCAAAGGTAAAATTCAAATTCTGTCCGACCATCTTCAAGCAGAAAACCACTAGCAGACGAACGGACGAACCAGACTCATAACACTGGACACAGTTTGTGTATTGTATCCTTGTAAGCATTGTTTTCATTTTGTTTTTCAGGGCCTTCGGAGCCACTAAATATGTTCTGCGGGTCTCCGCCCTATGCTGCCCCTGAGCTGTTTCGTGATGAGAGTTATGTGGGGGGCCCCGTGGATGTTTGGGCCTTGGGGGTCCTTCTGTACTTCATGCTGGTAGGGCGGATGCCCTTCAGGGGCCACAATGTGCCTGCTATTAAAGCTCACATTCTCACGGGCACCTATATCCTACCGAGGTACCTTTCGAGGGAAGTCACTCACTTGATAGGTATGACATATTTATGCTATTTTGTAAGTAGTTCGCCTAGGGCTCCCCTACTGTCAGTTTCGATCTTACCCAACTGTCTTAGGTAATGTACATTCTGCTCAACTGATTATGTTGGTAATATGCATTGTCCAATTGTCGTGGCTGCAGACTAAGGGAAGTCCATGTACACGACAAAGTTCAGTTCGGAGTTTAAAAGACAGTGAAATTTGAGTGGTCTTGGGAACCTAGTGTCTTCTAGAAAAGTATTTACATTGGAAAGATTCGAAATTTATCGGTTTGAGGGACCAGCCACCATATTCGAGATTTCCTACGACAAATTTTAGATTTCCGTCTCTTATTTCAAAAGTAAGACTATTTGTGACGTACCCGATGGAGGTGGGTCCTCACCACATATGATGGAAATGTGCTGCCACTTGTTGGTTGAATATTTCTTCTAAGTATGTATTTTATTTTTGATTCGAATTCTTTCACGCTATGTTGGTAACTGAGTTTCGCTTGGCTTGTTTCAGAGAAAATTTTAAATCAAACACCAAGTGACCGGCCAACAGTGAGTGAGCTCCTGGCCTCTGATTGGTTAGAAGGCGTGCCCCCCACGCCGCCAACTTTGATGGATCAAAGTTACGTTTTGCAGCCCACTGTGGCCCCCTACAAACCTCCCACCGAACCTGCCGCTGAACTCAACTTCTCACAAGTAGAGAAAACTGCCCGTGAAAGGTGAGCCAAAGTAATGCCTTGCCTTGAGAAGAAATGTCATATGGATTTTCCCACGTTTTATGTACCTACTTCGGACTGCATTACAGTATTGCGGCCTTTCCTGATTCGAAAGTGAACATTTTTCTTTGCGGAAGCCAAATAGCAGTTCGAGGTACCACCAGAAAATTTGGTGGGTGGGGGTGGGGGACCTACCCAGTGCACTGCCACTGCAACACAGAAGATCACTACTTCTCCTTAAAACAACTCAGTAGTATTCCAATGAGGGTGCGTCGTGAGTCGGTTAACAGCTAAACCTCAGTTAAATTCTGTTTTTACCGTGCATTAAGAGGACACTATACCTGACGATGCATTTTTTGCCGCCCATAAGATTAACATTGCGAGCGGCGATTCATTTTCAAGGTTCACCCTTGGTTGGAAAGACACAATATTTTGCCTGTAGGTACCTAGCCCTAACAATGTTGTGCAACTGTTTTGCAAATGCTAGCATCGCATACCGCAAAAATGCATCGTCAGGTATAGCGGACTCTTAATTGGAATTTAACTGGAGTTTAGCGTTAACCGAGTATGGTGGGACGCACCCTTTGTATATCAATTTTGTTTCTAGATTAGAGGGGCTGGGAATCAGCGGGGCCCTGCTGGCAGCCCATGCTGGTCAAGGATCACGGAGCCACGTGATTGGCTGTTACCGAATCGTGGTGCACCGCGTGGAGCGGCAGCTTTGCTCGTTTGCGGACCCTGCGGAGCGTCTGTCGCCTGCGGGGGACGCAGCAGAGCAGCCTGCAGCAGCGCGCGCCCTCTGCGGTGCTGACACTGGATGCTGGGGAAAGCGTCGTCGCAGGGCGAACACTACTCGCACCTGTACTCTTCTCTGAGTCACAGTCCAAGCGCGGGAGCAAAGAAGACCTACTCGTTTATATCTGAAATTTATGAAATGGCGTGTGAAGCAAGAACTTATTTGTTGTGTTTCCATTTGTGTTGGTTTTGGCACCTAGACTGGTGCAACTGGTGCCTACGGACATAAAATTGCTCCCGTGCACCGTGACTCAAGCGACTTCTCATCCTAATTAATCTCGGAAATAATTTATTGAATATGGATGTCTTTTTATTTCTTGTGTGTAATTATTTGCTAATCTGTCGTCCTTGATCCTACCGACTTATTTTAAATGATACGTTTTGTACGCACATTACGAGTCACATGTCCTAGTAACTTCATACATGTCAGTTTTTGCCTCTAAGTTTTACATTCTTTATTTTCAAATTTTTTGGTATTTGCGAGGCAATTTTAGGAATTACGAGGGTAGGTACATTAGAGCCTACTTATGAATGCTGCAAGTAGCCGTTGTCATTGTTATACCTAGGTACCTACTGCTAATGCAAGATTCTTCACAATTATTCGTAAATAAGGAGGTATCGGCCGACTAACCTTAATTTTCGTATATCGATGGTATCCTGTTATGAACGCTGAGCGTTGTCCCTAGAACTATACCTACAATTGTTTTGAAGTTTGAGCTTGTAGTCATGTATAGATGAATACCTAGTTTAAATTTTCCCACCTACATAGATAGGTACGTACCTTGGAGATTCGTCTCCTAATCTGACCACGACTTTGTAATCTGCTACCTGATTATGTAGAGCTACAGCAGGTTAGAGTACATACAAGTAGGTACATAGTTATTATGTATTAATTGTAAGTTTTGTAAGTGCCAGTCAAGGGTTCATTGTAGGTATCCGTATTTTAATTTCGAAGTACAGTTAATGGTCCGTGATGGTGCGTGCCATCCTATATCTTTTAGATACTGACCTAGATAACAAGATATAACTTCAAGTAGCTACCTATCAAGAAGCTTTTTGTTCGTATATTGTAAGGAAGGATTATCCCACCTTCATATTTGTTTAATGTTGTTAACAGTAGATGTCTATAGACTTTGTTGAAATGTTTAATAAATTATTGTAGGGTCACAGCTTTTTGCGTTTTTATTTTACGAGTTTCTACATAAGTAAAGGGATAAAAAATTATTTAGAGAAATGCAGTGCTTCAAGAATTATTGTCCTTAAAAATTTGGAAAAGTGATTCGCATAACGTTTTACTAAGGCGGGAAATTTGCTACCATTCAAAAATATTGCCGCGATTCCCTTAGTCGGCCATTTTGTTTTGCTGTAGTCAATGATCTCATGGCGTCGTGGGATATGAATTTTCGTTGGAACGTTTTTATGTTTTAATGCATTATGTCGTATAGATTAATTATTTTACAAACTTTTAGTTTAATTTTAATGATTAGTAATGCTTAAAACCGACGCCATGATAAAAGTGGACTTTTCTTTGCCGCCCCCGGCCATGGGTGAAAACGTGCAGCCCAATAACATGGCTGGAGCCAACATCAGTGTTGGCATGACCAACAAGCAGTATCAGAATCCACCTCCTCGGTTTCGACAACCTTGGCGCCCTCAGCATAATAACCAGCTTCTTAACAGTCTTCCCGATGACTTTGACGGAAAAAGACTCAGGAAATCCAATATGCGGAAAACGGTGGATTACAACTGTGCCGTGGCTCGGGCGCTGCAGAACCGGGTTTGGCAGAGGGACCACAGAGACAGACACGCTTTGCAGCCGGACGTATTGTATTTACCTGATCTGTTACCTCCTCCAAGCTATCAGGATAACCCTATCAATGCTGTAACCACTCGCTTTGTGAAAACTGCCACCAATAAGATGAGATGTCCTATATTTTGTATGGCATGGACTCCTGAAGGCCGAAGGCTGGTTACCGGTGCCTCCAGTGGCGAATTCACCCTGTGGAATGGTCTTACCTTCAATTTCGAAACTATTCTTCAGGTAATATGTTTCTTAGGTTACGACTATGTTTGAAGCCCACCATTGTTTACCAGGTATTTCGTTTTAATAGTGGACTCAAAATTTATTGGTCCACTTTGACGTGAGTGACTTCTTACATTGAGATAATATTGCATTGTTCTTTTTTGTTACAGGCGCACGATAGTCCGGTACGATCGATGGTGTGGAGTCACAACGATGGATGGATGATTACCGGAGACCACGCGGGCTACTGTAAATACTGGCAGTCCAACATGAACAACGTTAAAATGTTCCAGGCTCACAAGGAAGCCATCCGAGGCCTCAGGTATCTACTAATATTCCTTCTTTGTATTATTATAAACAAAAACCTTCTTGTCCTTATCGACCATCCGTGGGATACAGGGTGAATAGTATGAACGGGTTGCCGGGGCTCATTCAGGTTGTCAGGACCAGGGATAGACAATATAGCGCGTAGGGAAATGTCACCACAAGGTTCGTTCATTCCCTGTGTCTCGTTAGAACTCAAAGAAGGGTTTCCTGCGATGGCTGAGTTAAGCTTAAAATGCTAATTTTGTGAGCGTGATTTGACGTCATAGGGATCCTCCTTCATTTCGTAACGAGATATCGTCTAGGAGTTACTGCCCTTGAATGTACCCGACGTTGGTGGACATCAAATGGTCAAGGGGGTGTTGAATCAGTACTTGCGTGAAATTGCTCTTGGGCCCTAGCTACCATCATGAAATAAAATAAAAGCAACCTTTCCAATATCCGCAAGTAGAAGGGGAATAGAGAGATAGTAAAAGGAGGTTACGTAGGGCAAGGCGTCTTCATCCACGTCTTCCTCAAATAAATACACGTTTACAACCTTCCTATATCCTGATAACATAAGCTGGACATGTAGCATGGAGTGGGATGCATAAAATTGAGCATTATCATTGCTTTGATTTGTAACACCTAACTATATCGTTTTTGATGGAAATAAAGTCGCGGCAGTTTGTCGTCACCTATCTAACGTTAAACGTAAGCCAGAAATTTCATTGTTCACTGATAATGCAATAAAACTTTCAATAATTGCATTCAGTTTTTTCTTTTTTGCAAAAGATAAATAAACGCTCCCCCATTTCTAACCTTTATCAACGTGATTATGTAAGTCAAATAATGTAGGTAAGTTACGTATGGACAATACAGCTGTAGGCCGCTGCCGCTGGATTGATACTAAGGAGACGTGCACAACTTACGGGACATTACAAAATGGACACAACTTAGAAAGGGCTTCTGTCCTAACCCTAAGAGTTTCAGAAATTTGATAGCTGTCTGTGTTCAACATGGACCCTAAAGAATACAACATAATACTTAGCAGGCAATAAAAGTTGTCTGTACTTCGGAACTACTATCTTCTTTCGGTGACTGTTCAAGTTTCCAGTTAGCGCCTCACCCTGGAGTCTCGAACAGGCACCAAGTCCTCCATGGAACATACTTTTATTTCTGGTTGTGGTATTTTTTATTGTTTTATTAGTTAGCTGATTACTCATTTTTTTGGTGCTTTCCCGTTAGGCTTTGCAGTTTTTTCATGCTTTCCGACTATTTTAATTTTACAATCCTGTGATTTTTGTCAACAAAAAATACACTGTCAAAAATTACTCGATCGTAAAATTACAACCAAAACTAGTTTGTGAAGTTATGAAGACATATTTCGGATCCCCAAAAAAATGTCTTTAAAGAACGCCAACAGACAGCACATGACAGAGGTATGATCACCTTATTGGTAGTGTACAAATTGATCAATGTTCAAGTTTCCAGTAAGCTGTGAGTTAAGCGCGACTTGGGGACTCTGGCGGTTTATTTCCGTTCTGAAAGCACCAAATTAACACCAAGCGGTGCGGAAAGATAGCACTGAAAGCTGGTGCCATAACGGTGTTATTTTGGTGTAAGTAAGGTGTTAAATAGCGGGAATAGTCCAACTGGAGGCTTGAATAGCATGATTGTCTGCACGTGCCCAGTCTGTACCAATAGCACACAGAAGTTTTGTGATGCAGGTACCTTTCAGTTGTGATTCATTTTTTATATAAATAAATGTTGCAGCTGTAGTTGGATGGTGTTATGTTTTGTTGTCCATTTAGCTTCAGTCCGACGGACGGGAAGATAGTTTCATGTTCTGACGATGGCACGCTTCGCATATGGGACTTCCAGACATGTCAGGAGGAGCGCGTACTGAGAGGTAAGAAGTCACCACTCTCACACGTGTTATAGAACATTCCATAAAAATTTTTAATTAGCTTTTGGTAAGTGCCAAAGTATTCTAAAAAATAAGCTAAATTCGTCAGAAAACCGCTTCCCAATCGCTGAAGGTATCGATTCTGAATGATACTGCGTGCACGGCCAGTTTATTTTTACAGATTGTAGCCAATGTCTTAACCCTAGGATTAATGAAGAAATGAAGTGGTCATGCACCAGTGACATTCAGTATCAGTTGGCAAAGAAGAGGGAAATTGCTGTGTCGAATACAAATGGGGCAGTATGGCACTTCTCGCAAGCTAGCCTTTGCATACGTATGTAGGTTTAAATAAAAGTGCCATCTTGGTAGTTAGTAGCCGAGTGGGTCAGTTCCCATAAAATTAATTCCGAAACCTTGTGACGTAATTTAAAAAAAAAACTATTGAGCCAATGAGAATGATGATTTTTGCAATAAAGGATTTCTCTTCTAAACTACCCCTTAGCAGCATAGCTCAAACCTACCTATTTTGAGGAATAGAAGTACCTGCCTAGATGCAGGAAAGTGGAAAGGATTGCTGAAAGTAGGCAGTTTGGTGCCTACCTATAGTATGAGACGGAAAGATTAGGTGTCGTTTGTTTCTTACAGGGCATGGGTCAGACGTGAAGTGCTGTGGCTGGCATCCATACCTCGGGCTCATCGCGTCTGGCAGTAAAGACAACCAACAGCCCATCAAGCTATGGGACCCTAAATCTGGAACCTCACTAGCCACGCTCCATGCCCACAAATCCACGGTAAAGAAATATTCACCTTATGCAAAGTATAAGTAGAAGAATAAGAAAAAGCAATGTGTATTGCGCCGGTGAAACTTGCCAATTGCTTAAATACCTATGTTCTGAAATATAATACGTCTTTTAGCATCAGAAGTTAGTTGGCTAAGTTGTGATTTTTGCCCCTGAAAAGTTATCCAAAATTACTTCTTGGGTTCTGACGTTAAAAAGGCATATTACATTTAATATGCGAGAACCGATAGGAAATACTTAATAGTTTCCTAAAAAATTTGAAAGAAAAATCATTCTGCTGCTACGTGTCCTGCCTGGTGAAAAACATTATGTATAACAAATTCAACTGTTTTTTTGGGCAGGTGATGGACCTGAAATGGAACCGCAATGGGAACTGGTTTATAACGGCTAGCCGAGACCATTTCCTCAAGCTGTTTGATATCCGTCAGCTGAGTCATCCTGTGCAGACGTTTCGCGGACACAAGAAAGAAGCTTCCTGTATCGCTTGGCATCCTCACCATGAAGGGCTGCTGGCCTCAGGGGGCTCTGACGGTGCTATACTCTTCTGGCATGTGGGGTACGTGTACACATAGACCTGTAAAACATTCTTGTGCCCCTTGTTTGTATCCTCCATGAACTTGAGACTCGTAACTTGTATTTGTTAATGGAGACAAGGGGTGTTCTGTATATTCTGTATATATCTGTATATTGTGTTCTTTGCGGCCTCCGTTTCAGGTTATAGCCTAATGACACGTTGTTTGTTCAGGGCGGATAAGGAGGTGGGGTCTATTGACGCGGCTCATGACAGCATCGTATGGACATTAGACTGGCACCCTCTGGGTCATATTCTTTGCTCAGGCAGCAACGACCATACCTCCAAATTCTGGACCAGAAACCGGCCGGGAGATAAAATGAGAGATCGATACAATCTCAATCTGGGCGTACAGGGGTCTTCTAACGATGACGGTGACATCCGTAAGTAATTAGTTTCTGACACAGGAAATAATAATAGGAAGGTAGATAAAATAGTGACTGGTGTCTGGCTTTACCACACCCCTCCCTAGATCCTGCTACTGAAGTGAACAAGTAGGTACCTAATTGGCAAGTTCAAATTATAGACGAGGAGGCAATCATTCCCGGAATGGCTCCCGAAGACCGGGTGGACGTCGCTGTCTCCGGTACCGCGGACGCTAGCGCGTTCGCCTTCAGGAACACGACCGCAGACGCCGTCCCCATCCCCGGCCTTGAAGAATCTGACGCGGCCAGTAAGAGGAAGGACCTGGCAGCAGCTAAGAAGCAACCCTACTCCAAACCTATTCCGAAGAACTTTGTCGCCTCTTGGAACGAAACTATTGCAGTGGATGAAGGTAATTTTTTTATTTTCTTAGAAAATGAATGGTTGGTCATATTTCCCATTCTTACGCCGGAGTATGAACCATTCATTTTTTGGCCGTCCTCCCTTGCGAAACCTAAGAGATACCTAGGTACCAATCCTAAAACCAAATATGTGCCTAGTCACATTTCAGAGAATCATGGTGTGCGATTGCCCTCGGTTTTATAACTGTGTTTGGTTTTTCAGAAGAGGAAGAAGCGTTAGAAGGCTATGGGACGGAGTCAGTGCTAGACCCCATCAATGTTATTGTCACGAAACTGATTGAAGCCCAGCCTGGAGTCAAACGCATTGAGGAAGTCACTCCCAACGGGATCATAGCCTTCGGAAAAATCATTCCAGTCAAAGGTAGGTCTTATGAAAGAAGACACATACAGCTTTAGAGAGGGGCTTTATACTGTAAGGTTCCTTATCAGTTTGATAAATTCTGGGCGAGTAACCCTAATGGAAAAAATCTCCAGAGAGCAAAAAACTCATAATTTTATTGTGAGCCATCAAACTGAACTGGAAGGTTGTGTATACTCTAGTTGACTTTCATCCACGTGCTATCCCGGTGCCCGTTTTTATTTTGTAGCGGGGTCCAGGCTGCAGCGTAAAATCCGTCAGGGCTCTGAGAGTCTCCTTAAGTATCTGACATCAGGACATGTGGCCGAGCTGAGGGACCTGCCCGGCTTCCCCGAGTTAGCTCAACTCCACGAGGAGTCTGACTCTGATACGGTGTACAGCGAGGAGGGGCGGGGCCCCACGCCCAGCCGTGCCGACATGGGCATTGATAAACTCGATCTGGGCGATTTTCTTCAGCCCTTTACCGGGGTAAGCAACAAAAAGGGTGGTTAAGGCACTTTCAAGTGACTGGCTAGAATTAAAGTAAAATAAAAGGTGGAATATTCGAACTAGAAGTGACCATGTTGGCATTAGTTTTGCTTCACATTCCTTAAATTTTTGGAAAATGATTTAATCCAAGTAAATATCATAGACCAGTGACTTCAACGAGTGATAGTTTACTATCTTTGTGTACAGTTAAAAGAAGTGGACCTGGATGACGTGCCTTATCGAGACAAGGAGGGCCGCGAACCCCCGCGCGGCTTCGGCAACGATCGCGACAGACGGGTGAGCACTTATATCACAGAGTACAGTAAATTCTTACTACTTATGGCTTAAATATTTCTGCCTCGGCGAACCTCCCTCCCTCTACTGGTACTATGCTTATGTAGACAAACAGGAGAAGAGAAATAAAACTCATAGTGGCATTCGCCACCTGTTATTATGATTTGCTGGTTACAGGATGATGACCGTTGGGATGATGACGATAGAGGCCGTCGGAGGGACCGGGATGACCGGGACAGAGATCGAGATCGCGACCGGGACCGGGACCGAGACTTCCGTGGCCGACGGGACTGGGACAGGGACGACGGCCCCCCCAACTCTAACATGATGCCTGGGATGGGTCCTGGTCCCATGGGCCCCATGGGTCCGATGGGAAATTTCATGGGACCTATGGGCCCAATGGGACCCAACATGATGGGCCCTGGTTTCATGAACCCCAACATGATGGGAAACTTTGGTCCGATGGGACCCATGGGCCCCATGGGAATGGGCATGGGGCCGATGGGAATGGGAATGGGACCCAACTTTGGAAATTTCCCCAACATGATGGGACCCATGGGGCCTATGATGGGTCCTGGTGGTCCCGGGGGTCCCGGCAACAACTTTGGCGGTCAGCAGAGAAGAAACGACGACTCGGAGGATGATATGGACCGAGATCATGACAGAGACCGGGACCGTGATGAACGGTGGGGGAACAACGAGAGCAGAAAGCGCCCGTTCAATGACGATGACGAAGATGACATGGATGAGTGGGGGGACAGAGGAGACAGGGGGCGCGGTTTTCGGGGTAGAGGGAACCGTAGACCAGGGGGGCGAGGCAGAGGCGGGGGAGGGGGAGGGGGGAGAGGGCGCGGCCGTGGCGGCCGTTACAATAACAATTAACGAGTCCAGCCATTTAACAGTGAGTTGAAGCTTACACAGAGCACGGAAGACACATTACTCGTTCCTTACACGTCAGTCTTGGTGTTTGGTTCGCCAATGGGTTATTTGGAAAATTATGGATAAGTGTTTTTGTCCTCCAGTAATTAAAATTATGTAATAATTTTAAGTGGTCCCTCATATTAATTAATTAGTTAGAATTAATGAGTTTAAGTACATTCCAGTTCCAACAAGGAGAGTGTTTACAAAATGGCTGGATTCTAGCAGATTCTTTTTACTACCCACCCTAACCCTAAGCACCCTTAGCACAGTTAAAATAAACTTGCTCTATGAGGGATTCCAGATTTTGAGCAGTCATTGGCCGAAAGAAATAATTGGAATCGAACCAAAATTTAAGTTTGAATTTTGTTTTAATCCACAGTCGAAAAATGGTTTCACTTTTGGTAAGTACTTAAAAATACATTTTGTCCTTCATTAAGAAATAAAAGTAAAAATAGTGCCTCTCAGTGGCCGAGTGGTCAAGGGGTCCGCTTTGTGCCCTGAGAGGTCTAGGTTCGAATCCCGGCGTAACGAAAAAATTTTCCACTTACGATATGGATGTATTGGCTTCGGCCCAAAATCTAACAAACCAACTCATCGGCGCATATATTCTCTGAACGTCACGCGTACATATCCACTCAAGTAGATACCGTTCAACAACTTAGTTGGAATTCTTTAGTGATGCATTGAACAACTGTTCCTACACCACTTTCAATCTTTTTTCTTTGTTGCTAAAAGGCCCCCCTAAAAAAAACTGCTAAACGCGAGAAAGTCAAAACCAATATTAAGTACCAATTATTTATTCGTTGTAAATTCAGAATCTATTGAAGCCAAGCCTGCTTACATTTTCTAGTACACAATTTATTTACCTAGAATTCCTTAAGTAAAAGGAAGAAAAACTGTTCACCAAGTCCCTCTACCGTCACTTTTCGAGGTCACTAAGAATCTTCACACGCAGATTCTTTGAAAGGCTCCCAGGCTGTCTTGCTCAGGTCCGTCTCTGGAGTATCGGATCTCGTTGAGATGGTCCGAGAAACTTTTCTTCCCCCGAATATAAACCACCTCCTGCTCTTCGTCTGGCGCCACATCCTGGGAACAATAATACCTTTTATTTACCTTTCTCAGAAAACTACAGAGTATCTTTCAGTTCTGAAACATAATACTTCATTGCAGCACGCTGGTGAATTGAATCTTGCTGTTGGTGCCATGGTGCATTACCAATGCATTTACTTGGATGACTACTTGCCTGTACGGTCATTTCATGGTGAATGCTCGTCCCGTCGTCCGTGTTTTCAGCTTCAATGATCCACGCATCGCGGAGAGTTCCAATGGAACGGGACTGGATCTCCCGCAAAATAGACGAGTCCACGAAGAACGAGTAGGGCGGAGCACGACGATCCAGGACGATTCTCCCGCCGCGACCCAGGCGCCGCCGCGCCAAGATTACTGTCCGCCCGTCCGTCGTCGCTGGTTCAAAACTGCTGAAACAAAACGTGATATCAGTCTCCATTTACTATTCAGTGCAGTTTGTTTACATTTTGTCCCGTAAAGGAGGTCCAACAGTTTCCTAATAAAAAACATACCTTAGCCTTAACTCTTTCTAGCATACAGACGCTTTCTATCGGTTCACGCAAGATAAACTTACTCGTCATGCTCGTCGTGGAACTGCATAAGTGGCCCGCTGACCGGAGCCAGGTAACTACAACCCAGCTTCCGCCGGAACACGAACGGATCATTCTCCTCCTCATCCTGTTTCCTCTGCTCTGTAACCTTGGTGTGTTTCTTCTGGCGGGTGTACTTTCGCTTGGGTTGAGGCAAAGCTTGAGCACACAGCGCTTCCTCCCGCAGGACATTCCGGTATACTGTCTCGTTAAAGTCTTGAGCCCGATACCGCAAATCTAACAAATCAATATCAGCCTTCAGCAGCTCTTTTTTGTTGACCTCCCTTTGTCTGACCAACTCTAAAATTTGCACAGCCTTCTCGAGGTCCGCCTTTATCCTCAACATGCGATAGTAGGAGTTTTCGTCATTCCGCCGGTTCCGCCTCGTCACACGCTTGTCAACACGCTTCCGGAATGCTACGTACGCCTGGTTTTTGGTCAGTCTGTCTTCTGTAGGTATCGTTGGTACCAGGGGGTATTTAAGTCGTAGTCGCTTGTATAGCCAGTACTCGTAAACACATAATGTCACTATTATATCGTCCGGAAACAGTCTTTTAGCTTCATCTTGGGTGAGAACTTTCCGCGTTGAACTATTTTCGAAAGTAGCGATCATTTTCTCAAACTGGTTAATGTCTATGTGGATTCCGGACTGGGATTTGAGAAATACTTCGTCCTCGCTATCGGCGTCATATTCAGGACCCTCCTCGTCGAGGGGGAACGGATGGTAGTTGATAAGTTGTTTAGGCATCGTATACGGACTGAGATTATACGGTACAGCCTCCACCTCAGGTACAGGAATGGGCTGCCCTGTAAAATAAATTTAAAAAAATCAATCGACCACTGGGTGAGAAGTGGAGTCAAACTAGCTAAGAAGGCCATTTATTATAACGCAGGACAAATAAGTAACTGTATCCAACAGTTTTCTCACGACTCCAAATGAATGTAAATTTCGAGATATGCACCGTCAGCTGGCTGGCCTTTCATTGGACTAGGCAAACTTTATGACAAATACTTAGACCTCGTGCACTACCTGCATCAATGGCTTTGAGCAAATGAAGTTCCTTCTCTTCGTTCTTTTCCATCCCAGTGGGAATGTCCTGCACCATCCGCGTGACGGCGGGGAAATTCTGAAGGGTCGAAATTTCATATTCCCGGTAGATCGGAATTGGCTTGGCGAAATCAACAATGCGCGCGCGAAACTGCTGAGCTTTGTTGTTCATACTGAAAACCTATAACCCAGACACATGCCATGCAAGTTATTAAGATAGGTAATAAACAATCACGATTTGACGAGCTGGACCTAGTTCAATGGAGACTTCGCCCGTCTCGAATTTAGGCATTACATCAGTACAAAGACTGATCTTTTTAATCATTAAAAATGCACAATTTGTCAAACTTTCAATGTTTTATTTTTACAACCACATTTTTCCATTGTTCTCCAAAAGACCCCAAACATACCAACCTAACTAACACAAAAACAGTGCTCCCAACACTTCCGCATTCAAATTTAGGCGCGTAAAGTTTATGTTTTCAAACATTTTCAGAACCACAAAGAGAAAAAGAACAAGTACAACATCCTAACTAAGGCACAAAATGACTCCGTATGCATGAAACACCATCACGCTGAACAACTCCAACCATCACAAAACCACAAAATAAAGTTCAAAATTAAGAAATCCACCAGCCTACACTTGATTATTCTTATTCTAACTATACCTTATTCTTAAATGTAGTTTAACTATGCAATCAGGTATTAACGTAAACACAGCTTATGTGTCTTCAAAGAAAAGGTAGGAGCACAAGTTAGAAAGCAACCCTTAAACGGTAATTCAACTAAGCAACAATTCAAAACTTAAACTACTTCATCGAGAGAGTGTTCGAAAACATGTTTAGACCCCAGATGACTCGATTACAAATTAAGCCTCTTAGGCTCTTTCACTAGCCTTCCCCTCTTAGTAAGCACAGGCTCTGGTATATTTACCTCTGACTCTGAGACATCTGAGACATCTTCGTTGTTGTACGTCTCTCCAGATGCATCTTCGTTCTCGTCATTACCGACTACCGACTCACCTGGTTCCTCGTGGTGTACCTCCAGTGGGTATAGTTTCCGTAGAGGTCTGAGCAGCTCTCCGCAAGCCGTTCTTACCTTGGCCACTCGTGTCTCACCGTCTTTCCCCGTAAAGATTTCGATGATGCGTGCTAATGGCCAGCCCATCCTCTTCACGTTCTCAGCACCAACGAGCACGATGTCACCGACTCTGAGCTCTCTCGCAGGCTTCTTGTTCTGCTTGAAGCTCACAAGCTGCGAAAGATATTCTTGACGAAAACGCTCTTTTAGCTGTCGCCTCACCTCCTGAACATAACGAACACGTTTGTTTAAACTCTTAGAATCCACAACATCAAGCTCAACCCCTCGGTCCTCCCTGGGCTCATGAATGAACATGGCCGGGGTCAAGGGTTTCAACTCTCCTTCATCCTCTGACACATAGGTCAGTGGCCTAGAATTAAGAGTGCTCTCACAATCGCACAGAACTGTAGATAGTTCCTCATAAGTCAAATAAGCCTTACCAAGGCATTTTCGCAAAAGTCTCTTAGTCAACTTAACCATAACCTCCCACCATCCACCAAACCACGGACTCGCAGGACAGATGAACCGGAAATGAATCCTCTGCGTTGCCCCCTGAGCAGCGATCTCATCCCAATCCAACTCCGACAAAGCGTTGCTCGCCCCCACGAAATTTGATCCGTTGTCGCACCAGAAAACAGATACTGGTCCTCTGCGGGCCATCATCCGCCGAACAGCCTGTAAAAAAGCCTCAGTAGAGAGGGAAGTAACAAGTTCCAAATGAACAGCTCGGTAGACAGCGCAGGTAAACAACACAATCCACGCCTTCTCTTGTTTCTTGAGAAATAATGGCCCCGCGCAGTCTACTCCCGTTACCTGAAAGCTCGCCACTCGCTTAAACCTATCAACTGGCAATGGAGCTTCAACAGGAACGACAGGTTTCGAATCCTGGCGCCTACAAACCACGCACTTGGACACCACTTGCCGCGTTAACTTCCGACCCTTCAACACCCACACCTTCTCTCGCAACAGCATGAGTGTCGTCTGCACACCAGTATGGTTCGCCTTCACATGAGTGTGCTCAATAAGCCTTCTCACAATAAGGTTGTCGGTGAGCACCAAAGGTTCCTGAAACTCAGTGGAGTCTCCCCCGAAAATCAGCTTCGTCTTGACTCGTAGCAGCCCGCTTTCGTCTCTGTACATACGAAGCCCGCCTTTCTTTCGGCCTTCCTCTGACCACTCCTCCTGGACAACTCTGAAAAGCACCTTTTCTGCCTCAGTCACCTCACACGCCGATAGATTCATGCCTCGCTTCCTCTGCTGCGAGTTCCTCGAATTAAAGATGAATCTCCTCATCCAAGCCACCATGTTTACAATCTTTGTATACTTCGAAAAGTAGAATGTGAGTCGACTACTCATTTTCTCTTCCGCTGGCACGTCCGCGGACACAATAACTTTTTGTCTCTCCTCCAGAGCTGCCTCGTCACCCCCTCCAGCCGCGCACGATGGCCATGTGCACTCTGGCTCACGCAGCCACTCGGGGCCCCTCAGCCACTTCCTTTTTAAAAGACCTGCACAATCGGTACCCCTGCTCAAAAGATCAGCTGGATTCAGCACGCCAGGCACATGCCTCCAATCTTTTCTTTCCGTCAATTTCCGAATTTCTGAGACTCTGTTACCCACAAATGTCTTCCATGGTTCCATCTTCGTGATCCAGCAAAGCGCAACAGCTGAATCTGTCCACAGAAATGACCTCAAGTCAATACCCACACCACTCACGATCGCATGATGCATCCTTGCTGCGATAAAAGCTCCCATTAGCTCCATGCGAGGTATTGTCAGTGCCTCAACTGGACCCACTCTCGCCTTGGCCATCACAAACCGTAGCACTGCGCCGCCAGCCTCTACAGCGCCAATTCTCAAGAAGGCACACGCCGCATACGCTGTAGCTGTCGCATCGCAGAAAATATGAAGCGTCATCAACCCTTCGCCCATCATGTGTCTAGGAATAGTGCATGCTTCGATCTTGTGCAGAGACTTGCACCACGCCAGAAAACGCCGCTCGAGCTCTGAAGGCAGATCTTGGTCCCAGTCAAGCTTCAATCGCCATGCTTCTTGCAGAATCAACTTCGGTACTAAAATAACACCTGCCAGCACTCCCAGTGGATCAAAAAACGAGTTACATACGGACAGCAGCTGCCTCTTTGTCAGCGCAGAGCCGCTCACTCTTCCCTTCGGTGGCGCAACTGCGAGCTCGTCCCCATCAACTAACCACCTAACACCAAGTACGTTCTCATCCAGGCTGTCTGTCTCCCTCAACTCTTCAGCGTTTGATACCCAGTCGCGCAGCTGGAACTTCCGAGTCGCCAAAATCGCCTTCGCCTGCTGTTGAAAAGTCAGGAGTTCATTCTTGGTGTTCATGCTACTCAAGCAGTTGTCCACGTAAAAAGAACCCTTCAACCTGTCCAGCGTTTCAGCGTACAACGAAGGATGTTTCTCATTCAGCAGGTGCTGCAGCGACGCATTGAGCAGGAATGGACTCGATGACACCCCGAAAACAACTCTGCAATGACGGTACTCCACTACCTTGCCTCCATCCCACCATAGGAACCGCAGCACATCCCTATCCTCAGTTACTACCTCCAACATCAAAAAAGCCTGCTTTATGTCCGCTGATACACCGTAGCGTCCCATTCGAAATCGTAGCAGAATGGGCAGCAGCATCGGTATCATGTTAGGACCCTTATCAAGGCACTTGTTCAAACTCGCAGTCCCTGGCTTCGCCACTGAAGCGTCGAACACTGGCCGAATAGGAGTTGTCCGACTCTGAGGCTTAAAAACCGCTTGATGAGGTAGGTAGTGCTTCACACTATCACTCGGTGGCGCTCGTTCAACGACTCCGTCCCCCAACCAGCTCTGTAAAACGTCATCATACTTGTGAAACATCTTTAACCTTTCCAATCTGTCAGTGTTACTATACAGTCGTGACATAGCAATGTCTCGGTTCGTAGAAAGAGGTGGATGCCCTGTAAGCCAAGGCAGGGACACCACGTACCTTCCCTCTCCATTTACTTTCACTGTTTCTTTGAAGTGAGCCAAAGCCTCTTCACCGTCAGAAGCTTTCCCCGGTGCTTCTATACCTAGGATATCCAGATCCCACAGGTCGTTAACTTCCCTAGCAGAACTGTGTAGACTTAAACAAATGTTATTTACAACCTTTTTACCACCAACTCCTTGCAGACACCATCCGAACGCTGTCTCCGTGGCTACCATGCCCGACGGAAGCACTTGCAGTCTTCCTGTGAGCAGCTTACCCAGCATATCGGAGCCCAGCATTAAGTCCACCTCAGATGATCTGGCGTAAGAAGAGACGTCAGACAATTCCACCCCTTGCTGTCGCAGATCCGCCAGGAGCTTCTGATCACTCACATGTGGCATGTCATGGCACAGTTTCTGCTGACCTACGACAGTAAAAACAATTGGAGCACACGAAGTACTGTGGTCCGAAACTGCTGCAACACTCACCTGATAAACAAAATGGCGTTTTCTGTCAGTTTCATAACCTCCCCACAGCCCGTGAGTCATGAAAATTTCCTCAACTGGCTCCAGCCCCAGCTCCTGTGCTAGCCCTGTAGTAATATAGGAGCGCTGTGCGCCATCATCTACGAAAATTCTTACCTCCCTACTTTTCCCATACCTCCCTACCACACGAGCCTTCAAAGTTTTCAAATATACCACCTCCTGGCTTGATACTGAACAAG
Organism: Mesopsocus fuscifrons; assembly: GCA_950004255.1. NCBI lineage: Eukaryota > Metazoa > Arthropoda > Insecta > Psocodea > Mesopsocidae > Mesopsocus > Mesopsocus fuscifrons. The sequence continues at coordinate 11,080,222 of OX465380.1, forward strand.
CCGTAGAGTTTTGATCTTTGGTGCCACGACGATGTTCGGATTCACCCTGTGGCCACCTTTGATCGCGCCGTTGCGGCCACGAACTACCGCGTCGATCTCCACCACCAGACATGTCACGGCCTTGGTCCTTCTCTGTACTTGCACTACCCCGGTCACAAATGATTGCTGGGTGCCGTCGTTGGCAAATACTGCAAGACGTGCTGCGTCGACAGTTGAATGCTGCATGTCCCCTAGAAAGACAAGCAAAACAAGCACCTTTTGCTTTTACCACATCTCTCCTTGCTTGTACCTTCATCTGGAGTGCCCGCTTACACTCGATTGCCCCATGCGACGTGGCTTCACAAAACACGCAGGCCGCTGGTCTCCTTACCTGCTGCTCCGTTAAAGCTGCCGCCGTTGGTACCACACTCTCCTCTACCTTACCTTTAGGTGCATACTTTGACTTCATTACGTCACTGTTGATTGCTGCCACGTGTTCCTTGCTCTCAACTTGTCTTTCCAAGAATGCCATCAATTTTCCAATTTTACCTATAAGCTTTACCGAAGAAACTGACGCAACGTCCCCTCCAACCCCCAAGTCATCTGAAGTCTCATCTGCCAACTCAGAATCAACAGTGCCATCCGACAGCAACCAAGCCTGTAAAACATCTGCCGGCAAACACTTCTCAAGAAGGGGGTAAAGAAAAAGCTCGTATTTGTCGGACCCCACTCCCAGAGCCTTCAAAGTGCGTATATGAGTCCCTAAAATATCCACTAATTCACCTAACCCTAAATTTGTTTTCCGACCTATCACATTCAAAATTTCTCTGATACTAGCGTCGATGACGAGGTCGTCTCTGCCGTATCTTCGCTTCAGGTGTTCCACTGCATGTTCATAGTTCCCAGGTAACGGTGGATAGCTTTCAACAATCCGCTGCGCTGGCGTATCACGTTTCAAACACTGGAGCAAATACTGAAATTTGTCCTCCTTCGGTATGGTGTTGTCCTCATGCACCGCTCTGTACTGGCCCCAAAAATGGCACCACGTCTTCGGTGAAACGTCGAATGTCCTAGGTGACAACTTGGAAAACTTGAATAACGAACCCGATGCCGAAGCCATGGACTGAGGCGTTTTCACCTCAGGCCCCCTCCGCACCTCCATCTTTGCGCGCAATGTCAGAAAACGGTCTTTATACCCCTCTGCCTCGCTGAAGTCCTGCTCGTACAGTTTGGGATCCTTGTCTTCAAGCAGCAATGCCTGGATTCCCCCATCTGCTTCAATCAATCTATTGTATTTATCTTGTAAAATATCAAATGCGGGCCGCAACGCTGAATGGCTCGTGCTCGTATCCTCACTCAGCTCCTCGAACGCCTTGGCCGCCTTCGTGAACACCCCTCGCAGGGCCCCTCTTTTTCTCATCAATGCATCCATTTTTCAAAGTCACAGTCACGGTCGCCAAATGATCCTTTTAATCATTAAAAATGCACAATTTGTCAAACTTTCAATGTTTTATTTTTACAACCACATTTTTCCATTGTTCTCCAAAAGACCCCAAACATACCAACCTAACTAACACAAAAACAGTGCTCCCAACACTTCCGCATTCAAATTTAGGCGCGTAAAGTTTATGTTTTCAAACAAAGACAACACAATGAATACTGTTTGAACGGCGCTTGACTTGTGATATGCCAATAATGAGGACGTGCCTGTACACTCTCACTGCGAATATAAAAGCGATATTCAAATTTGGCGGGATTAATACATCTGTCATGTTGACAACTTGACAAAACAAACAAAGCCACGCCTTGACAAATATCTGTTTTTACCTTTAGTAGCTTTAAAATTGACCTTTTTCGAGCAAATTATGGTAGAATATAAAGAATAATTTATATTAAATGTCCTAAGGAATAAAAAGAGAAGCTTAGCCTTATTTTGTACCTATTTAATGACGTTTTCAACCTTACCTCAGCACAACCTTGGGGTAGTTTGTTTTCACACCACTAAATACATTATTTTGAAATGATTAAAAAATGTTTATTTTAAAAATAAAGTTAGATCATTAAATTTTGTTATAAAAAAGAAAGTTAATTATATTTTGGCTTGTCTTTAGTGTAAAAGTAAACTGAAAATCTGTATCACAATATTTTGCTATGGTTCACAAAACCCAGGTTGGCGGCAATGAAATCCCGCTCTTTTTTAAAGTTCAAACCAGAGATAAACTTGACAGCTACTGGGCTGTTGTACCCGTAAAGTGTCTACCAGTTGTCAGTAGAAAACTGTTCACATTCTAAACTTGATCTTATGACGTGTGTTGCCTTAGTAGCCAAGTAGTTCGAGCGCTCAAGGCATGGTTCGGTTATCCTCAAATAAGATTGATATTACTATTACTAGGGGTAACTAACGTGCCAGTTACCTGACACTTCGGGACACTGTGTAATATGTTCGCCCTCTTGGCAGCCTCCGTCTAGGAGCTAAATTCTGCCATCTCTAGTCGTGCTACCTGCCTGGTTATATTTGTCTGAAATGATCTACTTACGCCCTGTCATAAAATCGCTGAAGGGTAGAAAATTACGCTGCATACATTTTTTGTTTTTATTTATAAAAAAGTCCAAGTACAGAGATTCAGAAGACATCACTCATACAGCTACCACTATCGCGGTTCTTGGACTCATTTCCCATTTCTTCCAAGGAAAAAGGTCGAAAGGATACCCGCGCCATATCTAGCTTACATCTACCATGAAAAACTAAATACTGCTCTAATCAAAATGAGGGTCACTACAAAAGCGTGTCATACCCTGGTTGCCAGAACTGAATAATTGAAAAGTCCGTGTGAGCTGACAACCAAAATATGGTTGTTTCAGGAAATTCACGTATACATGAAAAATATCAAAATTAAAAAGGACACACAAAAATTAAACGTACCTATCACTCCCTGTACTTGTACACAAGTTTTAGATCCTAAAAATTGCCGTGTTTCGTCAAAATGAAATGTCGTTACTGGTGGTTGTACTGTTGGCCTAACTAATGAGAGATGTACACTTAATAAACAACATTGAAAATAGGGCGAGAGGAGAGAGTTGTGCGTTTAGTCTTCATCTTCGTCCTCGTTCGCCTCGTCCTCTTCTTCCTCGTTGGCGGACTCTTTCTCCTCCTTCTTCGGTCGGCCACGTCCCTTTCCAGCCCCTTTCTGAAAATATCAAACCACTTCCATTTAACATTTCAAATTAAATTGTTTATTGATGATAGAGAAGACAAGACACTGATGACCCTTGAGATTGACGTTTAAAGAACGATGCACCCTATTTCGACAGGAGGTATGTCAAGATCGACAAAAAGTTTTATTAATGCATCGGCGATGGCCCAACAATCTAGCGTTCTTGATTAACGTGAACCCTCAACGAAATAATTCCTGACAGTCAGTACACTCATTTAACTAGACTCATGTAATTAAATGAGGGTAGTGAGGCAGATATCAACTGATAATAAAAGGGAAGGACTGGAAAAACTACGTACCTTTCCCTTAGCAGCCTTCGAGGCTTTGGCGGGACTGCTCTTTTTGGTGGAGCCTTTTGGCCTTCCGCGGCCTCGCTTAGCGGGGCTGCTCTCTTCTTTTTTGCTCACTTTCGGCTCCGGTGCCTTCCGTTTCTCCGCTTTCTGCGAAGAAAATAAACCAAATAAGTAAATGTTTGACATCATTTCAAAAACCACCATGAAGTGAAACGAGCGTCTCCTCACGATCTGTCACATCATAAGTCCAACATCTAACAATAGGGAAGCATTTGCATGTTGAGGGAGGCCAGGGTTGAGATTGTAGAGAAAATCTTTTAATATTAAACTACATTCTTGGACATGAGAAGAAATTTAATTGAAACTTCCAATACACCAGAGAGGGAACTTAATCACTGGTTCTGTTACCTATCAGCCACACTAGGTACCTATTAGGCAGGTACTTGATATCTCGAAGAAGTTTTATTTTAAATTACCTTCGTTTCAGCCTTAGCAGCTCGACCCCGCCCCTTCTTCTCAACAACTGCGTTGCCGTCGTCAGACATGATGCTTAACTGGTATGAAATTCTGGAAAAAATAAGAAGTACCCAATGTAAATGTGTTCAACAGGTGAATCCTTCATTATTCGGGTAGACTTATCTAATTTTTACGCCCCAAAACACAAAAATATTGGTTTCTTAAAACCTGTTCAGGGGCTCAGAAAATCAGTGGCAGGAAAATTGGTTTAGATAAGTCACATTTCTGTAGAGTCGACATTAAAAATTCCGAAATAGTAAAACCACGCAGGTGCGTGCGTACATTGTCTAATAAAAATCAAAATAATATTATTTGAATGAGCTTCATAAATCAGTTGGGGAACGGACCTACATGGAGCCAGTTTTCCGTAGAATAAGGAAATTTCAAAAAAAAAACGAAAATAAAAATGTCCAACAGGTGTGTAAATTTTTTACCAAGTAGGTAGGTACCTAGAAAATATTGATTTTTAAAACTTTTGAGGGGGTTTCAAAAATCAATAGGAGGGTCATGGATCATGGATATGTCAGGTTTCAGAATTTCAGATTTGTAACACAACTTCTAGAGCGCAAGGGCAGTAGGTACAATTTTGTAACTTTTTCAGGGTAACCAAATCTTGTATCTTATCAGAACAAAACATTTTGGTCCAAGATATCAAACTGACGGTTGAAATTGCCCGTTTTTGACAAATAGAGAAACGAAAGATGGGTTTTCCGACTGAGCGCAACCCTATCTTCATAGGCCCTTCTTCAACTCTCAGCCCACTTGTAGTAACCGACGCGACTTATTTTTACCGCCATAAAATCATAAAATTTTATGCCAAGGCTCCAGTTTATTTCATTTATGGGAGAAAAATGTAAAATAATAAGGCTGCACATCCAGAAAATTAAAATGTTTGCTGACAGGACGGGCACCAAACTCTTTACTGTGTTGCCTACTTGAGAACGGGCTGAGAAATTATTTAGAGATTAACTAAATTTTTGTTTAAAATGCAGTAAAAAATGAAAAAATAACCAGAAAATAACGAAATTCTTCATAAAACCAATGCAACAGGCAATGGTGTAGTATCAGAGATATTAAATTTTCGTCGTTTCAATAATCCAATATGAACGCCATGGAGGAGTCCGCTTCCTCAATATTCGTCCAAATAAAATTTCATTCAAATTAATTTTTAACATACTTACCCCGCACGCAGGGGGAAAACAAAGTAGGCAGAAAATAAAGGAAGAAAATCTAATAATTTTATCCGATTTTTAATTCCAGATTGAAAAATTTACAGGGCTAAAATAAAATAATTTCAGAGAGGAAAAATTCAAAGTACTTACGGTTTTTAGGTGAAGGAAGCAGAGGGCGAGCTTACGCGGCGTGCCACCAGAGCGCTACCAACACATTCCCGCCAAAATATACACCAAATCGTCACCTTAAGAAGTAAACTGGACCATTTTTTGCGTGTTTATTTCCCTTTAGTAACCTCTCCAAAAGTAAATTTAATCATTAAATAAATTTTTTATTCAAAATAATAAATTTAGAAATAGAAATAGGTTTTATTTAACCATGGAATAAGTGAAACCGGCTTGTTTATATTCCAGAAATTACTTTACCCATTATGAAAAAGCTTGGTCGAAAATCGAAATGTTAGTTGGTAATTCTGCCACTTGGTGTCGCATGGGTCAAATTCAAGCTCACGCATTGTCTCGCATGTGTTTGACGGTGGGATCTATGAAATTGCTACCAGTTTAAAGTAGTAGAACTACTTATATAGTAGAATATAAATATGTTCAAAAAATATTTGATTTATTAGAAATAACGGTTCAATTAACTTTGATTGACGTCAGGAACCACGTGTGATATTCGTTTTCTAAGTTAAAATTGTACATGTGGACAGAATGAGCTGATTTGAAAATCTTTGGTTCAAAAAGTGTAATGGGTCACGTGACTTTGCACTGTTTGCAAGATGGCATCATGACAAAAAACGTGAACAACAAATTGACGGTGTCTGCCGATGTGAAAAAGGAATGAAAAGTAAGTGAAAAGTTGGCAAAATTGAACCAAAAATGGTGATTAAATGTAGTTAAAAGTGTAGTGAGTACCGCGGTAGTGTCAGAGACGCCGGAGACATGTGATTTGAAGGTGTAAAAGGCGAAGAACGGATGGTTCGGTGACCTCGTTGAAAGACAGGTTTGGAAGGAGAACACAGGAGGAAGGATGGCAGAGAACGTGGAAGAGCTTTGTCGGCTTTGCGCCGGGTTCGACCCGGTCAAAATGCCAATTTTCAGCACCGAAGGACGGCAGAGGAACCTTGTCAACAAAATCCTCACATGCCTCAGATTTCGGGTAAGTTTTGAAAAAGGGTAGAACTTGGGTAAAATGCGTGGGTGGAACGACCGTGTCACCTTGTCGAAAGCTACGTAGTCTCCTCAACTTCGGCAGTTTTGGTCAAGTGTGTGCCTTTTTGGCATCTTTTTGGGGTTTTGGGGTCCTCGCCTTTGAGAGGAGTTGCTCTCGTCAAAATGGCGTCGTGCATCGCAAGGTCATGCAGCCAGCCATCCCGGACAAGACAGACGGCTATTTTTAGCGGACAACTTGGCTGAACCAGTTGCTTTACGTTGTAAAGGAGGTCGATAGGGGACGAGTAAGATCGGTCGACAGTGAGAGAAGGTTAGGGCAAATCAGGGAATGGCGTAGCGCCGAGTGGTGAAGGGCGCGTCACCACTACTGTCACATTGCTAGCCCGAGAACTTCAACAGGAATTTTGAATATGTTCCCTTTGGGTACACTCCGAGTAGTAGGTACCAGTGTATAGGCGGATCACTAAGGGAAACATTGACGAATATCGAGGTTGGGTATGCAGTATGGTGGTAATGATACTCAGCAAGGGGTAGCGCCTGTCTCGGTGGCGGAGATAAGGCTAATAAAGAAGTTAGGTAACTAACCTTAGACTTATGAAACGTTACTATAACAGATGACTACAAGTGCCGTATCTTTTTCTTTCCAGTCCGTTGTTGAATATGACAGAAAGATTATTTGTCCCACAAACAGGCACTAACCAGTCCGGGAATGTCAACTCGGTATTTCCATTTTTTAGACAGAAGACAACATTACGGAAGTAATGATGGTTTTACCTACTTGCTGCACCATGACCTTGAGTACGTGTGCAGTAGAGAACGATAATGCAAAGTACAATAAGTAGGTAGATAAAGAAGCAATAGCTACGTATTATGATGAGTAATGGAGAAAGTGTTTATTGTTCGGGCACACATTGTGACCTTGACCTTGATCCTCAGGTTGAATCATTCACTTGATTTACTTTTACACTCATTCAGTAACTCGTCAAAACCGATCAATGGGTCAATCACTCACTATTATAAACTACTATTCATTAATATTTTTTTTTTGTTTTACACGAAATTTTGAAACCTGAGGTCCATGCTTCCATGAGTTGCCTGGTACCTACATGTCAGCAGTTAATAAGCTACCTAAATTAGTAAATTTATTCCCGGTCCGTAAGTTTAGAAAACTATGTTATGCCTGCCGCCTGGGTCGTGTGGGGTCGTTAGGATGGGAACTTCAGCTGGATGGAATGCTTACTTCCAAAAAACGACCCAGAAGTTATGTGAGCCCCACATTCGTGGACAATCTGTGGGGGCATCCGAAATTCCATTAAGTTTCTGACGTTTGAGATACAAAATACTTTGTTTAAATGCATTTCCTATACAAACTGGCATCGTCTGGTAAATACAAATAAGTAAGTATTGCTTTGTACCAGATGAACGTTTTCAGAAACAAACGAAGTTACATCTCCATCCTATTTAACAAATAGCAATCGTCGGTATGTTTCAAGAATGTTGCCCTTTTGCTGTGGTTCTCAATTTCGGTCGTGAAAAGGTGGTTCTGGAATGATGAACTCGGCGTCTGGCTGTGATTCTGGCTGGAGCCGCAGGTAGGCAGGGCTGGGGACCTGGCCAGGTACATCGGCCCAGGTCAGCCCTGGGTCTGGTGTCCTTGGAAGACCCTCCCGTCCCGTCGTGCCTCCTGGCCTGCTCTTTGTTGGGTGCAGATGGCAGCGCAGGGCTCGGGCAGGATGTGGCTTGGCCCGCCTTGATAGACAACACCAGGCCGGGGAAATGCGTAGGTCTGGCGGTCAACGTTCTTGCTTCATGTGTCAGAACCTTAAGTTCGATTCTGCTGGGGTTTCCTTGGATTAGTAATCATAGGGGAAACACGAAGGTGTATAAGAAGTAAAAAGAAAATGAAGAAATTCTCTGTTGTTAAGAAAACCTTTAAAAGTACCTACCTAACTCTTATCCTTGATGTTTCTGAAACCCAATTTCGACTTTTCGCTACGTATTAATCTCGCTACATAGGGATTCTTTAGTATTCCGTTTCAGAAGTCAAGTAGCTTTTCTGAAAAGATTAAAATTTAGATTAACTGCAAGATAACAAGATGCCCACAAAAACCTCGATGCCTTTTAAATGAAAGTTACCTTGCCTCTCTTCTACCTTCTCATTTAATTTCTTAGATTTTCTTGGATTTCCTCTCCATATCAACCCTATAATTTAGTACAACTTGCGGAGAGACTGGACATTGGGGCATTGGTAGATCGGATATTCTGTTGAGACATAGTCAGACAAACAGTGGGGCGATGCGTGGGCGGACGGGGCGTTGCCAACGCATGACGCCGACCCTTCTTTTGGGTCTACCGTGGTCCATAATAGCCAATATAGTTCTAGCACCTCGAAACTTGGAATAATCTTCCCTTTTCAAGTGGGCAAGAGGCTTCTTGTCAATCAAACGAGATATTGGCTGATATGTTCCGCTTATGGACAACTCATCCCGGGCTCATTCTCCTTTCACTAGATTAGTTTTGAAAATCAATCTTGTACCCTCTTTCTATTCGATTGTCCTTTTCTCTTACCCCCTGTAAGCTAGGGCTAGGAAGAAGTCTATAGCCTGATGAGCTCTGTGTTCAGAATATATAGCTGGCATAGGGGTCTTTCCGCATGGCTTGGTATAGATAGAAGAACAAGAAGTATTTCTCTCAGCTTGTCCCTCCCCCCATCCCTACTGCCTATTGCTTTAGCCTGCGTTGGAAGCAGACGCTGTCTGTATAATGCTTGAGCAGCATGAGCTTCCGAGGCTTCGCAGCTGCCCCTCATGGGACTGCCGCCGCCTGACGACCGGGCGCCCCCACGCTGCCACACTGCACACAGCTCTCCGCCTGCTTGTCACTTGAGCTCCGTGTGAAGCCATACACTACTTATTCACTACTCTACTCCCTCACTACAGTTCTGCATTACTAACCAGCCGGCAGCCACTCCATCCACTTAGCCTTCCCGTTCGGCTTGGCTGTCATCATGTTGGTCCTTATCGTTCTTGTCTCGACTCCGAGACTTTTCTGTCAGAGGTTTTGAATGCTTGGGCTTCAGCCAGCTTCGTCCTAGGCTTTACTTGTGTCTTCATTTTCGGTCACTGCAAACAAATAACTTTTCTTCTCCCCCGTATATACTAGCAGTTTTTGGGTTGAATGACACTGAGGTAGGTAGGGGCGAGTACGAAAAATCTAATGTAACTAAAAGGTCCCTACTGTCGAACTCCACCTTTTGGTGACATATGAGTTGGATAGAAAGTGTGTGCAGTTTCTGGTAGTGCTTTTGTGCACTGTAATTTTTTGGTGTTGTCGCACCTCGGAAACACGGGAGCCAAATTTCCAGCCACTGGAACTTTTGGTCCGCCTTGCACCAAATGGAATGCGTTCATCGATGCTTTGCAGGAGCAGAAGCCAAATAAAGCCAGCATTATTCTTTGTATCCTAACTCAAAGTACATCGCTTACACAATTTTGTAACTAGATAGACTGTAAAATAGTCCATCTGCCCACTTGTCCTGGTTTCCCCCTCCTGTTGTGCTGCGTACGTCACTGTAGGGGCTGGCGGAATTTCAGCAGGAATAGCTCGGGTGCTCGGGTCGGCTGTCGGGCTTGGCAGGGACTCCAACCGACCGACGGATCGATCGCGCCCTGGCCCCTGCCTGCTGCCTATACCCCCTACATTACCCCCTATGCCGCGCTGTACTGCTGACAAGGGAGGGCGAGAGACCCGAGACAGCAGCTTCACTGCTTCAACCCTCCACCCAATTTGTTACTGTAAAGGGGATTCCACGGATATTCACCTCGTTTCCGTTGCTGTTGTTTCTTCTTCTTTTCATGGCAGTGGCGGTAGTAGATTCTTTTTTTCAGACTCGACATTTTTAAATGGGTAAATAAGTGCCTAATGAGGACTTTAAGTGGGGGGGGGGGGGCAGAGAAATTTTGATCTTTAAACACATTCAACTTATAAACCTGCCAGAAGAGAAATTAAAATACGGCAGTATTCGACCGTGTTCACCAGATTGGAACATGTGACTGTGTTCAAAATTTGTCTCGGATGTAATCAATTTGTGTCTGACAATTGTAATGGTGCCTCCACGTGAAATCCGTTGCTAACCTCAACGTTTACAGTGTTGGTAGCGAAGTCTTTAGCATAATATAATATGAATCCATCCTCCTAGCAACGGGACTCGTAGAGTGAACGCTCACGTGTTCGGCTAGCTGCCTGGCCTTAAAATTCAGAATAATGTCCGTTTGAGCTCCTCTCTTGATATAGGGGGATGTAATGACCGCCAGTAGTGAGCTTCCTGGCACGGCTGCCTTCAGTGCCCGACCCACCATCTGCTAGCCATACGACCCGTCAGTAAACACCTGGCTTCTTAGCTACGTCCACGATACCGGCTCATGACAGAAGGATATGTAAAACTAAAGAAGCCACACATTGACTTGAGGAGTTTCTTTGCTACCTATTCACTTATTTTACGAAGTTGTAGAGTCACAAAGTTATGGTGCATGGAACGCTAACTTGACCTAAAATTCTAACTTTAGGCTCCCTCTACCACTTCTTCACAGTCAAGATGAGACATTTTACTGTTCCTACAGCCAAAGGGGGACACGTTTTTACTCTGGAGGGTGTTAGCAGAGGACAAGCCCAGCCACTAGACCGTTTTCAAGAACTATCCATTGTGCTCAGCTGGCAGCACTACCAAATACCAGCTCCCCAGCCATCGAGTAAACGATGGGGACCTACAGTTTTAGGTGGGTTCCGAACCACCACAGCCTCGATGTACATTTCACTTGACATGCTGAACATATCAGAAGTGAATGAATGAATGATTTTTTTTTCTTAATGAGATAGAATTACAATGTCCATATGGTTTAGAGGGGAAGGGAAAAGTGCTTGGCTACAAGCTGCTGATGTTAAAAAAAAGTGGAAAAAAGTTGCTTTAACGACGAATGAACCATCCGAGGACCTGAGGTAGTACCGAGGGGTTAACCACTCGATGGGAATCTCGTTGGGAATCATTAGAAATCTTTATGAAATCTCAGGGAATCTTGAATTTCTTTTGGAGTGGTTACCCCTTCGGGGTTCATCTTTCTATGAATATCGTTGGGAATCTTTATGGAATTTAAAGGAATCTCGGGTAGGACCGATACATCTTCATTCGAATATTCTTAACAAATTATGAAACTTGTCCAGGTTCTCGCCCCTCCCGGGCTCAGAATGAGGTACAGCCATTCAGTGGTAGTCCGTTTGTCGCTTCTCCTGAGCCCCAGCTATCTGGTGGCCAGATGTGCAATCGATAGACACGTCATAATGCTCGCCAGCTCCGAAGCTTCACTCGCAGCCAGCAGCCACGCAGGACCGGTTTGTGGGGTCAGAATATCGCCAACGCTTCCGAGGCCGGAGAAGCTTGGCAGCTGGGCTTTTGAGTTCATCCCAGGATTTCGTATTTAGCTAATGGCGCTATGAAGTGTCCGAGCTGTTACCGAGAGGCCTGAGTTCGAATCCTGCCGGTTAAGCTTGTGTAATGGAAAAGAAATAACCGGAGCCTAAGCTTATAATGCCTTTGTACCTTGTTGGGAGAAGTTGTTCAATCTAAGTGCAAAATAGACAGTACTGTCGTCGCTTAGTCGAAGTCTACTAGATGAAAAAAACTGATTTCAAGCGGTCCATGTCGAAAAATTGAGAAAAGAATGCAGTGACATCAGTGAAGCTCTCCTGCCTTGCCGGTCAAATTCAAACTACATAATTGCACACCGCATCCCCTCCAGGAGAATGTAGGTCAAAGCGCTTGGGATTGTGACAAAGCGCTTGGGATTGTGAAAATCAAAATGTGCGCTATGGGCAGTGCACAAGTAACAGTTTCCTGCTGTAGTTCACACCTTGCCTCAAACAAAATATTATACTACTCAGTTCGTATTAGATACATTTTTTTGCTTCTATTTTTTTTACCCCTCTTACCTTACCTTCGCAAAGGCAAGGGAGAACTTCTTCATTGTACCTAATATTACTCTCGAGGGGGTAACCACTCCAGAGATTCCTTGAGATTCCATAAAGATTTCCAAAGATTCCCAACGATATTCATAGAAAGATGAATCCCGAAGAGGTAACCACTCCAAAAAATTCCAAGATTCCCTAAGATTTCATAAAGATTTCCAATGATTCCCAACGAGATTCCCAACGAGTGGTTAACCCCTCGTATACTCTACACCTGTACCTACCTGCAGTTTATATGCCAGTAGAAGAAAACAATAATTCGCCATCACTACGCTATCATATCATTGCGCATTGATTAAAATTATCTTGTTCAAGTCGGATTATTCAGTGCACGAGGCAATTCTATTTGCCGGACAAAATACATTAAACAGTAAAGTTGTCACCGTCAGTTATTCACTGAACAATGGATGTAGACCACTAATGGGTACGGGCTCAATAGGCTCCCAATTTCACTCTCTTGGGTCCCCTGATTTCTACGACTCTGCGAAGCTTGTCGCCGTCATAGATATTTGTGTGGTAGTAAGTGGCTGGCTGCGTGCCTGGTGTGAGTTGTGTGTGGTGTATGGTGAGTGTGCACCCCTAGGCCCCAACCACCCCTATACGACTGCCACCCTGTTGCTATGGCTACCGTTATTACCACCCCATCCACCCCATGCCTTGCCCGATTTGTGCACCGCAGGAGAGGAGCTGCAACATTTCACTGGTTTCGAAAACCTTACACCCCCTGTGCCGAAAGTATATGACTGTTAGATATCTGGAGCATTTATTGTCAGCCCCGGTTCAATTGCGATTTACGGCCCAGAGAAATTTTGCATTGCAACTAAGGCGCTCTAAAGCTGAAGGTACCTAATGAAGCTGGCTCCTATATAAGAGCTCCCGTTATTATAGTGAAGTATGTGCTGGTCTAAAAAGCTGTAGTCATTATTTTCTCGTTTACCCGACATGGTTTAAGTTCAATGTACCTGGGTATATTTTAAAATGCATACGTGCGTCGAAAAAGGATGCAGCCACAGGCAAGGCATTTAACAAGGTCGATGTATCAAAAGGCGTGCTAGTGTCCAGTGGACTCGGGTTCACCCGACAGTTTAGTGAGGTTTGTCAGCTGCAGGATAAACCGCAGAAACCGCCGTTTCTTGTTTCTGTTTCTTTTCATATCCTTTTAATTTCCGTGTTTGATTTCTAGGTGACTGAGGAAGACGGGTTTCCGTCATCCGTGTGCTACAAATGCATGTTCAACCTGGAAAGTTTCTTCGATTTCTACGAGTCCTCCCTACGTGCACAGGCCGCGCTTCACGCCAAGATTATCGATGCTGGAGGGAAGGCGGAGCTGGTGATGCTGAAACAGCAGCAACAGCAGCCACCGCCACCCCCGCCACAGCCCCCATCCCAACAACCACCATACCTTGTCAACAACGCCGGCGTTCCCAATCTGGACAGGTGAGACAGGCTCGTTCCCTGCTGAGTAAGCGAGTGGTATGTATTCTTCAGGAAGCTGTAACAACCCCACGATTGCCTAATGCTGCTCTGCGATTATACGGCCGCACAGTCACTGCGTAACCTGGTTTGATCTATTTCAACATCAATTTTTGCATCCAAATTTCCCCATTCGATTTTGTTACTATTCATTGGTTTTTGGTATTGCGTTCTAGGCCGTTCCCTTGTGACCTGTGTCCCACGTCGTTCATGTCAGCCAAGGACAGATGGACACACGTGTCGCAGAATCACAAGGGTGATGCGCGGATCACTTGCATATTCTGTCGCAAGGGCTTCAGCACCGTCAGTAACCTCAACTTCCACAAGAAGAACAAACACGCCGAGGAGTTGGAGGAGTGGGATAAGAAACCTAAACCCCTCCCGAAACTCCAGAAGATCAATGACCTCCCAAAAATTCAGGTATTTGATAGGTTTTCGACTTTACTTACTGTTCTATACTTTTAAACTCCAGCATGTTACATAAGGCGATAAAAATTTATTAGAAGAAAAAAGCCTTCTTTACCTTCTTTTAATTTTCAGAACAAAACGTACGAGACAGTGAGAAATTTCTTGAACAACAAGACTGAGTCGCTGCTGCAAGACGCGCGGCAGTCTGACCTGGCCAACTTCAACGTCAAGATAGGCAACACGGACATCAAGTTCGGAGCGACCCCCCTCACGGGATCCTCCTCGGGAGCTCACCCGCCCCGAGGCATCGAGAACAAGTCAATGATAGACCGCCTGAAGAACCTTGGAGTTGAGGTGTCCACGGGCAACGTCAAAAATAATCAGCTTCAGTATGAAGACAAATATCAAAACCCCGAAGATCTTTTAGAGCTCGATTTAGCCCTGGAAGGTGGGGACAATCTCGAGAGTATGATAGAATCAGAAACAGTGTTCGGGTGTGAGGTGTGCCTAAGGGACTTTAAAGACAGGTCCTCCCTCTGGCTCCACATGCTTTACTCCCATAAGAATGAGGCTGGCTACACGTGTGGAATGTGCCTGAAGCTCTGCAACGGTTTCCAACAGCTCCAAGAGCACGTTACATCATGTAAAGAAATGAACGACAACGAGAAAAGACGTTACTACTGTAATATTTGCTTCCGTCAGCATGAGTCCAAGAAAAAGCTGGAGACTCATACGGCAATCCATAATCTAGGAGACCCTTGGCTACAGCAAAATATGGACATGAACAATCTTATTTCGTCGAATCCGACGGCTACTGAGAAAGCCAAGATGGAGGAGGCAGACAATATGGCAGACGCGAGTGAGCTCAGCGACTCCTTCAGCCATGATGATTCCACGCAGCATAGCCACAGCCAGAGCCACAGTCAGGCGCGGGGTGCGCACGGACAAGGCTTCCTCAATCGTCAGGACGCTCTGGCCTACCAGAGCTTCCTCGAGGGCTCGGGCCACTTCTTGGAATCGTCAGCCTTCTTTGACGATGTCAAGGTAAATTTTTTTAAATCTGACTTCTCCAGATAATTTTGTGACTGTGACTGTGACTATATCTAAAGCCACGTTTACCTGCAGTGTTGCCTGTAAACTTGAAACAAGAAAATCATTGCCTGTCTCAGTAGGGATTCTAAATGAAGAGAAAATAACTTTACACTTGTATCACACAAAACACATCAACTCCACAGGACACGACTGCAATTTCCAGGATTTCAAAATACTTCATGAATATCGCAAAAGTAAAATTCTAAATAGGCTTGAGAGTATATACGTAGGGCTGTATTGCGGCAGGATATGGTGCTCAATGATGTTTTGTGTATTACCCCCTCCCCCCTGTTGGACTCAGCTGCTAGGCTCGCCCTCGCCCTCCCCCCACCACTAAGTATATATAGGTAGGTTCTTCTGTTTGTACTTCAGTGTGTTGTGCCTGATGATGTCGTGATTCGACGAACCGGTTGCCCTTATTAAATTCTGTGTGATACAAGTGCAAAGTTATTTTCTCTTCATTTAGAATGTTGAAGTATCATAAAGTTACTGTGGAAACTATTAAGTTTATTGTCTCAGTAGGTAGAAATATAGAGAGAATTTATTTGAACAGTTCAGTGTTACCTTTTTAAAAAATAATAATAGAAATGGGCGTTACAGGTGGAGCCCGAGGTGAAGCTCGAGATGAACCCTGAAGAAGTAGGCAAGATCCGGTGTGAAGAATGCTTCCGAACGTACGACACTGTTCTCCAACTCCAAAAACACAAGTACAACGTCCATAAAAACCCGAACCGTCTGCTAGCGCGTAACGACTCCTTCGGGAATCCTGTGTACGAGTGTGAGTTCTGTGGTGAGACTTACGACACCCCGAAGCTCCTGATGAAACATCGCTACAATGTTCATCGCAACCCGCACCAAAACAACATGGTAGCGGAAGAGCAGCCAGGCAAACAGGGGTTTGCCTGTAACGAATGCCCCCGAGCCTTTGAAACCCCGCGCCAGCTCCAGAAACATAAATATAATGTTCACAAGACTGGGCGCAAGGTTCCCGTCCAGGTAAGTGAACTCTGTCATGGAGTCCTTTACCTTCATCTGTTTAGATAGGGCTGATATGAGTGGTCGATCTTTCTTTTGAGTATTCGACAAAAGTTGCTGCTACGAAAGAAAGTGGTGTAATAAGGTGGTTGGATATTTGTGCTACTGGAAAGAGAAATACCTGAGAAAGTTCAGTGGATGACCGAACCTGCCACATTACCTGAATAGAACTAATTGAAACATGGTCGAAGATGCCATCAGAAATCCGGCCAGGTATTTCGGGACTAGGCTGCACAAAATTGAGTTTGTCTTCTTTCTTATTTGAGCTTGCGTCCGGATTTCAGCTAGGCTTACTCTACCTTAGTTATGAAGGGCGTCTGTTTGCAGGTTGTGGGAACAAGTGGGGGTAATGGAGAAGGGGGTGGCGAGAGCCCCAGCAGTGTCGACTCCTTCAAGCCGGCCTATCACTACTCCTACTCATTTGACTGCGAAATATGCGGGGAGCGGTTAGCGTCCAAGACAGAGCGATGGAAACATTGCTTCAAAATGCACAGGGATGACGAGCGTCTTTTGTGTGATGCGCCTGACTGCCATAAGGTACCATTTTATAAGAGTAATGTGTCTAAACCCGATGGGTAAATCGGCATTTAACGGTGCAGACGGCTTCTAGGCTTTGTTATGTTGAAAATCAGTACGGTTTGATTGATTTGTAGGTGATGCCGACTGAGAGCTTCCGAAAGGAGCACCAGGCGTTTCACGAGCAGCAGGGCAAGTTCCCCATCTGCTGCGAGATTTGCTCCAAGATGTGGACCAACAAGGTCGAATTCTGGAAACATGTGTCAGGGGTTCACTACTCCCTCATTGGCCTCACCTGCGGTGTCTGCATGAAGGTAACTTTTGCGCAGTTGTGTTATGGTGTTAGAATTATAAATGCCATTAGTTGGTGGTGCGCAGGATTAACGCACTAAGCTATGAGGCAAGAGGGCCCAGGCTTTAGTCCTGACTAGTCGAAATTTTTTCTCTTGCCCTGGGGCTACCCAGCCGGGTTGGGTTTCGCGGTGTACGCGCTGCGTCACAATGTAAGCATCACGGTCTTGGTTCGAGTCTGGTTCTTACCTTCTTTTTTGTTTTTAGATGTTTTTGGAGTTAGATGAACTAAAGGAGCACGTAAAGTCTCACGAGCCTTTGTGTGAAGCGGAATTTAACTGCGACATCTGCGGGAGAGGCTACTCCTCTAAGCCGAAGATGACGCGTCATCGCCTGATACATGAGCATGATCCGGACGCGGATGAGTACAACATACTGAAGCATACGCTGCTCAAGGGGGGTGCGACCCCGGGCAGCAAGGCCCCCACCATACTCAATATACCCAAGGTGAACAGGAGCTTTGAGAATGATCTGGAAGTCATTGAGGTGGGTAAAGTTCTATTATTTTGAAGAAAATTCGTAAAGTTGATGAGAGAAGGTAGTGTGAAGATGAGTGACCTTTCCTTTAGTGTACCAGTCACTGCCCTAAATTTTTACGGGAAAATCAGGCTTGAACTTTTTTGGCGCATGTCCAGACTGGGTGGGGGTTACTGGAACAGGTAACTGAATTAAATGTGATGGTAAAATTCGTTCCGCCTACTGTACCTTAAAGCCTTAGGTTTTTCTAAAGTGTTAATTTTGGACTCAGGTGAATCCAGACGATGGGTTGGATGGGGAACACGAGGAGGGCGTGCCTGACCACCTGTGGTGCGACGTCTGTCCCGATCTCAGCTTCGCCGACTTGGACGAACTTCGCACCCATAGACGAAACATTCACGCCCTCTACCCGTGTGACCTTTGCCCCAAGTTCTATGGAGGCGTCAGTCACCTGTGGAAACACACCAACCGAAGCCATAAGAATCACCCTGATATCACGTGCAAGGTCTGCGGCAAAACGAGTGCGAGTCGAGTGCAGCTGAAAGGGCACGTCAACAAAAACCACAAGGAGGTGAGGTTACGGTTCACATTATCTTAGAAAGTTAAGGCAAATACCACTTTTTAAAGACGGAATTGTCCTTTTCCGATTAGTCGTCTAAACTGACCGATTTCGTTTTAGGTTTTGCTGGGCCATGTAGTAGGGGATGGCGCAGACCCTGATCCCACCAACCTGAACTGTCAGCGTTGCGGGAAGGAGTTCCGGATCCGGTCATTGGTTCGCCGCCATGAGCGTACCTGTCTTTTGAAGGACGCTTTCGACCCTGATCCAACGAATCTCAACTGTCAGAAATGCGGAAAGTATTACTCTATCCGCTCCCTGGTGCGCCGCCATGAAAAAATCTGCCTCAACCGCACTATCGAGCCGCTGAGTCTCAGCTGCAAAGTGTGCGGGAAGGAGTTTCCCAAGAGGTAAGTCGGGTCTAGTTTTTGTGGGGGCGCATACCGAACAAAAATCTCTGGAAGTCAGTCATTATCAGATAGTAAATAAAATTGATGAGACAAATTAACAATTATATTTTTAAATCTTTCTTCCAGATCGTACTGTCGTCGGCATGAGCGTACCTGCGGCACGAAGAAGGAGCGACCACCGAAAGAGGAAGGCCCTGTCTCTCTGCCGTGCGAGTGGTGTCCGAAGGTGTTTACCAACCGCAGGGCTTATATCAGCCACGTCGACTACATGCACAGGTATGCACTCTCCCCAGCGATATCTTCTAAGGACTCTGCTACTGTGTCATTCCTTTCCTTAGAGGGCCGTCTATTTGGGGCATTGACCCTCAAAACCTTGTTTGCCTAAGCGGCCTTAAGAGTACTATAGCTTTACTAATAGGGTATAGGAATACTCAGTCAAGCTAGACTAATGCTTGGTGCTGTTTATTTTCAGTTTGGTGGAGTGTGAAGTGTGCACGGAGGAACGCGTGACGTACCGATCGAAAGTGGACCTGTATAACCACTGTAAGGCGAAACATGCGGACCACCCGGACCTCGTGTGCCCTCATGATAAGTGCGGGAGGCTGCTCCGATCAAAGGGGGACCTCGAGAAGCACGTAAGAGACCATAAGAACCGTGAAAGCCCGCCTGCCTGTGAGTTCTGCGCCGATGTATTCAAGGGACGCAAGAAGTTGAGGATCCACATTCTTCATCAGCACCGCATGGAGAATGGACGCAAGTTCATATGCGGCGTCTGTGTCAAGGTACGTTCCATTGTTATGGAGCTTTCACATACAAGCCGGATTTCCTGCTACACAGCTTTTCCAGTTGCCTAAACCCACCCTCGGAGTTCCCTATTTGGTAAATGTATGATGTGTTGCAGGTATTGGAGGATACACCTTCGCTTATAGCACACGTGCAGGAGGCCCATGGTAAACTGGTGGACCGGGACTATACGTGTCGGATATGCGCCCGCCCCTACAACTGTAACGCCAAAGTTCTGGACCATATTAAGAATACGCATGACGGAATGTACAAACCGTGCAAAATCTGTCTGAAAGTGTTCCAAGACGACAAGGAGCTGGAGGAGCATGTCCGCGACCATCTCCTCAAAGACGCCAACCAGTGTGCCGTATGCCAAGAGGTAACTTAAACCTAGCCTTGACGGGGTTTTGATGTACTGATCTGATATGAGAGGATATTTTTTGTTGGGAAATATATCTTATACCGCTATTGCCTACTGGTGAAACAGTGTAATATGTTACAGTTACGACATAAAGCAATTTTTCCTCTTCTGCAGAAGAAACTGGAACTGAGATAGAGGTTTATTTGAAGCATAACTCGGGGCTTATTTTCAGGTGTTTGAAAGTGTTATCCTACTTCATGAGCACGTCAAAGCGGAGCACCCCAACTTGAGAGAGAATTCGTGCCTCATCTGTGGACGCAAGTACCACAGTGCGTACACCTGCTTCGAGCATATGGACAATAAGCATGGGGGCGTGTACACCGTGTGCCGAAAATGTTCTGCCCTCTTCACGGACCCGGAGGAACGCATCAAACACATGGAGACTCACGGGGCTGTCGAAGAGGAGGTGATGCTCACTTGCACCAAGTGCCACGTCAAGAATGATTCGGAGGAGGCCCTGGAGGCACACATTAAGGAGGTAAACACGTGTTGATATTTTTGGTAGCACTACATACTCTCTGTTCAGCTGGCACTACTGCGAAAGCTGCGAGCTTGTAAATCGCGCATTGTCTGGGAGGATTGGAATCCACAGGTTCGAAATTTATTTCAGTTGAAATTCAATCTGAAAACTTTTTGGCAACAAAATTTACCTTCAGTTTTCAAAATGGAATAATTGACTTCAGATTTTTTAATATTTTGTTTAGGTTCACGCGGAGTTATTCGAGGAGATGGCAGAGCGGGATATGTGTCTTATCTGCTCGAAAGTTCTCAAATACAAGTACTCTCTATGGGTGCATATCTCGAAACATCACAAGGCCGTGCACGGCTGCCGTACGTGTCTCATGGTATACAAAGAGCGCGAGGACCTCGAGGCGCACGTAGCCAAGCTCCATACGCGCGACAAAGACGGCAACCCACCACTTTACTCCCCTGGCAACGTGTTCAAGGGTAACGTCAAGGCCTCCTCTTCGAGTGTGACGCCCAAGAAACCGAAGAACCAGTGCTATCTCTGTCAGACTGTATTTGATGCTACGGAGGAACTCAGAGCCCATGTCACGGAAGCACATCCTGAGGTATGCTTACTTACTATACCAGGATTGCAAAACATAGCGGCCCTCCGTGGTATTGTGGTCAAACACAGGACTTGTAATCGGAGGGTCCCGGGTTCGAATCCCGGTACCGCAGATTTTATGTTGGGAGCATGGATGTCTATAGTGGGTTTCAATAACCATGACATGGTTAATTAATGCAAATACACCTTTGATAAAGGTTAAATATCAACAACCAGTGTGCCTAGCCTCTACGGTGAGCACACTGGTCAAAATGGAGCTGGATGTATAAGATAATTAGAAAAAAAAAGATTGCAGAACGATTATTGCGTCGTCAGGTGCTGCTTAAATTGAACTTTTCGTTCAAGAGTCACATCGAGAAAGTATTCTGGCTTACTATTATAGCTGTGGTTTGGCTGTGCTTGCAGGTACTGGACAAAGACACAACATGCACCATTTGCGGGCACACTTATTCGAGCCGTTTCAAAGTCTACTACCACGTGGTGACAGTGCACGGAGACCCGTACAAGTGTTGCCGGAAATGCGTGAAGGTGTTCCTCACCCCTGAGGAACTCGAGGAGCACAGCCTGACCCACCCTGACCAGCCGCCCAAACCCAAGCGTCGAAGGAGGGAACCCGATGAAGAAGAAATGGCGCTGGCTGCGGAGAAACGGGCGCGGCCACGCAGGTCTCGCTCCAAGACCTTCACCAACTATGTCATGGACATGGAGGAGGTCGAGGAGGATGAAGAAGAGGAAGACGAAGAGGTTGGTAGCCCTTGGTTAGGATGCTCGAAAGGCATTGAACCTCCGTCACCTATCAAATAAAAACAAAATCTCTTCCATTCTCCCTTTTTTAAGGAATTTAAGGTAAAATTTAAGATGGAATGACCGAGAAAAAACACATTCTGTAGTGACCCTTCATAAATAAAGCTAAAATTACCGTGTTCTTTAATCTTCTTTTTTGTCAGATGGACGAAGGAGAGAGCGGTGCCAGCCCTCAGACTGAGGAGGCTATAGTGGACCCTGATGTCCCTTCCGAAGAAGTAGATGGCTCTGACGAAGAGGAAGATGAGTCTGATGAAGACAAAGTGGAGGAAGAAGAGGACGAGGACGAGGAAGGTGACGTCCACGAGGATGAAGGTAAATACATATTTACACTAATCCCCTTCACCTGTTTTAGGTAATCTTGGTTGATGACCATTCGCTTATTTATTAATTTATTTTGGACCCCGGGGTGTTTTGGACATTTCGTGACAGCAATCACTCAGTTAAAATCCTAATCTACTGAAGTAGTTTCTAATATTCAAAAGAGAAATTTCCGAACATTTTTATTTAAAAAATTGTAATTTTTTCCATAAAGATGGCGACGAAGAAGAGGAAGAAGAAGAGAGCGAGGAGAAGATTGGGGAGGATGAGGAGGAGAGCGAAGATGAGGCAGGGGAGAAGAAGTATGAAGGGAAAATTGAGGCAAAGGTTGGCCTGGAAGATGAGGACGAAGATTACGATGACGAGGAGGATCAGTACACGTGCGAGGCCGTCGATGTTAAGGGTGACGACAAGTTCAAGCTTAAAATCAAACATAATATCACCAGGTTAGTATTCATTTACCTGTATCGAACATTTCTAGTGCTTTCGATTTACCCCATCGGTCGTTCTACATAATTTATGAGGAGATTTCGATTTCATAAAATCGCATCAGAGAAATTCACTGAAAACAACATAAGAGTGGTTGAATGAGTCTCGAGCCGCCTTAATCCAGCATATTAGCTCAGGAGCACAACGCTGTAAGACAAGTCGCCATGTGCTCCAACCTTAGCCCGGGTGGGTACCTTAAGTACCTCCCAGGGGCGTTTGTATTGCGCTCACGAAAGGTGGGCCCTGTATCCCACAATAAAAAAATAAACTTAGTTTAAGAGAGTAACATTTGTGTCTGGGTACCACCCAGTTATATTTTTATTTTGGTAATAGTGGACTGTATATATTTTAATGGAGTTTTGTAGGTATACCTACTAATGGGAAATATGAATCACAACTTACCCTCGTTGACCGTAAAGGTGCATAGGACAATTAGGTTCGTAGGGTAGGTATAATGATAATGTAGAAATAAGGGAGGATATGGGAAATACAACAGAGATAATCAGTGGAAAGGACGAACCAACTCGCAGTGTTCCTCTTAAGTATTCCAGTATGGATGTCACGAGAATAAGCACTCGAAAATATCCTCAAAACACGGCTTACTAAGCCTGATAGAATAATTATAGCCGCAGTATTATATTGTCGCGGGAGCCTCTGTACCTACGTCTAATAACGAGGGCGGTACACCGAGCACTGAAGTAACAACAACGCCCGTAGCGCTACTTATCGGTACATTATACAACTAACAATAATAATGAATTAATATCAAAGTTATGTTCGAACTCCGACATCCCGACCACCATGATTGACCAAGGGAAATCATTGATTAAAGAGTAAGAACATGCAGTTAATAAAAGAATAGTGAATAGATAATCAAATAATAATGGGTTAAGATTAGTGAATATTGAGCATGAATAGGTTAATGAATAATGAGATGAATGTAAAATATTAAAACATTATAACCATTATATAAAAAAAAAAAAGGATATTATAATAGATTAGTAATTAATAATTAACCTAAGAACTTGCTACTTAAGCGTGCACAATTGGGATTAAATATGGATGCTTGGAATTTTTGGGGAGAGGGGCGTTCTCTAACCTACCACCAACTCGCACCAGTCCAGAGTTTGGGTCCACATAGGGAGTAAGGGATCGCAAATGTTTAGGAACTTTGCTCCCATTGTACAGTTCAGGAAAATATGCCATCTGAACCTTTAGTAGTATTTTCTCCATAGCTGCCTGAAGCTCGCTAACGGTAAGAGGACCATTGTTCCGAGGAGTACCATTTGTTTTGGCTTTCGCATTGTTTATAAATCTTCTCGCCCAAGCGAGAACGCGTTTTAATTTCAATAAGGAGCTGAATTTCTCAAATAGCTCGTGGTCTAAGCACGGTGCAGCGTCGGTGCAAACCAATGCAGTTTTTCTTAACTCGGGCAACTCTGAGGGCTGCACTGATGTAGGCTCAATAGATGGCCACTCAATCGGTTCTTTCTGTAAGAATTCAGGACCTGCCCACCACAGCTGGTTTTCAACCATCGCGGAAGGGTTTAAACCGCGGGATGCCGGATCAGCACAATTATTTTCCGAATTAACATGCCTCCATTGTTCCACATCGGTCACACTAAGAATGTGGGACACTCGATTCCCAACAAATAACTGCAATTTGTGCGGGGGAATCCTTAACCAGGATAGGAGAATGGTCGAGTCAGTGCAAAAAATAGTTTCTGCGATGGGGAGGTTCGCCAGTCTGGGCAGAACACTTTTGTACAAATCGACGAGTAATTTTGCTGACTGAAGCTCTACTCGGGGTATGGTCAATTGTGGCTTTGAGGGGTTAACACGCCCCGTAGCACGAATCAAGTATATTCCAACTTGCTTTTCCTGTACGCAACGCAAGTAAATGCAGGCAGCATGAGCAACAGCTGACCCGTCACAAAATCCAATCAGTTCAAGTCGACTGCATGAAAATACTGGAATGTATCTAGGAATTTTCAGTAGTTGCAGTTTCGGCATTTCCTGTGAGTAATGACTCCATTCTTCACAGAGCGAGGTGGGGAACCTATCGTCCCATCCCAAATCACTTTCCCAGAGTCTCTTAATAAAGGCTCGAATAGCGACTGTGATTGGCGTTAAAAGTCCCTTGATATCGAAGAGACGTGCGGCATAGCCGAGGACACTTCTCTTAGTCATTGATCCATCGAATTCTCGAATATTATATCGAAAATCATCACTGGATGGGCTCCAACATAGTCCTAAAATCTTCAAGGTGGCGTTCTGGTAACCGAAATCAATATCTTCGCAGTGCTCAGACGGCAGATCACTAGTAAGCTCAGAATTGGCGCTAGCAAATTTGCGCAGCTCAAAGCCGCCCCTTTTCATCAAGTCAATTAACTCATTCTTTGCTTCACACGCAGTCTCTATACTGGGGTAAGAACATGCCAGGTCATCTACGTAGATCTGATTCTGCAAAGCATGAGAAGCGAGAGGGTAGGCTGTACCATCGTCCTCTACTAACTGTTGGATGGTTCTTTGGGCTAGGTACCCACTTGGAACCATACCAAACGTAACTCTCGTCAAGGCGAATTCTTGAATTTCCTCCAACGCGGAAGGTCGCCATAAAATGTGCTGGAACTTCCAATCGTCCTGATCGACAAGAACCGAATTGTACATTCGCTTTACATCGCATACGAATGGTACAGGCTGAAATCGGAACGACAGTAACACGTCAAAAATGTCAGAGTGCAGCGACGGTCCACACAACAGCTGCTCATTGAGTGAGTAGCCGTGGATATCCGGGCTACTCGCATTGAAGACGGGCCGAACCTTCGTAGTGGTTGAACTTTTCACCACAGCGTGATGAATTAATTTATATTCGACTGCATTTTCAGCAGGCACCATCATTCCTGTCTTACGATATTCGTCGAAGAATTCATTGTATAATTTCGAAACTTCCGGCGTTTTCTCGAGC
This sequence comes from Mesopsocus fuscifrons, assembly GCA_950004255.1. Classification (NCBI taxonomy): domain Eukaryota; kingdom Metazoa; phylum Arthropoda; class Insecta; order Psocodea; family Mesopsocidae; genus Mesopsocus; species Mesopsocus fuscifrons. Next base: position 11,105,767 of record OX465380.1, read on the forward strand.
TTTTGCTCCAACTTTTCGTAAGCCTTTTTCGGGGGATACTTATTTGCACAGAGCTCAGTAACGTCTGAACGAAATGGTAACTTGACTACATAACGCCCATCTGGGTCACGCTTAGTGGTCTCTTTATAAAATGTCTCAGCTGCCTGTTCTTCAGGACTTAATATAGGTGCTTCTGGAAACTCCTCTAGTTTCCACATTTTCTCTACAGCACGGGTAAGAGTGTCATCTACTGATAGCAATGAAGTAGTTTGCAGGATACTGGCATCTGCACTACCTACGAGGACATATCCCAGTGAAGTGTACTGAGCTACCAAGCTGTTGGTTACGTTGACTATAGGACGTTCAGCTGACAGAATTTGGGCATATACTTCTGCTCCTAACAACATATCAACAGGCCCTGGTCTTCCCCAAGATGGGTCCGCGAGTGGAAGGTCTGTTGTCTGTGAGATGGCTTCCTCACTCACTAAGCAACTAGGCAAATCGTTGCATATTTTTGGTAACACCAATGCTGAAACGTTGAATCTCTGATGACTGAATCGTGATTCACAATGAAGATTGACCTTTCCCTTTGAAGAGGTGGTACCTGAGATTCCATTAACTATTGTGCGATCGCACGTACGTGCACATCCAAGTTTTTGTACGGCTCGCTCAGTGATAAAATTGAGATGTGAGCCTGAGTCAACAACACACCTAATTAGAACAGGACAGTTAGAGGTATCCCGGACCTCAATGATAACAGTAGCAAGTAACGCTTGAGCATTCCTTGAGTTGCATGATAGGGCTTGCGTATTCAGCGAATTACTTGGCTGGTCGCCAGAGTTCCGCGTCTGATTAAGGTTGGGTGCACCATGCACCTTTATCTCGGCATTTTCATTTGGACTGAAGCTTCTTTGTCCTTTGCACAACAATGAATTATGATCACCACCGCAGGTTCTACAGCTGAATCTAAAAGTACAGTTGCCTTTGTGCGCCTTTAGGCACTTATAGCATAAATGCTTTCCCTTTGCACAAGCATACCTTTCTTCCACAGGAATGGTTTTAAATTTCTCACACTGGTAAATAAAATGATCACCAGAACAATAACCACACTTTTTCTGTGAAGGAGAAGTAGTGTCGTCCTTGATAAGAAGTGCAGACTTGGCGAAAGGTTTTCTGATGGGAGCTGACTTTACACCGTCAGGCTTAAGAGTTTCCTTAGCATCCCTTTTAGTATTCAAGGAAGCGATGTCATTCAGATCTGACATTTGAATTTGATCCTTAAGAAATTTTAGAAGATCTGCAAGGGTAGGAATCTTCCTGCTATCTTCAAGCGATCGTTCGTAGTCCATACGGAGCCTTTTCTCCAATTTCGAGTAGAGAATTTGGAACAATAAAAAATCTCCTAAGTCCTCCATCTCCACTTTCTTAACGGAAGAAACAGTATTCTGGAAATGATTGACAAGACTGGCTAATTCTGCTGGCTTGTGGTTGCCGGGCAGAGAATCGTAGTTCAGTAGGCTGGTAACATGTTTACTGGCCTGCCGACGAGGATTTCGGTAATGAGAAATCAATGCTTCTTTAGCAAGTGGGTAATTTTCCGCTGATATGGGTAAAAATCCCGAAATGATTGCTTTTGCATCTTCTGACAATGCATTGGATAGATAATGAAACTTCAAGATTGCATTTAGGCTAGGATTTTTATCCACAAGAGATTCAAATAATCCCCAAAAATATTCAAATTCATCAGCTGAGAATTTGGGAAGCTCAATTGGCTTTAGGTAACTTCGGACAGATTCTTGACCTGCCACTGGCTGAGAGGGAGCTGTGGGAGGAGCTTGACCATTTTGGAGTTTAGCTTGAGCAGTAATCGCTGCTGTATTGATGAAATCCACACAATCCGCAAACTCTTTCTGAAGATCATCCTCGAGAGGAATTTTCTGGTTCTTCCTAACCGAACTGTTATACAGAAAACATTGATTTTCCACCTTATCCCAAGTAGGCTGATAAGATACATCTACTCGCTTTGCTTTAGAGAGGATCTCCCTAGCATGAGTTTCCACGTTTAGCTCTTGGATTTGTGCTACAACTTCACGAACTCTTCGCACGAGGTACTGTCTCTGCTCAGACAGAGCCTTCGCATTTGGACCTTCGTCACACATTCTGGACTAGGTAGGTATAGTTAGTTACCAATGACAATAAACCCATAAATAGAGATAACAATTCTTAGAGATTACGAATCCCACGCAATTATGCCGACAGCGACCAAGCAAACTTGGCAGCGGCCCAACGATAAGAAAGTACAGTGTCAGCAAACCTGCCTGACGTTTGAGGCAAAATGCTCAATTCCTGATGCTCGACTTTTTACCTCAATGTATAAGGAATAAAATAGAGTATATCGATAATACAAGCTAAGAAGACGGGTTCACCCATGCACATTCTATAGGAAGGCAAATCTTCTTAGTCTGGAGTCCGAACGAACCCCTCAATATTAATTCAATAATTAATTAATTAAATAATTTGACCAGTTCAAATATCTGGCTCGTAAGGACCTTTTGTCTGGGTACCACCCAGTTATATTTTTATTTTGGTAATAGTGGACTGTATATATTTTAATGGAGTTTTGTAGGTATACCTACTAATGGGAAATATGAATCACAACTTACCCTCGTTGACCGTAAAGGTGCATAGGACAATTAGGTTCGTAGGGTAGGTATAATGATAATGTAGAAATAAGGGAGGATATGGGAAATACAACAGAGATAATCAGTGGAAAGGACGAACCAACTCGCAGTGTTCCTCTTAAGTATTCCAGTATGGATGTCACGAGAATAAGCACTCGAAAATATCCTCAAAACACGGCTTACTAAGCCTGATAGAATAATTATAGCCGCAGTATTATATTGTCGCGGGAGCCTCTGTACCTACGTCTAATAACGAGGGCGGTACACCGAGCACTGAAGTAACAACAACGCCCGTAGCGCTACTTATCGGTACATTATACAACTAACAATAATAATGAATTAATATCAAAGTTATGTTCGAACTCCGACAATTTGTGTAATTTAATTTGTGTTTAATATTTGGCAGCTTTAAGAAAGAAGACGAACCTGAACCTGAGGAGGAAGAAGAAACCAGCAGGCTGCGGAAACGGAAACGCTCTGACGTCATCAATGGGACAGATGAGGACAACGTGACGAAACGGATTATGTCCGATATGACGAGTTTGACGTCGTGTGGGGCTGAATAACAGGTAACCTACCTACTCTCTTTAGATGGGCAGAACATATGAAATCCTGTGACGGAAATTATAGGGAAAATGCAGTATGAGTCTGCTGATACGAATCTGTGCTTACATCGACATCATTCATTAGTTTGGCTAGATAAGAACATAAAAAAACTTTTCTATCTATTTACAGCAGAAATTTGTTTTAACGTCGGTAAAGTTTTAGATGTCACTGTGATAAAGTCAGCTTCATTCTTGATGTATCTGCTTCTAATTTTTTCAAATGACTTTTGTTTCCAGTCACTAAACAGGCGGCAGACTCGCAGCGCCCGAGAGTGAATCAGGTCCTGCTGGAGTTTTATGTTCAATGAGGCCAGAGTTGCCCTGTTTTTTATAGTGTAGTGCGGAAAAGTGCTGGAACTGGAACCTTATTTATACATAGAAGATTGAAAGGTATGGAGTGATGCGAATGAGTTGTATTATTCCATTGTTTACTTACTGTTTACGCCGGTATTTTGAATCCCCCAAGAAAAATCAAACATGGCGTTATAATTTCCAGAGTACAGAGGGATGTTAGTATTTTTATAAAAACCCATGTAAATTATTTAAGGTACGCCGATTTGTTACGGCGACTATCGATATCGCACTAGCTAGGGACTGTGGAAAATTCTCACTTGACCTATTGAGCAAAGACTATCAGCGGATGGACGTGGTTCGAATCCGCTGAAAGTGAAATATTTTTCACCCTATGTATATATTTATGTGGTCACACACTAACTTGTAAAATGAGGCGAGGTTTGGATCCCACGTCAAGGTCTCTTGCTGGCATTACTATAGTTATGACCCTTGTCAGCCCATTCACGGTACAAAGGCCAAACGAACGACTACTATTTATTTTTAGTTTAATTATTTTGTGTAACCTCAGGTATCTACCTAATCGTGTCACAAAGTGATACTGCTTTTACACAGGAGCGGGGTAGTCCCATATCAAACGTGTCTACACAAAAATGTAACCTAGACGTTACAGCTGTAGTTATACGTTTCTTTATATTTGGAGCAACAAACACTATGTATATACTGTAATGTTTATCGTACCTAACCTCAAAGCCACAAAAATAGTGGTTATTTTTTTTAATGATAATTTGAAAACATCATTTTTTTTCCATATTGCATAGACTGCAGAAATCAAATTTTGGTACCCCTCATTAATATTATTGTGTGGCATGAGTTGAGACTGACGACTGGAACAAGATAAAGAATCGAAGAAGCCAAGTTAACCAGTTGATACCAGTGACTTGTGTGTTTCCCTAGTTGTTTAGATTAAGGTTTTTGAAGAGTTCGTCGAACAAATTGAGTTTAGTACGAAATACCTACCTCGGTAACTGCCTCATCTGTAACATAGTTACTAGTCGGGATACCTAGACCCTTATTTCTTCGCTATCCCTCTATGTTTCTATAGCTACCACCAGTTGTCACAATATATGGCAGAAACAAGGGCTAGGGCCCTTAAGAGTCTGGTATCCAGGCATTTTATGTAAGAGTCAGATAATCAGATCAGCCTTCAGATTGCGGCTCGCCATGCTGGGAATGCACGAAACTCCCCAAAACTTTGTTTGTTGGAAATCTGAAATTTCTAAGTGAAAACGCTAGTATTCGAAAATTAATGAAGTTAGGCATTTCAAGAAACAACTGTTTTCCTTTTTAATTCCTATAAATTCCAATGCCGTTACGTTGTTTTATTATATTTTAGACATGATGTTTTTCTATAGTACCTAATTTCCTACGTAGGAAATAATAAACAATTGAGAAAAGACTTCTACAAGATTATTCTACTTCTCTTAGCAGCAAATTAACCCTAACTTCCAGCTGTATTTTTTGACGGCAGTCCCGCGCCTCTCGGAAAACATAGTACATCCTCTGTTATAAATAGCTGATCTGTGATACGTAGAACAAAATCATCACATTGTTTCGCCAGTTCCTGACGTGGTGACAGTATAATAACTACCTGAGTGGCTATTCAACTCGAAAGTTGCTGTTACAAAAACCCTCTCTGACTCACCTCGTAACTGGAGACCTGAATAGCCAACCTGCCCTTGTTATCAGCAGAATTGAGTACCATTATGACGTTAGCACTTTTATTGAGAAAGATGTAATACTTTATCTGATCATTGAGTACCTACACTACCTAGGTAAGGACTGGTACTCTTACGGCCGTATTGAAATTTGCTTTATCTTGGTGGTTTTTTCACCACCAGCTCATAATTTTTCCTGTTGTGATTGAGCCCAGCTGCGACAAAATGGCCGTGAAATTACCTCTCTGTCTAGCGACTTACATATTGGTATCCTTTATGAATGATGATGATATGCACCCATCTAGGTATCCATGTTTAGCTTTTTAGTTTTCTAAATGCTCACGTTAGTTAAGTGGCTCCACTTGCGTGTTAATTATTTATTTCTAAATTAAGTTGAGACGTAATATTCGATGCCAAGTTTGTAAATGCCATTTGTCTCATGTGTACAAAGTGTGTGCCTAGTTGTCTAGGTGAGACGTGGCGCGTTGAAAGACTGTTTGTGGGTATTTTTGTTATTTTAGACTGCCTAGTGAATTTTTGTGTTTTCCATCAAACTTTGTCGTCTCTCTTTTAGTCGAGCTGTTGCGTCTTAATACTTTACCTAATATTACTTGAAGCTAGATTTACCTAACTAGGAAGTAGCGTTTATTCTTTAGAATATACTTACGAGTTTCAAATTACTTATCCGAGTGCATAATAGGTACCTATCTACATCGATAGTTACTACATATGATAAACTGTATCTGATACTTTAGAATCCAGACATACAGGTAGAAAAACTCTGTAATTCGGTCACTCGAAGTTGGAACTACATAATGATAAACTGTATTTTTTGATACTTTAGAATCCAGACATACAGGTAGAAAAACTCTGTAATTCGGTCAGTCGAAGTTTCTGTCTTCCGAAAACAAACCTCAATGCGTACCTGTACCTTAAACTGTCAGGAACATGACCAGGCCGTAACTACCTCCCAGATAATATTACGCCGCGGACTGCTTGTAGTTCTTGGTATCGATGAGCTTCTTGCCACACATAGCGCAGATACCTTTCTTATAGGCGCACGCCTGACAATAATGCGTCCCTGCTTGATGGACCTAAACGCAAACAAAGCTCCAGTTAGTTTTAAGGCGCTCATCTCAAGCCCAACCTCGTTCAACATGACTTCATCCTCAGGGGTCTACCTTTGGGCTTACCTACATACGAATATACGTTTTTCATTTTGAGAAATTCAAGCACTTCAGATCGCCAGAGGACTGTTCGAATGAAGGAATACACCAATCAAATGGGTAAATTTCCCTATTACAACTTGATCAAGTCTCTTGAGAATGAAAGTTCCAAGTAAAACAGGTCGTCTATCAAGCCGCGCCGTAGATTTTTTTTTTTTTTTTTTTTTTTTTTTATAAAACGGAGTAGGCCAGAGAGCTTGACCGGCTGGGCTGCACCGTGCTCCCTATAGGTATTACCCCATTCTATCGAAAACGCCCAAGCGGCGCGCCGCGACTAGAAGGACGGCCTCCTTTAGAGACAGTTTGGTTGGTTTGTACACTTCACCGTACCCCAACCGGCAATTTTTCTATATGGACAACTGCATGTTGACCTAGGTGGGCTCTGCACTATAAACGCGTTTGTCTTTACACATAGGTAGATACCTACATAATATGATGGTAATAGATGGTAGGTATTAATAGGTACTCACACTTTGTCGGCAGATTTTGCACTTTTGAAATGTTGACGTGTATGGATTGAAGCGAGCCTTTGAGCCTCCAATCGCCTTATTCTCTCCTATCTTCCGACCACCCTCATTGGTGTTCCGAGCACCCGACTTCCATGGATCCGGTGTTACGATCCGTCCAAGCTTCTTTTCACACTTGGCGCATACCATCTTCTTACTTAACTTGTCTCATATTACTTAAAGGGATTAGCCCATTATTTATTAAGCAAAACTCAATATACAAAAAGAGAATAATTATTTGAGTCTGTTTTGTAAACAATGCTAAAATATCGAATATTGATCGAGTTATTGAATATCGCTATCGAATCGTTCCTGTTTCCCGCTCTTTTTATACTTTCAATTTCAGCGGTGGTGTTACTAAAATATATTGAAGGAATACCAATGAAGGTATAGCTTATTGCGTGTATTGACTCCAATATATTAGTTGACAATTAGTTGGTCTGCTTGAGCTGATTGCTGTGAGCTGATTGCAACATAGCCGAAAATCTGCCAGCACCCAACCGTGCCGGGTCCCAGACCCGGACACGTGTGCTACTTATGAAAGCCTAGCTAATTACAACGGGAGAATAGTACAGCCAAAGAGTTAATCACAAGACCAGGAATTCTAGCTAATTATCCTACCTAAATGTTTGCTCTACATTAATCTGCTAACAAATAAATTAATATTTAAATAAGTTATCGAAGAGAAATCAATAACAACCCCCTCTGTTGGTGCCCGAAGGAAATACCTTGAAACCCGAATTCGAACACCAACAGAGTGGTTGGAAAGTAAGTAAGGTAGGTGGAATCCCTACAATATTTTATTCGTACTTATTTTACAAAAATTTTTACAGTAGGTACCTACTAATCTGGTGCAAAAATTATTTTAGTCATTTTCTTTTTTCAGGTTCCACCGCAACAGAAATTAATGAGATGCTGGCATGCAAATTCGTCATTGAAAAGACAAACCCAAGTTATCCAACACCAAAAAAGATAATCGATAGCAGTGTATACTTACTTACGCCCCCTGTCCATTAGGTAGTCATGGTCATGAGTTCACGGCCCTTGGCAACAACTCCATACCACATCAACAACAAACATGTACCACGCTATTTGCAACTTCAGCAGTCTTTCAAAAGACCTTTCCCTCAGTTTGTGAGACTCCACAATGGAGAAATACATGGTAAACAAAGAGATCGGCTGTGGATCATTTGGGAAGGTGTTTGTTGTAGAGTCGAAGCTGACCGGAATTGAGTACGTGGCTAAGCAGATCGACTTGACGAAGCTCAGTAAGCGCCAGAAATGTCTCGCTGAGAAGGAGATTGAAGTCTTATCTAAACTCAAACATCCAAATATAGTACGGTGAGTTTTCCTTCCAAGCGCTTAGACTTGTAGGGAGCCAAGTACGCACCGTACGTAGAATACATGATAATAACTATGAGTGATGTTTTAGGTACAAGGAGGCATACAGTGATGAGAAGCATCTACATATCGTGATGGAGCTGTGTGAGTTAGGCGACCTGCACGGGCTAATTCAGGAAATGCGCGTCAGAAACGATCGTCTGTCAGATCCTGAAGTTATGGACTACTTTGTCCACGTCTGCCTCGCTCTCGAGTACATCCACAACCAACGAATCCTTCACCGCGATCTCAAGACCAAGAACATTTTTCTAAAAAAAGGAAACCTTGTAAAGCTAGGTCAGTTGCCACAAGCCATGGTCGAGGCGAGGACGTAAGTTGGAAAATAAATTTAAGTGAACTGTTTTTGCCAGCAGAAAAGGGGGTGTTTATTGTCATATTTTTTATTTCAGGTGATTTTGGAGTGGCTAAAGTGCTGGAGAATAGCTTTGAGCTTGCACGGACCTGTATCGGCTCCCCGTTCTACATCTCGCCTGAAATGTGCGAAAATCGACCCTATGACAAGAAGAGCGATGTCTGGGCATTAGGCTGCGTGCTGTTTGAATTGGCCAGCCTGAGATACGCCTTCACTGCTACCAACATGAAGCTTCTCATCACCAAAATCACAACAGGGGAGCACGCACCCCTATCGCCCAGTGTTAATCCCAAAATACGACAGCTTATCAAAAAGCTCTTCAGTCAAAATCCAAAAAATCGCCCTACTGTTACCGAAATTTTAGCAACCCCCTACGTTACTGAGTTCAGAGATCGACTGAGCTGTAAAAATAGAGTTTCCGTTGCAAAAGTGCCCCACAGAAGAACCCAAAGCGGCGAAGATCTACGACAGAAAACACCAATACAAAATAATTTACGGTGCAAATCGGGTAGAACCGAGTTGCCTATCTCAAAAAGCAGTTTGAATTTGAACACGACTGATATTACAGAACCACAAGCTAAGTATAAAACTACGAACACTAAAACTCGACTTCGCAGACCAAACTTTTGGAAGAATCTCTGTGATTCTCCAAAAGCAGGGAGACCAGTCTATCAAGCAATTAATCATGAAGTTGAAGATATCAGCAAACGAAATTTGGCGAAAAAAAATAATTGTGAACAGCCCAAAACGAAGAAGCTTCCCCGAACGGACTCATTGTACTACACTTTGATTGAAGAAAATAATCTCAAAAAAACGGACAAAGCGAAGTCTGTGTCGATCATAAGGAATATTTTTGAGAAAAGTTATCACTCGCTGCAAAATCAAGAAGAGGAGACAGTAGAGACTGAAAATGTGGAGCGAGATTACGAAAAGAATAATACGTACTGCGGAAAAGGTGAAATCGGGAACGAAACTTGCATATTTCAAGGAGACGAAAAATCGAATGTGCAATTTCCAGGTTCTACAGCTGCCCAAAATCCAGGTAAGGAGGTACATAACACAGAGGTATCGTACCCCTGGTGGAAACGGCTGTTACCAAGTGTGAACGACAAGTAACACGAAATCACTGTCATTCTGTGCCTGTTTGCAGAAAATCATGATGAGGACAACAAGCAGAGAAAGCGATGGGAAACAACTACAGCCGACAGAGATCAGCTCATCTCGCTCCTCAATGAAACCGAGCTTATCAACAGTCAGCCCACATCCTACTTTAAACGTCCAACAGGTAAGTTCGCCCAATAAAATAAAACGGTGACTTTGTGACAGATTCACGTGACGTTCATTCCAATATCTCATGCCGTTCGAGACAAAAAATGATCAAATAAATAGCACACTAATAAATTTGTTTCAGTTGAAAGACAATTTGAAAAGGGTTCAAGTATAGAGGACTTGCTTTTCACTGAGACTACTGATCTATCCCATATTGCCGTCCTCATGCCACAACAAGTGTTTCAAAACCGTGCTGAGCTTACGGAACGTCAAGTCACTAGTCTGGACACTCAGCTGACTCAGCACACTAGCAGGGATACATTAAACAACACTGATGTCATGCAACAGCTCACTGGTCTCGACATCCTACACGACAGAGATGGGAGTCAAACATACACGGCTCCTTTCAGCAAAGTCACTAAAGAAGGTACTACGCTCATGGCGCACTGTCCTGTTCACGACATGCAGCGTATAATGGGAGCAGTTAAATGAAAGACGAAATAATTTTTCAGAATCACTGGGTACGTCAAGGGAGAATGAGGAGATTTGTTACTCTTATGAGCATTTGGAACAGCGGCGGCTTCAGCTCGAGCAGAGCCTGGGCCTGTCTCACTTTCTAAACGCCTATAAAACGATCGAACAAGTTTTCTGCAAAAATTGCGATCCAAACAAGGTACCAAATGATTTGGAAGGACTCACTCAAGATTTGGGTCTTGACACATCTCACATCAATGAAGTATGGCAGCTGGTTCGTGACGATAATATTTATAAGTCACAACTATGATTCAGTGTCTGAAGAATCAAGGTGGAGTTAAGTACTTTAAGCTTCCCAGGGACCGAAAAGGCGCAGCTAACCAAAGCTGGCCGAAACAAATGGGCAGAAGCAGTGCCTCAATGATACAGGGAGAAGAAGTGTCGGTAACTGAATCTATACTATTTTAACAAGAATCTCACGTAGCTGCACATATTACTGACGACCCCAGTAACTCCACTATATTCACAGTTTATCTCCAACATTCACACGTTGTCGACATGGACGTAATTGATGAAGCTGTTTATGGCATATCAACAGTAATTATAATAATCGCAAGGGCTACGAAAACAAAAATTAAAAATATAAACCACTCGAAAATTATAGGGTACTAAAATACCTACAACAGTGGCCTTGCTCTAAAATCTTCCTATAACTGAAAATCTCGCAACTACTTTGAGTAATGATTTTTTATCACACATGCATAAATCAAATAACATACCACTGTTTTAATTCAAGACAGACCACTGCAACCACCCTAGCACGTTTTCACAATGGGAAGGTATGGAGCATGGGTATAGAGAGACTATTTCTCCGCTTAGCTTCAGACTAAACATGACTGGCAGTTATTAATAGAGAAAAGTCATTGATGAATCACTTGCCTTACGTATACTTCATCTTTAAGACATATACAGCAGTCAGAGAGTTTTGGGCCCATCATAGTACATGTTAAAGTTAAACAATAGAAACAAAGTTTAGTACAACTGTTTCACTCTCAGCATGACAAGCCCTGGAATCACGTGACTGTTCTAGATGCCATGGCAACCACAGAGGAAGCACCAGTGTAGAATCTTGTCACTGAACGCTTTCATGCTTGTGGAGCAGGGAATAGGGGCTGGGCACATATTATTGCTTAGCGTTGACAATATCAACAAATTCAGGCTTGAGGGAAGCTCCACCCACCAGGAAACCGTCAATATCTCCTTCCCGCGCAAGTTCTTTCGCATTTCCGCCCGTTACGGACCCACCGTAGATGATCCTCGTATCAGTAGACACGGCCTCACTCACGTTCTCCTTCAGCCACTTCCGCAGCGACGCGTGCACCTCTTGCGCCTAGGTAACCAGAGTGGCATTAGACAAGGCATAAAACAGACACCTTGGGCTCCACAATATGTTCAAAACCGTGGTGCGAGCTGGTGTAGTGAGTGCGATGAATAGAAACTGGCTACAATTGCACATTTACAGAAGATTTCTCGCGTCGGTAACACTGATTTTTGCTGTTACCAGTTACCACCAGCCACTGTCACCTACAGATCAACACCTGCTTCGATCAATTCAAAAGCAGTGCCCTCAACAGCAGCTTCATTCATTATTCGTCTACGTTTACCTTAGGGGTTCTATTACTCTGCTGATTTCATTCGAAATTCACTTCTGACGTTTAAATGAGGTGGGATACGTGATTATTAAGCGCCTTTACCTGTTGGGGAGAGGCGGTCTTGCCGGTGCCGATGGCCCACACAGGCTCATAGGCTAGCACAACTTTCGCCCAGTTGGAGACCTTCTCCGAAATGGCCTTGGTCTGTCTGAAGACTACCTGCTCCGTCTGGCCTGATTCACGTTCCTCCAGCTTCTCTCCGATGCAGGCAATCACTGAAAGCCCGGACTCCAGGGCGTGTGCCACCTTCTCAGCAATCAGCTGCCCAATACAAAATTTTAATTAAGACTTAATAAATAACCAGCAAACTAATTTTAATGTAATAAGGAGATGCAAAGGTTCCTCGATGCATATGGTTGTAGTTTCGAGTTCATGACGGACACTGAAAGGGATCATCCCTACATTAGGGGGACACGAGCCCAACCTTGCACGACAGGCATTTCGCCTTACCTATTTCTTCGATAGAGAATACACTTATTTTTAATTTTTACCTGATCAACTTCACCGAAAACATTCCTTCTCTCGGAGTGGCCCAGAATGACCCAGTCACCGCCACAGTCCAAGATTTGAGCAGGGCTCGTCTCTCCAGTGAAAGCGCCCTTGGCGACCTTGTAGCTGTTCTGGGCTGCGACACCGATGGTCCTTGGCAGAATGTTACGAGTATGGTCCAGATAAATTGCGGGGACTCCCACTACCACCTCTAAAACAAGACAGAAATTCCCAAATCAACCCAGTGCTCTCCGGAGTTTTCATATAAGCACAAACACACCCTTACGTACAAGCTGGTTCTGCGATACGGATAAGGTGATGGGGACGGCCACAGGTACATTCAAATGATTTTAGCTTCGTAGGTACAAAAACTAACCTAAGATCGTTAGGGTACCTACCAGTGTTGGGGTCCAGCGGGCCTTTCGTAAGGAAGTCCACAATCTCGGCGATCGTTTTCTTATCGCCATTCATCTTCCAGTTCCCTCCAACAAAAAACTTTCGCGGCATTTTGTAAAATAACGAGAAAAATCGGCCAGTAAAAGCAGGAAAGTCTTTCAAATGACTTTGGCAAGGTCAAGATTCAAGTGATTCAAGAATGTTGATAAGTGTATTTGAAATTGCATCGTATTAAAAATAGTTTTTAACGTAAATTCTAAACATGTAAAAATATGTGTTATATTTCTATTTTCCACTACACTTTTAAATTGGTATAATAACAAACAGCATGGCCGCGGAATAATTTTTTGGAGGTTTTATAAGTGGGAATCGGTTATTTTCTCTTTCTTCTCATCATTTGTGGGTAAGTGTAAAGAACTCTTACTTGTTATTGCTTCCTTCTACGTTTTTCAACTCCTAATTTGCTATACCTACCTGCTGAACCTTCAGTTTGGTGTATATCTTTTCCCGGGAGGTTAGGGGCCGGTAAGAAAGGAACAGCCGTCTTCTCCCTAGCTGACGATGGACACTTTTGGATATTTTACACTCGGGGTGGTCCTACTGACTCTGTGGATGTCCGTGATTCGTTTGTTGGGAGATTCTATTGCGTTTCTGCTCAGTGGCCACCCCTGGTGCCTCGCGCAGCTTTGGATCGTTTGTCCGAAATGTGGGTTGTTTCTAATATAAACGCAGGTAGAATACTCTCTCACAAGAACGTCGTTTCTTATCCGACTGCCCGTCTAGCTCCCTCCCGAGTTGTATTTCTACGTTGATTAGGGGTTTACCGCTTGCCCCTTATCGTGGCCAAGTAAATATACCGGACGAAATTCTGATGTACACATCTCAGCTTGTCTGCCTTGCGTCCCCTTTTATGATCAGTCTAACACTACCTACATACTGGCTAGGTCTGAGTCCTGTCTTTCCCACGCAAGCCAATTTTTGGTATTCGTTTTGCTAGGAATAAGTACCACAAGTCCATAAAACTAAAAGTTCACTTTACTACAAAAATTAAATCTACAGATTACATTGTCTCGCTATCGGATACACTAAGCACTAAATTATTCTAAATGGCAATGTATACTTAGATTTACCTAATATAATAACAATTTGCAAAGTTTTGTAGACTGTATTATTTTGGGTGACTCGTAAGCGTATTCCATAAGTTCAGAGTGAGGTAATAAAGAAAGAGAGCTTATGCTATCAGTTCTAAAACAGTCTACGTCTCTGTCTTGCTTATTATTATTGCGGGTCACTGTCCAATGACTCGCAAGGTTTGTACATTCCAGAGGTTGTTTCCCCTGATGTGAAGTAGTCTCATGACGATGCAGATCAGTTTGACCAATCAGAGCTCAATCACTGATTGATCAAATCTGCAAATGAGCCTTTCTTCATATCAAACGAGACAACCTGTAGAATTTCCAGATCTTGAATGACTCGTGGGTCTTGTCTTTTATTATAAAAATATAATTTGTCTTAATAATATATTATATGAGTGACGTTTAAAAAGCGCAAAATCATCGAATAATTGGCCTATATACAAAAGCTCATGTTTTGGCTGCCAACAGAAAACTTGTAGTCCCAAAATTAGGGACAGTAAAATTACGTTATTTTTAAATATCTCGCCTAGTTGGTGTTATGCAAAGGCAAAAATTAGAACATTGGGGACGGTTTGGGATCAGATTCGTAGGACCATATTCGTTTTGTACTTCAGAGGATGTTCGGAAAACTGTCCAGTAATTTGGAAATGTTTCCGTGGGGATACAACGCACGTCAGTCATATGTTGTACGTAGGTTTTTTGTAAATACCAAAAAAGTCAGTGATTTTACTGACAAGATTGTTACTCTAACATCGCCGCGATATTTCACTGATAACTGCCAACTGTGACATTTCACTGATAAGACTGTTGCCGGAACATAGCCGAGATCTCTTCCATGGTCTTGTTCTTCGTCTCGGGGACTTTCTTCCAGACGAAGACGGAGAAGAGGCCGAGAATGACAGTGAAGATGATGAAGACCATGCCGCCGATAGCTTGTTCCAGAGGGAGGAAGCCCAAGCCGACCAGGAAGTTGGCGGTCCAGTTGACACCTACAGCAATGGATGTAGCAGCGGGACGTGCCGATTGGTTGAACAGCTCAGAGACCAGGAACCATGGAATGGAACCAGGTCCAACCGCGAACATGATCACGAAGATCATCACCAGCAGGATACTGATGTATGAGACCACTACCGAGGAAGCCTAAAACACAAAAGACAAAAGTGAGTGAGATTACTGAGATTCAGATAATTTAGCCGCAGCTGCTAACCTGCAGATTCATGATTATGTAATGGCAGAGTCGGTGTACACGCTCACCAAGTTGGTGAGGAGGGCCATTTCTGCTGGGTCTCTTCGAAATGAAAGTAGCAGCAATGAACTTTTTCTGATGATGCTACGGAAATGTCATGGCAGCTGGAATTGAGAGGTAGTCGTCTTCTTAGGCTGAGCTCAGGTTGAGTCACCCGCTGCACGGGCTATTTTTGTTTTTTATGCTAGGTTTGAGTTGCGGTACCTTGGCTCAGCCTAAGAAGCCGACTACCCCTCAATTCCAACGGCCATGACATTTCCGACAGAGCATAGTGCTTGTATTTGAAATAGTATACTTTTTCTAAAAGTCACTTCACTGGAGAGGGCACCTACTGACATGGGCCCACACTTACTGCGTATGTGATGCAAATAGTGAGGAGAAGGGTATCGACGAACATTCCGATAAATCCAACGAGCAGCAGTGTCTTCCGTCCAGCCTTCTCGACAAGGAACAACGACACAACCGTCATTCCCACGTTGACCGTACCCATGGCCAACGTCGCGAACTGGGCACTTTCTGGATTGAGACCAGCCATGCCGAAGATCTTGGTGGAGAAGAACATCACCTGTGGAACACATACAGAATTATGTAGGATCAGGACTGGGTAGGCCTAGAGCTGGAAGATAATCACAGAACTAATTCCATCGACTTTACTAACCGCATTGATTCCTGAGAGTTGCTGACCAATCATGACCATGACAGCGATGAAGAGTGGTATGCGGAGAGTGGCATTGGTCAGCATCTCTTTGAACGTCACTTTGGGCACCAACTTCATCGACTCATACTCAGACCGCATCTCCTCCATCTCATCATGTACCTCTATAGTTCCGCGCAGCCACGTCAGTGCTGAAACACCCAAGAAAAATTTCATACTGGAGAACACTGGAACTCTCAGTTCTGAATAAGATTTTGATCCAGGGGCTTTATGTTTCAGAAGTTGTCTCGTTTGGAAATACCATTGGGCGTCCGTGGAACCACTGGCGTAAATTAAATACCAGGATTGTAGGTGTAGAACGCCTGCAAAAATCGTAATTATGTAATCCGAAAGTCGGTGTACACATATTTCACTACGCCAGAATTTTTTAAAGTAAACGTTACGAAGTCTTCCGGAACCCCATGTAAGTTGCTGCGGACCCCAAGGGGTCCATGGTTCCCAGCTGGGAAACCACTGCGTTTGGTAATAAGAACCCTAGGTACTGGAGCCAAAAAACATGGATTTATCAATCAGCGGCGTAAGATTTCAGAATCGGAAAGCATGGAGTATTCCTGGCTCCTGGTGGTTTTCACTTGTCCGTGCTCGGAGGATGTGCCATTACTTGTGACATGAGTTGTAGTATGTCAGGTACTGGTCCGTGAATGAACAGCGATTTGTTTTGAATGGACTTGGCGTAACTAGTGGTCTGCGCTTGTAGTAAAGTACCTAATGTGTTCTGTGATGGCAGTGGGATTCACCTTTGGAGACTGGACCGGAAACGATAAAATTGGGCGGAAAACCGAGTCCTCCACCCACTACCTGAATATGCAGTGTGGTAGCGAATGGCCTCCCCATGTTGGACTTACGGCGCTGGCCTTTATCACAAAGTGTGATACTTCTTGTGTAATCTTCCAAGCGCACGCAGTGTCACGTACCATAAATTTCACCGAACGCTCTACGGACTACCACTACACGCCTTGAAAATTGCGCTAAGCCGCAGTAATTCTCATTTTAAACTCAACTGGAACGGGGCCCCTCCTTGAAATAGGCTGAACGTCTGCCTTGAAATGTGCCTTCTACCTTCTCCACTACTTCACGTAGTTTTAGGTATAGTTTGAGTTTTGCTCTTACACTCAAGCCAAACTGACTATGTACTTAAGGGTCCGCTATACCTGACGGTGCATTTTTTGCCGCCCATAAGATTAACATTGCGAGCGGCGATTCATTTTCAAGGTTTACCCTTGGTTGGAAAGACACAAAATTTTGCCTGTACCTAGCCCTAACAATGTTCTAGGGAGTGTTCGAAGCAGATTTCCCATTTTTTTTTACTGGTTTTCGAGATACAGCACTTTTCTTGAGGTATGCGATGCTAGCATTTGCAAAACAGTTGCAATAAAAGAAACCAGTGAGAAATTGGGAAATCTGATTCGAACACTCCCTAGAACATTGTTAGGGCTAGGTACAGGCAAAATTTTGTGTCTTTCCAACCAAGGGTAAACCTTGAAAATGAATCGCCGCTCGCAATGTTAATCTTATGGGCGGCACAAAATGCACCGTCAGGTATAGCGTCCTCTTAAATCTCAAGGTGACCCTCGAAGGAGAACATTGTTTTTGCCACTCTCCCGATCTGTGGGGCGTCGGGCTGTCAAGCTGCTCTTGGAAGCAAGCCAGGTTGAGCTTGAAATGGATTGATCAGGTTATGCGCTTCGTAAACAAGCTTATTTACAGATACATATAGCCACCTGGATGCCTGGAACTCCCCCTGCAAACCGTCACAACTGAGGGTATACCTGACTGTACCCATAGAACTTCGAAAAGTCACTTACCTCGCTGAGCCTCGAGTTCTTTGCCCTTGGTCACCAGAAGGAATTTGGGAGACTCTGGGCAGAAGGGCAGGGTGATAATCTGGAAGATGCCTGGAACGACGGTCAGT
Source organism: Mesopsocus fuscifrons (assembly GCA_950004255.1). Taxonomy (NCBI): domain Eukaryota; kingdom Metazoa; phylum Arthropoda; class Insecta; order Psocodea; family Mesopsocidae; genus Mesopsocus; species Mesopsocus fuscifrons. The sequence goes on from OX465380.1 coordinate 11,123,875, forward strand.
GCTAGGAGGGTTGGCCAGGAGTCCCGCGTGCCGAGGATCGCTTCGAGACCCAGGATCTGGGAGAGCAGGATGGAGATGGTGATGACCAGCTGGTACACTGTCCCCACCTATAACACAGATATCAGCGATTGCACTGATCGGTACTTCATGGGAGAGTAGCTCAGAGTGCATGGGGTTATTTGTAAAATGTGGAAGGAAACGGGGGAAAGCAGGGGAAGAGGCTGATTCACGAGCAGCACCAAAAGACCCTTGAAAAGTCGAACCAGAAGGATCTGAGTTTTTCAGCTGTTTCACTCTTCTATAAAGATGTTTTGAAAAAACTTACCGCGCCTCGGAGCCGGACAGGAGAGATCTCAGCCAGGTACATGGGGGCCAGCCCAGCGTTTAGCCCCGAACAAATTCCGATCAAAAATCGGCCCAAAATAATCATCTCGTATGATCCTGCCCGTTTGGAGCAACCTAAACACAAGAAATCAAATCAAACAAAATATAAATCATCAGTAAACAAGTGTTCATCAATAGGAGTAAGACTTCACTATCGTCATCATTTCCAGGAGCTCACCGTCTTACATAGGGTCAGAGTCAGAGAGTTCAAATAATTCGAGAAGTAGATAAGGTTACCTTGTAGAATGCTGGATAATACCACGAGTATATTATTGAGAAGAAGTCCATTTTTGCGTCCACAGCCATCGGCAACCAACCCTGTAATCATCCCCCCAATCATCCCTCCTACGCAGAATATGGACACGGCGATGGCCCATACCATGGTTACTTCGCTCTGTTCCACTACCTGTGGGTAAAATGCAAATAGGTATAAAAATAGTATAGCACAGGACGCCTTCAGATACCGATCTCTTGTGCTTTGGACACCCTTAGTGGCTATTCTGTGTTTTGTTTCCCTATGAACACCCTTAGTGTTCTGTATCCCTTTGAACACTTTTGGTGACTGCTCTGTTGCCCTTGGAACACTGTTCCACTGGTGACTGTTCTGGAAGTCCTTGCCCTTGGAACACCCTTAGTGACTGTTCAGTTTCCCTTTGAACACCCTTAGTGAGTGACTGTTCTGTTGTCCTTTGAACATCCTTAGTGACTGATCTGTTGCACTTTGGACACCCCCAGTGACTCACCCGGCCAGTTCTGTTGGTCATTGACTCGCTGATCCATTCTTCTATAAGGACTTGTGGAGCGTTGACCACCCCTGTGTTGTAGCCGTGCTGGAAGGAGGAGCCCAGAGCAGCTGCGGCGATTGCAAAGGCTAGTTGTCCGTTCAGCCCCTGCGTCAAAATACAGTATGATTTAAGGGGGGATCAGCACAAAGCTGACATAAAGGGTTACGATTTTTACCTCCGAAGTAAACCAAGGTTTAGCGGAAAAGTCTGGGAACACGATGTCTGTCTGTTTGTCAGTCCGCCTGTACAACCCTTACTACTGGACTGATTGCAAATTAATACGCTGAGGGACAATATACATGCTTCAAGCGAAATCGCGAAATTCAATAGAACCCAAAATGATTTTTGTTCTTTATCGTATTTCAAATAACCCCACATGATACGCCTAGTGGCTTCCCCAGGGAGAACTTAATTTCGGCTCCATTGACCATGGCATAAAATGTTTGGCTTGTCACGTATGGTATCATAATTTGTCAGACTGAAATAAAATCTGAGTGTTTTCAGGACCTTATATCACAGGTACCCATCGCATGTAGAGTCCCATTATAGGAGGCATTTGGTTTGCCATGGGTATGGGTAACCTGACTAGCAAATTACCATTTTAACTATTTATAGATGGCACCAATGTCACCGATTAGTTCAAGGCCGTACGACACATAGGGAACGTCCTCCGCTATATTCGAAAATTATTCACTAGGAATACCATGTTCTGAAATATAGTACGTCTTTTTAACGTCACAAATTAAGAGGCTATGTTATGATTTCAAGGCCTGCCTAGGTTCTATAGATTTAAGGAAATTTTACCATCTTGTGAGCCACTCGGGTTGGCCCACCCTTGAGATGCCTAGCCATTAAGCCGTGTATGTATATCTGACATGATTTGATTTAGGTACAACATTCCATCGTTAATAGATGCGGGTGCCGGGTCTAATAGTTTCTGACCCCAAGGGGCCGAGTCGGCGTACGCTGCACACAAAGCCCATTGAAGGCAACTCCGTCAACTCACACTGAAAATCCTTCATTAGCTTCAATAAACCTAAATTGGCCTCATATTACTGGACAGTGATCGCGATATATGCCATTCTGTTACCCTGTATACAAGCCTCCATAGCTGGAGTCCACTTTGGGTGAGGGTATAACGACACACATGGCTCTCAGAAAGACAAAGTATTTACAAAATTATTTTTTGTTAAGAACAAGAAGTAGACTTAAGGGCAACGGCCTCGATAGCCGAGTGAACTAAATGGTCGACTTTTGAGGAGTAGTGACAGCCGGGTCACATCGGTTCGATCCCGATCCTCCCAAAAAGTTTTTCTGCTCCTCTGATATGTTCAGCATGTCAAGTGAAATGTACCTATATCGAGGCTGTGGTGGTTCGGAACCCACCTAAAACTGTAGGTCCCCATCGTTTACTCGATGGCTGGGGAGCTGGTATTTGGTAGTGCTGCCAGCAGAGCACAATGGATAGTTCTTGAAAACGGTCTAGTTACTGGGCTTGTCCCCCCCAACCCTCAGCTACTGCTAAGACTTAAGGGCGTCGTGTTTGTTTACGTTTTTTTTTCTGGGCACTTTATGAGGAAACTATAGGATATTTAAATGTTCTGAAATATAATATGTCTTTTTAAAATAATTAAGAAGCTATGTTGTGATTCTGGTTGTGATTTTACGATCGAGTGATTTTGTCAAAATCGTGTCCAAAATTAACCTATTGTGAAATCACAGCATAGCCTCTTAATTTATGACTTTAAAAGACATATTATATTCCAGAACATTTAATTATACAATAGTATTCCCATTAAACGTGCAGAAAAATACGTAAACACACACGACTGCGAAGACGCCCTTAAGAAGAATGGGCATAATGATCAAAAAGAATGTAGGAACATTTCTGTAGTCTGACCACCCCATCGACTATATATAGTTTGGAACCATATACATAAAGCACCATTACAGCCAGTTATTATGACAGTAGCTTACACGTTAGGTGTGTATGAATGTACTTAGCAGTGCAGAACACGCATGAACCTACGGAAGCATGAGACGTGCCCCTCCTGCCGCCTTAATAGCTTAACGCCTTAATGGTTTAAGCGTACTGCCATGCACCGGAACAGGATGAGGCGAACACTCCCCGCTCTCGACCAAACAACCAATTAAGGGGGCGAAAGTGACTTATGTTCTTTGTGTGGCTGTTCAAAACAATTTGTTTTCATATATTTTTTCTGCCATACCTTTGGGCTTGGGTTTCCTTTCTTAGGGTGCGTCCCACCATGGTTACCGGTTTAACTCAGGTTAAATTTGTCTTTTACCGTGCAATAATTTGAATTTAACTGGAGTTTAACGTTAACCCTTAGATCTGCTGATTTGTGAATTTATTGAATGTCTACATTACATTACATTATTTACATTATTAAATTGTATTTTTTCGCAATTGACTACACTTTCTCCTGCATGCTTCTTGAGGAACAACATGTATATTAAATGTGTGCCGGTCGGTCGGTGCCACTGGCCCAGGGCCAGCACCAACGCCACGTTGCGATTGGTTTGATCGGCGACGAGCCCCCGTTCCCGTTGACCGCTCGCCAAGTGTCTGACATTTATTTTACGCCAGAACACCAAAGACCATAAATGTTGCGCATTGAAATTAAGAATACATATTTTGGAGTCAAAATAAAAATATCACCCATATTGTAGGAAGTAGGCATGCAAAACTAGCGAGAGTATAAAAAACGCTTCAACCTGTCGACGAAGAGTCTCAGGTTTACATCCCTCTGCGAACACCTTTGGCTCGCCCTGTCACTTTGGAAAATAACGTTTATTTAGTTAGCATTGCATAACAAGGACTGTGGTGACCCTTAAGGCTGAATATGCATTCGCTATTTTTTTACGTTCCGATTTCAAACTTTATGTGAAAACTATTGGATATTTAAATATTCTGAAATATAATACGTCTTTTTAACGTCATTACTCATGTTGTTACTATGTGTGTTACTATGTTGTGATTTCATGATCGGTTAATTTAATTTTGGACAATTTTTTTTTTGTGACAAAAATCACTCGACACTCGATTGTAAAATCACAACATAGCCTTATGAGTAAAAGTTAAAAAGACATATTATATTTCAGAATATTTAAATATCCAATAGTTTTCTCATAAAGTTTGAAATAGGAACGTAAAAAAATAGCGAATGTATGGTGGCCCTTAACTGGGCAAGCTGGTCCCATATTTTTTGGGAGGGACACTTCCATCAAAAAATTAATTCTACATCACAAAAATACGGACCGCACAATTAAAAATAGTGAACCTTAATTTCTTCTCGAGACATAAGTGAACATAATAACGCAAAAAATTGGCGTGCGGTCGTGCTCTTGAAGTTTGCCCTTGCATGAGTTTGCCAAATAAAAGTTAAGTACCTGCATCGCAGGCATGATGAGACGATTCTGTTCTCAGTTTTCTCGGGCTGGTGTCTATAATGTTCTAACGTATTTATTCAGTAAAGTGAGCAGTACGTCGTCTCATTGCACATGTGGCTACTATGACGTGACCTATCTAATGCTCCTAAACGTGATACTTACTTCAGTTCGCGAGACATGTACATGCAATGTGTATATACCTATGCAGGAGTGTACAACCTATCCCTGTGACTGTAAGGAATCCGTTTAATTTTTCTAGCACCGCTTTTTTAGGTATTTTATAACCTTACTTGAATACATATTTTTTTTAATTAATAGGTAACGGGTTTTAGGGAGAGAAAATACTGTCTGAAAATGTGTGTTTTTTTAACATTTTGTGGACCTTGTCCCTCCTGAAAAGGTGGGCGTAAAGTATAAAACGCCTGGCTTTCCAGTAAAATTACACACTGAGAAATTCATCTAAACTATAAAAAAAAAAAAAATCAAGTACCTACCTACGAGAAATACGCTTTTTAGCAAGTTTGTAAATATTGTTATACCGATGTTATCTGTGGTATGTCGTGTCGTGACGTTCTTGGATTGTTATTTAAAATTGATATTTCAAGGCACTAAGAGCCTTAACTATACCGTCACCTATACTAATAATAGTAATAATTCCCTCGAGGGCGTTTTGACACAATCCAGGGACGTCACACATAAGGTACCTACGAGCAAAACTAGAAATCAGAACAGCATTTCTCATTCTATATTGAACGTTTATTGGCAATTTATATTAGAATTAAAGAAAATCGGTTTATAATAATTATAATATCTGTAGCTGGAAGAGGAGGAATGCCTATTGCTTTTGGCTGGTATAGTCCAAGTCAGGCTGGGAGCGTACCGATTAGTCATATTTTTTTGTAGATTTTCAGTTGACGCCGATCCAGATTTGGGTTCCATATCCTACCATACGCTAAAAATGCCAATTCGACCCTGAGCAGATATTTCCCTGATCAAGAAAAAGTTTTGATCAGCCCTAGATTTGCAAGAAATTATGAGTAATCGGTACGCTCCTAGCCTGACTTGGACTATAGTAACAATCTGACCTATCTCACACCTACACTATCAAGGCATCAAACCAGTATTTAAATCACCTGATATCGGACTGGTCGACTACCAATCGTGTAGTGTCACCCCGGACTTGGATGCCTATATATCCTGTCCCTCACAAGCTATAAGTAAGGAGCTTGGTTAAAATTTGCTGTGTATACAGCAGCAAGTTACCATGTAGTCAGACAAATGTGTCGAATTGTGTCAAAACTCAATGATGCTATATCAAGAAAAAGTCCCGGGAAGTTGGGATTAGAACTCGGGTCTTCTGGCTTAATGCTCTGTCGTGGCGCCAGTTCGGCCATTCAGAGTGGTTGGCGACTCAGTGATTACTGATGAGATTACCTTCCGCTGTTCAATAATACGATCACGGTTCACTGGCGCCTTCAAAGGCATTCCATCACCGTAAGTCATTTCCATGGGGTGGGGGTTTGGGGGGAGGGGGGTTTGTCCATGCATATTTTACCCGTAGAACTAGAGTGCTTTTTTTCAGTGATCTATTTAAATCTGTTGTATTGCTCCTACTGTGTTAAAATTGCCCCCCCCCCCCCACCAGACAGCCATGCGTGACTGCACGATTTTCTATACGTTGACGGACCCCCCTCTAGAATAGGACAAACAAGGTGGTCGGAAAAGTAAACGTAACCTCACCTGGTGGCGGCGTATTCGTTCGTTAGCGGGTTTCCCGTTTTCTTTCCCGTCTTCCGTCATTTTCCGGCAAAAATTGGACAATGTTTAAGCTGGAGTGAAGGACCGCAGTGTTACATCCCTGAGTAGCGCATACTGGACTGGAGTGTGTACAGCCAGAGAACCACACGGCACTCGCTCCTCACTACCGAGCGTGGGCGAAAACCGGTGTCCTACCGTAAGCTAAACATGCGAGACCGCTGTGGTGCCTTAGTTTTTGTGACGCGCCCGATATGGCAAGGGGTGACCAAATTTGGAAGTTCTGTCAACTTCGCGTGATTGAATTGTAGCAAATTGCCCGGAAGTTTCTTATATTTCGGTTAGTTCGAATGGACCTATTCTTATTTTATTTTTTTAACGTTCATTGAACATATAATATGAGCTGATGAATGGGTTGAGATTTTTTGGAGTGGGCCGAAGTCAGTACATCCGTGTCGTAAGTGGAAAATTTTTTCCCTAACTCGGATTTGAACCTAGACACAGCTCAGCCACTAATGTGCGTGCTCGTAATTTTGAGGCATCATTGGCTTGAGTTTAAGTAGGTTGTATACAGTATAGTTTCCAACTTATTACGATGTGTCCAAAAAAGAACGGTTCCTCCTTAAAATGGTTTCACTAAGCTATATCGAAGGCTAGTAATTTCATACTTCTATGGCGAAAAATCATTTTTCCTTTCTCAACTTTTTTTCTGTCGACCCGAAACAGCCTCTTTGCCACTGTTTGACATGCCGAAGCCATATCAAACTACAGCTAGTCATACAGGTTCTCACTCGGGATATAAAATTAGGTATATTCTTCTTTACTTTTGTTGGGATCTACCCAACAGCTTCGCGGATGCAAACCCCCAGCATAATCCATTCCCTGCAGGCGTGCGGACTGTTAGTAAGCGTAGCCGTCAGAGGGCGCTGAAGCAACTACTCGACCTTCTCCACATTAAAACCTGGATAAATAGGTAGTCTATGTAGGTAGGACTATTCTTGTGGTATATATGTAATATGGTTTTATGTGTGTATATATGGTTAAGTAGGTAGAAGTATATTAATGTATTTTAAGTAGAAACAGACCTAAGGGAGACCTACCGGGTCTGTAACCCGGCTAGGTTGGTCTCCCTTGGAAATTAGCAACACCAGCCTTTTCTCTGGTCAACAAACCACGTGCTCAATTAGCTGTGGTAAGAATCCCACACGTGCTCTGACAGCCGGTGGTGATTCTGACTCAAAAGCCGTGCTCCAACAGCTGGCACTACCAGAAACAAGGTGTTTTATTATTTGACCTAATATATGTTCTATGTGCTTTTTATCGACCTCTACTTACTCAACCAACCTACCATAGTCAAATCCTAAACTTTCAATTAGTTTTTTTTTCGTTTTTTTCCGTTTTTTTTTTCATCCATATCCTGAACGGGTATGAATGGCGACAGGGTGCTACAATTATTATTAGCAGATAACATTGGAGATTTTTGTTTTTCCAACCCTAGCTAAACTCACCCTCTCTATGACATGCCATGCATCAATAATTTAATCCCGAAATGAAAAGGGCAGGGGTAGACAAAAACACACCCCTTAATTCCTAATCTTCCTCCCGTATGCGGCGTAGTTGCCGAGTCAACCCATACTTCGCTTACGTACTAGGCTGGGTTACATCCGGGGCTGTTACAGGTTTAGGTAAACCTTCTTTGAATGGGGTTCATTCATTGTCTTCCCGCGCTTCGGTATGCGCAAATTGACGCTTATCCCTAAGCAGGAGTTTTGGAGCAGGAGTCCTGCTTAATTCTTCGACAAATGACGGACCGACGGACGGACCCACCTAAGCCTCTTTTCTTGTCACCAACAGAGGGACATAATATGTTTACGCTAATGTTTACTTTAGGGTGCTGGACTCCCTAAACTATTGTATAAACATAGAAGGGTAAGGGAGGATTGCACCACTTCTTAAAGTATAGTGCGATTGTACTTGTCACTAGCTAAACATACGACAAGATAAATCTGTTTGATAACACTATATAAGTTATGGTTACTTTAAATAAGAGAACTATACTGTAGGTCTGAAAATTAGTGATGCGACAATTGCCAGTTGTGGGGGGACCATGATGTTTCTTTTCCTGCCTTTCTAACGAAACCATCACCCGATGGAAAAAAAAATTCGACAAAAATCAAGAGAGATTCCGAAAATTTCACAGAGAGAATGTAGACTTACGTGTTGGGAGCCGACAGGACCTCCTTCCCTGACGTAGATAGGCACATCCAAATCGCTGACCGAGGAAGAAATTGAATTTTGGCGGGAACGGGTTTTTGGGCGCTGTGGTATTTGCAGCATGGCCGCAGCGGCTTGAGGCCTCAGGGGGTGGTCCTCTTCCACGAAGCCAACCCCGTCGTCCTCATTCTTCAGCCGGTTCATTCTGTAATAGGGTATTTAAGGCTTTAATATGATGGAATTTGAATAATTTTAGGTTACCTCTGAAAGTTAGGACATCGAGGTGTCCTTTATCACATTTTTTGCCCTCTTTGATCGTAACCGTTAGCTGTAGGAAGGCTCCACTATAGAGATAGGTTCCAGCCCATAGTTTTGTTGAAACGCCGAGGCACTCGCAACTTATTTTAAAAGACCCTATAGCCATTTTCGAGGGCGTAACCACTCCAGAGATTCCTTGAGATTCCACTGAGATTCCATAAAGATTTTGAAACATTCCCAATGATATTCACAGAAAGATGAACCCCGAAGGGGTAACCACTCCAAAAAATTCCAAGATTCCTTGAAATTTCATAAAGATTTCCAATGATTCCCAACGAGTGGTTAAACCCTCGGCCATTTTCTATATTATAGAGGCTATCTCGTTGGTTGGGACTCTCAGTGACGTCAAATCATTTGGTTCCAATCCGTTATTCACTGTGGTCAACATAATTTCGAATTCAATTGGAAATGAGACAAACTATACATACAGAATTTACTGCAGCTGTCTATCTATAGGTTCTGTAATGGCCGAGGTAATGGCGTATTCCTCTTCCTTCTGTGAGGTATGCTTTATCATTGAATTTAATTCCTGGCCAGTTTCTGGCCAAGCCAGTAATAGTGATGTTATTAGTTAGGTTGTTATACCTACCTATACTGAATAGACTGACTGACAGCTTTGTCCATTTCATTCGCACTGATATTTTTTAACCGACACTTGAAATGCTGAAGCTCTGGTTAATAAATTGAGAAAGATTAGGTTTCGTTACCTTGGGTAATGGGTACAGACCGCCGCGGCTGTGCACTCTGTACTAACGGACGGCTAAGTTTTGTCCGATATTTTGGCGCGAGCTTCCACTCCAAAATAGATCAGCACGGGGTATTGTCTCGCAGTTGCTTGTTTTTTCTCTCTTCGAAAAGTACGGCCAACCCTTAGGTATATTTCAATAATTAACGCTCCCCTTTAGCAAAATACTATAGTGTTAATAATACAGAACGCTTTCGTGCTGTAGCTGCTGCTGGTCCAGGCATTTTCCATACTGTTGTGTCTCTGTTGTGGTCTGGGAGAGGAGGTTCTGTTTCCCTTCCGACGAAAAGGGAAACGAAAAAAAATTCCCGGGGCTGTGGTAGTATCAATGTAAGAGGTGGTATACCTAAGATATACCTAATTTTTGGACAGACTTTTGGGAAGGAGAAATATTTGGAATATACTATCAAATGGGAATGAATGTAGATGGGTAATTAGGACCTATATTGTATTCCTTGTAGGAATACCACGAAAAGCTAAATTTTTCGTGATTAGATGAGGAAAAGAAATCTTCATTGAGACAGATGAATCCTATTTGTGAGTGGGTTTTTTAGTGAAAGGGTGAAGCGTGTGAAGCCTTTGTGAAAACACAGCTTGACGCCAGTCGTTGTTGACGAATTGCACTGTTGTGCTGTATTCTGATGCTGTTGATGAGTGTATAGGAATCGCTGGCCGCGCTTCGTTCCGAACAGTTACATCTGCGTCTCGTCGTACATCAAAACCTGCGACACTTTTTTAAACCCCATTATTTATTATATTTCTCGCACCTAAGGCTGTAGGGGATATCTACACCTCCGGGGTAATGACATCTCATAGACAGACTTCCGTTCCTTTAGCGCCTCTACAGGCCTTCATCTTAAGGTGGCCGATGCGTTTTGGACGTCGTCCTGGTAAGGATGCATCCCCTCGAAGTGGGGAGGGATGGACAATTTTGAAGGGATGCCGTCCCGATCTTGGAATTCCAACTTGACCGAATTCCACACATACGTCCAGTTGTTGAAGATATGCCCTTTTTGCATTAATTCGTTAGCAAAAGACAAATCACAGGGATGCGGGGCTGGATGTATCGTGTGTGGGCACCAGCCATCCCTGAGTTGACAGCCCAAACCCCGCATCCCAGCCAGGAAGCCAGGACGCCGTCCAAAACGCATCTTATTATGTGGGTGGGTCGTGGATCGCAGTCGCAAGCCGCTGTCTCGGGCATCGGTCGCTAAGATCGGAAGTGTACTCGTACCTTTACCCAGGCCCGTATCCAGAAAGCGGTCATGGGGGGGGGGGGTTTATTGTCAAGGGGGGGGGGTTTAGCCTATATTTTTTTGCTTCTCGTTGGTATTACCATGTTAATTTTCCGCTCATGGGGGGGGGGGGGGGGGGTTAACACCCTAGCCCCCCCGTGGATACGGCTATGGCCTTTACCTATAGGCTATAGATCGTCTTCACTGTCACACCTCCTTGCCAAACGTACCGTATTTAACAAACGAAAGGAAGTGAAGATTTTCTGGGGAAGCGAAACCAAAACGAAAATAGTTTGACTTCCCTATTGTAAGCTGTATGTCGTCATGATCTTACTCATGAATTGACTCGTGATCTCAAGATCATCAAGCCGTATGGATCTGATTGTCCCAAGTCAGACGTGACATGAACATCTTTTGCAAGACTTGTTTTATAAATAGTTTTGTTTGTGGCACATGGTGGAGCCACTGGTTATAACAGCAAGCCTACGTCCATTTGCATTCATTGATTACTTCAATTGATATTTACATCAATGAGCTTGCTTACTCGCTCGTATATCGGAGTGGGTCAGTACATTGTTGAGTCGCAGTGGGACGCTCCTCGCGCTGAAGGACTCAGACTAATTTTCTGTTGTTTTCAGTTAGTTGGGGGGGGGGGGGGGGGGGTAAATACCCAAGGGTGGTGTACCTACTGTGTAGGGCAGACCTATATCCAGAAAAAGGGTCATGGGGGGGGGGGGGGCACTTAGGTACCAGTAAGAAATCCAAAATGATCTGAGCATTCCTTAGTTTTTTCACGAAAAAATAATTAGGTATTTTGCTTTTTGAAGTGAACATCGCCTTTTCCGTTTCATCTTAAATCAGGATTTGCTGAGAATACAATAGGAATGGAACCTACATAAGAACCTATACTCTCCCCCCTCGTGCCCTCTTCTCTTACGCCTATGAGTCTATGATAGATAAGGTTAGGAGATGTCTGCACTCTGGGTGGGCGTGTCTCTATATTTATCTATCCCATGACGCGAGACGTAAAGTCACGTGACCATGAACGTAGTCAGCGACCCTGGTGGGTATTTTTATAACTTTCTCTAACACTGGACTGCTGACCGCTGACTGTCATACTCGTAAAAATGTCTTATTGACTTTTCCTATGTTGATAGATCCCCTGCTGCTTTTATGGATTTCTAATGGATAACTAACTGGTTTTAGTTTTTGCTGACATTTTTTTGGAAGCTGTTGATTTTTTTTCTGGGCTATAAGATATCTTTTTATCATTATAGGTACCTACCTAAGTAGGTACCTACTTACGGGAACTGCAGCGAGTGAAATTTTTTTACAATAATTTTTTTTTGAAATCCCTCGTGCGAGTAGAATATTCATCTGTTATGGTGGTAATCGGGTTACAGATTTTAGAGAACCATTACATTATGACATGCCTCTGACTATCTACGAGACATATGTACCTATAGGTACCTCAAGAACCATTGCCAAGTTGGAAATCTGTGTCATTACATTGTTGGGACATTCTGAGTTTTTCCAAGGAACGGAAAAAAAATTAAAATAGATACCTATAGCCAATCTTCATGGGGGGGCAGAAATGCATCGTCAGTAGTGCCAGATTAGTGGGTCCGTACCTACCTATAGTTTCAGATTTTATTTTTGTTTTTTCATTGCAGACTGAATGATGCGGCGGAAATTCATTGACTCACTTCGCCTGAACGTGAAAGGCGGGGTGGGTGGAATGGGGTTACCAAAATACGGTGGGATCGGCGGGAAAGGTGGTAACGTCATAGCTGTTGCAAAGGAGGGTGAGCGATGCTTCTGTACTCAAGCACAAAGTTACGTCTTCTACTGAATACCTACTCCTTCGTTATGCCTACATTCCCGTACATATCTAAAGTTCAAATACTGAAAGAGCCACCGTTAAAATACCAATGGCCAGTACACTGTGAAATATTTGGAAACCTCTTGTGAATAGTAATGGGCTGTTGTATAAACATATTATTATCCCTTAAACCAGTGACTTTACAGCACCAACGATAGTATTGCATCTTAGGAGTGCCCACTATTACTGCCGAACACATTCGAGAGGGGCACCCATGGGGTGACTCCTTCAGATTAATTGGTCCTTCGGGAGTGATACGTGGTCTCACTCTTACTAGAACACTATTGATCACTCACCCCACGCCTTTGTGATGGACACAGTTTTTATTGTCACCTGATTAACACCATATTCTCATATTAATACTCCTTTATGTTCTGCAGGAGTTACTCTACAAGGTTTGGTCAGTAAATACCCTGAGAAGACGGTACGAGCCGCCGATGGCAATGATAGCAGCAAGAAGAAAATCTACGGAGAGAATGCACCTCCCAAGCGGATCGAGGTGCCTGTGGGAATTCAAATCTTAGACCCCTACAAGAGAATTATTGGTAGGTCCTTACAGTGTCTAAAAGTGACAAAATACGATGCATCCGTTAAAGCCACTCTGGGGTTCAGGAGTTCCCGTGTGCGCGTCCACTTTTGTAGGTGATCCATTTGAGGCATCGTCGATCGTAGATAATATTTCTTGTCGTAGAATGAACTATTAGTGTCTTGTCTTCACTTAACATGAAGGAGGAGAAAAGAAAATATCCTGGAGGTGTATTCCCTTTCTCGAACGCCAGCAAACCCACCCAACTAACACCTTCAAAATTTATTGTAAGAAGATAAGGCACGCCATGATGCAATATACCGAGAACAGTTCTTCTTACAATAAATTTTGAAGGTGTTAGTTGAGTGGGTTTTCTGGCGTTCGAGAAAGGGAATACCACTGCTGGAGAGGTTGGTTTGCTCCAGCTTAAGGCGGGAAGGAAGTGCTACCACAATTATCTTCTCCTTCTTCACACCTCTCTTCCGGGTCATTTAAAAAGAGTGCACTCATGGAGAAGTCTATTTTTAGGATCCCTTCAAAATCACCCTAGGGCTTTCCCAAGTCCCTAAAAACTATTCTACGGCATTGTGTATTTTTAACCTTAAAGCTCAAGAAATTTAATTACTTTTTAATGATCGGTAGGTATGTTATATTTCAGAAAAAAAAACCAAGCAACGATATTGAACTTTGTGCTTTAGCCCTTAACGATAATATCACTGATGTTGCAGGTTCACTTGACAAGGAGGGGGATGAAGTAGTAGTCGCCGCAGGGGGACCTGGGGGCTCTCCCCAATCCTCCCCCGCTTTCAACGGAGCTACGGGTGTCCAACAAGTCATCACCCTGGACCTGAAGCTCATCGCTGACGTGGGTCTGGTCGGCTTCCCCAACGCGGGAAAATCGACCCTCCTGAAGGCTGTGTCAAGGGCGAAACCGAAGATCGCTTCCTACCCATGTACGTTATTTTAGTCTAAGTAGTGACTGTTTTCTGAAGAAACTAAAATCTGCAAATTAAGGACAAAAATGAAATCTCCTGTTAAGAGAAGAAACTGTTAGACATTTAAATGTTCTGAAATAATATAGTATGTCTTTCCAAAGTCACAAATCAACTCGCTATATTGTGATTTGACGATCGAGTGATATTATGTCGATAAAAAATTTGTGCAGAATTACTCGATCATAAAATCACAACATAAGTACTTAGCTAAATAATTTCTGATGCTAAAGAGACATATTATATTTCAGAACTTTTAAATATCCAACAGTTTCCTCAAAACATGTTTGGTCAGCCTACAGCAAATGTATACTCTGGCTTAACGTACCTCTTGATTTCACCATAGTCACAACAATCAGACCGAACGTGGGAGTGATGACCTTTCCTGACTTGAGGAGTATCAAGATGGCTGACCTACCAGGTCTGATAGAGGGCGCTCACTACAACGTCGGGATGGGTCACAAGTTCTTAAAACACGTGGAGCGAACGAAACTTTTGCTGCTTATGGCTGACGTCTCCGGATTTCAACTCTCAGTTAACCACCGGTGGAGATCTTGCTTAGAAACCATACTCCTCCTCAATAAGGTATGCCGATATTACTATTCCTGACGTTTTCTCCTTAGAAAATGAAAGATAGGGTCTCTCGATGACCTCAAATCACACTCACCAACTAAGGAGGGTCTCCCTGTGACTTCAGATCCCTCTGACCAATCAGGTATCGTCTCCTATTGGCATATCATGCTGACCAAACCAGATTCCTGAGTGATTAAAAGTAGACCACCAAGAGGTGGCCCTGACGGTTAAACGCGATTAAACTAGGTAGTTTTTGATTTTTAAATAATAGGTCCTACTTATTCGTAGAAAAATCTGCCTGCTAAGGTAGGTAGGTACATCTTGTATAGAATAATTTTTAAAAATTCCACTTGCAATGTTTTCACCTTCTGTCATAATTTGATCGTGTTACAGGAACTAGAACTCTATAAAGAAGAATTGCTCGATAAGCCAGCCATGCTCGTTATAAATAAAATGGATCTGCCTGGATCAACTGAGCTTTATAAACAGATGACTCCCTACCTCCATGACCTATCAGGTTTGTACATAAAAGGTACTTAAAATAGGGCAGTAGGTACCTAACCCTGGTATGTAGACAGATGGCAGATAGCTGTTAGTATCGTGAAGAACATAGGTCATTGGTGGCGACATGGCGTTTTTTGTTTACTGCACCGGTGCCCAAAATCGGTGTGGAGCAGTGTGTTCTATTTAATCTAAACTACACCGTGCCTACATTATTTTTGAAACAAGAAATAAAAATCTGCCTGTCTTCTTTGTTTTAGGTTTCGTCGAGAAGGTTCCCGAAGAAATGCGGCCAAATCGGATTATTCGGTTTGATGAAGTCCTTGCGATATCAGCCATGCAGAACCCAGATGATGGATTGAGAGTGAAGGAGTCCGTTCGAAGAGTTCTAGACCTAAACTATGAAGTCTCTACTATGGACGAAACGGTGGAGAAGGAAGAAGAAATTGTCAAACGAACTCGGAATTTAAGAGATGCCATCCCCAAGATTATGTAATTCGTAATGTAATATAGATGTTTCTACCTACCTCTCCTTAGGATTTTCCATAAAATTATTGTTATTATTGTACCAGCTACCTATCCGGTGTTTAGGTTACTGACAAGAGCTGAAAGTTCTTGCGAGGGTGTCTCCAAACAGAGGACCGAGAAGTAGAAGAAAATATTTCCCTCAAAAAGGGGCCACAAAAATAAATACGTTAAAAAATAGCATTTGTAGACAAGATTAAGGCTGAATATACATTCGCTATTTTCGACTACATGTACTTGGTTCGCAATGCTAAGTACTTCAAGCCCTACTCCGAAGTTACAGGGCGAGTGGAAAGTGTTTATAGGGGGATGTAAACCTGAGACTCTTTGTCGTGAGGTAGTGTTGTATTTTTGCATGAAATGGAGTAATAAGCCCACAGGAGCGATTTTAAACAGTCAACTACCAGTCCACATGTTTTTTGACAGATCGCGAAAACACAACACTACCTCACGCGAAATATTTTTTTGTAACGATTCGGACTAAAACAGTATGATTTTATCGTCACATTTAGTAGAAAAGCTTGATAAATGTTTGTACTATTTACCGTAGCCATGTTGCATTTTGGCAATTTTTATTTCACTTACGGAAGTGGGTAATTTCAACAGCATTTCTCTACTTTTCTCCTGTAAAAGCTAAACATAGTGTCCTACTTTTACTCGTTCGTTTCACGTTCAAATAGCACACTATGTTTAGCTTTTAGAGTAGACACAATCCATACGATATTGCAATTACCAGTCTCCGGTTGTACTCATATGTAAACATTAGTTTTGTGGAATATTTACTTTCGCACAGTGGTTTTGGCGGAGTTCGTCGAGAATGTATGGTGGCCGTTAATAGTTGCGATAAAACGTGATCAATTAATAAAAGCACGGGTAAAAGTAATCAAGAAATAAAAAAATTAAAAAGTTTTGAATTTCCCGCCAAAATGATTGCGTTGGCGCGAGTGTTTCTGCAGTAATTCAAAATGGCGTAGTTCTCAGTGTTCATGTTGCTGTACTTCTATTTATTTCTTTATTTGTTTAAATGATTACTTCTCGTTTCAAATATCATGGAAAATGAAGAAAAGGAAGTTTTAGTGGATGTGTCAGAAGAAAGTGAAACTGAACAGTCTGATTACTTTATCCAGGAAAACATCATTGGTCTACTGGAGAGAAGAAATCAAAGTCAAAAACCGTGGTCGGAAAGCCTGATACTTATTATTTCCTGCTTAATTCTGTTTATTTCGTCTACTGTTGTACTTATAACGCTTCCAGTGTACATTGAAGAATCAAATCGCTGTGGAATTACCCCATACAGTAAAATAGCAACCTTAGCCACGGGAAATCTAGTATTGTTTACTGTATTCTGCGCAGCGAAGAAATGCCTGCAGAGATGCGGCCACCCTCCAGAACCTACAAGTCGTCTGTATATGTGTCTTCCAAATGTTTTACAAACCAGCTTTATTTCGTCCGTGGGCAGTTTGTCGGTGTTTTGGTTAGCTAATGAAGAATTAGTAAGCTGCCACCTACAGGATCCACTAAAAGGCTGTGTCGTAGTCTTCGCCCTTGTCTTTTATTTCATCTTCTCCAAAACAAGTAAGGATCATAATAAATATGGTATTTTATATGCGTAGGTAATACTGGTGGTGTAAGAATCGCTAAATTTTCAATCCTAACTTCGTTCAGCAGGAAGATCTTTCCTGTCACGACAAACCCTGGCGCCTGAAACATTGCGAAGTAGCTCGATACCCCTGTATTTAACTGTTCTGACTGTTTTTCGCTTGCTAAGTATGGCATGGATGTACCACTCCTTATCAGGTATTGTCAACTCCTATCAAGCTTTATCCGATTCCTCTTTGGCAAAAGAAAAAAAAAATCAACCTTCAGAGTGAACTCGCAGGTATTCACAGGGTTCTTCAGCCATGTGCAAGAATTCATTTTAGAATGTGGGGTGTAGATCTTCAGTGATAAAAGGCAAATTAGTTAGAACGAAGTTGGGCTTGCGATGTGAAGCCATAATATGTACCAGACCGTGACGCTGAATGGCCTTCTAAACTTGCCTAGACAAGGGAATAGTTGTAGGCATGTTGATATAGCGGCGTTTACCTACTCACGGGCGCAAGCCCATGTCGTTTTGTCATGTTTATTACCGAGGTTTTATATCCTCTTTTATTTCGCGATAGCCTCGTTGTTGTTTTTGTTGACGCTTCACGCCTTGGCGCGTATCTAGATTGGCGTCATGTGCGGGGGCGTTGCAGCGTTTACTCTCCTAGTAAAAAAAACTCTAACGCAAATATATTCTTTTCTGTTTTCAGAGACGTCTGTAGAGCGCGTGTTCTGCACAATAACAGTGATTGTTGGGACGTTCGTAACAGTCGACTTTGGACTCTGTGACCGTTTCCGCTGTAGGGGGGCAGACGTCCCCGACCCCACCCATCACACCCAGTATAGCTTTCCTGATGACTCAGTAGTTCGGCACACTCTGTATGGACTCTACGTAGTCGGTTACATGCTCGCCTTGGCGACGTATGCTCTTCACTTCACATGCTTGGAGAATTATTGTCATTCTCCTAATTATGTGCGTATTTATTTTTAATTGATCGGTAATTGAGTGTGAAAGGAAGAGGTGAAGCCTTAGGGATTTGTGTAAGACTCATTCCATGAAAGAAATTAGTCCTAAGTTTCTGGTAAATGGTGGGTTAGATTCCGAACACGAAGTTTAAGTCAGGTTACACGGAACTACCCTCAAAACGATTGTGCTGTCTTTGTTTTAGAGCTCAAGTTTGGATGTGTCAATTGTATCGGGCGAGTCCTCTAGGGGCTGCGTCCCGACCACCCACAGTCTTTCGATAATCTCCGGGGGAAGGGGAGGGAGCCGCATCCCCCCGCTCAATGTGTCGCTGGTCTCCGCGCCGCAAGCCACGTCTACACCCAATGAGGGGCCAGACGGGAACAGGCCGTGGGCCTGGGACCCTTCTGATTGGCTGGCTGCACATCACGCCTTGCTTGCGGCCCTTGTCGCACTTCTGTGTTGGGTTCCCACACTGGGCCTCTTCGGGAAGGTAACTAAAATCACGAATCTGTATAATTTACACAGATCTGTAATTTCGAGTGATTGTCAAATCACGATGATCAGTTCGTCATGGGTAGCAAGGTTTGTCCATTCTCTAAAGGTTATCCCGTGTGGATAAGGAGAGACTCCCTATGGTGTCAGGCACGTGGATATTTCAGTTATTACTGTAAGTATAATTAGCAAAACCTTCACGTTCATACCTCTTAAATGTAGTGGACCTTTGGCTGGTGACTCAGCTTGTATCAAAACGTTCTGTGCATCCTTTTACCGCTGTACCCTCGATCTTGATGTGCTCCTCCTTAACTCTGCATGCCTTTTTACAGGAGCCAAGTCTGCTGGTAACAGTAGCGGAACAAGCTGTCGAGTCTTTCGTTTTCCACTTGGGAGGAGGGGGGTGTACCTCCTTGTGGTTGCCGTCCGTTGTCCTGATGACGTCATACGTCCTGCTGTGTTTATCCGCACTGACCGTGCTCTTGACCGCCCGATCAGCACTAACCGTGGTCTGCGTGTTGATGAACGCGCTTCCCATGGCTTCCCTGTTCTGGTCGGTCTGCCAGCTGGATCGCTCCTCTCCAGGTATAGTCTCATCGCGTTTTCATTTACAAGGGGGAGTTAAGGGTCCGCTATACCTGACGGTGCATTTTTTGCCGCCCATAAGATTAACATTGCGAGCGGCGATTCATTTTCAAGGTTTACCCTTGGTTGGAAAGACACAAAATTTTGCCTGTACCTAGCCCTAACAATGTTCTAGGGAGTGTTTGAAGCAGATTTCCCATTTTTTTACTGGTTTTCGAGATACAGCACTTTTCTTGAGGTATGCGATGCTAGCATTTGCAAAACAGTTGCAATAAAAGAAACCAGTGAGAAATTGGGAAATCTGCTTCGAACACTCCCTAGAACATTATTAGGGCTAGGTACAGGCAAAATTTTGTGTCTTTCCAACCAAGGGTAAACCTTGAAAATGAATCGCCGCTCGCAATGTTAATCTTATGGGCGGCAAAAATGCATCGTCAGGTATAGCGTCCTCTTAATGTGAGTGTAGTGGAGAACTCGAGCAGTGCACCATGAAATAAAAACTCAGATTTAGGAATTAAAATTCAGTAAAATTACTCAGAAAATAAATGAAGAGATTCGATTTTCCTATCCTGTGTTTGCTGTGAATCGTTATGTGTGATTGCAGAGCTAGTGACGTTGAAGATGTCTGTAACAGGAGAGGCAGTGAGTGCCATGCTGGGATTCCCCATTATTGGAGTCGGCACATTTCTTCTCATCAAAACCCACCTGACTCCTGCTTTGCTGCATTTGAGGCTACCGAATTGCTCCTAACTCTCCTTCAACTGAGACTGCGTACTGCGATCGTACTACTTCCGTTCAGTGATGAAAAAGGGATAAGCTTCGTTGGATTAACTAATTAATCGATACAGTTTTTGTGTGTGCAATTGACGGAGGGTAAAACAAATATGGAGAATTTTAAGTTGTGTCACTTTTAAAAATGGCTAGTTTTTGTAACTGTGCTTTCTGGTTTCGAAGCAACTTTTTCTTTGGTTATTATGATCTCAGTAGCTGATATTGATATTTAAAGTCCCGAAAGTTCCTATTGAGAATTGAGAGGGAAAATTTTTGAAGGTGAACAGCCGACAAGAAAATTTTTTCTTCAACGTTATTTCAGTCCACGTTTAGTGAAATATTTATTAGTTGTTGATATTTAATTGTATTTAAACATTCCTTATTTGTAAGTCGTTCACTTTTCTGTAACCTGTATTTCCTCCGCGTTGGGAAGGAAGTAGTTAATTTTTAGACGACTCCGCCTGCAATCGCCAGCCGCCTGTTGGTACCAGCCCATGGAATCTATGCACTTCGTCTAGCAACGAAATAAAAAAGTTAAAACTGTGGTCCTAAGTTCGGCTGGTGAGCTGTGTGGAGGCGTCTTTAGAAATTGAGAGAGTATAGACCAGTTGGTAGACTAGTCATGGTTTTAGCTGGTTTTTTGAGAAATTAGTCTTGTTGTATCAAATTTTGATGTAATGTTGTTTGCAAGAGTCCTCGGCATAGTAATTACGACTTATGTCTAAAAAGGAAAACAGCTGTTGAAATCACATTCACGCGAAATTTTTAGATTGGATTAGAACAATATTCTCCTGGTTCCGCTCTTTCTCTAAACGGAGCTTTTATGATTTTAAAGCTCTCATTTGCTTTGGCGAATGAAATCAACACAGGGCATGGTTTCCCATGAAAAACGCTGCCGCCAGAGCGGTGTTACGTAAAAGAGATAACAAGAAAGACCTCAATCAATGCTTCATTATGTAAGAGTTTTAATTTTTCGAAGAATCGTGACTTTTCTCAATTTAATTAATGTGCCAAGAACAAACAATTGCAGTATTTAGCTGTTGCAGTAGACGTTGTTGAATATTTGCTATATTAATTAATGTTTTAATTTATTGCTCATGTCATGTGTCAAAAAAAAATTATGGAATTTACTGATGGAATTTTTAGGTAGCTAGTTTTATTATTTACATAATGTTAAGTACTTAAAGGTCTTCGCCATTTTTGTCCAATGCCGATTACGAAAATCAGGCTACTTTATATTCTCTCATAATTATTGAGACCTGGGCGTAGAACGTCTCGAAACTATTTTTTGTTTGTTCTGAAGTCAGCACTGGACAGAAAGAGCAGGCCAGGATGGAGCTTTAGTTTTAGTTTTGTTTGCCAAATAGTACTTATAATCACTGGTAACTGTGTTAACTATGTTAGGTGTACAATATTCTAAATGTAATGTATCATGTTGGTGTAAGTTTGCAGCACATTTGACTTGTTTGACACTAGGAATCTGATCATAGCTAATATTTACTAGGGCCGACTGACTTTAGTAAAACTTTGGTTTTATTTACTTGCACTAAATTATTGGACGGTGTTTTTTTTTATTTCAAGAACGCAGTGCTAGGCTATACACTTGTTCTTTCGCACTGGTGCAGTGCACGCTGAGTGTTGGTGAATAAAACGCGCTACATCACTCATCAGGCTTGAACGTTGGGATTGTAGTAATAAGAGAGAAAAATCATGAAGCTAGTGCAGTTCCTCCGCCAAGCGGACGGATTGTTGCTGGTAGCTATCGCCAATGTTAGTACTTTTTAGAAACTGCCTCTCATTCATCTTTTCGCCGCTTAAAATTCTTTCCCAAATGATGAATTATTTGTTATATAAGAGAGCGAGTACAATTGAAATTCTAAAACATAGTCCAGAACGCAAAAAATGACTAAGTCAGCTGTTGAGTGTGTTGCATACTTGTATAAATGAGTAAATCGACGTCCAGTAGTTAGAACGTTGTTCTCTCCTAGTCCTTCCTCCTTCTTTGTCATTGTAAGAATTTTATAATTGTAGTTTAGTAACGTAAAGCTGTCAGTGTTCTGCATCTATCGCCAAATCACTTTTAATTAATTTTTTATTCGAGATTTCCTGAGTTTTCACTGACAGCTCCAAACCATTTCAGAAATGTCTGAGTCTCTGAGGTGTTTCTCGAAGTGTTACCTAGTGCCTGTTCTATCGCCTGAGGAGTGAAATAAGCCACTGGAAGGTGGTTATCACTCAGCTCAAGGCCTGGCGCTAGCTAACGCTCTCAGATTAGGAGTCAATCCTGTTTCACCAGCGTTGGATTTATTTAAGTATATAAGTAGATTTCTAGTCATGCGTTTCTAGGTACGTACGTACTGCTGGAGGAAAGGGAACAGTACTCACATGTCGGGAAGGTAGAAATAAAGGGTCCGACAACAGTCGCACTTAACTTTCTCGCCCAGAATGATTTTTTTTTTTTTGGGGGGGGTTTTTTGAGATTTTTTTGCGGGCGTAATTTTTAAGCAATCGAAAATCGGTTGAAAATGACCCACGAGCATCTATCTGAGATCACTCATACCAAATCTCACGTCTGTCATTTTATTACTGTAGTCCCAAATGCGTTCCGACCATTCAAAAACGTGGTTTCTCATTCTCAACTCATTTTCGACACTTTTTTGACTACAACGGCCGTAATTTTGAAGATAACAAAATTCTGTTCGACAGATGCTTAAGTTACATAGTTCTACACAAATTTACCAAATTTCATGACAATCGGTCAATAAATGTGAATGGAGCCGAAACGATCGAACTTTGGTCCAGAACGGCCGTAATTTTCAACCAATCCAATTTTAGTTGCAAATGACCTCGAAGCATCTATTTGTCAACACACTTACCAATTTTCAGTGTTATAGACTGAAAAGTGTACCGTCGGCGCTTGTCCGACTAACCAAAAACACGATTTTTGAATTATTTTGGCGGTTTTTTGACAATAGCGGCCGCAATTTTTGACCAATCAAAAAATCCTTGAAAATGTGTCTCGGCAGTAATTTTAGACAGGTCCATACCAAATTTCATCAAAATCGGATGAACGGTATAGGCGCTAGAGCACTGAACGGACTGACTGACGGACGGACTGACGGACTGACGGACTGACGGACTGACGGACGGACAGACTTTTTCCAGAAACCACTTTTTTGGACTCAGGGGACCCCCAGGATCATGGGAAACCCAAAATTTCAATTTCGAAATTTTGCACGAAAACAATACTTTCTCGCCATATATGGCTAGCGAGAAAGTAAAAATGGTGTTGGTTGTACACCTGTTTGGTTTACACCCACCTAGACGTTTTCTTGATATTCTGTTGTTATTCATGGTGTTAGGCATTACTTTCTCAGCTCTAACGCTCCTAATTACATTAGATGCCTTCTCGTTAAATACTGTCGCCATATTGCTGCTTGTTTGATTTCGATCGTCACTCATCTTGTCCGGCATGTAGAAGTTGTCGACCCTGGACCACGAGCAGTATCACTCACTCATAGTCAACAAGGTTGTGCCAATATTAGCGATAAGTTTCACCCTTGTATACAGAAGGCCCTCGAAAATGACCTTTCGATCCAGCACCTATGCCAACCCGACTCCCTGCTAGATCTACCTGACAGATGTCCCTAATCTTGTCCATATCCTGTAGTTTAACTTTCCAATACACCTACGTTACTTCATCCGTACAGTATTTTTTCACTGGGGGGTAAGAGTTTGACATTTAAGAAGAAAACTTAGGTCACTTTTAAAACATGTAGGGAAAATTCTTCATATGAGTAAAAATTAGGACAGTGATAATAATCCAAAGCATATCAAAGTTTTACAACTATTTGGACTTTTTTCCGCATTACCAGCATTTCCTTCTCAAATGCCCCAGACTAAGGCTGGGTTTGACAGTCTTAGTTAAGTGTCACTTTGCATAACAGGAAGTTACAGTTCTTGTTATTAACAACTGAGGATCTTCGAGCCCTCCTTGATAGTTAGTACCCAGAGAGTGCAAAAAATAAACCTTATCTCAATAAATAAATAAGGGTAGATTTATTTCGATTTAGGAGGAGGTGGTTTCCCGTACATGATGTCTAGGAAGAGACCAGTGAAGACGATAAGAGTCGCCACCCACTGGCGAGGAAGTAAACTGTTACCAAGGAAAATGACGGAAGTCAGCACTGTGAAGAACTTGCGGACAGTTGCCACGATAGAGGTGGGAAGGGGTCCGAACTCGCTGATAGACATGAAGATAAAGAACTGGCCGCAGGCTCCGGCTGCTGACAGGGTCAGCATCTTCCACAGCAGCTCTGGATGCCTCTAAAATTGTACAGAGACAAAAAATTAGGGGCTACTGGGGGCTGGGAGCGTACCGATAAATCATAATTTCTTGCAAATCTGGGCTGATCCAAATTTCTTCTTGAGCAGGGAAATATCTGCTCAGGGTCGGATTGGCATTTTTAGCGTATGGTAGGATATGGAACCCAAATCCGGATCGGCGTCAACTGAAAATCTTCAAGAAATTATGACTAATCGGTACGCTCCTAGCCTGACTTGGACTATAGTTAATAGTTTCTCACGTGTCGCCAGTGAATAAGTATAAAAAATAACTGCAGCTCAAGAGGAGCTCTTGGTTTCGATTAACAGCTGAACTGAATAAAAAATAGTTCCCTGCAAGTGCGATATAGGCACCCGCAGAATGTTTACCTGTGCGAAAGGAATAAAATCGAAAACTTCTCCGGTGAGAACAATGGCTACGAGTAGATAAAGCGAGGCCCAGAGGTTCATATTGAGCATCATAGGCATGGACTTGGTCTGATGCTCAGCTTTCATGCGCTCCTGTACAGCCCCGTTTAGCCCGTCCATCAGCAGCGAGAGAAACAACAGCACCTCTCCGAACCCAATCCCTGAAACCAGGTGAATCATAAACAAGGTTTTCTTCGACGTGGCTATTTTATATACCTGCAGGTAGGTATCAAAATAGCGTCTTAAGAAAGGTTCATTAAATGCAGGATTTGGCCCTGCACTTACGGCTTGTATTCTGCTTTTA
The DNA here is from genome assembly GCA_950004255.1 of Mesopsocus fuscifrons. Classification (NCBI taxonomy): domain Eukaryota; kingdom Metazoa; phylum Arthropoda; class Insecta; order Psocodea; family Mesopsocidae; genus Mesopsocus; species Mesopsocus fuscifrons. The sequence continues at coordinate 11,149,176 of OX465380.1, forward strand.
TAGCACTACATTCCCTCTCCTCTCAGTCCAGGCACCTACCGTACCAGCTGTTACCACAAGGTACCCTACCATCGCTGTCGGTGCCAGTTTTCTTGTCTTTGTACATGAAGAGAGCCACCCCAACCACCACGAACAAGACGAAGCAGTATTTGCGCCAGTGGTAGCTCTTTCTGCCCAGCAGAACTCCGAGGATCATCACCGGGATGGGCTTCGAAGATTTGGCCACCACCTTAAAACAAATAAATCCACTATAACAGGTGCAGCGTGAGGATAACAGCTTTTTATGTTCCTTCAGAGCGTGCCCCACAGGTAGGTTCATCCTCCCCAGCTACCGAGGAGGTGGAAAGGCAACGCGGTTGTGTCAAACAGTCACCATCCCAGCAAGAGTCGACCTAATGTACCTAGCTACCTACCGCTTTATTGCAGACATACTAAGGTTATCTTCCTTACCTGGGTAGGATAGCTGACAAACTGTAGAGCCATATTTGTGCAAATCATGGCAAGAACGTACGTAAGTGCGTTGATACAATAGTAGGAGGTTTTTGTGCTATCTTCTCCTGCCGTCCACACCGTGCTCGTTAGAACTTTGGCAAAAATTAAATTGACAACACATAGGAAAAAGACGAGACTCATCGCAAATGTAAACTGCTCAATCTGCCCATCTTCTGTGATGTATTGAGCCTTTGTCACCTTCTCCTGAAGCACTCCGAAGTAGAAAAAACATACAAAAATTCCGGTGGCAGATACAATGAATTTCCTGTTCCGATCCATAATACCTGAAACATAATAAGTGTTCCCAACTATTACTACATTTATAAATTTGTTACAGTAGCTGCTGACCTGATACCTCAGCTATTAAAGCCCTTATTTTTCACAAAAATATGAAATTTGGCACACAGACGTACAGCTGATGCACTAGATAACCGAAAATACTTACTGTAATTGCCGTAAAGTGCTGTGAACAAGTCAGTCAGTAAAATCTACTAGGTCAATATGTTGTGGCCACATGCCCTCAATTTAAAGATAAAAGAAAGATATTCAGCAATTTATTTGATACATTTTTAAATCTGACAAGTGTGGCAGTTGAGGTCCACGTCAGTTTACAAAGTAGCAGAAGACAAAACGATAACGATATATCGTAGTGTATATATCGATTTATTCGATTCTGTATCGTAAACAAACATGGCCGATTAACGGAAGGGGTAAGGTTCTTTTTAAAAAATCTAAATTTTGTGAACTTTGGGGTTACTTATTCCCATTATTCTCTAAACTCTTATTTGTACTTAAAAAAAGTTTTACGGAACTTTTTAGGTAGGTACCTACGTCGCTTTATCTCTAGAACTATGCGTGAGTTCTTGGCTCAGCTATGACTCAAGTTTGCTTGCTATCCCTTTATTTTATTTTCTGTGTAAGTAGGTTCTTATTTTTTCAGATTTTCATTAGTGCTGAACATAACTGAAACCTTTCTTGGATAAGGTGTACTCATCGCACTTCTGCCGATACTTGCTTCCGATTGTCGCACGACACTGCGACTACTTCGGAATGTACTTCTTACTTGTTCCCAATGAGGCAATAACAGATTTCTTGGCTCGTTGACTGGCGGATCGGGTTCGAATTTTTCATTTTCCACAATGATTCCCCTATAGCGGCGGCTCACTCTGCCGCTTGGTGCACCTGGTTACGGGTCGCACTGACTGGAGGATATTTTTTTATAATTTTATTTAAGAGTTCATATCTATAATAAAGGTTGCGACCTCGATGTTAAGGGCGGCTGCTGCTTAAACCCCTGTGATTCACCTCTAGCGGCGGCTCACTCTGCCGCTTGGTGCACCGAGAAGTGCGATGAGTATACCTTTACCCCTTTCTTTTGCTTTTTTCACCAGAAAAAAAAAAGTAAGACCATTTGGTTTTTGCTGAAGCATGTTCCTAACTATTTTCGGGTTCTTTGCTTTCAGGGTCTCATCAGCTCCAAAATGGACCTGGCTGAAAGGTGGTGTTAAGGTGGTCGCACGTCGCAATGGGGTATGAGGCACGCTGTAAGGACACCGCGAAAGGTCGGTTTGTAACCATAGTGGGGTAGAGCATTGACGTTACAGCCCCACCGCAAGCCCAACCACGTTAATTTAGTATTTATCGCCGTTGTTTACTTTAGGTGATCCAGTCCAGTGGCATTGCAAAGCATAGTTTGGGGCTTGCGATGTAGTGTTTATGAGTAAAAAAAAGTCGCATGGGGGAATTCAGAGAAGGTATGGTCAGCTGGCGCTTGTAATCAAGGCTGGTTAAAAACAGCAAGCCGCCACTGGCGAGTTATTCATGGCGCAGGCGTCCTACCGCCACTTGCCATGGTAACTGGGTCTATTCTCGCTGCCTGGCTCTCTTTCTTTCTGCCAGTCTCGCGATCTGCCTGGCCCGATCGATTGTGTTATCTGTGTGAAGAGTGAATGAGTGTATGGACAGGTTCAACTCATGTTAGTTGTCCGCCGATAAGTTTGGATACCCACTGCCTTCATGAGCTGCCACACCTTTTGAAAAAAAGTGAGTTCTCAATTTAATTCATTTACTTTCTTGTCGGCGCGATATTATCTTGTTATCAACACTTTATCGTGGAGGAAACGTCAAGTATCTGTTGGTCCCCTTAGAATGTGGCTAACTCTGTGCCTGCGAAAATATGTAGGTAGCCTGTAAGTCCCTATAGTTTCGCTACTTTTGGCGAAGAAAATAAATAATGTATGCATACATGTGCTCACTCTGGATTCACTTTTAATAATACGGTTCGTGCACATATCGGTTTACTCTCTGACTTTCGCGTTATAAAGTAGGAAAGGTTCGGAAATTTTGTACGGCGCCGCAATAATTTATTTTCTTGATATCTATTTTGAGAAGGAGAAAATGAAAAGCAAAGAAGGCTGGAGAGGTGAAGGAACTCAGTTCTCTGTTATTGACACAATCTTCTTCGAGTTGTCACCACTCACCCCAAGCAGGTATTCTTACAGTCAGGTTCATTTCATTGCTTTTTTCAGAATGCCGTACTTAGTGGAGCTACGTTTAGGGTGAATATACTACAATATAGTTAGTTATTTTTTTTCAACAAGGTTATCCGAACCGTAAAAATACGAGACCGCCCTTACTGGTGTCCGTGATTGTAGTACTTAGCAAGACCAAGTCTGGAAGTCTACAACATAATTCTCTACCCGGTGAAATAGAGGTGAACTAAGGTGTTTTCAAGTAATTCGATGTTGGCGTAGCATGAACGGGTGGTTGGTGAAATGGGGGTAGGGGGTAAATTGTAATCGAGCTCTATGGTAATTCCCTTATCCATTCCCCCCCGAGGGGTATCAGCTGCTTCCGACGCAAACTGGCCCCAATGCCCGAGTCCTGTTTATATCTTCACATTCTCTCTTTTTACTATCTCGCTCATATGAAATACATGCATGGGCTGAGGAAGTAGTATCAAGCAAAGTTTCAATCTTAAGATTTCAGAACATGCGGTTGGCCAAAAAGCCAGGTCAATTTTGGCCAAAAATACAAACACATTTTTTCTTTGATTGTGACAAGCTGGAGGTTGTTATTATATTATATGAGTATTATGACATGCATCAGCTTAAAAAGTTTTAAAAAGTCAAGCGTAACCATATGCATTGTCGGTCCCTTTATTTTGAGTCGGGCGCTCGCCGAAACATACACGATACACGTGTTATTGCGATAAGAAGATAATAAAAATGAAACCCATTTGATGAGTCCGGCCCTGATATGGCTTTCTCCAGTTTGCCAGTCTGAAGTATCCGGCTCGAGTTGATTCGTAATTTTATAAATGGGCAGGTATACCTAAGGGCATGCAACTCCAGTAGCGGTCAATGCCAACGACCTTCGCCATGGAGCAACTACCTGTAGGTACCTGTACTATATTTCTTATGTACCTAATAGGGAGGTACTGGAGTTGCAGTTGATTTGATTCATCCTTCTTACCTCTCCAATTTTTGACCTAGGTATCATAAAAGATATAGTTTCCTTTTGATACCTGCTTGAGAAGAAATTAAGTGTATAGGTTATGTGTATGATCATATGCTGCCACCTAGCTTGAGAGAAGTATTGAATCACTACTACAATTTGATACATCTGTGTACACTTCAGGAAGGTACGACATCTACATTTACATCTACTCACCTACACTACAGAATATTTGTACATCTGTGTACACTTCAGGAAGGAAGAATGCTACGTCTACACTATACAGAATATTTGTAGCTCCTGAAAGTAGGCATGTAAACGTAGCTGTAAAACATGGTGGGTGATTCGACGGTTGGCACAGGGGTTTGGTAAGTCCAGACCACCTAACGTAATATGAACAGTAATTCAGTAGTGCTGTTGATAAAAATATTCAGCTTCTACTTTATCGGGCAGAAGACCCTCGATTGTGGTACCCTTAAGGGTCCGCTATACCTGACGGTGCATTTTTTGCCGCCCATAAGATTAACATTGCGAGCGGCGATTCATTTTCAAGGTTTACCCTTGGTTGGAAAGACACAAAATTTTGCCTGTACCTAGCCCTAACAATGTTCTAGGGAGTGTTCGAAGCAGATTTCCCATTTTTTTACTGGTTTTCGAGATACAGCACTTTTCTTGAGGTATGCGATGCTAGCATTTGCAAAACAGTTGCAATAAAAGAAACCAGTGAGAAATTGGGAAATCTGCTTCGAACACTCCCTAGAACATTGTTAGGGCAAGGTACAGGCAAAATTTTGTGTCTTTCCAACCAAGGGTAAACCTTGAAAATGAATCGCCGCTCGCAATGTTAATCTTATGGACGGCAAAAAATGCACCGCCAGGTATAGCGGACCCTTAATGCCTGTCGACTGTTTAGCTTGCCATATACGATGAGTCCTGGAATGGCAACTGAGGGATGGCACTGCAATCCCTTCCCATACCAACGATACTTCCGGGGATGCATCGTGTGTTGACAGCTTTATGTGTGACTCACCCAGGGTTGAGAGTGGACACTGGCAGCACCAAGTCCGCGGTCTTCTGTCGAAGGCATGCGGATGGTCCATAAAGATCACCTCAGCTGCGCCATTACCCACTGTTCTCACCATTTCACTTGCTACTCGGGCACCTGCACAGGCTTTATTGCCGCCTAAACATCTCCCTGAGGGCCTCCCTATATCTTAGTGCCCTACATTGCAGTTAAATCGTGCCTTTGCATTCATCTAGAGATGTCTTGGTTCACTTGATTGTTGGGTACCAAGTAATACGATGATAGCGTCACATTAGTTTTCGTTATGAAGCTGGTCACATGTTTAAGACGGCGAGTCGGCAGTTTTTGTGTGAGTTTCCATCCCTGAGTTGCCATTCCAAGCCTGCCATTCCAAGACTCATCGTGAGTGGCCTGCTTGGGTCACTCTTGGTACAGACCAATTTGAATTCCCTCCTTTATTTGATACGGCTTGTCCCCAGTTGTCTGCTGTTGTTACTACTACAAGTGTATAGCCTCGATAGCCGAGTGGACTAAATGGTCGACTTTTGAGGAGCAGTGAGAGCCGGGTCACACCGGTTCGATCCCGATCCTACCAAAAAGTTTTTCTGCTCGGCATTCACCTCTCATATGTTCAGCATGTCAAGTGAAATGTATATCGAGGCTGTGGTGGTTCGGAACCCACCTAAAACTGTAAATCCCCATCGTTTACTCGATGGCTTGGGAGCTGGTATTTGGTAGTGCTGCCAGCTGAGCACAATGGATAGTTCTTGAAAACGGTCTAGTTGCTGGGCTTGTCCCCCCAACCCTCAGCTATTAGTATTACTACTACAAGTTATGTACTTGGTGTCATGAGTTTCCCCATGAGTAGAGCTTCCTTGTCGTGTTCCGTCTGGATGGTATTGACCTGTAGGTTGGCGCTGTACGGAAAATGAAGTGACGAATGAACGTAAAGACGTGCTGATGCTGGTGATCGGATATCGGAATTGTCACCCTCACCCGGCGTCACAATCAGCAAGTCTCTTTGTTGCCTTGCTTGGGGTCTTTGTCTGAAGATAACAGCGTTTTCACTTTTCCCTCTGCGTTTATTGTTTCAAACTGCGGCAAGTCTGGGAACCTCGGGGTTAGCCTCCTAATTTTACTTCTGACTAAAAACCGTCGGTGGCGTAGTGGAGGATCAGGTTAGCAGTTAGCTGAGGGTTGGGGGGACAAGCCCAGCAACTAGACCGTTTTCAAGAACTATCCATTGTGCTCAGCTGGCAGCACTACCAAATACCAGCTCCCCACCCATCGTGTAAACGATGGGGACCTACAGTTTTAGGTGGGTTCCGAACCACCACAGCCTCGATATACATTTCACTTGACATGCTGAACATATCAGAGGTGAATGCCGAGCAGAAAAACTTTTTGGTAGGACTGGGATCGAACCGGTGTGACCCGGCTCTCACTGCTCCTCAAAAGTCGACCATTTCGTCCACTCGGCTATCGAGGCCGTGGAGGATCAGGTAGTGACTGAAACAGTTTCAGTCACTCATTCAACACCATAAAAAATATTGCTAGTCGCACACTGCTTTGAAGCTGAACCGGAACGTACGTTTCAATGTTATCGGTTTTTATACATCGTTCAGCTCCTCAGGTACGACCTTATGCTTACCCGGCTTACGAATTTACTGTGTAGAGGAGAATGTGCTTATCGTCTTTCTATTCTTTTCTAGATTGGGCGAAGTGGAACATAGAGGCTAGTGGTCCAATGGCGAGTCCTTGAGGAGCTCCGCTGGGATGCCTCGTGTTGTGATACGTCCGTGTAGTCTGTGATATGTGTCTGTGGTTCTCGTCACAACAAACTCTCTGCAAACTCGACTTGAGTTCTATTTTCCGATAAAGGTAAGTTGACAGCTGAGATATTTTAGTTTTTAATTGCTGAGAAGCTAAGTAAGAAAATAATAACGTGTTGAAGACGTGAACGCTGAGATGGACAGACTCGAGGGGGTAACCACTCCAGAGATTCCTTGAGATTCCATAAAGATTTCCAAAGATTCCCAACGATATTCATAGAAAGATGAACCCCGAAGGGGTAACCACACCAAAAAATTCCAAGATTCCCTGAGATTTCATAAAAATTTCCAATGATTCCCAACGAGATTCCCAACGAGTGGTTAACCCCTCGACCAGACTTTAAGATGGGTCCTCGTTAATGCCTGTTTATGCTCTTCTATGTAAACCCCCATTAGAATCTCGTGTCATTTTTCACTACAGCTAAAATTGAAGTCAGCTTAATTATTTCGTACATCAAAATCAGTCAGCTTTCCCTTTAAGATAGGTAGCTTAGGGCGTTGATTTTTTTTTTCGCTTACCTGTTAGCGTGATATGTATACCTACGAAGATTAAGAGATAGCGGGGAAGGGATGGTTCCTTATGCAAATTATTTATTTCGATCGTCCGGCTTTTAACTGTGTAGAAAAAATGCATCTTGAAATTGTCATCGAACTGTTGAAATAGACCAAAATCTCTTTAATCTTAGTTGGTACACACAGCTGTGTCAGTATTGACATATGCAGGAGCGCGTTAGTCTCACATATTGGGGACAATTAGCAAGGATTAGCATGATCCCTTTATGTCCGGTCGCATTTTGTAGGGGAATACGGATACTGAAATTGGTTGACGTTCATGAACTGACCCATTTGTGCACTTGAGTGAAAGTGATTTTTTGTAACCCATTTGGTGTCCTTCTGTTTTACGTCCATTTTAGTGCCCTTTGGCAGCTTTATCTGCTTATGGTGACTCATCTAACACCGCCTCTCCATCGTCCAACTCCCCTATTCAGCTCAGCTCATGAAATCGGCGGACTGAAAAGATTAATTAAGGAGTGAACTGATTATCCCTACCTAGTCACAGTCTGTTGGTGCGTTGTACAAGTGAAGGTGTTTCCTGGTCGGAAACGTTGGACTTAGTCTCTGATAAGATTCACTAACTGAATTCATTCGGGTGAGTCATGAAATCATTAATCGGGAAATCAGACTGCGGAATCCTTTCACTCGTGTTGACATTTTCTTGGACAGCGAGAAATAATTGCCATGGAGACGAAAGGTGTCGTCATGGCACCCTGCTGGACCTCCGAACCTTCTCGGGGGATTGTTTTGTAATCGCTTTAAAAGTTCCATGCCAAAGTCTGTTTTCGGACTCACCCCGTTATAGGATCCATATTCCTTACCACCAGCCCAACCCCCAACCTCCTCTTATTATAACAGATATTTTTAGCTGGATATTTAAATATTCTGAAATATAATGCCTTTTTAGGCTGAATTTCACCACTTTCCGATAGTGTCTTTTAACGAGAGGATTTAACGAACGGATTTACGTTATCGTATGTTTAGCTTACGACAAATGCCTTGCGCTTGCACTTGTTTCTCTGTGATCGCACTTGCCGTAAGCTAAACATACGATAACGTAAATCAGTTCGTTAAATCCTCTGATTATAGACACTATCGGAAAGTGGTGAAACGTCATTAATAAAATTATGATGTAATGTTGTGATCGGGTGATTTTTGTCAACAAAAAAAATTGTCCAAAATTATCCGGTCGTGCGAAATCACAACATAGCCTCGTAAATAATGACGTTAAAAAGACATATTATATTTCAGAACATTTAAATATTCAATGGGTTCCTCACAAAGTTTGAAGTAAAAACGTAAACAAATAGCGAATGTATTTTGACGTAGAAGAATACCTGTTGAACGAGGTTGGGCTTGCCCTCTTGCTTTTGGTGGATACCAAGCTCTGCTCAGCAATGCCCCCTGTAAAAAAATGGCGGTTCCGCCCATGGAGTTTTCTGTCGGTTCGTCGCTGTGTGGCTGTACCGTTGAGTGCGGATTGATCTGAGCAGTCTGGGCTTAAGTGGTTAGTTCCTGCCAATCTTCGCTGACCCCTGTAGCCCCCCAAACGCTAATCGAGATGGATGATCCCCCTGTCCGGGATGTGCTGTCCAGACTTTAATAGCCTCTATCGATACTCACACCTTCCTACAGGGGCGAATGTAGGGGAGCCCCCCCCCCTTCCCCTCCCCCAGAGGCAGCAAATTACGAGAATAAGGTTCCTATAAAAGAGTCAGAAATCCTAACCTTTATTAACAGGACCTGACGATGCATTTTTTGCCGCCCATAAGATTAACATTGCGAGCGGCGATTCATTTACAAGGTTTACCCTTGGTTGGAAAGACACAAAATTTTGCCTGTACCTAGCCCTAATAATGTTCTAGGTCGTGTTCGAAGCAGATTTCCCAATTTCTCACTGGTTTCTTTTATTGCAACTGTTTTGCAAATGCTAGCATCGTATACCTCGAGAAGAGTGCTGTATCTCGAAAATCTCGAAATCTGCTTCGAACACTCCCTAGAACATTGTTAGGGCTAGGTACAGGCAAAATTTTGTGTCTTTCCAACCAAGGGTAAACCTTGAAAATGAATCGCAGCTCGCAATGTTAATCTTATGGGCGGCAAAAAATGCATCGTCAGGTATAGCGGACCCTTAAAGCCAGCAGACAGCTCAGCAGATAGCTTCGTCATAAAAAGCAAGTGGGTGTAGCTGACTGCTTGTTAAAATCTTGCTGAAGGATTGCTGACCCTTGGACAGATGCTGCAGACTCATTATCTCGAAGCTCAAAGAAGCGTCCTGGGGTACGAGACATTCTTCTTTTATTCTCCCTTCATTCACCGACCATTGAAATTTGAGAGACGGCGATGAATGAAAATTAAAATTTGTGAGATTTCATGAGATTTTGCTTCTTCGTTCTGATTGGTCTAGGCTAGGTGACCTCTTCGCCATTTTCAGGAATTAATTTAGTTAATATGTGGCTCATGGGCGCTTGCGAGAACTTAAAGAAATAGGCTCGAGTAAAATTCAAAAGCGATATACCTACCCGCGGTACTGTAATGATAACCCATGTCAGGTTTGTTCACCTTGGCAATGAGGCAATGAGTGAATAAGTTTTCACGTAGGTAGTTGTACCTAAGTTCCCATCCACATCACGCACTACCTGTACCTGATGTTTCTGCAGTCAAGTTGTTTAACCAGTTTCTCCAGCGACATTATTGTTCCCATACATTGTTCGCATTAGACAGGAGCAAAAGTCAACTATGATTATTTGGTAGGAATACCGGTAAAGGGAAAATGGCATTCCGTTACGTACGCTTGGAGAAAACTGTAGTAGGTATGCGGCCTGAATTATTTCACTGAAAATTTTGAAGCAGTTTTTGAACACCACTATGCACCCTGCTAAGTGAGAAATGTCTTATCACCAATATACGTGTCACATCTTTGGGGTTTGATCAGAATCTGCACTTATGCCTTATCACAAAACCTCTAATACTCTAATGCGTACATGGACGGCCGTTCTGGCGAGGTGGCATCCCCGGACGTATGGTTAGTCGGTAGGGATGGCAGTTTTTGTGTGGGGACCCGCCATCCCTGAGTTGCCATTCCAGCCCCTCCATTCCCAGGCGCATCGTATGTGGCCAGCTTAAGGGTCCGCTATACCTGACGATGCATTTTTTGCCGCCCATAAGATTAACATTGCGAGCGGCGATTCATTTTCAAGGTTTACCCTTGCTTGGAAAGACACAAAATTTTGCCTGTACCTAGCCCTAACAATGTTCTAGGGAGTGTTCGAAGCAGATTTCCTATTTTTACACTGGTTTTCGAGATACAGCACTTTTCTTGAGGTATGCGATGCTAGCATTTGCAAAACAGTTGCAATAAAAGAAACCAGTGAGAAATTGGGAAATCTGCTTCGAACACGACCTAGAACATTGTTAGGGCTAGGTATACAGGCAAAATTTTGTGTCTTTCCAACCACGGGTAAACCTTGAAAATGAATCGCCGCTCGCAATGTTAATCTTATGGGCGGTAAAAAATGCACCGTCAGGTATAGCGGACCCTTAAGGGTACCACAATCGAGGGTCTTCTGCCCGATAAAGTAGATGGATGCGACAATAATGCGGCACATTAACACCATTTGCTTTCCGTCGTCTTACTCTCTCCGGAATATTTGTAGCTCCCTAAAGTAAACATAGACGGAAACATTTCCCCAATGTGTATCCGAATTTTGATGATGTGACCGATGTGACACTTTCCGACAGTTAGGGTGGCTTCTTTACCGCTCTAGGTCGCAGCGACCTCGTGGACTTCACGAGTGAAGTGCCCTATAAACTTCTCTATAAGTTTGTTAGCTGTTTCGCATTATGTATTCAGATTATTACGAGTTCCAAACGGTCCTTTAGGGAAGTTTCCAGGACGGCTGGGTTCCGGTTATTATAGAACTGGCTGTTTGGTTTTATTCTTGGCGACCGCGCTTTCGAAATTCCGAGTGTCGGACTCAAAAATTTCACTCTCCTTGCTTATTTGTACTGCCAGTGATGTATAGCTGCATGCGTCTCCAATCCACCCTCAGTTTCTACCGAGGGGTTAACCACTCGTTGGGAATCTCGTTGGGAATCATTGGAAACCTTTATGAAATCTCAGGGAATCTTGGAATTTTTTTGGAGTGGTTACCCCTTCGGGGTTCATCTTTCTATGAATATCGTTGGGAATCATTGGAAATCTTTATGGAATCTCAGTGGAATCTCAAGGGATCTCTGGAGTGGTTATACCCCATAGTGTGGCTGAATGATCAATTCAAAAGAACCCACGAAACCTGGTATTATGTAGCGAGAAAGTGAACAAAGCGATAAGAAATGCACGTTTGACCTTGTAGTGAGAAGGTATTATTGGTACCTGCGGGCGCCTGACTGCATGCTTGAGGACCTGCCCAGGTCCAGCGGCCATAGTGTCCAGTCCATATCGATTACTTTACTTTCGAAGCCACGGGACCGTAGCCAGAAGTCTCATTCATTACTGCATCGAGCCTGGGTGACGTAGTTTTCATTGGTCGAGTGAGCCGTCATTTGTCGGGAAGATCTCTTCCTACCTTGCTGAAGTAGAGGAGCTGAATTATTTTCTAACCAGTGTTTAAAAATAGGTATATCAGCAGGAAATTAAGAGTGAAGAAAAAGAGCCTATAACTACCTATACAGTACAGATGTTTACTCTTTAGTCAAATGTTATGTTGACAAATGTTACTGGCCATGCAAAATGTGTTTTATATCGGTGACCTAAACATTTCTTCTCCCTCACTTCTCTTGCTCGGGTACGTACTACTGTTGTTATAGTCCAAGACAGGCTGGGAGCGAACCGATTATTCATAATTTCTTGAAGATTTTCAGTTGACGCCGATCCGGATTTGGGTTCCATATCCTACCATACGCTAAAAATGCCAATCCGACCCTGAGCAGATATTTGCCTGATCATGAAAAAGTTTTGATCAGCCCTAGATTTGCAAGAAATTATGAGTAATCGGTACGCTCCTAGCCTGACTTGGACTAGACAACTTATCTTTTCATTCTTACATGTGATGAATTTTCCCCAAAGATCGTCTAATTTATTTTATTCAATAAAAGTAAGCATACTGTGGCTGAAGTTTCCATTTTTCATTTTTATGAACGGCAAAAAAAAAGGGGGGGGGGGTCTACCCAGAGATGTTAGGTCTGTAATTTCGGCCCTGCTTGTAGCCAGTACCGAGGAGCGAGGAGGTATCAATTTCTTTACTTTCGAAACCATAGAGCCGTAGCCAAGATCTTATTACTTCACGTCGCGGCGGGTTCATCGTCTGAATGAACTATGTAACTAGCTGGTAACCAGTTACCACTAATGCTCACCAGAGTGATGGAGCTATAGGAAGGGCGGCTGTAATGGTGAGATTGGTATGGAAATTGCATATGTGGGGAATAGGTAGGCACATGGCAGCAGCAGTGCAGAGTGCAGGTACTCACGCAATCGCCAATACCCTGCCCTAGGGGTTATGCCGTGTTTCATTTCAAGAAGGTCCCGTTCTATACGAAATGACCCGGTTTAGTGCGAAAAAAAACATCGATAGCTGAGTAGGAAGCAGTGAGAGCCGGGTCACACCCGTTCGATTCCGATTCTATCAAGGTTTTTCAGATCGGTATTCATCGCAGATATGTTCAGCATGTCAAGAGAAATGTTTGTCGAGGATGGTTCGGAACCTATACCTGAAACTGTAAAACTGTAGGTCCCTCAATGTGGAGGAGCCCCGCCACTCTACTGCTAACTAGTGAGCACGATGCAAGAACAAGAACAAGAAACGGTATTTCTTGTTCTTGTTCTTGTTCTCGCAAAGCGACTCTTGCTCTTGTTCTTGCAGTGGAAATCCTATATTGTTCTTGTTCTTGCAGTAGAAATCATTTCTTGCTCTTGTTCTTGTTCTTGCTGCGAGAGTCTTGCAATTTCTTGCATGCACATGGAATTTTCTGCGGTTATAATGTGGTTTTTAGCCTACCGAACGGCCATGTCAAGTGCAATCTATCGTCGCATAGTCTGCAGAGTTATTCGCACAAAATATGGACTGAATCCATGAATGAAGCTTTGAAAAAAACTGCCTTGGTTTATGCAAGACTCTTGCGAGAACTCTTGCAAGAGTTCTTGTTCTTGTTCTCGCAGCCAAAATCAACTCTTGTTCTTGTTCTTGTTCTTGCATGCAAGAAATGCAAGAACAAAAGCAAGACAAGAAATTTTCGTGCATCACTAGACTCAGCCTATCGTCCTACAGATTGTCCTTTAGCTGTCCACCTCCAGCTCTACCATTGTCTGTCTATAGGTACCATGTATGTATCCATGAACAACGTAGGAGTTAGGAAGCAAGCTGTATAAATATTGTAAGAGTATAGTAATTTTGCCCCTGATGTGAAGCTCATCCTCTTGTGGTCATACAAAAGTCGAAAAGTAAAGGGTGAAAGACTTGCTAGTCGCAAAAAAACGGCTGGTGGATTATGTTTAAAATAATTCTTGTGACAAATTCCACATCGCAAGAGGCGAATTGTTTGTGTGATTGCGTTAATTGTGACTGTGAAGGTCAAGGCCGTTGTGGAATTGTGCCAGAAATAGGACAGAGGTAATAGTGCAATTGTGTGTCACTGCTCGATTTATAAAAATTACTAACTAGTAGTGCAACAATGCCTCTGCGTCGGCTATGGAAATTGCATGGCAGTGGCGGAGTGTTATATTCATAAATATTTGGGGGATAAGCGCAGCATTGAGTTCCGAACCACCACAGCCTAAATATACATTTCACATGAATATACATTCGCTATTTTTTTACGATTTCAAAATTTGTGAGAAAACTATTGGATATTTAAATATTCTGAAATATAATATGTCTTTTTAACGTCATTACATTACTCATGAGGCTATGTTGTGATTTCGCGATCGGTTAATTTTGGACAATTTTTTTTCGTGTCAAAAATCACTGAATCGTAAAATCACAACATAGCCTCATGAGTAATGACGTTAAAAAGCCATATTATATTTCAGAATTTTTAAATATCCAATAATTTTCTCACAAAGTTTGAAATTGGAACGAAAAAAATAGCGAATGTATGGTGGCCCTTAAACAAGTCAGAGTGAATGTCGATCAGAAAAAATTCTATAAGATTGGGATCGAACCGGCGTAACCCAGGTCTCATAGCGTTCTATTCTAGACCGCCCGGCTATCAAGGGTGTGTTACCGTTATCGTGGGAATGGTGCCAGTCTCTATATGCGTTCAAAGTTCTGTAGATAGTAATGAATGGCGCCTGGGGTTATTTGTACAATACCCACTATAGGGGAGGCGCCATCCCCTTCACCCCTCAGTAGCTCCGGTTCTGTTCGTGGCTAAGGGTAAGTGGACGCAGAGTTACAGGGAAACCTGGAGATACAGAATATCAAATGAAGCTGGAAAGGCGGGAGAACAGTGTGCCTATTATCGAGAAGTTTTCTACCATAAACAATACAAACCTGCTAAGCTTTCGTCGATTGCTAATATGGAATAACTCAATTTTGTAGGGGGAAAATGATAAGATTTTGAAAATCAGCGGGAAATGGGGAAAACGGCGTTAGTACTTTGCTGGGCCATTACTGAAGCTTCGTTTGGGCGAAATTCTGAGTCTTTTTAATGGAGGAAAAATTTGTCTTTATGAAAGTGAAAGCCACCACACAATCGTGTTTGTTTACGTTTTTTTCTGCACACTTTATGACGAAACTATTGGATATTTAAATGATTTGAAATATAATATGTATTTTTAACGTTATAAATTATGAGGCTATGTTTTGATTTCACGATTTTGGACAATTTTTTTTTTTGACAAAAATCACTCGGTCGTAAAATCATCATCAATGTGTGACATTAAAAAGACGTATTATATTTCAGAACATTTAAATATCCAATAGCTTCCTCATAAAATGTGCATAAACAAACAAGATTGTGTGGTCGCCAGCCTTACCTGTAGATTCTAATGATGATAAACTGTGTTTTTTCAGGTGCATGATGTCGGGGCCACCGGAAGGGGTGGAAGTGGGGGACGTGGCCCAGTCAGGTCCACTTGTGCCCACACGAAGCCTTAACATTTCCACCAATGGAAATACTAACCACTCGATATACCATGAGGTGGACACAGTGCCAACGAGAGATAAGTTCCGGTGCCAGTACATTGACTACCACTATGACATCGCCATGGCAACCATCTGCGCCATGTACCTTATCTTCGGGGTTGTCTACAGTCTATTCGGTATGTATCTCCTATCGAGAGCGGTAATTGCACCACCATTTCTGTCGTTCGATAATATTTGTTCTCCTGTGAAAGCTAAACATAGTGTACTGTTCCTCGTTCGAATTGTACACTATGTTTAGTTTTTAGCCACAGCCATTGTCAGTGTTATCCAGTTCCGTAGTAGGTACCTCCCTACCTAACACCTTTGATGTAGTTAGGTAGGTAACTAGGTAAACATGTATTTATGTACCAAGTGTCGACAATTGTCAACTCACTGCGAGGGTAAAAAAATCCTTTTGCTGTGGCGTAGGCAAATGTCAAAGTTTATTTTCGTTCTCTATGCAGTCCTAAGAAATAGAGAAGAAAGAAAAACGTTCTCTTAACGGGACCCACCCTAAGAAGACTTCATCCCAATCCATTCCCTTAATTAACGACGGAGATAGGTACGACTTTTTGAAATTTCAACCTCCCACCCTCTTTATGCATTGGTTTGACGGGAAAATTTCAGACACAGGTTGTGGAGTATACTAAGTTATTAATAACTTCCCTGCCTCTTAATATTTGATAACCTCACATGTATTGCGGAATAATCGAGGGTTCTAGCGTGCGAGTTATTCCTAGTTGGGGTCGTTATTTTGCTGTAATGGTTGTGGTAGGACTGGTAGGTTTAACACTTTAACGCTCTGGGCGCAGCATCCCTATCGATCCCTCAGCCCTGACCTCCAACTCTCAGCTGGCCCCCCTACCCCCCAACCCCAAAAGGCAAAGCAAGCCCCAAACCTCGCTCGCACCTTTCCCTTTTGATGAGTTCGCACATTTTCCTGAAAAAAGGGAGAGAGTGCAATGATATTCTTACGAGGGATAATGCTGGAAATGGTTTTATTAAATTGGTTGTGTGTGTATGCCTCCCAGTGGCTTGTGTCCTGAGAGGTCCAGGTTCGAATCCCGGCCTAAGAAACGTTTTCCACTTACTGCATGGATGTACTGGCTTCGGCCCACTCCTGACTGGCTTCAGTCTACCCACCGGGTTGTATGGATGTGCAAGTCGTAAAAATATTTAACCTAGAACAAGTAGGTATATTAAAGAAAAAAAAAACTTCACGTTTTTAATGATACTTTCCTTACCTAGAGAGCATAATAATGTACCTCCGTATGTTTTCAGGATACCGATGCTTTAAAGCTGTCATGTTCCTCACTGGATTCATGTCCGGGTCGCTGATAGTCTACGTCATTTGCCTACAAGAGAAACTTCTGCCGAGCTACGGAAATGCCGGTATGTATGCACAGAAACAGAAAACAGAAACAGAAACGATTAAAACTTCGATAAGATTGTTTTATAAATTAAGGTTCTTGCTAGGTCACAAATCCGGGCCCATGGCCCACGGCAATGATACAAAATACCGATTATTTACGTGGTAAGCACACTTCATTTGACATAAACAATTTTTTTTTTAGGTGTCGCTGTATCTGCAGGCGTACTATTTGGGCTTATCACTATGCTGGTGCAGTACGTCGGTCTGTTTATGACGGGACTACACACCGGCATCCTGCTGTCCGTGGTAGGCGTGGTCATAGCTGAACAGACTCACTACATAACCAGTGCGTGGGCCATCACGGGAATCTTGTTGGCCGGTGGGCTGTTCTTCGCTGTCTGCAATCTCTACTGGCAGAAAGGTAAAGCTGATGTACAAAACAACAGTGAATAATTTACCTTAGTATTCTCTCTGGTAGAAAGTATGTATAATCGCCAGTCAGAAGGTTTTCCCGCGAGCTGCTGTTGTCATTTCTCTTTTTTACTTTTCCTTTCATACCCTATGTAGTAGGAAAAATCGGATAGGAAAAGAAGTAAAAAATCTGTCTCATTATTTTTTTTTAGGGTTATTGCCGAAAAATGCCGTTCTCAAAGTTTCGTTTTGGTCCTATCATTGACATTTTTATTATTGTGTCTTAGCGTCCGGTTGAGCGTAACACCACAGGAGTTTGGCCGAACCCGAAAAGGAGCGAAACGAAGCCAGTTTAGGAATGGGCCAAAGCCATATTATAGTACCGCCACCCTGACCTGCCTGGCCCGAAGGCATTCTGTGCTCAGTGAACAGTGCAGAATGCCGGGCAGGTCAGTGTGGCGATACGATACTTGTACACCGTAGACGGAAAATATTGCTAATGTCGGGATTCGAACCCAGCCTCGAACTCAGGACACAGGTCAGATTTTTTTAACCGCTTGGCCACTCTCACCATTGACCGTTAATTGTTTTCAGGGTTAACAATAATAGGAACTAGCGTGTTCGGAGGAGCGATCGTGTCAATAGCGCTGGACTATTTTGTGGAGAGATTCGCTGTGTGGCTGTGGGTCTGGAGTCGAATTTCTCAACGGGATTCTAATCAGCCATGTTGGTTTGGGTGGCTGCTGCTCGGGGTCTGGCCATTCGTTATTATGGTCGGCATCATCATTCAGTTTGCCGTCACGGGTATTGGCACCCATCATGAAGACAGTAAGTACCTGTACTTTACAAAGGGCAATAAAATTATGTCCTTCAAGCTGGAATATTTGTTCGAATATAAAAAAAATGATCAGTCAGCAAAAGAAATAAAATGAAACTTAGTCTTCACATTAAATACACTCGTGATAGTCACAAGTTTGGGAGCATGGTTATGCTGCATGATAAAAATCTGCATCATTGCAACTCTTCCTACGTAGGTACTATCTCTAAAATGCATTCTGACCCTCAGGCTGAATTTCACCACCTCACGATAGTGCCTTTTAACGTTCGAATAGCTATCGATTCGAAAAAGCAGACATCCTCTCGTTAGGTTTTGTTGTGTCAATAGAATTCGCCTGCTTTGTTTACGTCAAATTTATTTCAACAATTTCAATCTAAAAGTGGAAATAAACGTGAAAAAACCCCTATTTTCGGAGAAAGAAGTTAAAATGTTGATTAGACTACATTAGACTGCACCAAATGAGTCGCAGGTATGAAAATTATCGTTTTCGCTAACGCACGGAAAATCCACTCGAAATCTAACGAAACGGTAACGGTGCATGGTGAAAGCCGTTAACATTTTTTTACCGAAACGATAGCGCTGTCGTGTACACGATAGTCTTCACGTTAAACTGGTGAAATTCAGCCTTAGTGCTTAATCTTTCTATGTTTCAATGCATTTAAAGTGCTGAAATATGAACTGAAGTTTCCATTGAAGTAGTAACTGTATGTAACCATCTTAAATTGCTGGAAAAGCGAGAGAAAATAATTTCTATAATTCTCGAATTTATCTTTTCTAAATGTTTGCTACTAAACTCAGATCTGAAACAGAGCGTCATGGAATGTGCCATATCTTATTATAATGGATCTTGAATCAAAATATATATGCTTGGAACGATTTGCACTCGTGTGACACTAGCGCCAGGGTGCGGACTAAGGGCGAAGTTTTAATGCAGTGGCGGCTTGTTGGTTAAAAATTACGTGACGCGCCACTTGAATCATCTGACGAGCCGGCCCTTGATAGGTAGGATACTGTAATGTGATGGTGTGTGGTTTGTGCATCATGCATCTTGGGGTTTTTTAGCACTTGCTGCGTTAAAGAAGGCCCCAGTGCAGAGGCCTCGGACACGCGAGCAGAGGGCCGAGCTCCGGCAGAAGAAGTATAGATACCTGTACCAGGTCAGAACCGCCCATGGTGACGTCATTAGTCAAGTACGTATTTAGTGCCTATTAGATGGAGGCGGGGGTGGCCAGTTTGTTAGTTTGGTAGAGGGGGAGGGGGATAAGCTCAGTAACTATAGTCCAAGTCAGGCTGGGAGCATACCGATTATTCATAATTTCTTGAAGATTTTCAGTTGACGCCGATCCGGATTTGGGTATCATATCCTACCATACGCTAAAAATGCCAATCCGACCCTGAGCAGATATTTCCCTGATCAACCAGAAGTTCTGATCAGCCCTAGATTTGCAAGAAATTATGAGTAATCGGTACGCTCCTAGCCTGGCTTGGACTATAGACCATTTCAAAAATTATTCGTCGTGCTCAGCTGGCAGCAGTACCAAATTCCAGCCATCTTGTTCTGTGAGAACAAAGGGGCTTTCAACTCACATTGAAAGGGGCTGCTGCTGCATATCATAGTGACCATTTTTCAAGATCTGTAAATTCTTCTAGGTTTTTTTTTATTCAATAACGTCTAATCACCAACCAGACAAGCGCTCATACGCTTTATTCAGGATTTGTTCACGTCAGCGGGAAACCCTATTAAAGATAACATTTAGAATCTATAGATCTTGGTTCACATTACTTCGAGTAGGGTGTTGATCTTCGACAACTGCTTGACTTTTGTAAAAACTGTAGATACTTTCTTTTTTCTGCAGACGGACCTGTCCGTGTTTCATTAAGTTCATTAAGTTTTCTGGGACATTTTAACGTACTATCGTAGCACTAATTTGGGTTTGAATTTTCAGAACTTCGTTCAAGCGCTTCAAAGGCGAGCGCTAACGCCTAACCAGTCGGGAGATATGAACACCCTCCAAAGTGACTCCACACATCTGAGTCATTTACCGGGGGAACAGGCGGCGCAACTGGCGGCGCTCACAGAAAGCGAGGACGACCTCGCTGACAGTAGAGAAACTTCTGCTGACGTCATAGCGAGTTCCCAAACCAGTGTCAACTTTAACCTAGGCAGAAACTATCGATAGTCTCGAACTGGTGGACTAGTTAGGTAGTGTTTATTTGTGTGAAAGTGATGTTAGGGTATGTTTGTTTTAGTGACGGGAAGCTCTCACGTGTTATCTGAAATCTAGAGATTCTGAGTTTGTTTACGTTAAGAGTGACTGTTCAGTTTTTTTCAACATTTTTCTCTTTCGGATATCTTTTTTTGTTCTGAGGTATAATGTATTTTTTATGACCTTACAAACTAGTCTGACGCTGGACATCTTATAGTTTTTGTCCCCTAGGGTACCAGTTTCTGAGATATTAATACAATGACAATATATTTCAGAACGAATAACATTTTCTTAGGAAAACAGTGGTTCTGAAAGTCACTCTTAATCTGAGTCAACTTTTAATGATTTTGGCAGCTGACGATTCCGATTTTTGAGGAGACTACTATTAGCTTCTCTTTCAAGTGATACGATAATGTAATAGTCAGCTACTCATTGGTCGTTAAATTAGAGCAGTACATTTGAGGTAGTAACTGATTATGAAGCTCTGAGTGAGCAGACGTTTCCGTTACTACTACAATTTGTAGTGACGCATGATTCCCCTGAAAATGTGACTTTGAAATATTGACTTGCACCTGTACCTAACTGTCATTCTTGCCTCTTTTTTTATGCTCTTTCTGTGATGAATTGTAATTTCAGTCTTACGACTACGAGTATGTACACGTGACAGCAGATTGATTTTTTTTTTCTGCAATTTTTTGAGGTAATAGGTACCTTGTTCTAAAATAATAAGGCTGAATTTCACCACTTTCCGATAGTGTCTATAACGAGAGGATTTAACGAACGATTTACGTTATCGTATGTTTAGCTTACGACAAGTGCGTTCGAAGAGAAACAAGTGCAAGCGCAAGGCATTTGTCGTAAGCTAAACATACAATAACTTAAATCCTTTCGTTAAATCCTGTCGTTAAAAGACACTATCGCCTGTTATATTTCAGAATATTCAACAGTTTCCTCAAAACATGGGAAGAAAAAACATTAACAAACAGGAGTGTATGGGAGAAGTTATTGTTTTTCACGTGTATCGAACCCACCCTAAACTTAGTCAATATTTCAACAGTTTCGTGTACGGTGATATTTCTACATATTAAGTGACAAGTTACCCTATGTTGTTGTATTGTAAATATTTAAGACTTGTGCAACATAGCGTAAACTTATAGTGTGGAATTTTTGAAATATCCTCTTTCTAAGTGGAATGGCTGTTGATGAGAATAAATACGGTAGGTAACTGCGTACATACCTACTTACCAAGGATAATATATCTAAGATGTAATGTATATTTAATGTAAGATAATATATCTATTACTTATGTAAGATATATTATCCTTGCTACTTACCATATTATATTATATCATTTGTACTACCTGCTCGATTCCCATTGTGCAAATTGTGTAAGTGAATGTTTCTATATGTAGTTGTGACATGATAACTCCGACTGGAGTGTTGGATTTGAATTTGAGCGGTGCTTCTAATCAAATGGTCTGTTCTGTAGATAATAATGATAATAATGATAATAATATGTGACATGACAAATGACAAATGAGCCATTCCTGTCCACATAGTTTTGTTTGTTAACGTTTTTTTTGTGCCTACTTTCAGAAGAACCTGTTGACTATTTATTTTTTCTGAATGTACCCTAGTCTTTATTAACGACAGAACTTACAGTTAACTAAGTTTTGATTTTACGATCGAGGGATTTTTTTTCAATAAAATATTTGTGCAAAAATTACTCGATCGGAAAATCAGAACTTAGAGTAGCTTCTGACGTTATAAAAAAGGCCCACTAAATTTTAGAACAAAAATCCAACACTTTCCTCATAAAATGGGCCATAAAAAACTCAACAAACAGCATTATCTGGACAGATTTAAATGTCTAATCTCAAGCGGAAGTAAATAGTATATTTCTTCCTTAACTGACCTTCTAAAGTTAAGAAAAAAATTGAGACGATTAAAGAGAAACAAAACGAACATTCTGACCACGGGTCAGGGGCTGTATCCTCCATTTCTGTCATCTCCCATTGGTTTTCTTGCTCTAAAAGGCTGGCCTCCATGCCAAGCTTGTCTACGATATATCTAAATATTCATTTAATTAATGGCCGCCGTAGGAACAGACTATCGGAAAGAGAATGTTGTGAGACCAAAGAGGCTGTGTGAACGTTGTTTTATGTTATATTCATTTTTATTCATAATGATATTATTGTGCTAATTGCACAAACAATTGAAAGTTGCTTATATGTTTTTAAGAATTGTCTGTTACGTTCTATGATGAAAATTGTCTGAAATAATCAAAGTTCTTGGAGCAGTGCGAAAGGTAAATAAAGTGGGCACTCGGCAGTAGTGCCGTAGATTACTGCTGGAGAAACGAAATCTTTATTTCTGTACGAATAAAGCCAAGGATAATATATTTTGTGAGGTATAAGACATAATATCCTTGAGTAAAGCAGTCTTACTCGAGTAAGGCCTCCCACGATTGTCATTACCTACTGTCAAGGGTAATAGATAATCTATTATCCTTATAAAATAGAGTAGATAATCTATTATCCTTGATTACTCTTGTGATATACAATTCTTTGCACAGATTCTGCATGAAAAGCAATTAATTTTTAACTCGTATTAAGAGCGACCACACAATCGTGTTTGTTTTGCACACTTTATGAGGAAACTGTATTGGATATTTAAATGTTCTGAAATATAGTACGTCATTTTAACGTCATAAATTATGAGGCTTACATGTTGTGATTTTCTGATCGAGTGATTTTTGTCAACAAACAAATTGTTCAAAATTAACCGATCGTTAAATCACAACATAGCCTCATAATTTATGACGTTAAAAAGACATTATATTTTAGAACATTTAATATATCCAATAGTTTCCTCATAAAGTGTGCATAAAGAAACGTAAACAAACACGATTGTATGGTCGCTTTTAAACTGGATAAAAGTGTTTAGTTAGTCTTGTTCAGACTTTAGTTCATGGAGCAGAGTAAAAACGAAGTGATTTTATAACGCGCAGCATTGTCTCAACTGTTGACTTAACGCTTTTTATTTACTGCACTAGTGTTACGGGGCACTGCACAAAATTAGTGTACCTACCAGCTGGTCTATTATGGATCTGTTAACGCCAAGTTAACGACTTCGATAACGACCAAGTGGTGTAGTTTTATTTATGTTTTAGCATTAGGAGCTTAACGCCCAAGATAACGACCAAGATCCATAATAGAGCTGCTGATATACCTACGAGATAAATTGACACTCGGCACCAGAGTATTTTTTTCGTCCCTTTTCTGAGGAAACGGTTGGACATTTATTTGCCCTGAAGGATAATACGTATTTTTGAAGTTACAGACTTGTTGGACCAAGTTTTACCACCGCACCGAGACAGTGCAGGTGTAGATATCGACACTCAGTGTTAGGTAAATAAAAAGCGCTATGGCTGTGTCGCCAGTTTTTCGTTAACGCACATTTATAAGCCAATTTTACTAATTTATTACTTTATTTGTGATCGCCCTTGCAATGTCGACCTATTTATATATATTTGAATATTTGAAGCCTTCTTTTTCAGATATGTTGAAAGTTAGTTTTGATGGACTCCCGCGGTCTGCAAAGACGAGCCTCAAAGGTACCTCCCTACCTTCCTACCCCATTGGCTCTGCCTGATACAGTTCGCAAAAGAAACTAATTAAAGCTTACAAATGGTCGCTTAAGAATGTTGAAAAACTGCTTTGAGTAATCACTAATCACTTCTAATGAGAGGTGCTGGCTGCCTCATAGAGAGCCATAAGAGGTACCTTTGAGGGAAAGTGTGACGTAGGAGCAGAGCTGGGGTGTTGCTGATGACCTATAATGACGTCAGCTTTGTTTACTTTGGGAACTTGTCTTTGTAAGCTGTGAACTGAGTCATCACGTTATGTTCTAGTCATTTTGTTCGGATATGACCGTTGTGGTCACACTCACTGCCATTCCTTCTCTTTGTACCTAAACTGTAGTAGCCATCTGTATTCAGTCTTAAATTAGCTTCTCCATGACTTTGCTTTGTAATAATTACTTCTAACAGAAGGGGGGAAATTTTTTCACCCATCCACGCCAACTAGATTGTGACGTAGCCAGAAAAGTTTTGCAGGCGATGGGGAGGGGGATGATTACTTATGTATTAAATTTTTGTATTTTAAATTTTATACGTTGTGTTTGAGACCTATAGGATATATTGTACAGTGTACACGAGTAATGGAAAAGCTGGATAAGTGGTTTGGTGTAAAGGAGTGGGAGTTTACCCCCGCCCGGAAGTTCCCATGTGATTTGCTTTTTTATTTTATTTACATCACGTCAGTTACCTTGTTAATTTTAACTCAGCACAACATCCATTCTTCCAGCTGGCTACGTCGCTGGGCTAATTTGATATCTTCTGCTCAATTCCTGACTTCCGGAAAAGCTTTGTGGAGGTGCACACAATGGTAGCCTGTTTTTCTTTTTGTTGATTCCTTATTACTCAATAGCAGGAGAGTAGGCTTGAAAATGGTGCAGCTGTATTGTGGTGCGATATTGTCCTGAAAAAAGTAAGTTATTATTATTGTAGATCGGTTCATGTCGAAATATAAATTTCTTATTTATAATAATGTACTCTGGTTGTTTTTGAAGTTCATAATTTTTTATGAAATCTAAAAACACTTCCTTGGAAGTAAGACACCTCAAATTCTGTTTAAGATCTTTTTCCTTCGCAATGGGGTATTTATAGGCCCATATATGCGCTTGAGATGAGCTGGTATGTACCTATGACCCTGTCGGAGATTGAAGCAGGGCAGTCGTCTTAGGTTGAGCCAAGTTTGAGTCACCCTCCGCACGTGACAGTGCCCCGCCCACCCACTGACTGAACCTTGGCTCAACCTAAGAAGACGACTGTCCTTCAATCTCAGGGTTCATGTCATATCCGACAGAGCATAGGTATGGAGGCTCCTTGAGATGTGCATCCTCCGTCAAGATGTCACCAGCGTTACCGATACAATACATGAGGTAACGGGAACGGGTCTATTAAGCTTAAGAGGGTTCATTTGACGTGAATAAGTGCATTTAAAATTCCCGCTTATCATGCATCACGTTTCTAATCGTTATCGGTGCGGCAGATCCTTTCTTCCGTTTTTACTTTTGGAAACAATGAAAGCATGAATAAGGGCGTGGTCAGAAGTTCATGGTTCTTACTTCAATTTTTATCACTAGACGGAAATATTATATCCCTGATAATGGAGTACCTACATGTGGAAAAAATTTGAAAGTCCTAACTCGCAGTGACATTGGTAGAAGACGTCAGCTCTGGATCTGGAAATTTCACACTGACTTATTCATTAGTTATTCATAAAAAAAGGATAGCCAGTCACAATATGATTTTACCTCATGCTAGTTTTTTTACTTTTTATACCTTATAGGTAAGTACCTACCTAAGTAACCTTAAACCTGAATAATTATTCATTTGAAATAAAATGGTATCAAGCCGCGGTCCCATGTCCCGTACTACTGCATGACTGCATGGTCTTATGTAGGTACCGATCGAAATTATTCCTCGCTCCACATTCACAGCTCATCCGCGACCACCTACCTATAGGTACATGCCGTGGTAGGACATAGCATAGAGAAGGTAATATTTATAATATCGCGAATCAATATCAATATAAGTAGTTGTGATCAGTGATCTAAACAGGAAACAGGATATATTTAGGTTCCCTAACTTGTTATGCCGTCTATAACGTGTGTAGGTATCTTATAGCTCTGAGTTCACCATATTAATATCATTGCATGCTTCTGGCCACGTGCAGTTGCCTATATATCTGAGACGAACGAGACAATAGATTAACGTTGGGAGATAGCTACCTAGCCAGCACGTGTATCACACTGCTGTTACCGACTGTGCACACATTTTCCCCATTATCTCATGATTCTTAAAACTGTTGTCAATTTTTACGAACCCGGATAAAAATATCACGACGCCATCAACCAGGAAAGGTCTATAGGTTCGGCCGCAGGTACCAAAGCTGTAAAAAAGCCATAAGTTTTACGAAGATATTTTTTTTGTTGTCCAGGTAACTACCTACTTCTTGGTGTCTTTCTAAAATGTCTTTTTACATCCAAAAAATTCCTAAAGTTCTGTCTTGCCCACACTAGTTTTTGAACCCACCAGTTTTAAGGAAAATACCTGTTACAATAATAATAATAAAAAAAACATTTTTTGTATTTATTATGGGATATTTAATAGTTTAGGGATGATAAAAAGATCATATTTGTTGTATTAAGGCAAAAAATATGTTTAAATTACGTTTTATTAATAAATATTTCAAATTTAAAAATTTCTTCTAACTGTAGAAGTAAAAGTTTCCAATTCGCGCCAAATTTACGGGGGAACCAACATTGAAAAACAGTCGGTTGCTAGGCAACGAGTTGGCAGCCATGACACAAACAATGCCAAACTCTCCGAAGTCACGTTGTTCGTAACGTGAAAGTTCATCAAGATTTCCACTGTCGTCTTTCTCACGCAGTTTATATCAAACTTTTTCCCAATATTGTTGTGTTTTATACGTGTGTGCTGAATTTATTGGAATTCTCCCAAAATGGCTCGAAGGTATGGTTATTTAATTTTTCTTGGTTATTTCCCAACCTGTGCTGGAACCGTTTCCAGGGTTTGGTTCAAATAGTGATTTTACTAGATGGACCTTTTTTATGGAATGATTCTATGGATGCAGTGGATTTCAAATGAAGGTTTAAGGCGTTTTCAGCTTGAGGAAGGAGCCCTTACCAAGTTCAGCAGAGTTTTCTTACTTCCCTAATCTTTAAGAGTGGCCCAAAGAAATACCAGGAAGTACTTAGGTACCTACTTGGCGAATTGATGAAAGTGCCTTCAGGTCAGATGCTAGATTTTTATTGACATGCACTTATCTACTAGTTATTCCACGTAGGTATTGCCTAATATCTGAGATAGATCATTGGACGAACTTCTTCGGAGAACTGCTGATCTAAAATTTTAATTTTCTCCCTAGTTCGGGACGTAAGTAGGAAAAGATCCTTGTCAGGCCTTAGTTCCGTTGTGGAAAATTTCGAACCATCATATTCGGACGATATTTGTACCTGCGTTAGAAGGGTGGTGGCAGGTCGACGAGTGAGTCTCAGCTGTTGAAAAGTGTCATGAGCCTAGAGTTGCAAATTGTGAAAATGAATTATTTAATCATTAGCTCTGAAATATTGCACAACTGACTCCGAGGAAGAACTGAATGGTTGAGTCTTTCACCAGTCGGATACCGTCTGATTGATCCAGATGCATGATATATTTTATTGCTGACCCACTGTCTTACAGTTCTATTGTTTGGTTTTAAGTTTTGATTGAGAGCTTGGCCTTAGAAATGAGAATAAAGTATAAAGTCGAAATTATACCTTATTGTCGTGTCACCAAACAAAAAGTTTGTTTAAAACTTTGCTGTTGAAGCTTTCGGCTGTAAAGCTGGCATTATTACACCTAGAGGTAGTGGACTTGGACCATCTATATTATGCTGGAGGAAGAATCTTTGGGGTTTGAAATTGAAACCTTCTTATCGTTCTTACATCTCACAATCTGCAGACATTTTATTACCAGAATACTTAGATGTCTGATGCAACTTAGATACGAAGATGCAAGAGCCGGTCCTTTTTGTTGTGTTCCCAACTCTGTTATCGTGGACTAATTTCTCTTGTACTCCCTATGATTATCATAGAGATGATGAGTGGGGTCTGTGACCTATGTCACGTAAATGCTTCTTCTTTCCTTTTGTAAACTGTCCCATCGCCAGTATTCCGACATGTGTCTATGCCCGTGTTTACTTACGTGAGCTAGAAGCACGTTGGCTCTCCGTCTGTACTGCGTGCGGGAATTTAGGTCACTAAAAGGAAATATAGATGGAAAAAATACCGAGTCATTGAAGGTGGTGCCTAAATTTTAGGCTTCCAGACATCCAGAAAATATGAACCGTCTGTAACTCTTGGGGAAATATGGTTGGGGGGCATTGGGACCTGGCTGGAGAAAACGGATGTGGGGGTTAGAACACACTAACTAAGTACCTAATATATTTAAGGAGAAGGCCTCCTCTCCTTGGTAGACGCTAAACTCTCCCTATTCCATTGCTATTTTTAACGAGAGCGTAAGGAAGTCCATAACCATCCGCACGTGTCTCTGCACCTGGCAGGTACTACCATGTTGTGTCTCGTGTCCAAGGCCCACGTGAGATCCTAAATGTCAGATAACTCTGAACTCAGGTCCAATATGTACTGTACGTATAGGTCGACACACCCAAAGCTGAAGGTTGCAGCAGTACCTGCAAAGCAGTCAGTCGCGTGATTGGGTTGCGTCTGTCCGGCAGTGTGTACATTGACCGCAGCTTCCTGTTGTCAGGGAACAGTGAAGGGCGGAAATGGTATCGATGTTTTGGCTCAGAGGGTGAGTTGATAGTTGGAACAGCTTGTCTCACTTCCGGCTGTAAGAGCTTTTTCTGTAAGTTTCACGGGCGTTTTTCTACTAGATCTACTTCCTTGCCTAGTGGTCTGAGTGCTAGCCCAGCCACCGAGAGGGTTGTTTTCCTTATATATCCCTTGTGACGTCATGAGAGACACTCAGTTTGAGCAAAAGAAAAAGATAGCTTCCGGTTTTTGTGTCTCCCTATTTATTTATTTTTTATTTATTAATTATTATTTTTTTTACCGCGCGACGTTCAGAGACCATATGCGCCGATGAGTTGGTTTGTTAGATGTTTTTAGCCGAAGCCGAATATGAGTGGGCCGGAGCCAATACATCCATGTTGGAAGCGGAAAATTTTTCCGTTCCGCCGGGATTCGAACCCGGACCTCTCAGGACACAAAGCGGACCCCTTGACCACTCGGCCACTGAGAGGCACATCTCTGTATTTCTTATTTTTCGTTGGTGCAGTTGGTGTTGCGTTTGTAAGCAACCCACCACCCCTAAGTCGGTAGGTACCTACCTATGTGAATTTTTCAAGCCCACCCGCGGGATTTTCAAAACTTAGTGCGTTGGATCGGATATTATATACTTACATAGAAAATCATAAGAATGGTTCGCACGAGATGGCCAATCAATGACGCGAAACGCGTTTGAAACGTGACCTGGTGCTATGGAAACCTCCCTCGATCTCTGACATAACTTGGGCAGCGCTGGAAACTATCCTTTCAGTAACTAGCCGCTTCGACTATACAACGCGAAAGGTTTAGACTGATATCATCCCCATCCCCTGTTATGACCAAGAAACCAAAAATAGCACGTTCCCAGTCCCCATAGGACGTGCTAGTGAAGGGAAGTTCCTATGCCTACTACTTACCTACTACTACCTAGGTACTACCTTGGTCAGATTGTCAGGGGTTTCTCACCAAATGTTCCCAGTAGAGTGTTTTATTAATAATACAATAGGTTGCCTGGACAAATGTTTGAAAGTCACGTGGCACGCAAAGTGTCAGCGTTTCCAGCTTTCGTTAATGAAACGTGCCAGTTGGAGAAAATTCAGCAGTCCATACGCATGGAGAGTGATAGGTACAGGAACAGAAGCCAGGTTCGAATCCCAGTGGGTCAAAAATTTCCCCGTAATGTTTCTCTTGGTACTGGGTTCTATATATGATTTCGTCTCGAGAGGGGGCCCTAAACCAAATAATTTTTTATAGAACCTATACCGTGATTATCCATTCATATAGTTTTGCGTTCTGCAGTCTTCTTGTAGCTACCTCAGGTTCCATTACCCCCCCCCCCCCCCCCAAAAGAGAGGCTATGAACATCCCAGTGTTATGATGACTGAATTATTGAGACCGTTTGCTTGTGTGTTTTCAGGCCTGAAGCAGACCAGAGCAGCGAGACCACTGAAGCAACCATGACTAAAGTCTCTGATTCTTGCTACTCCACCGGCTGCTCAAACAGCCAGTCTCAGAGAAGGTAAACCATATCATTATACCTACCTGTGAGCGATACGAGATAAGTAGCCTGTGATGCGGATTACTTAAGCACCGCCAATAGTATTCTGATAACTAAGGTACCTATACCCAAATAATACCTACAAGGTGATCGAAATAGGCAAAAGATGTTATGTGTCGACTCATAACACTGTATATTGTCGGTAAATAACCAACACAATAGCACACGTGAGACGTGATAGGGCCATGTGAATGTAAATACCTACAGATGGATCTGCGTAGTAGAGGAAATTCCAAAATTATTTTTTGTTCAAAACAAGAACCCCTTGTGACCTCATTGGGTCACAATCACACTAAAAGAGTTTAGCAACAAATATTCACATTTGTGTAATCTATCCATGCACTCCTGGATTTAGGACTCTCATCCAATAGTGACGTGGACTATAGGTATAGTCCAAGTCAGGCTGGGAGCGTACCGATAAGTCATAATTTCTTGCAAATCTAGGGCTGATCAAAACTTCTTCTTGATCAGGGAAATATCTGCTCAGGGTCGGATTGGCATTTTTAGCGTATGGTAGGATATGGAACCCAAATCCGGATCGGCGTCAACTGAAAATCTTCAAGAAACTATGAATAATCGGTACGCTCCCAGCCTGACTTGGACTATAGTCTAGGGCTGACCCACCTGAGTAGTGTGTGTTAGAAGGCTGTACCTATATGCAAGCTAGGTCAGACTGTTTTTTGTTCGCCAGTAGATAGGAAGGAACAAGGCGTTGGCTTTTCGATGCACGTTTTCCCTAGCACGGGACCTTCCAAGGCGGACCGGTGGCCACCCTCAACAAGGTCATCGATACTATAGAATGGATAGAATGTTATAGGCAGTTTCGTAATGGCGTACTTACTCTAGATATAGACCATCCACCCGTTTTCTCCAAAAACCACAGGGTTTAGGTGTTGTATGGAGATTTTTTTTTTTTTTTTTTTTACGTTTTGTTGACCTTGTCCCGCCCAAAATAGGTGGTATATAACGCCTGGTTGTCCAGTTAAATTAAAAATTGAGAAATTACTCTAAACAAAAAAACATTTTCAAGTAAATACAGCTTTAGCAATTTTTTTAATATTGTTTAACTTTCTTTAGATTTGATTTCAACCGGGAGAGCGTTATATAGACGAACACCTAAAATCGGAGGACTGCTGTTAAATACCATGCAGCATTATTAACAGCACGTTCTGAGTCTTATGTAAAAGTAATAAAGGGTTCGACAATGGTCGCACTTGACTTTCTCGCAATTTTTATCGAAAATTTGATTTTTTTTTTTTATGTGAATAATTGTCAGAATTTTAACTTTTTCTAAAAATTATTTTGCCTCACACTGGACGATACTTTTAGGCACCTGCATACCAAATTTCAAACATATCCGTCAAACAGTGAAGTGTCGCTCGACGCGCAAAGTATATGTTTTCTATTTTGCATGTCACCGTCTTAAATTTTAAGTAAATGAAAATCTATTGAAAATGCCCATGAAGCATCTATCTGAGACCACTTTCACCAATTTTGAAGGAAATCTGTCGATTAGGGTTGTTGCAAATCCGTCTTAACCAATCAAAAACGTGATTTCCATTTTTGTAAAATGTTTCCTACGATAATGCCAATATTGGCCCAAATTTTTGGCCCATCTCAAAAAGAATAAAAATGATCCTGAAGCATCTATTTGGGAACACTATTGCGAAATTACAAGGATCTAACTTAATAACTGTAGTGCCAAATCCGTCTTGACCAATCAAAAACGAGATTCAAGTTTTTTTCCTATTTTTGACTTCATTTTGCCTATATTGGCCGCAATTTTGAATTGATTGAATATTTCTTCGACAAACCTTTAAGTAATGTGACTAAGCACAAGTTTATGGATTTTTGTGAAATTCCGGCTAATACTGTTCATGGGGCCAAGATTTTCACGTTTGGGCCAGTTTTGGCCCAAATTTTTGGCCCATCTCCAAAACAATAAAAATGATCCTGGAGCATCTATCTGGGAACACGACTGCAAAATTTGAAGGTTCTAACTTTATTACCGTACCGTGAAATGCATCTTGAGTAGACAAAAACACGATTTTGAATTTTTTTTGACACTTTTTTGACAATAGTGGGCGCAATTTTTGAGTAATCAAAATTATATTAAAAATGTATCTCGGAACTGATTTTAGACATCTATATTCCAAATTTGAGCCAAATCGGTTGACTGGTGTGACCTGTAGCCGCGCTACAGACAAACGGACGGACGGACGGACGTACGTACGACGTACGTACGTCCGTCCATACGTTTGTCTGTAGCGCGGCTAGAGGTCACAGCAGTCAACCGATTTGGCTCAAATTTGGAATATAGATGTCTAAAATCAGTTCCGAGATAAGTTTTTAATATAATTTTGATTAAGCAAAAATTGCGCCCACTATTGTCACAAAAGTGTCAAAAAAAATTCAAAATCGTGTTTTTGTCTAAGTACTCAAGACGCATTTCACGGTACGGTAATAAAGTTAGAACCTTCAAATTTTGCAGTCGTGTTCCCAGATAGATGCTCCAGGATCTTTTTTATTGTTTTGGAGATGGGCCAAAATTGGCCCATACGTGAAAATTTTCGCCCCATGAACAATATTAGCTGGAATTTCACAGAATTGGCCGAAGCCGAGTATGAGTGGGCCGAAACCAATACGTCCATGTCGGAAGCGGAAAATTTTTCCGTTCCGCCGGGATTCGAACCCGGACCTCTCAGGACACAAAGCGGACCCCTTGACCACTCGGCCACTAAAGGCTGAATTTCACCACTTTCCGATAGTGTCTTTAACGAGAGGATGTTTAGCTTACGACAAGTGCGTTCGAAGAGAATCAACTGCAAGCGCAACGCATTTGTCGTAAGCTAAACATACGATAACGTAAATCCGTTCGTTAAATCCTCCCGTTAAAGACACTACCGGAAAGTGGTGAAATTCAGCCTTAGAGCCACTGAAAGGATTCTTCTTTCGTTAAACTATCACGTCATTTAATACATACCTACGTCAGCTGTGTATACAAAGGGGCCAATTCCTGATATAAGTTTCATTGAAGTAGAATTGGGAAGCATCTTAGTATTTGCCTGTATCTAAATTCTAAATACGTTATTTATGTGTACCTTACAAATTTTGAACGTAGTCCTCTTGTGTTTTTCGCAGTGGGAGCTCTAAGTCACTCCACAGTAACTCGGGATCGAGTCACAGCAGCGGGTATGGCGGGCACAGGCCGCCTCCTCAGACTGAAGACAAATTCTCAGCTCCGTCTTCTACAAAGTTCAACAGGAAGAAGGCCTCAACTTCGGAGGCAATGGAAACAACCGTGGAAGGTAAAGCCTAATGGTCGCACTTTAGATTCTCGCAGTTTTTACCCCAGCGACATCGAAAATTAGATTTTTTTAAACAATAATTACGTTTTGGCCACAATTTTATCTTGCCATAAAAAATTTCGACAAACAGTATGTGAGGACAGCTTTTTACTTTCTCGCTAGCCATATATGGCGAGAAAGTATTGTTTTCGTGCGAAATTTCGAAATTGAGATTTTGGGTTTCCCATGATCCTGGGGGTCCCCTGAGTCCAAAAAAGTGGTTTCTGGAAAAAGTCTGTCCGTCCGTCAGTCCGTCCGTCCGTCCGTCAGTCCGTCCGTCAGTCCGTGCAGTGCTCTAGCGCCTATACCGTTCATCCGATTTTGATGAAATTTGGTATGGACCTGTCTAAAATTACTGCCGAGACACATTTTCAAGGATTTTTTGATTGGTCAAAAATTGCGGCCGCTATTGTCAAAAAACCGCCAAAATAATTCAAAAATCGTGTTTTTGGTTAGTCGGACAAGCGCCGACGGTACACTTTTCAATCTATAACACTGAAAATTGGTATGTGTGTTGACAAATAGATGCTTCGAGGTCATTTTCAACTAAAATTGAATTGGTTGAAAATTACGGCCGTTCTGGACCAAAGTTCGATCGTTTCGGCGCCATTCACATTTATTGACCGATTGTCATGAAATTTGGTAAATTTGTGTAGAACCATGTAACTTAAACATTTGTCGAACAGAATTTTGTTATCTTCAAAATTACGGCCGTTGTAGTCAAAAAAGTGTCGAAAATGAGTTGAGAATGAGAAACCACGTTTTTGAATGGTCGGAACGCATTTGGGACTACAGTAATAGAATGACAGCCATGAAACTTGGTGGGAGTGATCTCAGATAGATGCTCTTGGGTCATTTTCAACCGATTTTGGATTGCTTAAAAATTACGCCCGCAAAAAAATCTCAAAGAAATCAAAAAAAAAAAAAAAAAAAAAAATCACATAGGGCGAGAAAGTTTAGTGCGACTGTTGTCGGACCCTTTATTTTCATTAAGGTTCCTGTTAGGTACCTAAATTATTATTTTTTCAATGAATGGACTTGGTTCGACAGCTGTGACAGAGGAAGCGTCACCTCCTGGCACGGAAAAGATGGATACGAGTGAGTTCACAAGTCTTGTAGAGGAGTCCCACCAAACACAGGGGCTGCATGCCCAACCTGAGGGACAAGTCGATGAACCTGACCCAGGGGGAACGAGCCAGCTGATGCAGCAAGTTGCCGTAGCTCATGCCCTGCAGGTGATCAGCAAGCTACATGCTCCAGACCCCATAGGTAATCATGCTCATTCGAATATTAAGCATGTATACTCAAGCGGAAGAGTCCATGCGCGTGGCGTATGTTTACGGATCCTGTGTAATAGTTAATTCTTACTGGCACAGTGGCACACCTCTGCTTACCCCCATGGGAAGTAGCCCTTACCCGCCTCAGAATAGGTGACACTTTTGCCACCCTTGGTGATCTCATACCCTGAGACCCGCCCCCCACGAGCAGCGCATGTGACACCCTCGCGCGTTAATTCCATACATACTGTCGAAGGAACGAATTAATAGCCACTATGGCCGCCGGGTACCAGGTACACCTTCACCTTCGGAAGAGCTAGGGGTGGCTCGGGTTTTTGCCAGCCTTTCTTTGGCTACACTGCACTGTCCACTGCAGCACGAAGGGGAACTGGTATATGGAAGGGGAACTTTGCCTCCCTTCAAAGTGGCCATTAATTGGCTCCTTCGACCTCCCTACCCCATATAGAAAGAAGTGATTACCAAATCACCATTTTTGCGTTGTAGGAGACATTGAGATGCCAGGCACGGTGAGTGCTGAGTCCGCTAAAGAAGGTCCACCACCGTCAGGCGGGGTGATGCAGAATATCCTCGGGGATGTATCCAGTGGTGTCAGTGGGAGCAATGGCTTTTCGCCCAGTTCAGAATTCTGCGTGGTTGTGTCCTTGCATGATGGGAAAGTTATCTACACGTCACCTACCCTTACCGAGGTGCTGGGGTTCCCCAAGGATATGTGGCTGGGCCGATCAGTCGTTGATTTCATCCACCAGAAAGATAAGATCGCGTTTGCCAGCCACATTACATCAGGTAATATATATTCAAAATTCATACATCTTATGTTTGTGGCCGGTTAGGTACTTGTAATATCATCAGCTGAGATCCCAATTAAGATTGGAATTTCTGATATTTCTATACGTTTCTTGTGTAAATCCTTACTGGTTAGTAGAATCAAGTCAAAAAGTTTTGCTTCAGCAGTTCATAATGCCATTTAGTTATGGATGTGACTGGAAAAGAGTACTCCAAAGGGCGCGTGCCATTTTTAGTATTTGACGTAACCAGAAGAGCCATGCTAACCAAGGATGATATATCTGTACGGTGTATGATCCTTGATGCCAACTTACAAACCATTCCTGTGGCTCATTCCTTTAGCTCAAAATATTACAATATATTGTAAAGAAACTTTGTGTTTAGGGGTGGCTGCTCCTCCCGTTGGCGCACAGTTCCCCCTGTCCAAATCTCCGTCCAAAAACACTTTCTTCTGCTGCCTGCGTAAGCATCGGGGGCTGAGAAACGCGGGGTTCGGGGTGAAGAACAAGCAAACAGAATATTTGCCCTGTCAGCTGCAACTCACGTTCAAAGCTCCTACCCAGGATTCTCCGGAACTGTGCCTCATCATCACTGCGAGGGCTGTCAAATCTGCGTACACTGGTCAGTTATGATATGATATAAGGGTCCGATTACACCTTACAATAAATATATGATCCTATTTTTATATGATCCTATTTTTTTAGCATCATAAAAATTTTAGAAAAACTGCAATACACTTGACAATAAAAATAGGATCATGTTTAGCAAAGACGCCAACTTGACATGGTAAAAAAATAGAATTTCGAAGATTTTTAGGGTCCTTTTTTGAACCGTTTTAGGTTAAATAATTTCTGCTATATTCTTTCAATTCATCGTTATAAGAAATTCGTACTCCTCCACATTTTCTATTAAAATACGGGTCATTTCCATTCCACTTACCTCAGCCGCCATTTTCAACCAAACAACAACAAACACACGCAGCATAGAGGAAGGTAGTTGCAGCAGTTATGATACAATTTGTACCGGCCGATACAAATTGTATCATAATTGACTCAATTCACTTTACACCTTACAATTTTTCTTGATCATATTTTTTTATGATCCTATTTGGATTGGAAATTGTAAGGTGTAATCGGGGGCTAATACAAAACAAATTATACGGCGGTGAGGACCTTAGACATAGCCCTCACCAAAAGCAATCGCATACTCCTATATGAAACAAAAACACACGTCGCAATTGCCTACCTACAAAATTAAAAACTACTCTAGAAAGCTAAATAATTACCTGTGAATATTCGCCATCCTATTGCCTAAAAGTTTGAACGTTGGTGACAAGTGACAACTGATCGATTGGAGCGCTCTGAGACGATACGCTGTAGAGGGAAGTTTTCCGTGTTTTTACTTTCTCGCTAACCAATCTGGCCCGTGCAAAATTTCGAAAACAAAAATTTGAACGGTTCTTTCCATTTTCAGTACCGGACGATACGTTTCGCACACCCAAGTTCTCAACGCGGCAGTCAGCGGACTGCATTGTGTCACTAGTAGATTCTGACGCCGTGGGGTACTTGGGCTATCTGCCTCAGGACATAGTCGGCCGAAGTATCTTCGACTTTTACCATCCTGAAGATACACCTATCATCAAGGAAATGTATGAGTCAGGTAAGACGAACATATGTGTATATAGCAAGTCACACAGGAATAGGTGGCAGCAGGTTTTACCGAAGAGTTCACACCCACCAGACCACGTAAATAAAAATATTATATAAAATATGGTGCGCAAGTGCTCCACAACTGAACGAGAAAGGCTTGAGTTCATCGACCTTGATGTGATATGGTACTTATCATTTTAATGTTTACAGTGTTGGAAGGGGTAGGCAATGCCGGCAGATCGAAGCCATACCGTTTTCGCGCTCAGCACGGAGAATGGGTGATACTGGAAACGGAGTGGTCTAGCTTCATTAATCCCTGGTCCCGCAAACTGGAATTTGTAATTGGTCAGCACAATGTGCTGAAAGGACCGCACAACCCTGACGTTTTTGCTCCTCCTCGCCATCCCGAGCCTTCTTTCCCTGATGAGGTAAGTTCCTTTAGAAGCTGCAGGTGTCAAGGACCAGGATTGAAGCCTTAACTGATTTCTAGGCTTCCAAGGAAACTATCGGATATTGTTTTCTTCTGAAGGAAACTTTTTTATCATTTCAGAAAATAGTTGACTGAGTTGGTATAAATCAGAAAAATCTCGGTTGATTCTGGTGTCAAAAATATTCCTAAGTTAAAAACTTATTCCCAAAGAAAAAGAAACCGATTAAGAGGACGCTATACCTGACGATGCATTTTTTGCCGCCCATATGATTAACATTGCGAGCGGTGATTCATTTTCAAGGTTTACCCTTGGTTGGAAAGACACAAAATTTTGCCTGTACCTAGCCCTAACAATGTTCTAGGGAGTGTTCGAAGCAGATTTCCCAATTTCTCACTGGTTTCTTTTATTGCAACTGTTTTGCAAATGCTAGCATCGCATACCTCAAGAAAAGTGCTGTATCTCGAAAACCAGTAAAAAAAATGGGAAATCTGCTTCGAACACTCCCTAGAACATTGTTAGGGCTAGGTACAGGCAAAATTTTGTGTCTTTCCAACCAAGGGTAAACCTTGAAAATGAATCGCCGCTCGCAATGTTAATCTTATGGGCGGCAAAAAATGCACCGTCAGGTATAGCGGACCCTTAATTTAATTGGAAAGAATGTGTGTAAGAAACAATCTGCCATAGTGGCTGGAAAAGGCAAGAAACTTGCTAAAATACACTAAAAAAACGTTTCTGACTATGGCAGGTTGTGTCCGACTTGCGGAGGGCAAAGGACGGAATCACGTTCCTTCTGAACGACACATTCTACGGGAATCCAGACGCGAAGAAGGAGAACGTTTCCCAACGCTGCAAAGACCTGGCCGTCTTCCTCAAAACTCTTATGGATGAGTGCACGAAGCCAGCTAACGACAAGCCCGAAGAGACGGTGCTGGAGGAACACAGCTTTTCGGTAACCAGACCAAGTACTTACTGTCTTTTAAACTGGCCACATATGATGCGTCCTGGAATGCAGTGGCAACTCAGGGGTGGAGGGAAAAACTGCCATCCGTGCCCACTGACGATACGTCCAGGGATGCCAACACTCCAGAACGGCCGTCCAAAAAACATCCTATGTGGCTACCATTAGCCAGATTTCGAAGAAATACCAAATGAAGCAGTTATATACCACGTTTCAAACTTTCTTTTAAGGAAAATTATCTTAATTTATTTTAATGTTTCTCATATTTTTGTTGTTTCAGACGATGTTGTCACATGAGCGAGAGTCAGTGATGTTGGGAGAGATTTCTCCCCACCATGAAGCCGGTTCCAATCCCTCGACCGAGACTCCGCCCAGCTACAGTCAACTAAATTACAAGGAAAATATCGCCCGGTTCTTTGAGAGCAAACCTAAGACCGCTCTTGAGTCTGATGAGACGACAGAGACAACAATGAAGCTGAATTCCGAGAGCGACAATAGTGGAGTGGGGTGAGTGTGCTGTGTTCTGTGTGATTTCTCGATTTACACCGCCATTTTTATCGTTCGATAATATTCGTTCTCCAATAGTGTGCTATTCGTAGCCATGTTTTTTCCGTATGTTAAGCTTTTAGAGCAGCCAGTAACATCCAATAGCCGTGCAGTTTCACTTAGAACTCATAGGGGTGAGATGGCTTTTCAAAGTCCTCCTAAAAAGGTGAAACCAAAGTATAAACCCCTTGATTCCCATCTTAACTATAAAATACGCTTTCGAGTAAAATAAAAATAACATTAGTAATGTTTTTAGGTACCGTTCACCTCTATAGGTTTTACATGGTTATAGGAATAAAATTTCTTACATGTAGTACAAATCCAGCACACGAAAGCATTGCAGCAGTTGTCTACATCTTCGTATCTTCTGCTCATGACACTTCGATAACCTTTCTGATTTGATTTGTTTCGCAGCAGTGGGACAAGGTCAGGAAGCGGCTCCGGAAGTGGCAGTGGTAGTAACCAAAAGGCAGGCGGAAGTAGCAACCAGAAATCTGACTCCGGAAGCGGAAGCAGCAAGAAGGCCGACAGCGGGAATGGCGGCAGTAACAAAAAAACCGACAGTAGCCCCGGCTGCAGCAAAAAAAATGAGGGAAACAACAAATCAAAGCTGTGCAATGCGCCTCTCACGAGAGCTATTCTCAGCAGGTAATACTCATTATTTGATCATAAGTTTGCATTTACTTACAATCAGTAAGTTTGCAAGTTGCTATAGTCCACTCTCTGTTCCCTAAAAGTTTACTATAGAAAAGAAATGAAACGTTGTTGTCAACTTTTATCTTCTTCTGGCAGCCTAAGAGTGGAACTTTTGACACTTTGAGATCGCCTACATGCCGTGATGTTTTACTCATTGCTTCGAAATTCTAGGCACAATGAAAATATGGAAAAGAGGATGCTGCAGAAGCACAAGGAACTCCGTGCCAAAGACGGCAAGGAATCGAGATTAAGGAAGACCCTTCAGAAACATCAGGTGGGGACGACAGGAGTGTCGGATAGAATATCAGCTAACCTATCAGTCTAACTTACAAACACCAATTTGGTGTGTTACTTCGAATCATGTCAAACAATATAAATACGTGACTTTATATTATATTCTCTTGCGAGTGTTCATTTTTGCAACAAATTTGACTTCGTTATTTTTTATTTATTTATTTATTATTTTTTAATAAGCGCAAATCCAAGGGGGGGTATTCGCACTTTAATAAGTGGGAACGCCAGCAGTTGGCGGCCGACCTATCTGGCCACGGTGGGACCAGGGAAGGCTGGTGGGCGGTTGCTGGCGCTCAGAGGGAGTCGGTGGGGTTGACTGACTCCGTTATTGATTTAGGAGCCGAGCCATGGAGTTAAGCGGTGCGGTTCGGACTCGTGGGAAGTTGAGAAAGTGACTAAGCACCAGCACGTGGGCGTGACAGAGCAGGAGCGGTGTGCGGAGCTGACAAAAACCAGCCAGCCATGCGAGCCTCCCATTTTGCGGGACAGCAACTTCACTTATGTGGATACCAACATTGCGCTGTGGCCTCGTCTGCCTGTCGCACCATCGTGAGTAATCCCCTATATTTGCTGTTTTTTTTCGGCCGAGGCCACTTTAGTATTGTACTGAAGCCAATACACCCATGCTGGAAGCAAGCAGAAGTCGGACCCATTGTCCGTTCGCCAGTGAGAGACACGTCTTTAATAAATACGAGGAGACTGTTTGAATAACAGTCTTAGCTTAGATGACTTTCTTAGTCTTTACTGGACTGCCAGTCAGCAAAACCTATAAACAAAGAAGATGACGAAATTCTTCGGAAGTCGTAATAATATGATAAACTGATAAACACTAAAATAGCTAGCCTCTGCCTCAAACATTTCCTTGCGGGTCACATATTCAACTTGTTCTATGATTTCCGTAGGGGTTGCACCATTGCTGCCGTCATTCCTGTGTACTGTATCTCCTCCGATTCCACAGCGGGGGCTGCACAGCCAGGGGCAGTTCCTACCCCCTCACTATCGACTGAGCCTGGAGCTCAGCCACGCGTGGCAGCTCCGTCCTACCCGTCTACCATTAAACCAGGTATGTCTTCCCCCGACATTATGCAAGTAGTATGTCCTTACGCTTTGTCTATTCTAATTGTGATCCTATCTTACTTTCAAAAAATGAGTAAGGGGGATTTCGTCGGTGTCTTTTTGATGCTAACCCAGTTTTTCTAGTTATCCTGCAGGTCTGCAGCTCCTGATATCAAATCTGCCAACTTTGACTGTTAGTTTGGCGTTAGATTCGCATTAAAAAATGGGAATAGACCCGCAGGTTGAGCTAAGATGAGTATACTGATTTGATTTTTTTTAATAGGAACGGGGAGGTGATATAACACAACGAATACAACTGCAACTTCGTAACTCTCGACATTATTAGAGAAACCTTTTTTGTAGTAAAACAAAATTCCCCTCTGGAGTAGTTACATCTCCAACTTTTAACTTTTAGTCTTTGGAAATTAAGAGATGGTTGTTTGAGTTCATTTGAAGTGTCTACATATTTGCCTCGAATGGGATTTCGGGGTTATCGACAAAGGGTAGAAACGGAGCGCTACCTGAAATTTGCTCCGATTGCTACCTCGCTTGGTCCATTTTGCTTTAAAGTGGTACTGAGGCAGGGTTACTTTATCGTTATTTTGAATACCTACTCCCAAGTCCCTGTTTTGGCCCTTCCGATTCCCAAACAATGGTGGCGGGTCTCTTGTACTGTTCCCATCAGCCACCGTAGCCAGAGTAAATGGCCAACCCCACTGGGAACCCATCTCTCCGTGGCCTCCCAGAGAGTGATTTAATCAGTACCGGGAGCGTGTTCGGACTCTATCTAAGGAGACTCTCGAGAAGGATCAGTGAAAGACTGTCCTGTGTTGGCCTATGTTTGTCAGGCCCTCCTGACTGTCCTGTGGCACCACCTGTTCTGGCCTGACTGCTTGTCACCATGCCACACCATTTGAACGTCTGCCATATGATGCTTTCTATGCATGCTGTAGTTTGGTTCTAGTGTAGATCTCACGTAACGTAACAACGTAACTTCCGTTAAAGTAGAGTAAGTGGAGCGTCAATTCTGTGGTGTACGTCACTTGAGGCCCGGGTGGATGAAGCCAAATCTAGTGAGTGAGTCCTTGAAAATACGCAGGAAAATCCCCCATTTACGGGTGCAGTGGCAACGTCCTTTAGATAACTAAGAACGCACATGTTGAGTGGTCGTTGCCATCAGAGTTCGTTGATTTGAGGCCCTAATGGTGAGTTTACTTAACTCTGACCTTTTAAGTTCAAAGTTAAACATTCCCATGACTAAAACGGTAATACCATGCCACAATTTTTTCGCCCTCTCGAAATTCGACTCATTTCAGTAGCACGCCCCGGGAAACGCAGATCCCCAGAATTTTCCCTGTATTATAAATACTTTTCCTCAACGGGAAAGTAAAATGATTTATATGAAACTTGTATTGAATTTCAACTTGCAGCTTCGTTGGAGAATGAACCTGTTATCGTAGGTGTCTCACGTGCATTGCGCCTTATAATTTTTATTCGTCGCCAAGGTAAGGGAGGTAAGATAGTCAGCGGAAACGGCTGTACATCCTCATCGTAGTTGTATCATTATTAACTTTTTCATCCGTAAGTAGATACTGAGCGATTTGCTCTAACATGGTGATGGGTTGGATAAGTGACCAAGGGGTCTGATTTTTAAAGGTTACCTCGTTTGATTATGAGCCTTTGCCTTCGTCGAACACTCAGATTGGTATATTCTACGGCATGCATGAATGACCCTGTTTTTCGATTTGAACGAGGCAACCTCTAGGACTTGCAGATCTTGCCACGAACTCCCCCTGTACAGAAGCATAGGACATACTCAATCAGGATGCAGGTTGAGTTAAATATGCCTGCTTTGATTGTCAGCTGGGGTTAAAATATTTTTCGTTAAGTCGATCTTACCCTGCTTTCAGTTTTAGGATCAGTAAATGAACCAAAAATATAGATTTCTTTTATCGTAGGGGGTAGGGGTATAGGTAAATTAGCGATAACCGTTCTTTAGTTTTTCTTTATTTTAGTCCCAGCGGTCCCAGATTGAAAAAAAACTGAATCTGACCCGATTAAGGCTGTGCCATCCAACCTTAAATCCGTACAGACCCTCATAAGCTGACAATGAGAATTGGTGCGGTTGTAGGGGGAGTTCCTGCGGCATACCTTAATTTAACTTTGTACTTAAGCGCTACTGTAAGTGTAACTGATGTTTATCCATGGGTGTTCTTTCTAGTGCCTCTGCTCAACGCTTTCGCCATGTTCGGAGCCTCGGCTCGATCAGTGCCTGCACCTGCACCCCCGCCTGTCTCATGCAAATCAGAGAACTTCCAAAGGCCTGCATCTCAGGCTACAAGCATCAAACCGGAGCCCGGGTCCACTCGCGGCAGCGCGGTAACTACCAATACCAACCTTTTCTCTTCACGATTATCCTGGTTTTTTTTTTCTATAATTTTCTTGTGTAGTAAACAACCACAGTTTCAGCATCATTTTCAGAGGTGAAAGTTAGAGCTGTCACAGGATGTGATATCGAACCAGATTCTCTGTTCCTGGAACCAACCGAGTTTCGCCCGTTTTTAGTAATATCGTTTCCAACATCTTGTGTTTTATTCATGAGCTGGAATTTCTGTTTTAGATGATGTCTGAATTTTCTAAAAAAGATAAAACAACGGACCAGGACGAAGATTCGCCCAACATGTCCGATGGAGACAAGAGCAAGTCTATGTGAGTACTTATCTGGAAAATAATATTATGCCGCCATTAAGTTCATAGGTACCTAAATTTGGTAGATATTTGAAATCGTAAAAAATCTGAAAAATCTGAAAGCTACTTATTATTACCTAAAGCGCTTGTAAAGAGAGTGAACGAGACTGCCAAGGGATCCCATATGGAAGAAATTAGGCACTGGATCCAATCAAAATCAAACGTTTTGACGCAATCCACTCGCTCCCGAGTAGGGATGGTTTTGGAGACGGAAAATTTGATAGTTATTTCCTCATGGGTGTGTTATTTGTTGGTTTACAGGGCCGGGACTGGTTACGAGAGCAGTTACTCTTCCTCCTTCTCTACCTTTAACAAGACGGACGAGAGCTGGAAAGGGTCAGATCCAGAGCACAGCAGCCCTGCGTGGGGTGCCCGACCCGTCAAGAAGGTTCGTCTTCCCATCTTTTATGGCTCTACATTCCAAAATTTTCGAATTTATCTCTTAAACTTCAAGGGAAACTAGTTTTCCCACTACAGAGTCAAAACGTCAGTGCTTTCGATTTCACACGCACTGGGTGCAGCACCACATGTTTTTTGGGAGCCATGCGCTGCTAAGTAGCCAGTGCTGTCAGTATAAGAGAAACCAAAACTGGCTACCCTTTCAGTTTTTGGGTAAAAAATAGCTACCTATATCCTATATCTTTTTAACTACAGAAATAAGTCTAAGAATTTTTTTAAAAACATTTCTGAAAGTAAAGATATTCTACAGTTTCCTAT
This sequence comes from Mesopsocus fuscifrons, assembly GCA_950004255.1. Lineage (NCBI taxonomy): Eukaryota > Metazoa > Arthropoda > Insecta > Psocodea > Mesopsocidae > Mesopsocus > Mesopsocus fuscifrons. The sequence goes on from OX465380.1 coordinate 11,193,985, forward strand.
GAGGTCCACTTGTCACTGGCCGACATATCGTAGCCACCTTATGCCCGACTCCCTCATTGCGTCTTCACTCTTAACTGGAACATTTTGAACAGGAGCCCCCGTGGTTGGAAGACATCAGCGTCACCCCTGAGCTAGTGTACCGGTATCAGCTCGGGCCCCGCGACCTGTCCAACGTACTGGATGCGGACCTGGCCGCCCTTCGCGCCCTCTCTCAGCCCTCCCTCGTTGACGAGCAGCTGGAGCAACTGTACATAGACCTTGAAAAGGCTGGATTGTCCACGAAACTGAAGCTAGAACTGTCCAGTGGCAGCAGCAGTGGAAACAGTAGCGGCGAGGAGAATCGTGCTTCCCCTAAAGTATGCATTGCCTCTATTAAAAGCTTTAGTGTGACTTTCACCAGTGCAGCTTAACAATAAGATAAATTGAACAAATATTCCTTTCGACAATTTCATCAGTCCAGCTTAGGGTGTAGTGGGGCTTATGCCACAGTAAAATTCCTCTTCAGAATCAAAGACCACATAATTTTATTCCCAATATTTTTTCGGAATTTTTACAATTTTTTTACATTTTTACTACTCTTAGGCTGAATTTCACCAGTTTAACGTGAAGACTATCGTGTACACGATAGCGCTATCGTTTCGGTAAAAAATGTTAACGGCTTTCACCATGCACCGTTACCGTTTCGTTAGTTTTCGAGTGGATTTTCCGTGCGTTAGCAAAAACGATAATTTTCATACCTGCGACTCATTTGTTGTAGTCTAATGTAGTCTAATCAACATTTTAACTTCTTTCTCCGAAAAAATAGGGGGTTTTTCACGTTTATTTCCACTTTTAGATTGAAATTGTTGAAATAAATTTGACGTAAACAAAGCAGGCGAATTCTATTGACACAACAAAACCTAACGAGAAGATGTCTGCTTTTTCGAATCGATAGCTATTCGAACGTTAAAAGGCACTATCGTGAGGTGGTGAAATTCAGCCTTAAAAGAATAAAATAGCACAGACATAAGTCATTTGTTCTGATATCTGAGGTAACTGAGCGATAAAGTGCCTATCTCAGCAGAGATAACCTCACTTTGAGTGCTGCCACACCGTCCGAATCTCATATCCAATTATAACTAGAAATTTAAAAGTTACGGTTCTGTTTTTTAGGAAGCTCGACGGAAAAAGCGCCACTACGACTACGGTCAGCTGGAAATGATCTACGAAGAGAATATGCCTCTACCTCCACCCTCAGTCCCCATCGCGTCCGTCACAAGCTAAATATAAGACCATCATACTACCACTTCCACACGCCAAGACTAGTTTCCATGAAGTTTCACATTACTGTTGTCCTGTGTTAATTTCCACGAAGGTTGTCTTTTCAAGTACCAAAAATTTGACAAAACTACTAAGTAGTTCTTCCACGTTCTTTAAATTTTAGCGTGAAGTCTGGAAGTTTTTTATAGTTAAGCTACTGGCGTACTGTATAATAAATGGGCCATCTTATGCATTGCGGTATGTAGGTAAGTAGCTAGCTAAAAAAAGAATTGCAAAGCTGGTTCACGCTGCTTGTTCTGAGAAGGCGGTGGATGATTTTGAGCGCATTTGATTTAGTTTGACTTTTAATTTGAAGAATGTCTTGCTCATTCTCGAATGGGAATAAGTGCATGACACTAATGGCGGGTTTTGGAACTAGCGTTAAGTTTTTAAGATAGTAAAATAGTATTTTGGTTCAGCTGCCTGTGTTATAGTAATAGATAGGTAGGTTACCTATGTAGGTACCTACTTAATTATACTGGGGCTTCGGATGATTGTTTGTTGGGCACTGTTGCAAACTGGAGTAGGAACTTACACTTTCTTAGAAGAATCAGATTCTATGTTTATTGCCCGATTGGCAAGTTTTCGACCAATTTATTGAAATTTTCAATATTTTAGTTACGACCGAGAAAGTCCATGTATACGAGGCTACCTGGAATCCATGTTTAACTTGAAAAAATAATTTATGTTTAAAAGAAATCTGTAAAGTTCCTACTGTGTTTGCTGTCCAAAACTATAGGCCCTCCTTCTTTAAGGTTCCTTGATGTCTCAAACTTTTTTCCAATCAGGAACCAGCTTGTGCCTTCTAGGTCTAAAAAACTGGATCCTAATTCCAAGAGCATGTTACTTAGCATCTTGGATAATTTGAGATTATGGAAATGGGGACATGGGCCATAATGTGTGATGTGATAGTTAAGTTTGTTAAATTTTAAATGTTTCCAACGTTGTTTTATTATTTGTTTATGAGCAAATGATTCAAACTTATTGACTCGTTATTTACAAGGGTTAAAAAGGATCTCATTTTTCTCAGAAACTGACGAAAACTCCCTTCTATTATGTCGCTGGATAGGGGATGAATTTTGTACAATAGCACATCTTCTTTACCTTGCTTACTCGAAATATTAAAATTTAAGTTTTTTAAATGTCGCATTAATATTTTATGTTGTGGCCTAGCGATACGTAGGTAGGTAGGCTAGTAGAAAATGAATTTAGGCCTTGAAGTGTCCGCGAGTAGCCAAGAGTGAACCTGAAGCTTGAAACGTTTTCAAGTAGATAAAAGACTAAACTAACAGTCTGTCGTCAAGTGAAAGGGAAAATAAGCGAAGTAGCAGAAAAAATCCTTGTGAGCTGACTATAAAAATAAGTAATAGCTATTAAGTAGGCCTGTAGATCTAGATCGATTGGCGGGATCAGCGATTCAAATTGCCAGAGGTAAGCAGTAGCCATTAGTGCACCTAGCAGAAGAATAAAAAGTTAGGCAGTAAAAGAAAATAACAAGTGATTTCAAATTCAAATTACAGAGCGGGCGCGCGAAAATAAGCGGGGTGGCCGAAAAATCCATGGTGTTGTATACAGCGTCCCCTTATCGGCAGAATCGTGAACTAGCAACCAAACCTAAGGACAAGTTCAAATTCAAAATAAAAGGCGCGCGCGGGAAAATAAACTGAATCTTTAGGTTTGGTTGCTAGTTCATGATTCTGCCGATAAGGGGGCGCTGATTACAACACCATGGATTTTTCCGCCACCCCGCTTATTTTCGCGCGCCCGCTCTGTAATTTGAATTTGAAATCACTTGTTATTTTCTTTTACTGCCTAACTTTTTATTCTTCTGCTAGGTGCAATAATGGCTACTGCTTACCTCTGGCAATTTGAATCGCTCATCCCGACTCTCGATATTGTTGTAAGTACCGACAGTTAATTATTACTCGCTTACTAGTCTACTTACTGATCAAAAAATACTTGATGTCTAAGTACTTCTTATATTAAAATAATTTACTTTCTGCTTCCCTTTATATTTACCTACTAGCGTACCTATTCAACTTTAACGGAAACAACTGTCAGCTTTTTCTACTTCATCCTCCAACTTTGCCCGCTCTTGCAGGGTGCACTCTTAGCTACTGACTGAAGCGCTTAGATGTCATCTCTAAATGAGAACTCTGTATTTTTTGTAGGTACGCACGTAAGGTGTAGGCGGGTCTACCTGCCTACCTATAGGTACCCACAGAAGTCTTGCCAACATCACATGTATAGGTCGCCTCTCTGTAAGTAGGTAGGTACCAGTCACCTGTTCGATCTGATATTATATTACAGAGGTATTGCTATAGGATTGTAGGTATGAAACAGAGGAACTCGTCAAAAAAATTCAAGCGTAGGTACAACATTTACGGAATAGTTTATTAAGAGACGCATTCAAAGTGATCACCAAATTTACCAGACCAGGCGAAAAAAAAATTGTACATCAAAGATCAAAATAATCACGCTCTGCCGTGGCGAAAAGAAGCTATAAAAATGCCTAACAAAGTCCCAAGTCTTAAACTTGAACTGAGCTAGCTTTCCAAATGAAGCCCGACCCCAAGTTTAAGCTGCAATCAGGGTTAAATTTGAACTAATTGTAAGAAGGTAGGTATATGAAGAAATTGCAAGAGCGGGAATAAGAATGCCAGTGGGAAACAATGTGACTTCTTGGTCAGGTACATATATTTTTCTAAACCTTTACGTACAGACAGGTTAATTACTGCCTACCAACCAAACTTTTGACTAATCAAGGTGTCTCCTTGCTGCCCTATATTTCACTAACAGAAGCAATGGTGGAAGACGTGGTTGGGGCGGAATATGACACAGTCAGCAAAACTGTTCCTTACACAAAAGCGAGCAACTTCCGAACAGTTTCATCAACGTACTGCCAGCATAATTTCATACAGAATGGGTGAAAGCTATTGATAACAGCAACATCGTAAGGTGAATAGTCACTGCTTACTGACTGGAGTAGTATTTTGAAAACTCCTCCATAGCAGGGGGAAAGAAGAGTCAACGCTGGTGCCACGCAACAGTCACCTTTTATAGGGCACGACAGTGGGGAAATCTCCGTAGTAAGCCCCTACTTGGAAACAAATGAAGCGACGTGAGAGGATGTCGACAAGCTGAAGCTTCAGCCTGGTCTGAAGGCAGAATGCGGAATGAATGAGGAGAACCTTAACTTACAGACTGATAATAGACGCAATACACATTGGTAACAATCTCTCAACTCATCTCAGCAGTAATCAAGCATTCGGGTCATATGCAATCCGGAACTTCCCTTCTAGTTTTCCATTTTGACAGAAAATGTTTCTTTTTTCCATTTTTCGAATTATATTCCGTCTATAATCAAGTTTTACAGCTAATAGAAAGGTAAATGCTTGCCTAGCAACAGGACAGAAAGGAATACATCAGCACTCAAGTGACGGATGATCGCCATGCGACATTGAAACTTCTGATGGCGGCTTGGAGTTAACGTTTCTCTACTCACGAAAATAAAACCATAGGTCTCAATCGTGACGTTACCTACGCAATGACTTCTGATTTTCTCCAGTAAGTAAAGAAACGATTGACCAAACAACAATTTTTAAGAGTCCTCTTATTCCACGTTTCTTGAGGACATGCCTTTAATTGAAATTTGAAGGTCTCATGACGTGAAAGGGTGTAACACCCTCACCTGGGTGTTCATTTCCTTAACTGACACTAGACTAAACCGCACACATACACAAGTACAATGGATAAACAGCAACAATGGGTGAGATAGGTATACAACGTGTACGTGATGGTTGGCTAATGCAAGAAAATATACATTTTTACAACTTTAAGAACAAATTTTGTAGTTTTTCGTTACAATTAGAGTGTAATTCGTGATTTTGTGAAAGTGAACCGTGCCATCAGGGGATATCTCATTCTACAGTATATGATACTTTTCAACGATACATGATGGTCAGCGGTACAAAGGTCAATCCGTGGGACGCCTTTTTTTCGACTCTAAAAATATTTTAATTAATAAAAAGCAATTTTAGAAAAAGTGTGATAGGTTCGCATTTTAGCGGTTCTTTTTCCTCGTAAGTTTACGTTGTCTTCCGCACATTTTATAAGGAAACTTTTGGATATTTTAATGTTTTGAAATATAATACCTATGTATGTCTATTTAACAGCAAAAATTAACAGGCTGTGCTGTGATTTTACGATCGGTTAATTTTTGTTGGCAAAAATCACTAGATCGAAAAACCACAACAGAGCCTAAAAGACATTATATTTCGGAACATTTAAATAATAGGTTCCTCATGCAAAAATGCGCAGAAAAAACGTAAACAATCTGACTAATAAGCCTCGCCGTGAATAACAATAAATTTTTAAGAAAAAAAGGCGTACCCCAGCCAACAACAATAAATGACCATTAAAAATCACCAAAACAATTTTAACGATTTCTTGTCTTGACATTTGTCCATCAACGATAAAAGCTAACAAGTCCACACATCAATTTAAACTAAAAACATCGACTAGCCATGATATACAAGTTTCCTTTACTTCTCATCTACTAATTAGTACACTTATTATTACATAATAGTACAACAGTATTGTATCTATAGTATTTTTCGTAAACGCCTCTTGCCAGCAAGAACTGTTTAGGGTTGTTCCTTTCCCATGTCCAGCTGAAGTGCTAAACATGAGTGCCAGAGTGGAGTTTATAAGCAACTAATAATGTAAACAAAGGCAATGTCAGAGAAGCTGACTAACGCTCTGAGGTCTGGGATAGTATAGGATTATCGAAATGACTTTCTGAAGTTCCGAAGCAACCAGAAATTATTTTAATACCCTAGAGCCCACTCCCTACTCTTTTGCGACCCAGTAATTGACACAAGCTGTTTAAAGTACAGTCCGCTGGCCAGTTTCCATGAAATTAATATTGTTTAAACTGTTAGGTGTTGTAAACATATTCCATTTTATGTTAACTGAAATATTATGAATATGATCTGCTCCACGTTAAATATATCATAACAATTAACAAATATTAGGAAGGCAAACGCAGGTGCCATTGCCGGCTTTTAGGGTGGGATGCCGAAGGCTGAGGGTTCGTATAAGTGCCTTTTTGCGGCCCCTAGCCAGCAGTAAGTATGACAAAGATCTTTAAAGGCTCGGACAAAAAAAAAATGTTATTCCTAATTTGTAAAACATTTCCCCATCTTATGGAACCGTAGATTATCAAGTCCAATAGAAAAATTCACTGCTATCTTCAATATGAGAGAAATATGTAAGTAGGCAGAGTTCAAGCAGGTAATATGGAATAATTATGAAATACTAATATTGTCCAACTTGAAAATTAAAAAGAAATATGACCGAATTCAACAAAAATAACAAATGCAGTGATATGGGATCCCCCGAAGCTCTTTTCCGAATAATACCCACGGACCCAGCAGCAACAAAGCTCGCCGCCAGAGTAGTTAACGCCTCCCTACCAGTGTCATGGGACAGCCAAGTAAAGGAAAACTCTAGTTAAACAAAAACTACATTGAATGTAAAATTTAGATAAGCAATTGTACAGGAAAAGAAGAGCAGTGCCCCAGTTCTCTTTATAGTAAACGGAAGAACCCTTTTAGTGCAAATATTTACACGCGCATAAAAATATAAGTTGAAAAACTTCTATTCGCTTCATAAATTTGTTTAAAAACTAGAAAAAACACACGATTTTATGAACAACTTAAAGTATAGTAGAAAAAGAACGGAAAGTGGCTTAATCGGTTTTAGAGCAACCTGATGATTCAAATGAACCTATACCTAGAAGATTTTATCACAAATCTATGCTATAATTGAACTAGATTGTGAGCTAGATAGAGATGTTTAGAGGTCTAGTTTTCAAACCGAGTTAATTTTCCAACACAATATCCGTAACTTTTTGCAAAATCAGAAAAGACAAAAAAGAGGTTTTCCCACGCATTCAGTTGCAGAGTTCCCAGCAACCGGATGAGTGTGAATAACCAGATGAGAGCATAGCTAAATAATTTGAGAAGTGCCTTCATCACCTCAAAACCTGAGCTAAAATCCATAATTTATGTTTCTTTGCTGCTTTATGAAAAGAGTAAATATTTTAGTTTTTAATAAACTTCCCCGACATGAACTTAACCTGGCTCTAAGTGACGTGATGGCATGGCTGTCGTTAAGTGCAGAGGGTTAACGTGCTCCAGCTCCATAGGAAGAATGACGCGAAGTGTAGAAGCTTGAGGTTTTCTACCGCTCTACTGGGAGCTGGGCATGTGGGCCGGGGACCCTTGCTGCGACATTCCTAGAAATACAAAATAACACTTTTATTGTGGCTCTCGGCCGAATGCTCGTTGGCTCTTACTGAGTAGGGTGGGTGTCTGTCCCAGAACAACCTCATGGCTTGTCAAACTACGATGTATTGATCTCATCCAAACAAAAGCCCAACAATTATTAATTAAATTGTAATCGATTACTGAAATACCATAAGCAATATTTTCTTTCATTTCTCTTCCATCAAAGATTGTGAAGTAGGTACTCTTTTATTTTCGCTCATATTAAGAATGTTATTCCAGCAAAAGCTTCCCTCTTCAAAAAAAGAAAAATCACGCCGATAGGCATCCTATCATGACAAGTGTCAAATCAGAACAACGGGACATAACACTATGCGGAATACGGCTCCTGAAGGTACAGCTGTAAAATAAGGGCGATGTGACACTTGCACATAATGGGGTAGCGCCTCAACATTAGGAATATAATATTAATTAAATTAATGAGTGAAAAATATGCAAAATATATTTCTAATACCACCAGTCAATTATCTCGTACACAGGTACTGGGAAATAACTCACTGAAGGCAGAACGCACCAGGTAGCTTACGGACCTGGCGTATAGGAGACCTTGGTTTGAGGATTGAGGCTCGTGCTCTCATTGGCTGAGGGCGGCGGCGGCATCGCAAAGGGATTGGTGGAGGGCAAGGGTTGAGACTGCGGCTGCGACGTCACTGCCTCACCGTCACCTTCGAGGTCGCTGATTGGCTGCTCCAGGTCCTCCTGTGGGCAACAACGAAACCATCAGCAAACATCACCTTATGAACACAGACATTATCTTCTGGAGTGGAGTATTTCGATTAACAAACAGGCAAAAAAGAAGATCAGTGATAAAAACATCTAGCTAGGGGTTTTGTATACACCTGTAAGGAGGACAAATTTTATTTACCGAAATTTCCATAGATTGTTCTTCTTTAGTTTCAATGTTTGGGGTTTTCTTACAGTGAAATTACAGCCAAACATCCACTGTCTCTGCGGAATTTTCTTTCTCTATTTTTCTATGTTATCCTTTCCTTGGGAAGATTGAGACGAATGTATAAAAAGCCTGGATAACCCACTCAAAATTTAGAAAAATTTTTGTAAGCTACCGAATACATTTTTTTGCAGTTAAGATTTTATGAACTAATGGGCGTGTCTCTCCACAAAAATAAACTAGAAAATTTAACAATAATAATTTTAATAAAAAATGATTGTTACAGGGGCCAGGGAGTTACGGGTATTGAATGGGGAGGTCCACTTGCATTCCACAAAGGGACAGGGTCTTCTTGCCACGGAGCAGGAAGAGCCGGAGGGACGTCAAAGGGGCGTATCAAAGGTTCTGTATCGTTGTCCCACAACCGTAACCTAAGATGAAAAGTTTTCATAACCTTTGCCTTAAGAACTGTTATCGGTAAGTTAGGAGATAAATATTTGTGAGGAGGTGTCATTCTTGTCTCATCGGAATGAGATAGGGTCGCACAATGCCGTCTGATAAACTCACTAATCGGAAAAGTAACTGACGAGTGATTTGGACGTCACAGTGCGATCACACTGAAACATATACAATCTTGCTATCCAGATAAATCTCGTACGGAACGTGTTTGTAACAGCGAAGTGCGCTCAAACTAGGGTTTCACTTACACGCCAAGCACAGTGTGGGGATCTGAGGTGGCTATGAATGAGTTAAAGCTCGTGTGCGTTTGTGTACATGATATAAGGCCGAAGAAATTTTACAACAGAACCTCCACCCAGGGTAAATCCTTGTTATACCGTTCTTCTACGGGACACAGTTTCCAGTTTGGCTCCTGCGTATCCTCCATTTTGTCCATTCAACTATTCAATTCATACGGTGACTTTAGCCGAGGCTGTTCCGTCGTTAGGTGGATCATAAAAGTATTGATAATTAGGAAATCACGATGAGTCTTTTTGGAGGTCAGCCATTAGAGAAGGCCACGAATATGAATACTGCGTGGATATCTAGCGGAAGAGATTTGTTTAATACGGTTTACGCTACTACAATGTTCTCGCACTGGGCTTAAGCAACTAGATATCCGTAGTATTTATACGAGTGGCGCAGTGGTTGAGGCGTAGGTACACATACGACATCTTGGTCAGTTAGCTGTAGTGATCACCGCCAGGGTTGCGTACAGCTGGAGGGTAGCAGGGTAGTAGGTACTGACCTTGTCACCAGGTGTGCCAACTGCTCTCGGCTGGCTAGTCACAGGTTCGTTCCGATTTTCTCCTTCTTTCTATAATCGCAACAGAACAAGACTAATTCAATGATGTGTAGAGAAATCATAAGGGGGCGCTACGGGGGAACAGGCGACAGCCATGCAGGAAACAGGCGGGTTAAACACAAAATAAACAACAATAGCTAACTATTTTGGCAGTGGTTATGTGCTGTGAGGTTCAGTAGAGCTCTCAGGTGGTGGTGGTGGGGCCGCATTTTTCGATTTTTACTTCCTAAGATAAACAAGTGCATTTATTATTTACACCACATAAAAGTTCTTCGAATACTTATCTTGGTCATGCAGTGTGGCCGCCCAAGCACGCACACTTGCGTGTCCAGCACTTTATGCTAGCAGTAACTAAAAGGAGGACAGTTACTTGAGGGTACCAACACTGACAAAACGCTTCGTGGAATTGTACTTGTCCCTAAAAAAAACTTTTGCCAAAGAATAAGCTAGCTCTAGCCTCTAGCCAGTCGATTTTGAGAAAGTGTTCTTAAAGACTCATTTTCAAAAAAGTAATAGCTTTTTCATAGTTGCTGATCAGATGAAGCCCCAAGAACCTCTTTTCTATCTATCATTTATCTAAACTTTTCAAAAAATTTTATCTAAAACAAAACTTAATTTTTTGACAGTTTTATTATCTTCAGATAATGATGGGTAAAAAAAAGTATTACCTGCAGAAGAGAATATTTAGATAACATGTCATATTTTTAGATGAAATAATGTAATTTGTAGTACCTAGTACCAGCACTGATTTGCCGCACTTGGGTTCCCATTTTAAGACATAGATTTGCTATTTGTCTACGTTTTTTCCGACAGATATAAAAATGTTATTAAGTATAATGTGAAACAAAGCACCGGGTGAGAGTGTAGTGAGCAATGCAGTGTAGTATTACAGGACAAGTGACGTCACTGCTGTGCTTAAATGAGGGGAAGGGGGTTGTGTGAAGCCAATGGCTTGCTAGCCAGCAGGCACCCATATTGTTGTTTTAAAGGGGGGCTGACCAAACTCAGCAGCTACAATATACACTTCACACTCTCGTTACTATTGGATGGAAAGCTCAGTAACAATAAAACATATACTAGAGATCTTTTATAAGCTAGAACTAAAAGAAAAACTAATAAAATGTGTACAGCATAGAGAAATGATACCTTCTGTAAACTTAAGAGAAAGTATGGGTATTGCAAAATGGGGGAAAGGATAAATGAATGGGTTGCATTAGCCACTGACCTCATCCCACTGAAGTCTTCTTCAAGTCTCGGAGAAAAACCAGCCAAACAATAAACACAAACAAACTATCTAACATATAAGTACAGCTAATTCATTCCAATGCCTCTCTTCCTCCATATTTTTATGACAAGACATTTTTGGTGTTAAAAGTATCCAATATGCAATAGGTAAAAATATTAAATAATTTTACTTTAGATTTTTCACGGCAAAAACCCACAAGAGGCAAGAGGAAATGCATAATGTTAAAAAGGGGTTTCTCTACACCTTGAAAATACGAAGCTCGTGCATAGTAACATAAACAAAATACGTAAAAACCGCTACATGGGGTCGGGGCGTCGGCGTCAAAAACGGATTTCTAAACATTGGGAAAGTAAAAAAAAAAAAAGTTTCGATCTTTTAAGCTGGATATACATTTGATATTTGTTTAAATTTTTTTCCGGTTATTTTTCGAGGACACAGTTGATGAATATTTAAATGTTCTGAAATATAATATGTCCGAAATTAACTGGCTATGTTGCGATTTTACGATCGAGTAATTTTGGATAATTTTTTTCAAATAGTTACAATCATTCGATCGTAAAATCACAGCAAGGCTAGTTAATTTCTAACGTAAAGAAGATTTTTTATTTCGGAACATTTAAATGTCCAGCAGTGTCCTAAAAAAATGGTCCCTTACACTTGTTATAAAAACAGGGTTAACTTCCTGTTCAATAGTGTTGGCATTTTAATAAGAGAGGCATTGGGAGGGGTTTAGAGGTTCGGGGTACTCACATGAAGGGTGTGATAATCGCCTGAGTCTTCTGGTGGACGAGGTTTGCACTTGCCACAGCAGAAGTTGCAGCAGCAACAAAGGCAGCAGCAACAGTAACACCCGGTGACCAAGCCGCAAAATAGGATCAGTGCCTGCACAATCATTAAATATTATTTGTATTTTTCCCGCTAGTTTTGGGTTTTAAGAGGAACTTTGCCTCTCGTGACAGAAAAAGCCCGATTTCCCTAAAAGAAAAAAAATCAAATTTTACCTTGGACTCTACCATTTTCCACTTCGGTCTCCATGTGGTCAATGCATGACAACAGTTAGGCGTAGTATTTATACCTATCTTATTTTTATTTCTACACTATAAATAATACAACTGTATAGGTGAGCACCGCCTTCAAATATGTCCTTATACTGGTACGAGGGATGAGACGTTTAGCCATAGCTACGAAATACTGGTGTCAGAACTAGTTATTTATCATCTCCGAGCAACTAAAAAGCGGCCCTCCGTGGTCTTGTGGTCAAACACAGGACTTGTAATCGGTGGGTCCCGGGTTCGAATCCCGGTAGCGCAGATTTTCTGTTGCGAGCATGGATGTCTATAGTGGGTCTCAATAACCATCCGTGGTTAATTGTTGCAGTACCATCTTTGGTAATGGTAGAAAATCAATATCCAGTGGTGTCCTACCTCCACCTTGGACACCCTGGTCAGTATGGAGCTGGATGTATAAGACCATTATAAGATAAGACATTATAAAAAATAAAAAAAAGGCCACTACAAAGCTTTTAAGGTCTCTGCAAGGTAGTGTTGAGAGTTTAGCCAACCTCTCCGGCGCAGGTCCAAAAATTTTTCATTATACCGCGGCAACCTAAAATACGAATGTGGGCCACATCACCTTGCACCATCCCGAGGTGACGAGGAAGTACGCGTTGACATTTTCTTCGCCAAACTGTTCAGCAATATACAGGCCGAGAGATCCATAGTTATCGTAAATGTTGCGCTTAGTCAAGTCGCTCAGTATGCCATGTGCCCGGTTCACCTGTAAATAAATACACTTTCAGATCTGCACTCGGTATACTCCCTAGAGTTAAGCATTATTAAATGACTAAGGGTGCGTCCCACCATATTCGGTTAAGAGAAAAACGCCGATTTCCTCGGAAAGTGATAAACCTCCAACTGGGCATGGTGGGACGCACCCTAAAGCAGATGGCGTGTGCTAAATCAACTAGGTACGTACAACTTTAGCTTTCCTTCGATTAAGTAATGCAGAAAAAATTTTCAGTTGTAACTAGAGCAGTATTTTCCCTAACGATTTTTTTCGGTGAGCCGAACACATTCCATCGAATTCCAGCAACTACCTCAGTAAGGACTTATATAAATAATAGCTGAGGTTTGGGGGGGACAAGCCCAGCAACTAGACCGTTTTCAAGAACTATCCATTGTGCTCAGCTGGCAGCACTACCAAATACCAGCTCCCCAGCCATCGTGTAAACGATGGGGACCTACAGTTTTAGGTGGGCTCCGAACCACCACAGCCTCGATATACATTTCACTTGACATGCTGAACATATCAGAGGTGAATGCCGAGCAGAAAAACTATTTGGATAGGATCGGGATGGAACCGGTGTGACCCGGCTCTCACTGCTCCTCAAAAGTCGACCATTTCGTCCACTCGGCTATCGGGGCCGTCCTATGGGAACTACTTACCTCCTTGAATTTGTCTGCTGCCTCCGGGTTGTTCGGGTTTTTGTCCGGATGGTATTTGAGAGCGAGCTTGCGGTATGTTTTCTTGATTTCATCAGCTGTCGCGGTCTTGGGCAAACCCAGCGTCTGGTAAAGTGTGTCGCCCGACGTCCTGTAAACATAGTGTCCTATAGCATCAAGCCAACCCTAGCCAGTCAGTAGTGTGGCGCATTTGAGTCAGAAGAACGGACCCGGTGAGTCTTTCAGCACAGTTCTCGGATCAGCATTGGGGCAAGTTAGGTTACAAGTCAGTTTGGGTAGGAGTTTAAGTTTCTTACTGTTTAGCCGGAATCCCTACCTCCTACCTTTCAAGTCGTTTGAGTTAAATCTCTGCTAATGCGCCTCTCAGTGGCCGAGTGGTCAAGGGGTCCGCTTTGTGCCCTGAGAGGTCCGGGTTCGAATCCCGGCGGAACGGAAAAATTTTCCCCGACATGGATGTATTGGCTTCGGCCCACTCATATTCGGCTTCGGCTACGGCCAAAAAACATCTAACAAACCAACTCATCGGCGCATATGTTCTCTGAACGTCGCGCGTTAATGAAAAAAAAAAAAAAAATCTCTGCTAAAAGGCGAGACTTGGAACTGCAATCTCACGCAATTTAGACATAACATGCACCTGAAAACCTATTACATAACATCATCGTTCAATACCTCATCTCCACGTGGATAGCACTTTAAACTCTCATCTCTTCTAGGTACTAGCCTATTTTATACCATAATAAAACTCTTGAAAATAACACCTACCTGACAATACAGTGAACATAAAACAGAAGGAACACTGTATTGAGGTGCGTTTAGATAACTTCCAAGGTCAGTGCTAGTCGCTTTTCAGAATTAAATGAATCACTAGTGGATAGAAATAAATTTTACCAGATGTAGACCAATCAAGTCCTACATACTGTGGCTTATCTATGAATAACCTCTAGTAAGCCTTATGAGTTTCACATCTTCCTAGACATTTCCCTACCTCGATAGGTTGCCTGCCCTAACTAGGCCCCGGTTACGTAGGCTTCAACCTAGATTATCAATGCCCAAACCATCCTAGTAGTATTTGTACCTATTTATGAAAAGTTTTCGGGTCTCTTGGGCAAGAAATATTTTGAGGAAACATGCAAGCGCACCCCAACCATATTGCAGTGGCGTCGCAACCGCACCCCATTCTCGATTTTCGCGCTCAGGCATTACAGTTCCTAAACAACTTTTAAATTGTATTCTACCCTAAAAATAACATTGGCATAAACTCTTGATTTTTATGCTAATAAAGGGGTCAAGTATTCGTGAATTTCAGGCTGCCTCTTCAAAAAATCAATATGTATACTCACGATAGTTTCCTTTTATCCATGGTTTCTGAAGTTCCTTCCTTATGTCAGGGGATGCAACAAACCAGTAATAAAGAATTTCGTTTACTAAAATGTTATAACTGGTTAGAATTACTCAGGGTCATGATATATTATGTAAAACTAGCCACATTTAACGGATCACACTGAAAAATGTCACCGACTTGGAGGACATTTTGCAAATCTTTCTCTCAACGATATCTCGTTGGATGCGTATTCGCTACAATCGATTTTAAAGCCCGCGAAAATTTAAAATACTTTGTTCGCTAACAATGACAATCTATAATTTTATTATCTATGTATTCGTTCAACGTTCAACCTTAATAAAAATTAAAGCTTATTTTTTTCATATTTGGTTTGGGGTACACTATTTTATAGTTAGGTTCACCAAAGAAATAATTTTGTTGCAACTCACGTTGGTCTTGCCCTACTTACCTACTACCCCCTCGACCCTTGACCTTGGACGGTTGAGTAGTTATGGTACTCATGGCTCCCAACATTCGTTCAACATCGCTAGTGTGGCCCATTATAACAGAAAGACCCAAGAAATAAAAATTTTTGTCACTTGATTTTATTAACAAAACCATATTCGGAAAGTCTAGGTAGGTACTTATGCCTTGTAACAGATCGTGCGGGTGTGACATAATATTATACATAGTAGGTGGGAAGTAGGTAACAGACAGCTGAACAAGTTCGACTTAAAAGCAGAGCGTCTCGATTATGTAGTTTAGTTTAGACACCTATCAGTTAAAGTGGGAATTAGAACAATTATTTCAATTTTACAACATTAAAATACGTTCTTATGTACAAGCTACATTTCCAAAAGCTCGTATATGTATATCGAGAAACAGACGATTTAAATCGGTTTTAAGTATTTTTTTGATCTACCCCACTGATAACTGAGAGATGCTTGGCACTGGAGACGTAAGTAGGTTATACATACGATACAAGAAGTTGTATTTAGTGGCCAGTTCAGTGAAAACTGAGACCGACAAAATTATGTCACCCTAGCGCAAAATTTGAATTCGTAGTTTCCCAAGAGAACCTTGAGAGCTGACAACTATATCTTAAAAACAATTTGACATAAAGTGGAGATCATACAATTACAAAAAAATGCCGTTAACAGCTTTCAAAGCAATAATGACACATTCCTTCATTCACCCAAAAAAAAATTTGGAATTCCAGTTATATTAGTAAAAGAACATTCTCCTGTTCTCGAGTCTCAGATAGGATGTGAACCTAACTCAAATTGCTCATTTTTAACAGAATCGCCGTGCGGGAAGACAGTACTGATCAGTTTCTTCATAAACAGTTGAGAATTTTGAATTCTTTAGATTTAGAGTAAGGAATGCAATCTCTTCTTTTCTTATTCTATAAAAAATGGGCAGATAAATTGTTACTTTCCACGATCCCAACGTGTTTAGCTTACTTATACAACTAAAGCAAGCTTAGTTAACAAATCTATATCTAGTACAGTGATTCTGGTGTAATCCAGCCTAAAATTATTAAAACAAGAGCAAGTACCTAATAGTCTTAACTCGCAAACAGCGCCGTTTCTACTGATCGGGCAAGTCTTGTGCACCGAGAGTCTCGTACACTTGCTGAGCGTCATCGTCGGAGGTGAGATCTATGCGGAAGTTGCGGTACTCGCCATCAGACAGTGCCATGTCCTGTGCCACCCACATCAGACTAGAACACAAAATGTACGCAGCGTTCAAGAGAGACTACTCAAACCAACTTGTTTACATTTTATAATAATTACTAATCGGAAACTAGCTGATTTTTCAACCCTTCTATTGTTAAATCCCGAAATCGTCAAATAGGTTCCGAAGTTCAGATTTTAAATAAAGACGTCATAACCGTGGAAGAAGAAAATGGCCCCAAAAGTTTACCTAAGAGGAGGGACACGGAATGCTGTCTCGCAGGCGGGGTCAATTCTCGTGTCAGACCGCATCACCCCTTCATCATCTTCTAGTATCAGGCGGAATCGCCCTCCTCCAGACTCCAGCACCTGTACGAAAAAAAAGAATCATCCTTATCCACGACTACGGAAAACACACTACCCGTATTTCTTACTAAGGTGCATACTCTGGTGTTGTCTTCGTCTATTAAATCCGAAGAGAGCACTTTTTGATTACGCTATACACCACTAGACACGTACAAAGAGTTTGAGGTACCTGTAGACAGAGGTTGTCGGCCACAGTCTTATAGGAGTGGGTATCCTCGTCCAGCTGAGAAAGAGTCACTCCCTCCTTCGACAGAACAATCGCCAACCCCTCATCATCGTCATACCCCTCCTCCTCCTCCTCCTCGCAGTACTCTCCTGTTTCATCCTCATCATCCTCGTCATCATCATCGGATTCTTCGGCCGAGACGTCTTCTACCACTCTACTGCTGGTGCCTTGACTCGCATTTGCTACAAAAAAACCCAAAATGAATGACTCTATCTTCGCCCAAGATGACAATCCGCATTGATTGATCAGAGTAGTCACAGACTAATTAGGTGCCACCTTCAACACTAGAACGCCCCTCCGTTAGAGACGTTAGAAGTTGGAAACAGCAAGACAACCATTGGAAAAACCTTATTCCAATATCCTGCTAGTTGCCTCACACTATCTTCTAAAATAGCTAAATTTCGAGATAAGCGACATTATGCCATTGTACAGAGCCCAATGAACGATTTTTGTTCCAACTTCCTAGCAGAATTTATTTTATTTTCCTGGAAATATTTGCTAAGGATACTTTTATTGAAATTACCTTCCCTTTTTTCACATTTAATCACATTATAACTACCTGCCTGTCAAGTTTCATAATCCAGAATTTTTTAGAAACCATGAATTATCACTTTCAAAAATTAGTAACATAATCCTCAAGGTTAGGATGACCTCACTTCTCTACTTACCCAAGGAGAGGTCTCTGAGTCGTAGCACGCAGTCATCCACAACCTTCTTGAAGGTGTCAGCAGACTTCTCAAGTTTAAAGCGGACGGCCAGCTGTTCCTGAGAGATTTCACTCTCGACGAAGTTGTTACCAGCCCATAACCAGCTGTTGGAGGATTTGGGCATGGGCTTGAGTTCGGTATCACTTGTGATTCGCATGTTGCACACCACCTTGTGCACCTGCACATCAAATCCCGTCACACAAGTCATATCTATCGTCAGCTGTGATCACAAAAAATCAGGATTTAGATCCCTTTGCTAAACTAGGACAAACTGTCATCTGGCTCCTTTAGGCTGGATTTCACCACTTTATCGTATACACGATAGAGCTATCCTATCGCTAAAAAAAAGTTAACGGCTTTCACCATGCACCCTTACCTTACCGTTAGCTTTCGAGTGGATTATCCGTGCGTTAGCAATAACGATAACTTTCATACTTTCAAATCATTTGTGTGCGAAACGGGCAGGGATTGTTGTCTACCCAACAATTTAATACATTTCTCCGAAAAATTTGTGTGTCTTTCACGTTTATTTACCCTTTTTAACTTGAAACAAATTTGACGTAAACGAAGCAGACGAATTCTAGTGACACGACAAACCTAACGATATGATAAGTTTTGCGGCTGCTTTAACGATACGATAGCTATTCGATCGTTAGGAGGCACCATAGTAAGGTGGTGAAATTTGGCCATAGATTTTTTAATTTAGAGAAATGTACCTGTTCGCGGCGCAGCAGTAGCCTGTACGAGCCCTGCTCGGCGTTATGAAGCACCTTCATGTCTCCCACTCCCCGCTCCTTCCACTCCTTGTTGATGGCGTCGTAGCGATAGAGCTTGGCGCGCTCAGAAAACAGAGCCTCTTCATCCTCCTCCCCTGTTCGAACCTCGATAGCCGGAGGCAGCTCCACAATCGGCTGGAACTAATCATTAACCGCCATTTTTAAATGAATATTCCAAGGGTTATCGTGTCAATCAGTTCAATAGGACTGAAAGTTAAGGCAAGGTACTGTTTAACCTTCAGAGTGAAAGCTAGCTGCATATTTTCACATCACACATTTCTATAGGTACCTAGGTTTGGAAACAGCCAACAAAACGATATTCTTTGGATAGGGTTAGTGACAACAGAACGATCTTTAGGCTGGATTTAGCTATTTGGAAATGGAACTTACCCGAATTTATTTACTTGTAAGTTATACAAGGTTGCCATCAGGGCCGGATTAAGAATTTTTTCTAGGGTAAACCAATCTCCGTTTTGGCGCCCCCCCCCCCCCCCCTTCCCTCCTGCATTCAATACAAGCCTGCACCCTAACTTGGAAGGGTAGGTATTGTTGAAGGAAAAAAGGTATTAAATTGGTTCCACATACCTACCATCTATTCAGTCAATGCACTAAAGTTCGTCCTTTTTTCTTAAACGGAAAAACTCTTTTTTACTTTCTCGCTAGCCATATATGGCGAGAAAGTATTGTTTTCGTGCAAAATTTCGAAATTGAGATTTTGGGTTTCCCATGATCCTGGGGGTCCCCTGAGTCCAAAAAAGTGGTTTCTGGAAAAAGTCTGTCCGTCCGTCCGTCCGTCCGTGCAGTGCTCTAGCGCCTATACCGTTCTTCCGATTTTGATGAAATTTGGTATGAACCTGTCTAAAATTACTGCCGAGAGAGATTTTCAAGGATTTTTTGATTGGTAAAAAATTGCGGCCGCTATTGTCAAAAAACCGCCAAAATAATTCAAAAATCGTGTTTTTGGTTAGTCGGACAAGCGCCGACGGTACACTTTTCAATTTATAACACTGAAAATTGGTAAGTGTGTTGACAAGTAGATGCTTCGAGGACATTTGCAACTAAAATTTAATTGGTTGAAAATTACGGCCGTTCTGGACCAAAGTTCGATCCTTTCGGCGCCATTCACATATATTGACCGATTGTCCACAGTACAACTAAACATAGTATACCCATGCGCATGTGTCATGGCGGCCGTGACGTCATCAACCACACATTGAGCTTCCTGCCATAGGGTTCGTGTGTTAAAAACGTGTTTTTACTAATTTTTTTTAAAGCATTTATAATTACAATTTGAAGCTGTTACTGCATTCATAGCAAGAAGATAACTCATAGTCTAGGTTAAGTTCGTAAAATGGGGAAATTGGACAAAGGGGGTAGAAATGGGGAGGGTTCTTGGAAGCAATAAAATTTGGCCATTACCCCCTTAATATTGAAAATGGTGAAATTATTATTCTTTCCTGAGTTGTCTAACAGTGTTTCCTACAACTTTATTCTAAAACGTTTTTTGATCGCACCCTTAGGGGGTTGAAAAACCCGAGGTTAGTGAAAAAAATTCATAACGTCGTTAGTAGGAATGAGATTAAGTTATTTCTTTTTGCTATGAATATGATTTTATATCACCTACAACTTTTGTATAAAAATGTTTTTCGGCCGACGTACCGTTCAGGCAGGGGGTGGGATGATAAATATTTAAAACGCCATAACTCACTTATTTGGTAAGATATCAAGTTTTTTCTTTTTGCTTTGAGTTTTTATTAATATTTTCTACAATTTTTGTCTGAAAAACTATTTTCTAAAATCACTTTCATTTCACCCCGTGAAAAAAGACTTTTGCCATTTTTCCAATATTTTTGGAGTTTTGGGACATTTTTGGCACCTCAGCCCCCTAGCCCGTAAATTCCTGTTTCACGTTGAACACCTTGAAATCACGCACAAAGGCATAAGTACAAGAACCGAATGGAAAAAGGTAAAAAACTCGGCATCCCCAACCAGACCCGTAAGCTCAGTATATAGCCAGCCCCGGCCGCGTGTGGTTGCTGACGTCATGCGCGAAGCAGACGAATCTGGGCCGCGGCTTGGGTATACTATGTTTAGTTGTACTGTGCGATTGTCATGAAATTCGGTGCATTTGTTTAAAACTACGTAACTTAAACATTTGTAGAACAGAATTTTGTTATCTTGAAAATTACGGCCGTTTTTGTCAAAAAAGTGTTGAAAATGAGTTGAGAATGAGAAACCACGTTTTTGAATGGTCGGAACGCATTTGGGACTACAGTAATAGAATGACAGCCATGAAACTTGGTGGGAGTGATCTCAGATAGATGCTCTTGGGTCATTTTCAACCGATTTTGGATTGCTTAAAAATTACGCCCGCAAAAAAATATCAAAAAAATCCCCCCCCCCCCCCAAAAAAAAAAAATCATACGGGGCGAGAAAGTTAAGTGCGACTGTTGTCGGACCCTTTATTCTTGATTTGGAATGGGTGAATTTGAGAATAGCACTGTCAAACGAAACTTTTTTTGTGAATTCACTTTCGATCGAGAGAAGCGCTCTAGCCCCGACAGTTTGGCTTCCCCCAGTGCAGTTCGGAAATGATTCTTTATTCGCGCTAACGCCGAAAAGCTCCTTTCCGCTGAGCTGTTCGCCACTGGCAGAGATTTTTAAATTCGAAGTAAAATCTCCACGTTCGGGTACACATCTTCGAAGCTCCCCATCTTCATCCATGACAAGAATTTGTTGACATTACTTGGTTTTTCGGTGATTGATAATTTGGAAATATGAAGTCTCAAATGCCGCAACTCGCTATTCCACAAGCGCGGGAAAAGTTTTAAGTGTTTGATTATTCCGCAGAATTTTAAACAACGAAATATAATTAATTTATTTCAAGAAATCACAATTATTTTATTTATTTTTGCCTTCACATGGCGCCCCTGCGACCAAAATAGGGTGTCCATGCACACACCTGGTCATATGGCTAATCCGGCCCTGGTTGCCATGCCTTGCTAGGGAAATGAAATCGGACGCATGACAACCTTTAGGAAAATAGTTGTTTACATCAAGAAAATAATACCTGTGGGTCGTGCTCCTCCCCTTCGTCATAATCTTCCCCATTGTCATCTTCCGCGTAAGTTTTCGGTTCACGAGGGCCACCAAACATGGGCTTTACTTCAGTACTCCAACCTGCTCCGGAACCAAAACTCGTTGCTCCTTCCTTGGCCAAACTAGCAAAAGACAGGCCTGGTGAAGCACCGAACACAGGCTCCGAACTCTCCAGGCTTTTCCCGCCAAAAATTCCAGCGCCACCGGTACCAAAAATGGGTGCTGATTTTTGTTCGGGGTCACCACCAAAAACAGAGCTACCAAAAACGGGTGTTTTATCACTACCGAAAATGCTACTCTGCGATGGCTGGGCTTTGGAAGCACCTCCGAAAATATTACCCGATGCAGACCCAAAAATAGGGGTGGTCTTTACACCACCACCCCCGAACAAGGACCCAGGCTGGGGTGAGTCCATCGCACTTGAGAAACTGAAGTTGGCAAACACCGAGCTTTTTGGGGTTGCAGCGGCTGGTTTTTCCAATACCGGTTCTGCAGCTTTGAAAGAAGAACCGAAAATGGTTTCCGTCGGTTTGGGAAGCTGACCAGATTCGAGAACGGTTGTTTTCGGGGTTTGTGGTTGTTGCTCCTGAGTGGATATGGTGGTCTCCTTTGTTTTTGGGGTAGTTTCCTTTGGGGTCTCAGTCTTGCCCGGTGACTTGCTCTCCTCCACTGGTTTAGCCTCAGGCTCCTGTGATCCACGTGTACTATCCACACTCTTCACAGACTGTAAACACCAACACAATTTTCATACAAAACAACACGATTTAATTTCCTAATTTAAATGTCTTTGAGCTCACCGGGCACAGCTAAATATCAGGTGGGATACTCACGCTAGCAGCAGAAGGTATCTTTCAAAAATCAGTTTCAATAAAACAAAGAAAAATGGCCGTGAAACCACCTACTCTATCGAGTACCTTGCTAGGTTACTGAGACTTACCTCTGTGTCAGCATCACAGCCTTGACATCCTTGACAGGGCTCGGCTTGCTTATATTTGAACCAGTTGTCAGGGAGCTGCAGCTTACGGGCCTGTTCTTTCTCCTCAGGGCTGGCCTGGTACTCGTATACGGCTACTGGTTCATCGTCTTTAAACAAAACACGAGTCGCTGATGCTCTGCGCTGAACTTGGTCCGGAGTCCCTAAAAATAGGAAGATAATAGAATATAAGTACATGTTGTTCCTACTTGCGGCAAATATGTACTGCTTAAGACTGACGACTCAGTCCATTTTTACAGAAACTTCAAACCGAAAGTAAGGTGCTAACCTTGAGGGCGGGCGGCGGGGCTGGCAACAAGAGCGGCTTGCTCCCGTTCCATGGCCTCTTTGAACCCCAGCGCGACGTCCTTGTCGCGGAACTTGGCACAAAACTGTTCGTGCGTTACCGTACCCTCAGAGAAGTCAGCGGCTGACCAAAGCCACGCACGGTCCTCCTAAAGTAAAGTGAGAAAGAGTGAATGAATGAAAGTGGGACCAGAGAAAGCAGGTACAAATTTTAAGTGAATAAATACATACCTTGGGAAGGAACTGAATATCCTTGATTAGGTAATGGTTTAGGCAGAGTTTCAACACCTGCTCACGGCGCATCAGCATCCTGAAACAAAACAGCAATCCTTGGAAATACAGTTTTCTCACTATAGATTCAGGTGACCTATATTTCCACACATTAAGGGCAGTGGGGTCTCATGAAGGAGATCCCGGCGGTTTCTTTACGTTTCTTAATGAAATTTTCCCGACGAAACTGTAGGAAATATATTTGTTCTGAAATATAATATGTCTTTTTACGGTCAAAAAGTAAGATACATATCTTCTAGCCTATCCAACTAAGGCTGAATTTCACCACATTAACGTGAAGACTATCGTGTACACGATAGCGCTATCCTATCGCTAAAAAAAGTTATCGGCTTTCACCATGCACTCTTATCTTACCGTTAGCTTTCGAGTGGATTATCCGATAACGATAAATTTCATACTTTCAAATCATTTGGGTGCGAAACGGGCAGGGATTGTTGTCTACCCAACAATTAAATACATTTCTCCGAAAAATTAGTGTGTCCTTCAGGTTTATTTTCCATTTTTAACTGGAAACAAATTTGACGTAAACAAAGCAGACGAATTCTAGTGACACGACAAATTTAACGATAGGATAATTTTTTCTTCTGCTTTAACGAATCGATAGCTATTCGATCGTTTGGAGGCACTATTGTGAGGTGGTGAAATTCAGCCTAAGTACGTGATCTATAGATAGAGGATAAGTTACAAAAGGGACCCTAAAAGTCTCAAAACCTTTTTATTGAGATACTGTACTGGACATACCTGACTTTACCAGTCTCCTTATGCTTGAGCAATTTCAAGTCTCCCACTCCTCTCTCCTTCCACTCGCCGTCGGTGAAGCGGTACAGTTTGGCTCTGTGGCAGTACACTACGTCTTCATCTTCTTCACCGGTGTGCAAGGGAACCTGCAAAGCATCACCACCAAGTTACACTTTCAATTACAACAGTTTCTTACCGTGCAGGTAATAGCTGAGGGTTGGGGGGGGGGGGGGGGACAATCCCAGCAACTAGACCGTTTTCAAGAACTATCCATTGTGCTTAGCTGGCAGCACTACCAAATACCAGCTCCCCAGCCATCGAGTAAACGATGGGGACCTACAGTTTTAGGTGGGTTCCGAACCACCACAGCCTCGATATACATTTCACTTGACATGCTGAACATATCAGAGGTGAATGCCGAGCAGAAAAACTTTTTGGTAGGATCGGGATCGAACCGGTGTGACCCGGCTCTCACTGCTCCTCCAAAGTCGACCATTTAGTCCACTCGGCTATCGAGGCCGTTACCGTGCAGGTAAAGTTAGTAAATTTATTTTCCAAAGAAAGTAACTGAAAAATACCTTCTACCACTGTTTCATCAAAATGAGCAAATTTCGTCTCCCAGTACCTTTTCAGGGAGAGGGATGACGGGTTTGAAGGTGAGAGTATCGTCCTCTTTCTCCAAGTCATGGGCATCCTCTTCCTCAGAGTGTTCTCCCTCTTGATCCCCTCTCGGAGACTTGTCTTCCTTCTCGTCAATCGGCTTCTTGAACGTAAAACTAAATCTTTCGGACGAACCGATCTTGAAGTCGCCACCTATAACGTACAGCAATATTTACCATCTCAGCTCTACCATATATAAATTAGTAATACTCCTGGCTTCACAATCAAAGACGAAATTTTTACTGAGTTAGGTGATGAACTAATTAGTCAATTTTCAGGACAGTCACCCCCCCCGGTGGTGATTAAGGACAGTCACCCACCCGGTGGTGATTAAGGACAGTCACCCACCCGGTGGTGATTAAGGACAGTCACCCACCCGGTGGTGATTAAGGACAGTCACCCACCCGGTGGTGATTCAAGTCTCCTCGCTCCAAGTTAAATATTTTTACAGTGGTTTTGGCAGTCCCATGTCACCGCAATGGGATTTTCCCCAGTATTTCCATATCTTACCATCTGAACTAGACACATCGGCATTGCCGTTGACAGCGGACTGAACTGGAGTTTTGGCGCCAAACGTTAACTGACTGGAAGGAGTCCCTCCGAACGTGAAACCGGTAGCGGGTTGTCCAAATGTAAATCCAGAGGCAGGCTGAGGAGCTGAAGGGCTGGATGTTCCAAACGTGAAACCAGTGGCGGCTCCCGCTCCAAACGTGAACGGAGACGACTTTGCTGCGGCAGGAGCAGGGGCGGGTTGTGAGCCAAATGTAAATCCAGCGGCTGGCGTAGCAGTCGTGGCAGTAGTGGCTGGTTGTCCACCAAAGGTAAATCCGGTAGATGGCTGAGTAGTCGTGGTAGCAGTAGCGGGTGGTGCGCCAAAGGTGAAGGTTGATAACGGTTTGGTAGTTGTGGCCGAGGCTGGAGAACCAGCAGCTGGGATCCCGAAAGAGAAACCGGCCGCCACTGCTGGGTTAACTGCGGGTGCCTTTGGCTCAGACTTTGAGGTTGTTTCTATCATAAAAAAAACATCTTTATTAGGATAAGCTAAAATAGTGCTATTAGAGTCATACCATAGTAAGAGGTAGTTTTAATTACTTGTCTTTAAAAATGCAGAATGTCATAAAAATATTCCAAGTTTTCTTTGATTGTTAGTTCCTATGTATAGTAACTTCCAAGGTTCATTTCCAAATAAACGCTGTAGTACCTTGTGCTCCGGGTCGAAGCGTCTCACAACAGGAGCATTTATTGAGGTCCGCGGCGTTGCGGACTAAGCACATCTCGCACTCCCAAGTGCCAGGAGTCTTCTTGAAAAGCTCCGACAGCGGCTGCTGCTTGGTGGAGGGCTGAGACGTTTCCTTAGCCTCCTGACCCTGCTTATCCACACACCCGTCCTTCATTCTCTTCTGCAGCCCTTCTATGTTATTCAGGAATTCGTCCAACTGAATAACACAAAATAAGGATTATAGGCATTAATTTCTTGACCTAAGTAACCTCTGGGGTAATTTAGACAAAATCACTCCAGATAGACGAGTTTTCCCCCAGCCGATGTACATCCCGCCCAGCAGGATTCACCACGTGTTTGTTTATTTTTTTTTCTGCACACTTTATGAGAAAATATTGGATATTTAAAGGTTCTGAAATATAATGTGTCTTTTTAGCGTCATAAATCAAGAGGCTATTTTGTGATTTCACGATCGTTTAATTTTGAACACTTTTTTTGTTGACAAAAATCACTCGATCGTAAAATTACAATTTCGGTCGTTAAAAAGACTTGTAATATTTCAGAACATATAAATATCCAATAGTTTCCCCATAAAAGGTGCAGAAAAAAACGTAAACAAACAAGATTTTGTGGTCGCCCTTAAATAGCCCACATTAAATTATCATCAAATATTTTTCTCTCTGCAAAACAGCTTTCCTTATTTTAAATGCGGCAGGTGACACCTAATGCGTATGTTGTGTTTACTTACCACTTCTTTTTTGCCAAATCGAATAGCCAGAAGCTCCGGCTTGTACTCTCCCTCAGAGAAGTCCTGGGCGATCCATGTAGCCGCCTTGTCTGTGTCTGGCATGCGTGAGAACATCATGTTCTCGTTCAAGTGATGGTTACAGCAGACCTTGTGTACCTGCTCACGACGCATCAAGATACGCACTTTCCCTAAAACCAAACCAAATTATTCTTAACTTCGTTTCCTCGAAGAAAATGTAACGTTGAACAAAACTATTTATTTTACAAAGACATGAATATACAAGTACATTCTCATTCTCTCTCTCATTCTTTCCCCCGTCTGCAACACCCGTGGACGCATCCCCCCCCTGTACCTATTACTCAGCTCACTACGCTACCCAAACATTCCACACCCCCTCTTGTTGTACTCACTCATTTCACATGTATCCTCGCTCCATATGCTGCACCCGAATGGTGCCACTTTTACACCGATGGCTCAAAAGTCGGGAACAGGGTGGGTGCGGCCTTTTGGACACTGGGTGAGATGCACCTATTCCCGCTGTTACCTTCCACTTCTGTCTACACCGCCGAACTCTTTGCAATCTACCAATGTCTCCTGTATATCAATCACACGTCTATTCCGAAAGCCATAATTATTACAGATAGCCTCAGCTCACTTCAGTCTCTCCGCCGCACATACCCCAACAGCACTCTTTTACATGCTATTCGCACCCAACTCGCTCAAATTACTTACCCACGCGCCCTTAAATTTCTGTGGGTTCCATCCCACAGCGGTATTGCTGGTAATGAAGCAGCTGACACCGCGGCCAAAGAGGCTACCGCCCTCGTCTCCCCTCCCTTTTGTGTGACAACAACGCAGGATCTTAAGGCGCTTGCCAAAAAGACCATGCGTGACATGTGGCAACTATCCTGGGACACCCCAGAGACTCAAACCGTTAAACTCAAACCAATTAAACCGAAAATTGGAGAGTGGGCATCAGCATGTCTGCCCCACAGAAGGGAGGAGGTGGCGATCGCTCGCCTCCGCATTGGACATACCCGGCTTACCCACGGGTACCTCATGGCTCGGGAGGACCCCACACAATGCACTCAATGTAACACCCCTCTGACGGTGTTACACATCCTTCTTGAATGTCCCCTCTACGGGCCCAGCCGTCAATCCCTCAAAGGCCAATCTCTCCCTACAGTACTAGCAGATGATGTCACTTCCATTCAAAATCTTTTAAACTTTCTTTCCCAAACTGCCCTCCTCCCACAACTGTAAATTAATTTTTTCCCCACAAGTATTCGCGTGAACCCCTCGAGGGACTGGCGATTAACCCTATAAAAAAAAAAAAAAAAAAACAAGTACATGCAATGGAATGAGATGAAGAAAATAAAAATCTGACAGGACCCGAATGTTAATCATCCAATAGTTCTTTAGTAGTCATCGATCCTTCATAGTAACTTCTTGAAAACACAGACAACAGTGGTGGCAAGCTTGTCGGTTAGCTCGTACCGGAAGTTTTTTGGAACTCACCAGTCTCAGGGTGTTGTAGAAGTTTGACATTTCCCACGCCTTTTTCTTTCCACTCTTTTGTTTCTGCAGCGAATCTGAAGACAGAAAATACCCAATTATAGACCGCAAGGAAAACTGAAGTGAAGTGTAAGTCTGCAGTAGAATTTCACCACTTTCTTATAGTATCCGATAGTGTCTCCTAACGAGAGGATTTAACGAACGGATTTACGTTATCGTATGTTTAGCTTACGACAAGTGCGATCTCAGAGTTGCAAGGCACTTGTCGTAAGCTAAACATACGATAACGTAAATCCGTTCGTTAAATCCTCTCGTTAGGAGACACTATCGGATACTATAAGAAAGTGGTGAAATTCAGCCTTAGCTAACTACTACCTACTACATTACTTTTCAAATGCAAGCAGGGATTCCATCGAACACTGAAACATTGCCTCTGTTTCTGTCTGGTTACAATGTTTAGGGAGACGGATTCACCATCTTTGGTGCACCTAGGTAGGTATAGTTAGGTGGAACGAATTAATGGCCATTTGAAGGGAGGCAGTTTCGAGAAAAGTTCCCCCTCCAGGCACCAGTTCCCCTTCGTACCGCTGTGGACAGTGCGTAAAATGGCATATACATGCTGACTGTAACACTGCGCTTCAGTTTAATGCTGAAGTACCACCTGCTGGTGGCTGCTGTGGCCATTAATTCGTTCCACCTACAATACTGAATTTGTCACGAACTTCTGAAATGCTGCTATGTTATACGGACCTCAGAATCTTGGCTCGATGTTCATAAATAAGATTTTCATCTTCTTCGCCAGTCTTGACCTCCACCAGGTCAGGCAGGGGCACCACAGGGGTAAACTCTACAGCAGGCTCGAACTCTTCAGCTTTTTCCTCTGAGTGGTCCTCTGCTTCAGCCCCGTCCGTTGTGCTGCTGACTGTAGCACCTCCAAACAGTGGCTTCCCCGCACCTAACAGCCAATCAATACATCCAGTCATTAGAAGCATTACGAGTGCACGGGGAGTATTTCTGCGTAATTGGAAAAAAAGTATTCCACCTAGCCTAGACTATGGGACAAAAAATATTGTCTTGTTCTGAGGAGGCGTTTTGATACTAACGGTTCATTCAAACGGAATTTTTTTAAATTAAAAAAAAAAAAAAATCAGAAAGTACTTGCCTTCAAATCCTTTGAACGTGGGGTCCGTTTTGAATGCTCCGGAGGTGGGTGCAGTTTTAGCAAGAGCTGTGAAATCAAACGCTGGAGACACTTTCTCCCCAAAGGCAGCTTTGTCCCCCCGCATTAGCCCGTCCTCTGCGCCACTGGACTTGGTGCTCGACGTAACACTCGGTGTTACACTTTGTGTCATTTTCACCCCGAACAAGCCGCTAGGTGTCACAGGGGTAACACTGGGTGTAACGGAGGGAGTGGTTTTTATCCCAAATAATCCGCCCTGTGTCGACGCAGGACTCGGAGTAACAGCAGGGGTTGCGTTTTGGCCTAAGGTGAACGTAGGAGTGGCCAACAAAGGCGTTTTAAGAACACCGGTAGTTTTCGCCAAAATTACAGGCGGTTTCAGAACGACAGGAGTTTTAGATACGGGTGCTGTGGTTTCAGCTTGTTTTTCGGGAGTTTTCTTCGTAGCTGCCTCTTCAGCTATTTCGCGACCTCTATTGAAAGCGTATTTGAAGTCTTTTTCTTGATCTTGGTTGCTGAATTTGATGCAGAATTTTAGGAGGGTGATTTCTTCACCCGAGTAGTCGTGAGCAGCCCAGACGAGTGCGTTCTTAGCTTTAGTCATAGGAGACAGGTTCATCTCGGGCAGGATGTGATGGTTCGCACACACTTTGTGAACCTAAAAAAATTTATATATAAATTACTGTCTGTCGCTTACAAAGGATTGAAAATTGTAGCTTGGTTGCCATTCAGAGTACCCAGAGAGGTGAGTCTACAGTAATGCTATGAAGGAGTTTAAGTCAATGATCCCCCCCACTACCAGCTAGTAACAGCTAATGTACAAATGACAATCAATTAAAGTATAATTAAATCCGACCCAGCCATTTAAAGTATGTATCAACAAATCATTTCCTGAGTCGTATTATTTATTGTAGGTACCAGAGTGCGCTTGTGCAACGACATCTCTGTTTCACATTTTATTCCTTTTTTATTACTTTGGAAAAAAAAAAATCAGGCAGCTTATTCTTAGAAAATGAAATGAACGTCAGTATTGTTACAAACTTGGTGGTATACCTGGTCACGGCGCATGAGAACACGGACTTTCTCAGCTTTCTCATCATGTAGAATTTTGATGACTCCTCGTCCCCGCTCCTTCCACTCTCCTTCACGATGCACGTAAAGCTTGGCGGCTGACGCGAATAGTTGCACCTCATTCTCCTCCCCAGTCCGAACCTTAAATGTGACCAAAGAGGGTTCAGTACGCTCAAGACCTTAGAAGTCAGGACACTGGACTCTTATGAAGGAGATCTCGGGTTCAAATCCCGGTAAATTCTCTGTTATCATGGCTAAATTGCTAAATATATGATCATGGCTATTCTACCTCTACTGAGCGTCTCAGGCTTTGTGCCATTGTCGCTGACTGCAGCAGAGGTAAAAATGATCACGCAGTCTTTTTCAAGGTCTAAATGAAAACGAAATTCCGTCTTTATTTACAGATGATTTGCGAGAATTTTGCATAAAAAAGAGAGAACATTCATTCATAATAAATAGCAGAAAACATTCGTAACACGTACCTCAACCTCAGGCAGAGACACGATAGGTTGGAAGTCAGGCCTCGGGTCATATTCAGTCTCTACCATAGAGTCTTCATCACGAGAAGAGCTCAGAGAAGTCCGTGTAGGCGGAGTCTGAGCCACCGGAGTCTTCTGATTGGGACTTGGCGTAAACTGGAATAGTGAAGTCATCTGATTGCTTGGAGTCACGGTAGTCTGTGCCAGAGGAGACTTCTGATAAGCGCTTGGTGTCACGTGAGGCGACGTCTGTGGAGGAGTCTGGGTGAGAACCTTGGTGGGCTGGTCATAAGCCCGCGCTTGGTATTTGTCCGATGGACTCTGCAGCACCTACAGTAACCAAAAATTAACAAGAAGTACCACCCGCCGTAGATATTGGATTTTACTTTTTCTCAATATATCTCACTGAAATATACTGGGACCACAATAACCCAAGAGTGCCTCTCAGTGGCCGAGTGGTCAAGGGGTCCGCTTTGTGTCCTGAGAGGTCCGGGTTCGAATCCCGGCGGAACGGAAAAATTTTCCGCTTCCGACATGGATGTATTGGCTTCGGCCCACTCATATTCGGCTTCGGCCAAAAACATCTAATATACCAACTCATCGGCGCATTTGTCCTCTGAACGTCGCGCGTAAAAAAAAAAAAAAAAAACCAAGACTTCTGATTTTTTTTCTAACGGAGCAGAAGACAGACTCTTTATTTGTAAGTCAATCAAACTTTTCAATGCTAGAGGTAGTGGTGGTAGATATTATGATTTTTTACCATAGGCGGCTGTGGAGTCTGGTGGCCGGCGGGGAGAGGTATCTGGAAAGCGTGAGTAGTAGGCTCCTGTGGTTTGGGCACACTAGCTGCTCCACGTACATGTTCGGGGGGGATAGTAACACTCATCATAGGTGGACACGTGCGGCTGAATGCAGGGAGAATGTCTGATGACGTGACCACCACGTTCGGTACTTGATTTTTAGATGCCAGATCTGGAACATGCAGAAGGTAAGTTTTAACCCAAACGCTGTTGAGCAGCAGCAGCAAAATATCAGACATGCCTGAAAACTGTTCTGAATAGCCGCTAACTAGTCCCCATACGTTCCCATCATTTCCGCAGATTTCTCGCTCCCAACCCATATTTAAGAAACACACGTGAAAGGAATGAGTAGCAACATTACCGGGTGCTGGGGCAGGTACAGGAACAGGAACAGGGGCCGGCAGAGCTCGGAAGTCCGGCAACTGTTGACCCTCACTGAAGGGGAGTCCTCCCCCTCCTATCCCTCCCATCGCCCCACTCCAAATAAGGTTCTGCATGTTGGGGAAGAACTGGAACAGGGAGGGGTCACCGCGAGGGAGCTGCGAGGGAAGGGTTCCAAACGGCGGCACGAACGGGACACTGGCTACAGGCTGCGGACCACGCGCCGCCGCTTGACTGAAAACGAAATAATCATTAAGAACAAATACACCAGAATGGTTTTTAATAAAAATAAAGGGTCCGACAACAGTCGCACTTACCTTTCTCGCCCCGTATGATTTTTTTTGGGGGGGATTTTTTTGAGATTTTTTTGCGGGCGTAATTTTTAAGCAATCCAAAATCGGTTGAAAAAGACCCAAGAGCATCTATCTGAGATCACTCCTACCAAGTTTCATGGCTATCATTCTATTACTGTAGTCCCAAATGCGTTCCGACCATTCAAAAACGTGGTTTCTCATTCTCAACACTTTTTTGACAAAAACGGCCGTAATTTTCAAGATAACAAAATTCCGTTCGACAAATGTTTAAGTTACTTACTTTTAAACAAATGTACCGAATTTCATGACAATCGGTCAATATGTGAATGGCACCGAAAGGATCGAACTTTGGTCCAGAACGGCCGTAATTTTCAACCAATTCAATTTTAGTTGCAAATGTCCTCGAAGCATCTATTTGTCAACACACTTACCAATTTTCAGTGTTATAGATTGAAAAGTGTACCGTCGGCGCTAGTCCGACTAACCAAAAACACGATTTTTGAATTATTTTGGCGGTTTTTTGACAATAGCGGCCGCAATTTTTGACCAATCAAAAAATCCTTGAAAATGCCCCTCGGCAGTGATTTTAGACAGGTCCATACCAAATTTCATCAAAATCGGATGAACGGTATAGGCGGTAGAGCACTGCACGGACTGACGGACGGACAGACTTTTTCCAGAAACCACTTTTTTGGACTCAGGGGACCCCCAGGATCATGGGAAACCCAAAATCTCAATTTCGAAATTTTGCACGAAAACAATACTTTCTCGCCATATATGGCTAGCGAGAAAGTAAAAACTGTACAAACGGCACTGTCTCTAAGAACTACAGCAGAGAGAGTAGCTTACTGATGTTGAATGGCGTAGTCCTCAGCGTAGTCTTCAGGGTCTGGGAATTCGGGGAACAGGTCTTCATGCACAGAGGGACGATCGGACAGTTTGGTGGATAACTTCCGGAACTCGGTGAGGAGGTCTTGCAAGAGGTTCTTCACATCCCCTAGGTCGGACCGTACGCGTCCCATCTCCTCCGAAATATTATCCTAAACATTCAAAAAACGATGAATGAAAACATAAAGCTGGATTTTGAGTAGCTTTACCAGTATTTTGCCGTTACTGAATATACAGCAACATGGTTAATATTAATTTACCTTAGCAGTCACGAGCTGTGACATCTGCGAGCTGAGCTGGTCCATTTCTTTATTATCAGGGAATAACTCGGAACGAGCCTGAAAAAAAAAATAAACAATGATAAACCAATTTGTTACAGCGACGATCAATCTTCAGTCACAAGAGCAAAAGCTGGATACCTAATATCAGCTACGGGTTATTTGACAAGGACTCAAGAGGATTCATTCTAGAAGTAACAAAACTCTACTAGTGTTTAAGATTTTGTACACCTAGGAAGAAGCCTCTTCGAGCGACTAACAAGGGCAGTCCAGCCCGAAAATGTGGTAAGATCCATTTCCAAACACTAGTTATATGACTGAATCCACTGTCTACAGGTGTACCTTATAAACCCAACAGTAATACCAGACACTAAACTGTGATTAGATCGACGCAAATCCATAATTACTACATCGACGGGCATAATCGGAAACCAAATTCCTATCTTTCGATAAATAAATAATGGTTTACCATTCTCGGGGTGGACTGTGTGCGGGAGGGGGTGCGTGGGGTGTGAGGAGTCATCCTTATTTCACCAAGTGGGGTCCAGATCTCCCCCGCCACGCTGCTGCTGTAGTCAGGTACGGCGCCCAGCACACTACGGGGCCCGTCTGCACCCATTCTGTTGTTGCTTCCTGTGAAAAAGAGACACAACTCGACGTCAGTTCTCAGCAAAACAGGCAAAAAGGTACCAGGTTCTAGTCCAGGAGTGATTAATATTTACGAAAAAGGGTGGATTTTTCTGCCATCTTTCCATTACCATTGCTGTCAGATTCACATTTGGCGAGCTCGGCCTCGACTTCCTCAGCAGCGTCCCGTAGCAGTGGCTGCAGCGGGTGCTGGGGTGACACCCCGGGCCGGCGCAAGCGATCCTCCGTCAGACGCAGAGCGTCCCGAGCGCGGGTAAGCAGAACCACTCGCTGGGATCGATGCTCACTGCTCTCCCCTTCATTCATAACCTCCAATGCGAGCTTCTTGTAGATCTGAAAACGGGCATTGTATTAGTTTGTTATCCACTAAATATAAAGCTGATTTCGCTGACGATGCGCTGCTGTTAGTTGAAGCTCAATTACTCCATATTAACTATACTGTTTATCTCAGTTTCAAAGCCAAACAGATTTTTTTCTACGGTATGAGTACTAGAATCAGAGGGCCTCACGGGCAGCAAAACGTACCAAGGCTTGGTAGTAGGTGGCATAGGGGCTCTTGAGTGCCTGGAAGGCCTCGATGGCCTCCTCGTCGTTACCCGCCTTCATCAGCTGACACGCCAAGAACAGTCTTCCATCCTCCAGGGCATTACGGATACCTTCATGTTTCCAGTCACCTGTAAGCAATAGGACAAAAATATAACATCTGTAATCATACGGTTGACCATGAAAAGAGGGTTGACAACCTGAGAATACCTGAATAAAAAATATAACGAACTAATTTTGCATTTATGCTTCAGTCGTCGTAGAAACAGGTTGCGGTTGCAGACTCTTGCTGATACTCAACTCATACCTTAGTCTAACCTAATCCCCAGATGTTCAAGTGCTAACCTGGGTGATAGTCGAACAGTTTAGTGGAAACATCCCGCAGGGTTTGGTGCTTGTCCAGCCGCTCCAGTAGCGGCACAGCGGCTCTCCAGTAGAGTTCGACTCGGCGCTCCAATGCCTCCTTGAGGGCGGCGTCAGTGGCAGCGCACGCACGGAGCTGCAGCTGTTTCGCTAGCAGCACTAGAAGCTTTGGGTGCAAACCGTGGTTACCTGCTCAAAACATTACAGGATTTTTTGATGGACACCTTTTCATACATCCTCATATACAGATATCACTCGCAAAAAATTCTTCGCATTGATTTTCTGCACGATCACAACTCTTTCCAGTACATTGTATAAAGGTGGCTGGTCAATTACATCTACAGCAAATGAAGCGAGTAAGAATACCTGACGCACGGACGGTCTCAATGCCTTTCCTCAAGCGCAGACGCAGCTCCGAATTGTTGGAATTGGAGGGCTGGTTGGTATACATCCTGTACATGGTCAGCCACCACTCAATTTGCTGCTGAGTACAAAGAGGCTCCGTAATGGTCGGCGGCAGCAGGCTGGGTCGATCGCTGCTTACTGACGACCGCGGCACCAACTTGCAGCTAAACACTAGTGGCAGACAAAGTAATATCATGAGTAACCGCAAATTTAAGGGCCTCGATAGCCGAGTGGACAAAATGGTCGACTTTTGAGGAGCAGTGAGAGCCGGGTCACACCGGTTCGATCCCGATCCTACCAAAAAGTTTTTCTGCTCGGCATTCACCTCTGATATGTTCAGCATGTCAAGTGAAATGTATATCGAGGCTGTGGTGGTTCGGAACCCACCTAAAACTGTAGGTCCCCATCGTTTACTCGATGGCTGGGGAGCTGGTATTTGGTAGTGCTGCCAGCTGAGCACAATGGATAGTTCTTGAAAACGGTCTAGTTGCTGGGCTTGTCCCACCCAACCCTCAGCTATTACTAACAGCAAATTTACTTTTTAGATATTTAGATCGTTTATACCGCTTAAAATCAGTAAAAATCATTACATTCTACTGACCTTAAGTTTTATATAATACGTGACCTTTCGGTATTATTCCCCGATCATTTCCGTCCAGCCTGTTTGTATCATTTCCCATGACGAGCTAACGATAACTAACAACCAAAATTTAACACAGCTGCTTTGTTAACAGACGACCTGCCATGGCTAGAACGACCCGGTACATAAACTATACCTGCAGCGTAGAGGAAAGCGTCGACATCAAGCTGGTTGAGAGTGTCAGGGCTGGTGTTGTTAAGGTTGGTCGAAGTAAGAGGTAGGTCCGGCACCACGTGACATCGGAAAGAGGCCTTTAGGGTCCCGCACACTGTCATGTTGGCCACCCCTAACCATACAGCATGGTGCAGAGAGTCAGGCTGGGCAAGCTGTGCGTCTGTAAATGAACAAAAACGTGTTGCTATTTGTTTCTGTACGTTTGGTTGCACGTGTGTCAGAAAGAGGCATCAGAGGTCCTAAGCACCGACAACCTTACAGGCTAAAGTATGGTGCAGCTGTTTGTTGAATTTTTTATTTTATGCCATGACATGACATGGCATGGCGTCCATCTAACCCGTGCAGCTGCATCGGGTGCAACTGAAATCGAGAGCGCTATAAGTGTGGCAACATTTTGCAGTGTTTACTAAGAATCAGGTACCAAGTGATACCAAACGTTTCCGGGAGATGACCTAACAGCAGCGTATGTTCCGCAGCCTCTTTTTCGTTCGACCTCCTACAACGAAGTTCATTTAAGAGTTTGTCTGCCATTTGAGTGTAAGTACTTACCTGCATCAAACTGCTGAAGCTCAGAGTGAGTAGGTAGGGTGGCGGGGAGCTCGAGGAAGGCTGGGTCACTGAGGAAGCAGGAGGTGGTCATCGCGTCCTGGTGCTCCTTGTTGTAAAACATTTTCTCGTAGGCACGCTCTCGCCATTTGCCACCGCACGACTCGTGGATCTACAAACAATAATTAACCATTATCTGTCCATACGCACAGCTTGGGAGACTGCCACTTACGGCCATCAGAGCATCGCCTTCTGTCGTCAACATAAGACAATGAACGTCTATTGAATTTCATATCATAACTTTTTTTTTTGTGGATTCTATTATACATCCAGCTCCGTTCTATCCAGGATGCCCACCGTAGAAGGTGGACACCACTGGTTTTTGTTTTTTAACCGTTTATCAAAGGCGTTTTTAGTCAATTAACCGTGAAAGGTTATTGATACCCACTGTAAACATCCATGCTACCAACAGAAAATCTGCGGTACCGGGATTCGAACCCGGGACCCTCCGATTACGAGTCCTGCGTGTTGACCACAGGACCACGGAGGGCCGCTCATATCATAACTACAACATAATATTGATATTGTGCGCTGTACCTCTTGTAGGAACTGTGGTCCCTTGGCTTCGGCTTGGGCCAGCAGGACATGTGCGCACGTAGACACGCGCTCCGCAGCCTGGACGCGCCATCGCTCCGATTCACGCGACTCTGTCCGGCCTATCAGGGTGGAGGCCCTGCATACCACAAAACAAAACTGTTAAAAATGACACTCACAAGCATTCCAATCGGGCTGATTGTCCTAATGTCTTAGAAGCGGACTGGTATGAAAGATAGCAAAAGCTCCGAAGTGGAACTTGAAGAATATGCGGCTACCAATAGCTCTACTAGTCTACTACACTCCTTTGAGTGAGGAGGACAAGCAACTGTCTTGAGCTAAGGAGACAGTTAAAGAAACCGATAACATACCTGGTTGCGAGCATAAGGAGAGGGTTCGCAATCCTTAAAGCTCGAGGCCACTCGCCCGGTTCCGATTTGGCGCGCTTCAACTTCAGTGTTGCCAAATGACTCACCAACTGCCCACGGAAATGAGACAGAGCTGACTCGAAAAACTGAAGGTCTGGTGTCTTCACCTTCAAACTCGACACCGAGTGTAGTCCCTGATCAAAACTGGAAATAAAAAAATTGTCGTTTAAAAAACTAGAGGTATTTGATATATTGACTGTCAGTTGTCAGGAACAGTGGGCAGGCTGACCCCAAGAACCAACGCAGTAAATGCTACATCCTCCAGGAGAGTTTCTGTTAAAGACTCGGAACTTGGAATTTAGAATGTTACCTAAACACAGCGCTGCTGGATTCAGCAATGGACCTCTTTTCAGGGCCACAGTCCTGCAGGGTGAAATAACTGCGCCGTTCCAGTACCGTCAATTTCCTTAGCTGGTAGTCGACGGATGTCAGATCAGGTTCATCTTCTTTTTCATAAGCCTGAAACAGGGTAAAACAATTAACTTAGAACATACCGTTGTTCCGAAATCTTTATAACACAGAAGTTAATCTAATATGTTGGAACATAACAATCAAGTGATGATAAATTCGATGTACAACAAAATATCCAAAAGTTCTGAAATATAATATAGGCACCTTCTAAAATCAAGTCAGTTTCATCTGTTGAGATTTACCAACAGAGTAATTTTCTTCACAAAAATCACACCATTATTAAATAGCAGTAATGTTCCTAGTGTAGTATAGTTCCCAGACTTCAGAAGACGTACCTGATGGACACGACATAGGCACTCGTACCACGGGAGGTGGTTGACGAAGACGCCCCGGGTGAGGAGCTCAGCCGCTTGCTCTTGCGCCGTCTTAGCGCGCTTCGTGTCCACCAGAAAGTCGAGGAACCGGATGCGCACGGCAGGGTCGTTCGGCCGCGCCATGATCTCCGCTACCAACAAAAACAATGAAATTAACAACAACATTAAGCAAGTTAAAAAGTGAAACAAGGAAGATAAATGTGCAAGATGAATCCACGTGGTCGCAGTCAGGAAACATTTTGGAGTACCCAGCAGGTTCCTTACACTTATCCTAAAATACCTATACCTACGCTTTGCTAAAATTTACATACCTACGAGTACCAATATGATTTTTAATCCTACAAGACACATAATATACATAAGAGAATATATTGTCTTGAAAATTGAAGAAGCACTAACAGTGATTACAGCAATCAGCGATGCATTGAGATGCCGTGACCTGGACACCAAGCCCCACTCTACTTACACAAAATAAGGTTTTCCAGCTCTTTTGGGTCCATCTTGGTAACCGGGTCAGCCTGCAGGAGGCGTTCCTTCAGTTTGAAGACCGTGGGGTGCGAAGGAAACAACCCCCGTAGCCGGTCCAGCCAATAGGAAGCCTGGGAACTGACCAATGGCAGCTCAGGGTTGCAAAGTAGCTCACACACTTTCAGTACTAGGTCTCGCTGACCTCCGTCAAGCTCCAGAGATGCCTGAAAAAAAGTTAAGATTAACGTCCTGTGTAAGGTTCTCGGAGTGGATAAGGACCGTTGTCCACAACGAAGGATCAGAGAGCTAGCTCTAGTTTTTTCGTCCTATACAATCCTTCTAAAGGTAGATACCTACTCTGTATGCTTGCAAGGCATTTGAAGTTTTGCCCAACTCTTCGTAGCACTCGCCAAGCAGTCTCTGACACTGCGCCGTACTCTTCACATTCGTAATGTAACGATTCACATATTTGACGGCAGATTCATAGTCCTTGATTTTAAAATACAATTTAGCCAGCATGTAACACTTGGCGTCCCGCTGAAATAATAAAAAACCATAATAAGTAACATTTTTTGCAACATTGTTAAATTGAATAGGTTCTCTGATTTTAACGGTTAGTGCAGCACCCTTGCGTCTTCAAGTGCTCAAGCAAGACTGGTTAAGCCAATTTGAAACCTCGGTAAGAATGGCGAAATAAGCACACAGACATGGGGGCCTTGCAAAATTTAAGCAATATATTGAGTACCCCTAACCTTAAAAAATATCCTTGGGACCAATGTAAAGAGCTTAAGACCTTTCGGTGTTAGTTATACCAATGATTTACCGCGAATGAACGTAAGAAAAACCCAACTAATTATATTTGTAGGGCAAACCCCCCCAAAGCGCAAACCTGCCGAAAAGTGTCAGGGGGAGCAAGGACATGCCGAAAGAGAAATCCCGTTTTCTTACCTCAGCATCAGTGTTTAATTTGTTGAAAAGTTCTCTGACGTGGCGATCCACGTCTATTTTGTTGCTGAACATGGTCGATCAGTAGTAAATGTGGGTAAATACTTTCCGATTTTGATTATTTCATCAACAGCCTAGTTGTTACACGGCTATCTTTAAAAATGGCTGGAAAATGGCGGCGGGCGGCGGGTCGTTATGAAAAACGCCAAATTTATAAGTTCTATTTTCTTAAATTTTACTCACTTAAGTGAACTAATAAATATATTTTTATATATTATTTTATACATAATATTAAAAAACATTCGTTTTGGTTTTTTGGCTAAATTTTATTTTGCTTGTCGAGTGTAGTTGGTAAATTTTCCCGCGTATTTTTCAAACTTTTCCCCCTCGACGTTTGTGAGTACCCTGCAGAAAATTTATCTACAGGTACTTAGAGGTAAAGATCTTCAGATTATGATAAAAATTATAAAAACGATTTAGGGTGATTTTTTAAGGCTATAACCGTATTTTCGACTTGAACATAATTATAATAGGTATAGGTATATTAATCAGTGTCGACCTATGAGGTAAGTAGCAGGCAACTGATTAGTATTTACATGGTGACTGTATTAATCATGTGAAGACATCGGTAATTGGTTTTGGATTTTCTTGCTCAAACATCCGCGCTTTCCGACGTCTGCTTCTGATGAGTATTCCATGGCCCACACAGTCTAAATCTTCTTCGAAACATTTCCGCTTACAGCAAACTTTGCACAGCCCCGAGTCGCACTTCAGACCCTGTAATCAAGAAATAAAGGATTAAAAGCGCTCGCTAACAATGATTATTGCCTTCAGCGTAAGTACTTAGGTATCCAAGACAAAACACTTCAATCAGATTTTTTATCATATTACGAAGCACGCTGAGTGAAAGAGTCTAGGTCTACCGCGGCAACAGTGAAAAAACTTGCCACAGATCAGACTACCTCCAATAGCTTAGTCAGAGGCTGCCTCACACTCTAACAATAATACTATGGTTTTCCTTACTGCGGGGTTAGGACAGCCAGTGACGGTACAAATATCAACAGCGCGCCGGCCTGTATCCTCACGCTGCAGACTCTTCTTTATCTTTTTCAGCTCGCGCTTGGACACGCCTGGTCGTCGATCGCTGCGCGGTCGCTTGGCCACCACTCCCTCCTCTGTTTCCTGATCGGCTTCGAGATCGGGCGGAGGCCGCTCGTATGGTCTGCACAGCCATGGAGGTAGATTCAGATCGTAACTGTCGGAGTACCCGTCCATCCACGGTGCTGAGCCCTCATGGAACGCGTGGTATTTGTCGCGTAGTGACAACACCACCTGCCATCAGAAGAAAGCACGGGCTTTCTAACAAACTGTTGGAATTGACAAAATCAAACCTGAACTTAAGTGAATGATGTTAAAATGACTTATTTATATTTCGGAGCAAAAATATACAAAGCGTAGGTACAGTGTGACACAGACCTTTAATCGAAGTGTTTTAGCGTTCTACTGTCTCAGGTTGTATCTGGAACTAATAACTGATTGGACTGCCATAATAAGCTCCTACTTGAATGGACTCTTAAGTATTCTCACTCATCTAACCTTTCGGAAGTTGGAGAGGTCACCACGGGCGGCAAGAGTGGCCCTCAACTCAGCGTTGTCAGGCAATGACAAGACGTGGTGAAACAGCTTGAAGATGTGACCCCTAATGTAGGAGATGGGGCAAGGATACTTCTCCACTAGATCTAAGTACTCGATTGCCATTTCCCAAGATGGGGGGTACCTCCCCTCGAAGATGCAAGGATTGTAGAGGTTACCCTCGGCTGTCATGACTCCATTGCACCCCGTCTCCTCTAGGCACCGCTCCACATCCTAAAATGAATTACAAATTATTCAAGGAAAAGCTGCCCAACAGTCAAGTGATTTTTTTTTAGGAGAAAATGGGGCCTAGCCACCATACAATCGCTATGTTTTTACGTTTGGACTTCAAACTTTGTGAGAAAACTATTGGATATTTAAAATATTCTGAAATATAATAGGTATGTCTTTTTAACGTCATTACCCATGAGGCTATGTTGTGGTTTCACGATCGGTTAATTTTGGACAATTTTTTTGGTGACAAAAATCACTCGATCGTAAAACCACAACATAGCCTCATGACTCATCATGAGTAATGACGTTAAAAATACATATAATACTTCAGAATATTTAAATATCCAATAGTTATCTCACAAAGTTTGAAGTCCAAACGTAAAATAATACCGAATGTATATTCAGCCTTTAACATTTCAGAGGCACACCAAACGTGCCACAGTGTTCCTATACTAAAACAAGAATGATTTTGAGTCGTTCTATACCAGTGGTTCTCAAACTTTTTGGCTGGCGGAACCAAATTTAGTCGGGAATTCGTTCGTGGAACCTTAAACATTGGATCGTCGATTTCACAGGTTTTTTAGGAAATAACAACCATTAACATTGAAATCGTTATTTAATGAGATTAGAAATATTTCACGATATGACATATTAATGCATACATTTTTCTATTTCAATTTTTCTAAACTAAACTAAAATTGTATTCCCTGAAGCACGGAGAAGGCTTTGCGGAACCCCGCCAAGGCTTCGCGGAACCAAACGGTTCCGCGGAACACAGTTTGAGAACCACTGTTCTATACGAAAGTAACAGGATGAATGTTCGTTTATATCTGAGGGTGACACTCAGGGCTCCCATTTTTTGTGACTATTTAACACACCTTACCTGAATGGACTGCACATTGCCGTTGGCTAGAACAGGAATCCTAACAGCTGCCTTGACAGCCTGTATGTGTGACCAGCTAGCAAGGCCAGTGTACCGCCCCTTTTGCTCCTTAGTTCTTCCATGAACTGTCAGAATTCGTGCGCCCGCACGCTCCAACATCTTTGCGTACTCCACCGTCTTGTCCACGTCCTCATAGATTCGAATTTTACAGCTTACAGGGACTCGCAAAACATCTCTCAGTCTGCTCACTAAAAAAATAAGTTCAAATTAATAAAATAAAATAAATAAACAAAAAAATAGTAAAAATGGCCGATCTCAATATTTTTAGATACACTTGATCGAAATGAGAAAAGGGTCATTTTTTTTCGACCATTTTATGAGGAAACTTTCTGAAATATAACATGTCTTTTTAACTTCAGTATCTAGTTGGCTATGTTGTGATATATACGATCAAACGATTTTTGTCAAGAGCTTATCCGAAATTACTCGATCGTAAAATCACAACAGATCTAATAGTTTCTGACGTTAAAAAGACATAGGTATTTAATTCAGAACATATATAATCCAACAACAAATATCCAACAGTTTCCTCAGAAAATGGGAAGAATAATGATTCTGCTGCCACGTGCTTCAGGATTGTGTGGTGCCTCTTACATAATTTTCTGGTACCTATCTGTGTGAGAAGTGCCCATTCATCCTGTAAGAACGCTCCATATCTGCCTCGCTTGGCAATAGCCTGCGGACAGCCCAGATTAATGTCTATCAGATCAGCATGGTCTTGAGCAAGGATGGCAGCCTGGACCAGCGTCTCAGCGTCGTTCCCACAGAACTGCACCCCAAGAGGTCTGTCTTCATTGCAGGAGGCTAGGGCATCTGCACGGTACCTAGAAACCAAACTTTTGTCAATGAGATCGGGCTCATGACGCCCCAGTGAACTACATTAGAAATAAGGGGTGGTACAATGGCCTAATATGGGCTACGTACCCGTCTGGCTAGCAGACCCCACAATGAAGAAGAAAAAAAAACTTTTCTATATACCAGGAACACTTGACTCTAAGGTAATTTGTAACTGTCAAATGTCAAGCACGTAATGGCTTGGAGTCTATGGAAACGACAGTACACGGAATCGAACCCACGACATTGAGATCCTTGCAGTCAAATTTCTATGCCCAACGAATCAACTTGGTAAAAACTGATCGTAACAAGTATACCACCGAAAAACTGACCTTCACTGATGCGGGTGGACTTAAGACCTTGCTGGCTTGAGCCAGAAACAGCTGCCCGAGTGTGTGTGGCAGCTTGACCCTACAGTTTTTTATCACACACCAGTAGCATAGTTACCTTGGATCCCGAACAAAAACAGCACTATGGAGCATAGGAGTGTAGCAAAGCTGTGCCTGGTGACGTCGGGACAGAATTCGCCATGCGAGCTCCGAGGCGTCCACCATAGGCGCCACCACAAGACGCGGACTTCCCAGATCCTCCCACGCCTCCATCCCTACAAACACGAAAGGCAGGTGACTGTGACTTAATAATTTACTTCATTGTCTGCTTCATTTCTTATGTATAGGTAGTTAGCCAGTTAGGGTTCGTTCTAGTTCAATAAGTTCGCTCAACAGGTAGGTTGCGGGTTAAACGTCATTCCCCTATTTTTACTTTGCAGGTTCTACCATTGTACTGAT
Source organism: Mesopsocus fuscifrons (assembly GCA_950004255.1). Classification (NCBI taxonomy): domain Eukaryota; kingdom Metazoa; phylum Arthropoda; class Insecta; order Psocodea; family Mesopsocidae; genus Mesopsocus; species Mesopsocus fuscifrons. The sequence continues at coordinate 11,238,516 of OX465380.1, forward strand.
ACTAAGTGACATTCACCCCCAAAGAAAAAATTGGTGAAGTCGAGACTGGGATGGACTTAAGATACTGACCTGTTAAAAGAGGGGAATGCATGGGTGTCCTCACCTTCAATACACGCAGCCATTCTTCAAAACAGAAGGTAGTCAGACGTCCATCAAAAGTTAGTGAACCTATACCTACAGAGCCTTGTTACCCAGGTGTGGTTGCTCAAGAAGGTTCTTTAAATGAATGTCTACTGTCAGGTACAGTCGAAGAGTCATAGGGTCCAGCAATTTGTATGACACGCTCGCAAGTTAAAGGAATGACACTTCTGGATACACCACAACCCACAACGCCCTCTGCCAAAAAAAACTGAATTTTGTCATTGTCGCGTAAGTAACTTAGATACACGAAATTTAGCGGTGTATTTTTACATAAATAAATAATATTGTAGCAACAATAAGCAGTGGACCGATAAAAAATGGAACAACACACCAAAAGGAGCATTATTACTTTAGCATGAAAAAATCTTGGACGGCTAGTCAATGAAAAAATTGAGACGGATATTGTAGTGCAATTGTAGCTATCGACAACACTATAAGGGTAGTCAGGCAAATTGTTTTCTCGTTGAACGGTCTGAACTAACTGCCCGCTAAACGTGAATCTCACTTTTTGCGAAGTCCGGCACCATCTATCAAGTGAGAAAATCGAGTACACACTCCAGCCATGTCTGCCTCACCACCCTTGCTTACATAAAACTTTCTCACCAAATCGAGGGAGAAAGTTAACTAACTATTTATCTATTTTAGAGCAATTGTGCGTATTTTCACTATGCGTCTAGCCTCTTGTCTGACCACCTTGGCACCGCGAGCTTCGTAGATCGGACAACGAACACCTGCTTCGGGGAATAACTTTTTCTTGGCATCTGCGGTGTCTGTAAAATGTCCTCTGGAGGTTTCGAACAGCGGAATGTGACTGGTGACACCACCTCTTCTTCTCGTTCTTCCTCGTCTGAAGAACATGGTGACGCGGGGTTGGACAAAAAGATGGTGGACACCTGAGGAGTGGCCGGGCGGGACAGAGGCGGCGTCACGGGGGGCAGTCGCGGCGAGTTCTGGTTTGAGAGTCCGGACTCGCGGATGGGGGACAGGGATGGTGTGTGTGGGTGCGGCTTGAAGGGGCGCCGGCCGCCTCTCCCGCCGCCCCCACCGCACTCGGCGAGGTCAAGCACGGAGCGAATCTGCTGCAGCTGCGACACTGTCTTCGGGGCCTGAACTGGGAGCACTGGCAGCAAGATCGGTGTCTCATGGGCGATTTTGTCCAATGCTCGATTCAGTTCATCTTCCGTGGTAGGCCTAACTTGGTTACACTTGACTTTTGCACTAGAGGCTCTGGTGGAAATATCAGGAGCTAGCTGTTTGGGACACAGTTTGAGCCACTCGCTCAAGTTGAAGGTCGGCTCGGCTGCGGTGGGTGGGTTTTGTTGATGTTCCGGAATGGGCACTACAAACGGTTTGACCCCGCGGTCTACAAACTCAGGGTCCGTGTTCTGACGCTTGAGCGTGCGGCCGACGTCCCGTGAGGAAGACTGCCACCGGCAGCAGGCCTCGCGTAGCTCTGGGCAGGGGTTGGGTTTACCCATCCTGTAATTGCGGATGTACTCGTATGTGGTGATCCCGAGGATGGAAATATAGCAATGGAAAAGGCAGAGATGTAAAAGAAGAGCGGCGGTGACCGTCGCGATCAGTCCCAGTGTGCTGACCACAGCAAGGAACACAGGGTCCGGCGGTGACACCTCCAGTACTCCAGGGTCCAGGTGATAGTACGCCAGCTCCGTTACCTAATGCCAATATCAAATGCGTTCCATCAATAAAATATTCTTCAATCCAATTCTAAACCTTCCATTAATCAGGAATTCCCTTTCAGTCAATATGCGAGAGCTCATGCAAGGCTGCAAGGCTCCTTGACTGAGTTCAGTTAGCAGAGTAGGGGGCGAGTAAGTACTCGTAACTACCTACTGGAGCATTTCAAGAAATATCCAGTTGTATTCAGGTGCATGACAGCACTATCAAAAACCAAGATTAGGGATCAACAGTTCTTACTGGTACGTTTCTCAATCAACAGTTCGGAGATGAATACCTACAGGACACTGATCGGATACCGAAATGACCCAAATTCTGATATTCTTCTAAATCGATCGTGATCGAGGCTGTAGTAATTTTTAAAATTACGGAAGCTATTTATTTGTTCAAAATGAAGAAATTTTATGGATGGAACGCAAGATGAAATAAAAAGGGAAAGCAGGGTTGTGGGCTAACCGCCAGAGCGACGACCACCAGTGAGGCGAGCACAGCCGACACCACACACACAATAAACGGGACATAGTTCCTCCCGCCCACACAATGGTTCAGCCACTTGCAGTGATGATCAAAGTGATCTACGCACTTATTGCAAACACTACAATGTTTCGTCCGCGGGGTGTTTGTCCGGATATTGCACAAATGACATCTCCCGTTTTCAATCACATGCGTGTGTTTACTCCGGTCAAACTCAGGGACGGCGATCTGAACGCGGAGCGCGCGCAGAGCTGGGTCAGCAGGGTCCAGCAGCAATGCGGCGGCGTGTGCCCCCACATGGAGCACAAACAGTGTCACTAGTACCACAAGCAAGCTTTGGCGCGCCGCTCCACCAAGAGCGGGTACTAACACGGCAAACGTTGCCACCCCCACAGCCAATAAGACAAACCACCCTGCTACCTGCATAGGGTGAAGGGGAAGCTGGAGCCCATGCACCCTCCGCCAACGACGGTACTCGGGAGGGCCCAGGCGACTCTGGAAAGAGCACACGGACCTCAAAAGGCGCTTTTCCCGTTCTATCGTCTCCGCGGACACGGCCCCGGGGTCCAACTCCTCCATGACTAATACATCACATGCCGAATTGTTTAACACGACTCTTCACGAGTGATAATGAATTGGTGTTGTGCAAATCGGATAGCAGGACTGCGATGGCGTCCCCGTAGGAATGACAGGAGAGCGCGTGCGTGTGGCCGTGCGCCCTATCGACCGCCATACAACATTAAATGTCAAGCTGACAGCCTGACGGAATCAACGCCCTCACCCCTGACCTAATTTACACATTCGCACCCCCAACATCTATTACTCTCTTCTTAATCAATAGCCGTCGAAACCTGATTGCTGCTTTCCGTGATGTAGAGATGAAAGGCGTGTGCCCATTACAATTACGTCATATTCAAAATAAATTAAACATGTACGCTGGGAATGTGATGTAGCTAAAATGGGGAGAAACTATGATTCTCCCTTTGCACCCTTCTTACGAAGTGTAGTTCCTAAGGATCCTTAGTTGGAGTCTCAGCGTCAGCAATTTATACGTCAGCGGCATATTTGAGCTTCGGCCAAATTCGCTCCAAGCGAATTTGTAAACATTTTAAAGAAAACTCGTTGAAGAAACTGACACTACATACTTTGGATTTTTTTTTAAATTGGCAAAAAGGCCACAGCTGTCTCTGGGTACAACGGTATAGGTAAGAAAACTGACGCAATGGTTCTTGTCATCACAACCGTACAAAATGAGTCAAACAAAAATTTCTTGGACGTAGTGGAGTCCAGCTAATAGCTACCTATACTCAAGCTAATGCAGATAACTGGCACCTAAAGGTCATTTTGGAGTCCTTCTCGAATAGTTTTTGAATGGGGTGCCGTCACTAGGACCATTCAAGATCATCTTACGTAATGACATGACACCTATAGACGGTACGAGAGATAATCCCAGATAGATCTCTAGGATTTGCACCAGCTAAGCTGGGGTCAATTATTCACCTTGGTTTCCTCGCCCATTTACGCCGAAAGGGACCCCTCAAATTTCTTGAGAATACAAAAACTAACACTTCAGTCAAAATAAAACCTAGCTGGCAGAACTGGGACGTCTAGGTACTCCGTACTCCCTATTTCCTAATCCCGACATGCTGTACCCATGGGCTAATTACCTGTAACTAGGTAAAGTAGATTTCCACGTTAAACGTAGGTGAGTATGCAAGTACCTACTTCCTCAACAAGTCAGAGATAGGGATTAGGCTGTAATGCGTACGCGTCGCAATGTCTCCCGCAAGCTACGGCGGCAGTCAAACTGTTCTTTCCTCCACTCGTGATTGAGTGAGTTGCTAGGGGAGAAGTTCACAGAGGTATTAGTTGCTTATTATTGAAGATTTTAAGAACAACCGTGCAAAGAGAGACTGACAAGGAGCACAAGCAGTATCATCTAACCACAACTGGTCACAGTACAACACTATTCGTAATCAGTAACCCAATACTTGAAAGAAAATGAGCTCAGTTTTAATAATGTTAAGTCAATATTTAAATTTCTTACGGGTATTTAACTATGTCGCGTTGGAAGATAATAATTTTATTTATACTCACAGATGTGGTGGAAATAAGTAGTAAACAAATCCAGAATCCAATTCGATAATCGATTATCGAATGAGCTAGATAAAAGGGCCCCGAAAAAATGTCAAGGCCCAAAAAACCTGATTGCGCCAAAAAGTTCGCCAGTTCCTCCACGCCTACCTACTCTTTTGATACCACTTAAAAATTGCATTGAAATAGTGAAATCTACAATCAAAATTAGCTGACCCCTACAAAAATTAAAAAGGAGCCCATTAAAATTGCCCAGTATCATCGCTTGAACACTAAGTATGATACTATAATTATTATGGTCGATTATTCGAACAAGACCTAGGTCTCTAGCAGCTCCAGCTAGAGACTCAAACGCGCAAACAGCAACCCAAAAATTATGTGAGAGTTCTAATGACTCCGTCCAAAAATCCAAAAAGTACCTACAAAAAAATGTGTTAGCTGGTTTTCAAGTTGCTCATCAATTGGCTGAATCATACGGACAAAGCAACGAGACTCAGAGATGCGCAACACTGGCAATGGGCTAGTAGTCAGTTGCAGTCCGAGTGTCGGAGTAGCGTGTGACCTTGCGGAAACAAGCGAACCATGAACACAAAATGAGATGGTCAACGGGTCTAATTCTCTGCTTATGCCAATTTATGATAGTTGCCCAAAACCCTGAAAGTGTACTCAGAAAAAGACATCTGAATTCCAGAAGTAAGTAAAAAATAATCATTACCTAATTACTCACGTAAACTGGATTATGCTTAGATAGGTAAGTGAATAGATAGGTTACCAATTATCAAAATAATCAATGCACTTAGGCAAGATTCTCAAGCAAGACTGCCAATTGCTGGAGGACACGCAGATTATAAGTAGGGACTGTTTTCGTAGGTAAGGTAAGGTAAAATAATTCTAATATGTTATGTACCTATACCTATCTATAATTTAATTTTCTCTCTTCTCCAGATCACTGCGGCCGATTACATCTTGAAATCTTAGTTTCCCCGATAGTCGGAAAAAAGGAAATCCGCGCTATTGAGCTCCAGTGGGAGTTTGGCACTAATCAGCCAGGAGATTGGATTGGCCTCTTTGCCACTGACCCTCTGCAGAAGCGCCAACAATCCACCAGTCAGTTGCCCCCTTTGTTGTGGGCAGTTGAAGTCACAGAAGAACACGGATGGACCAAAACGCCAGTTATGGAGGATCACGTGGAAGCAGACTATCTGGGATATAAGGTAAAGCAGCGAGAAATTAATTCGAACTCGGCCAAACGCTCGCCAAGTTTGGTTACAAGTCTTGAGCCAATAATGCTTCGGGATTCGCTAGTGTATGGAGTCACCAAAGTTACAAAGAAATAGAGTCTGAGTAGGTACTTACTGTAGGTATAAACATGCGAACCACGTAGGTACCTACCAGAAGAACCGTTCGCTCACCTAGACCTTCGTGACCGGTATCCCTACCTACGGCTTCATGCCCTTTGGGCTACCTCGCAAAAAAATAGTACTGGGCGCTATTATTTTTTCGTACCTTATATGGTATGCCGTGCTGTGACTGTAGGCACACAAGGAAGCATTGTGCTAATTTACCTCTTTCTTTGTTTGCTTATTTACACACGGCTAGGTAAATCTATTGTTATGGCTGTGCTTTGTGATTTGAGCTTCGATAAACAATTTCAAAATGGGCACAAGGTCACAGATTTTTTAGGTTTGCACAAATAATCTAAATGTACTTATACTCGTAGACATGTATGCTCTCATTATACAGAGGCGAATTCAGGGGGAGGAGAAAGCCCCCCCCCCCCCAACCCTCCTTAAATCCGGCCCATTGGCACCAAGTTCTTTTTTTGGACTTTATTATATAATAATAATAATAATAATAATAATAATAATAATAATAAACGTGTATTGTGTTCGTTTACATTTTCATTCAGTATTAACTGTTTTTTCGGCAATATCCTGCTGGACATGTAGCCATATCTACACGCAACGACTTTAAATACCCTCCTCCCCCAAATCTGCAACAACCTTGTCCCTATATGTATAGATACCCCTATTACTCAAATTTCAGGCACAATGTCTCAGCTACTATGCTGCGTATATGGACAAGAGTAACAACACTCTGACAGCAACATGCCTGCGTACGGAGCCCACGTGGATGTGGGATACGCGCAAAGAGATAGGGGACCGCAGGATCAGAAACCTGTTTATTCCAGGATCACACGACTCCGCTGCTTATGGGGAACACGATGAGGATAAAGGGGATACACGCGTCAAGAAGTATTCTATTACCCAGGTAGGTACTTTAGTTTTAGCCTACTGCAACAATCATAACGAAATTAAAACTAGAAGAAATGAAATGCCAGAATTTAGAAGTTACTTATGTGGAGACCTAAAAAGACTAAAATAAAATTGTGTCTTAATTTTTTTTAGGATGAAACAATTCTAAGTCAACTGATTTACGGGGTGCGTTACATTGACTTAAGGGTTGGGTACTACCCTTCCAACAGGGAGGAATGGTGGGGGAACCACGGGATCGCCAAGATTCATCCCCTCAGAGTCGTGTTCAGGGACATTCGAAAGTTCCTCGACAGCACTCAAGAAATAGTCCTTCTTGACGTCCAAGAATTTCCTGTAGGTATGTTATGTGTAGAGTTACTGATTTTTGTTTAGAGAGAATAGACAGTTTTTTTTTTTTTTTTAATTCTCTGATATTGTATTTGCACCAATTAACCATGTCGTGGTTATTGAAACCCACTATAGACATCCATGCTCCGAACAGAAAATCTGCGGTACCGGGATTCGAACCCGGGACCCTCCGATTACGAGTCCTGTGTGCTGACCACAGGACCACGGAGGGCCGCAAGACAGCAGTAGAACGACTATTCAGAGCAGATTGTTACCAACTGTAAAACGTTAATTTTCAGGTTTCGGGAAGACCAAAGACGTACACAGAATGTTTACTCAATTCCTGTCGAGTGAGTTGGGCCATTATGTGACCTCCCCCACACTAGGGTACGACTCTACACTCAATGAAGTAAGTCATCATCAGTCATTATCTAGAATCTGGAGAAGTGCTGGAAAGGAGCTCAGAAACTAAGTACTACATAACTTCAAGAATTAAATTAATATGATGTTCAGTAACCACTACCAACGGGGTACCTAATTCGGGTGGCTATTCTAATTTTAAACTTCGATCGTACAGTCTTTGTAGGTATCCTTCATGTTGATTATTAACGAGTCTTTTGATAATTTTTCAGGTGTGGAGGACGGGGAAGCGTCTCATCATCGGGTACGATGATCGTCAAATGGTGATGGAATCATTTTTCCTCTGGCCACCGGTTGACCAAAAATGGGGAAATGTTCAGAAGTTGCCGGCTCTGTACAATTACATTTCTGGAGTTTTAGAAAGGTGACAAACAACAAAATTTTGCAAGTTTTTTTAGGCTAAATTTCCATTTCTTTTAATCCAACAAATATTATCTTACTAAGGCTGAATTTCACCACTTTCCGATAGTGTCTTTTAACGAGACGATTTAACGAACGGATCCACGTTATCGTATGTTCAGCTTACGACAAATGCCTTGCGCACTTGTTTCTCTGCGAACGCACTTGTCGTAAGCTAAACATACGATAACGCAAATCGGTTCGTTAAATCCTCTCGTTAAAGACACGATCGGAAGGTGGTGAAATTCAGCCTAAGCCACGTCGGTGTCTACCACTCACCTACAACTATCTCTTACCCTATAGGCTGTGCTATAGGCATAGTAGGTATTAGCTTTAGACCTCCTAGTAAGTTTAGTCTTCGGCGATGTAGTTTGTGCCTACGAGACAGATTTAGTTCTTCAACTGAGTGACTTCTTCTTCTGTCAGGAAAGATTGGCTCGTATACTTATGGAAAAACTAAACAAAATTGTTTCAGGCCACCGATTACGGCCTGGTCTGCAATGGCGGAGCTAACACCCACCACAATCGATGTCATACTTGACAGATTTAAAGGTAAAAACCGATTTTTGCAGCAATAATCGTTCCCAAGTAACTGCTTCCTAGACGATCCAAGAGGCATATTTTCAAGAGCTCCCTCATTTGAGGGTAAGGAAGGTCTCCCGGTGACGTCACTATCCTAGCTAGAGTTTTTGAACTCACACTCAAACGACCAAACCTACCTAGAATGAGACCTTGCACTGAATCTCGGTTACTAATCCCTTTGCCCACGAGTACCTGTTATATTATTTTCATCTCCACACTTTATATACTGTCTACATAGCAGGTGATGTTTCTATCTTCAGGTTTACGAGCTGCTGCCGAGGTCGTGAATCATAACCTGACTGAGTGGTACCACAGCCAAGACTGGGATCAGAGGACAAACATCGTGGCAGTAGACTTTTTCAGAGGCTCAGGCATCGTGCGCGCAGCGATAGAATGGAACAAATTCCAGGGAAAATGTCCCAACTTCAGATAAACATACTGTGATTTTTTTAAAACGGCTGGCTCTCCGTTTCATCTACGGCATTATTTGAAGAGAAAATTTTGGTTACTTAGCAATAGTTATTTAGTTGATAGTTTGCAAATAAAGTACTTCGAAAACGTTACCAACGAAATGAGTAGTGTCTGAAATTTTTTATACTTAATTCGTCAAGCGCATAGAAAACTCAACTAGGAAGGCAGCGAAGATAAAATGTGTCTAGCAATGATATTTACTTTTGGCGTCTCTGAACAGTTGCAAAATAAATCTGCCAGGTCAACGGGCAATAGGTTATCAGCCATATTTAAAAATATAAACGTCGCTACTGAAGGTCAGTGCTCGTACTATTTACTACGATACCCATACAAAGAGATATGAAGTAGGTACAGAAGTGTGTGACGAAAGTCCAATTTATCAGTTACTTCTTGTCTGTTTTCTTAAACTTCAAAATAAAGAATTTTTTTACGTGATCAACAAGAACATAACTTTATATTATGAAGTTTTCTATAATTAAGGCGTAGCATTAGAGATATAAAATGGATGTAGATATGTGAACCTTAAAGAACACGACATCAGTTTTTGTTTTTAATGAAATCCCGAAGAACGAAAGCTGAGTCCCATTTGTGCTGCAATTTTATATTAGAGGTTTTTTGGACCGTTCAACGTTTCTTACTGTCTACTTTCTGAGGAAAACCGTTACACATTTATTTGTAACAGTTGTGAATTTTGTCATAACAATTTTACTTGATCGTGAAACCACCATTTAACAAACTAGTTTCTGATGTTAAAAGACACACATCTCAGGACAAATAAATATCCATCCTCAGAAAAGTGTCACTAAATACAGTACAGAATCTTCATTCTTAAAGTAACATACCTACCAGCAGTCGTGCGTGAATGTGGAAGTCTTACTCAGTTTAGCGCTGGCTGGTGTCCCGAGATCTGTACACGATGCCGCGATTCTTCATGTCACGTATGACGTTAGGAGGGGGTTTTCCAGCCACCGACACAGCGTACACTCCTTTTACAAATCGGTCTGTAAGAAATCCCAATATTATTAGACGAAGTAATCTTCACACTAGAAAATGCAGCCTATCGAATCGTAGAGTTCACTCTGGCGCAAGGAGCCTCAAATGAAGAAATACCGCCTTTTCGGAGTTGTTTGCTGTTTTATATAACTTTTTTCAAAGCCCTGAAGTGAAACAATTCTTGCCTTCTTGCTGTGGCAGTTGGACTTGTTAACTTTAATGAGGTACTGATGGCGGAGTATGCGAGACAGGTACTTACTGATTCGTTGCCACTTGCACACCCAACTATCTTCCAGGCTCATTGCGGCGATCATTCTGGAAAAGAAAATGAGCGGTGAGAAGCAGAAGTATTAGGTATTTTCCTGAATTTAAGGTTGCTGGCTTCAAATACTTTAGGCAAATCAAAGTAACATGCAATGAAGTAATAAATAAAGAACTAATGAAATCTTGATCTTTCCGCAGTACTCCTGTACCGTTCTGTTCATGTTAGGTGGTTGAGAAGGCGACATCAGTACGCGGCAATGCTTACCCGTCAAAATTTGTACTCGTGCAGTCGTAGACATTTTCTTTGTTGTTCTTCATTCTCAAAAACTCATCACAGTTGTCGCAACCGTCCATTTCAAACTGGTCAAATGTCTGGAACAGAGAATGATAGTTACTAGGGGGTCCTTCAATATTATTTAGGCACGTCCCAGTTCACATTTACTTTGTCTGTGACTTCAGGAGCGAATCGCTTGTATAGTGGTAGAACCCCCGAAGTAAACTTACGCGAACACCTACTGAACGAGGGTTTGTGAAGCGATGACTACTGCCAGTACTGGACGGACATGGACGCGAAAGCCTAGATTTGGAAAAAGAACTAGCAATGTGACCTGATTCTGATTCATTATAAGGTGTTTTACCGCAGATTGGATTGCAAGAGCATTTCCATTTGCTGTTCGCCTCCATAAGCAAAGCAAGACAACCTTCTGGTATTTCTCCTTACCTTTATCAGCGAACATACTAAGCACGCCCTTAGATTTTTTAGGTCTCTAGGAACAGTCTCCACCGACATTTTTATAAATTATTTCAAGAATTAGGTGATCTTTTTTAAAAAAATTCAATTTTGGCAAAATATGTTTTGTACACAACCTGGCAAAACAACACTAAATATATTTCAAGCTCCTGTTGTAGGTTAATATTTTTAAATACATGTAAAAAGTTTCAAGTATTATATATTTACGTTTTCTAATATACTTTTCTAGTGCCACGAAATAAAATTTTATTTACCTTGAAACGCCATTTCAAAATCGATTAATGTATTCGTTGTTCCAGTTTTAAAAGATTTCCAGGTAAATATTACCCCCTTATACCTCAATTTTATGTTCAAGGAACTCAGAGAAATATTACCTGTACTTTTTGATCATATTTTGTAAATATTTCCCCAATTTTCCGTCCTGATGAAAAAGCCTACTGGGTGTGACGTTTGTTTTCCATATCTTCAATCTTCACCCGTTGATCTCAGATCAGTAGCCTTAGTGTAGGTATTATGTTGTGTATATCCTTACTATGTTCCCGAAGGTATGGAATCACAAGGCCAACCTTTGCACCAATATTTGGAGGTAATTGAGGAAAATGTGGACGTCGTGACAATGTCTCCGTGACAACAAACATTAGTCTGTACCTACATTGGGACATTGGTCCAAATGTTGGCCTTGCGATTTTCCTATGGTGGGGACGTGCCTTTTGCACAGTTCCGTGTAATTAGAATTCATCTTTGGATGTTTTTCTTTGTTCGCCTTATAGCAAGTGTGGAGTATTGTTAGTATACAAAGTGTGGTTGATAAGCCGGTGCTGTACGTGACTTGTGTGTTACATTAGTGAGGTATGACTCACAGTCATAAGTACCATACGTTATAGGTACGCGTAAAGAAGTAGAACTTGCCAGCAGTTCGTTTCCACTTCAAGAAACACACCTACGACCCGAGGTGGCCTTGAGTTCAAACAAGTAAGGTATAGATAGCAAAGTCGTTTGCGGCTTGTACTGTATCATTCATTGATCCGCTTCGGACACTGATTTCTACTGACTGTCGACCGATAACGTTTATGCGGATTAAGTATTAACCTACACAATTCTGCTCAACCAAGAACCTCCTTAAAACTGTAAGTCCCCACCGGGTAGGGCAGGATATTTTGCCAGCTAGGCAGTTATATCTGTAATTATTTATTTTCTTCCTGTTTAGCTCCATGCAGTCGTTACGAATAAAATTCGGCGAGCGCCGAAGCGACTGGCGATGTTGCTTCTGTTGCCATGTCCGGACAGGGACCATTTTCCTGGGGATGTACCATTTTGTAAGTATTTATCTAGATTCTATATTTATTTAGGTCGGTTTAGTTCAGTGGCAGCTATATGTAGCAGGTATCGAGACTAGTGAAATTTGTCCGGTTCAGGTTTGTCCATCTAGGGCGTGATCCTGACTAAATATCCCCCTATATTCAGTTAACTCTATGTCATATCCCCATGAGACTAGAGAAAGGCTGTAGCACCACTGAGTACTTTAGTATAGTTTTAGTCCATATTCATGTCAACTGAAGCATCTGGGTTAGATAATAAAAACTACTACCGCCTCGAATTCTTAACGCTTCACTGGCGTGCCGCCAAATAGATCACTCCCTGTCAGAATTAGGTGGTTAGTCTCTTTCTCCTGTCAGCACCGTTATTTTGGTCAGAATCACGTACGCGTTGCCCTGAATATTCTTCGTTTTCGTAGACAACGAAGTCTACTACAGGGCATCTCATACAAATTGACTCTATAGAAACGACCCCCAATAATCAATCTGACTTCGCCTATTTCACGAACTTAGCTCTTTGCGGGATTACCTGCTTTACCATGAGTGCTAATAATGATAGAAGTGATGCTACTGATATCGACCTTCGTTGGGTCTAACGAGATGCCTGGGAGTTTGTGTCAATGTCCTTCGTTATCGTGTGAACCGTTATCGACTGTACCATGCAACATAACTAATATTCCGTGGCAGTGGTTCAAGGCAGGCTTTTCCAACCCTATGTATCCCTTCAAGCACACCACTCTAGAACTAGAAGATTGGAAATAGAGTCCTCAGTTAATTGACCTCCCCCTCCCTTGGAGTATCTATAGAAAAATGACGAGCGCAGCTACGTGGCAGCAGGAAAACAGAGTTCTGTGTCTTTGTCAATTTATGCTTTCAGTTCATCGTCATAGGGCATGGCTACTTTCTCACCTCCTATGAAAAGGCTTGACTGGAAAGAATAATTTTCTGATAACATGTTCATCAAAGTAGATACTCAAATTTTATTTTTCGGTTCTTCCTTTCATGAACATGACCCATGGTAGAGAAACAATTTTCTGTGAGATAATTTCGGCGGAAAAAAATCCAGCCTAAAGAAATGTTGAAACCAGTGAGCAATGAGGGTACCTGTCTCGTTACTACTTCGATATTAGTTCGATTGCGGCTTTGAGAAAGTTTGAGTTTTTAATCAAACTGAATGGAGTTTCACTCCTGTGGTCGACAGCTGTTATCTTAATAGCAAGATTGATGGTAGGATTATTGTTATTGTTATAGCTGATCAACCTGCTGACTCTGTCTGCGCTGGGTTTGGTAATGCGCTACCCGGACTACTTCGACGAAGAGCTCGACCCCGTCCTGCCGACGCCTCTTAGTGAGATTGATGAAGATTCGCCTCGCATCAGAATCGAGGGAGTCAACGCTGACTTCGGACTGGGAGGCCAGGGAGCTGCTCTCCGCCCTCAGGCCCCTCTGCCACATAGCTACAGGACTGTTCTCCCCCTTAGTCGAAGTAAGTGGCAAATGTTCAGACTGAATGTTGGCGCCTGAAAACCTGGTGAAGTAGCGCCAAGTTTCGCTATGCTAGCCACATACTATTCGTCTGGTCGGCCTTTCTGACCTAGTTGTATCGTATCGTTAGTATCGGCGTATCGGCCAGCTTTAAGTTGGTTGGGGGAGCGTTATAGACGATTTTTTTTTTCTTATATTATGATTATTTTTCCGCAGGAGACTGGAACGTCTCAGTGTTCTTCACTATGTGCACTCTTGGTCTGACCCTGCTTCTGCTTTATGGAGCCATTAAAAGGAAAGCTTCCTACCTAATGCCCTTTTTTGGATTTCAAGTCTTCAACTTCTGCATCACCAGGTAAAAATGTACTTCATGCCCGTTGCAATTGCGAGTGGGAATTGATTTACTTTATTGATGTTTGGGTGGGTGTCCAATTCACCAAACCCTAAGAAATCTAAGACTCAGAAGAAAGTCAGTTTCAAATGGTAGAAATCGAAGAAACTATTGAGAAATCGGGTTATCATTTACTGGAAAAGGTTAAATTATGGCTACCTAATGAGTGCGAGAAATGCACCATCCGTTTTTGCTGAACCTTAAAATGTATTGTTTATTTTAGCATGGCTGCTGTGGGCTACCTGTGCTATCCTCCCAACTTCAACCAGCTCATCCACGAGAATCACTACATGCCATTCAAAGAAGAGCTCCTCCAGGTCAACCCTCAGACTCTTTCTCTCTACGCTGTCCTCATTTTGCTGCTTGCCATGATGATCAAGGTAAGATACCCCGTATCTAGTAACGTATCGGTAGCTTCCAGAAAACGGCGGAACGCGAAGTTATTCTAAGAAGCGCTTTGTGACGTAAGCGCAAGCCATAGGTTTTCTAAGGCTCGCTAACGTCATGAGCTCCTACGCTAAAAAGTCCATCCCCCAAACTCACCCCTTCTGCCAACTTACACCACCACCGTTTTCTGAAAGCTACTAAGTATACCTCGATAGGCACCTAGTAGAAAAATGATTTTTATTATTTTGAAACTTCAAGTTTCAAAATAAAATCAGTGGTGTTGTGGAATTTGTCGTGTGTTCTTATGATAGTCCTTCTTAGATTTTATTAAAATAAATAGTTTTGAAGAGCAACCTTAATTCGAATCCTATGTATGCAGGCCTATTTCATCGGAGTCGTGTGGAGCTGTTATAAGTACCTAACCCTCCGTCAAGTCGCTACTCAGAGGACCCTGCACTTCATTGACCCGGACAATCAAAACTTAATCCACGATCTCCCAGACTATGAGACAGCCGTCAAGAAGTTCCCGACGCCGCCACCGAGCTACGCCACCGCTGTCTTGGGCGAGGTAACTGATTACAATCAATAATAAACAGTTTCAGGGATTGAAAGTGAAGATTGCTCTGTGACAACTGTTTATTTCGAAATTGACTTTCATTGGTGACTACCACTCCCCTTAAAATTTTGGCAAAGACGTAGAAAACAAGAAAATTGAAGCAAGTACCGTTGTGCTCAGCTCGCAGCTTTCGTTCCTCCTCGTCTCAGATGAGTAATATTATTTTTTTTATAGGGTGAAGCAGCTTCTGCGTCCGCAGCGGGTACTGGTGCCACTGCGACTCCTGCCACTGCACAACAACCGTGGATGGTCGTTCGTACTCCCGTCAATGCTGCTGCCACTTCCCAGGGAGCTGTCCAGCAAGTCTAGACCATCTCATCCCTCCAGCATCCAGCATGTAATTATTATTAGTTCACTATAAAAATATACCATAGACACTCGCGCAAAACCAAAATACAACCCACCTTAAAAAATACCTATTTCCACCATAGCTTTTTTCGCAGTGAAATGTTACTTCGCTGATAGAAATATCGAAGGTGGCTGTAGATCGGTGTAACCTTTCTCGTGCACCTAATATTGCACCCGCTGAAGATTATACTTCTCGTATATTTCAGTGTGAGTGAAACAAGTCTCCTGTTTGCTTTAGGTTTTCCTTGACTTATTTGTCAGGTACGTTTGTACTTTTTTGGGGGAATTTTCCCTGTTGCGCTTTTTTTTCGTTTATTTTGAGGTGGATGTTTCTTTTTGGGTTCTTTTAAAAACTTTTTACAAGTTAGAATTAAAATTTTCTTGGTATTTTTATGCCGAGAAACAGCACACTTGCTGTTCAGTTTACTTCACTTGACGTGCTTGCGAAGAAGTACGGTGCGATTGATACTTTTTTGGTTATTTTCCTATACTTTTTTATCATCGAAAAATTCCATTATATATTTTCTATAAAAATAAATATCCTATCTGTAGCTACATTCAGTTTAGAATAATATTCCTATGTACCTATGCCTATTGCTGAAATTACTCTAAGCACAGTCAATTTAAAAAATCACATAAAATTCTAATGTTTTCTGTTTGATAGACTATTATAGATAGTTCTCTGACAACTTTCTATGTTAGGAGTTATTTGATTGTTACAACTAGATGATTGAAAGATAAATACGGATATCTACCTGTAGTACCTACGGTTCCTGATTAAAATTTTGTAAACTATTGCGCTTTCTATTTTATTTGTTACCTCTCCAACAAGAAAGCTTTAGGAGGTAGGTAGGAATCTAGACATTCACTAAGGCTCAAAATAATGCAAAAAATAAAGGATCCATTTAGGTTTTTGAAAGTAGCGGAAATAGCACGATAAAGATGTAATTTCAAACAAAATAAAAACAGTTTAAAAAAGGCGCGAAGAATGATATCGAATCGATGTATCGTTTGACTAAAAAATGGTACCCGTTTGTTTACAAATAAAAAATAGTGGAATTACAAAAATGTTCTTAGTGTCGGCTTGGGCGTAAAAATGCAATGATAAGCAACCATGGAGTCATCAAATATTTATTTTGAGGGTTGTGGCCGGGAAGGCCCGATTCGTTGTATTTTTCTATGTGAATTTCACCCGACTGCCGGACCAAAAATCACCTGTCAGGTAGGTAAAGATCAACTTGACAGTCATTTACCTACCTGAGGATTAGGTACTCAGGCAACAAGTCATGCTGATGTTAAATGTTACATGAACAGAAGTTAATAGTTATGGCTTGTGTGCAGTGGCAGGAATGACACTTCAAAAACTTCAACCTGTGGTTTTTTTCAGGTGCCTGAAAACTACATTTCAAAAGACACTTTTGATACAGTTAGCGTGTACATCATTCCTAAAGCTCAGCTCCAAAGAAGCACGATCACCGTGTAAGTCCGAAATAAATTTTCATTCCTTGTCGTTGAGGAAAAAAGTATGCCAGAACTTTTCTATCTCCTTGCCTTGTCTAAATTCCAGAACACTACTTGGGATAAAAATCCTTGGGTTCCCAGTTCGGATAAACGACAAGAAATATGCAAGAAATGCATTTTACTTCAATCTGTGCTTCGTCTGCGACTCGTGGGCTCGAACTGTTCACTATGAGCCCGTCGTGAAGAAGCTGACTGACTATTTGGTTGGGATGGAGGTAGAGACGAGTTTCCTGTCCATGCAAGACCGGGCCAGTGATAATATCCGGTTGACGAACATGCTAAGGAAAGTTATGCGGGATCTAAACACCTCGAGAATGTGCAATTTAACTGGTAGGTAGCTACAAACTACAAAGGTTTTTGCGAATATCTATCGGTAAGAAAGTGGAAACATTACTCTCACATATAACTTTCTCCAAGTTCAAGTCTCGGCATTTATGTTGTTGTACAGCATGTTGGTATAAACTTTTCACTGTATCATCTGTAATATTTTTAGAGGGAGCTGCAGCTACACACCTGAAGGTGGTCCGCATTGCCTCGGACCCCCCTCTAGTGTATGACCATCAAGTGCCCATATTTGTGGAGAGTCGCCGAGCCTTTGCCGAGGAGCAGTGGGACCTCACCACACAGCAGGTCCTCCCCTACATCGACGGATTCAACCACGTCTCCAAAATTGCCGTGGAAGCAGACGTCGAGAATAATTTAGTCAAATCTTGCGTTCAGAATCTTGTGTAAGTATCGTACCTGTACCATACGTTTTTCATACAATTACTGATAGACAAACTCAAATGAGCGATTCATATTTCCAGATATTACGGGGTAGTTACCCTCATCCCCATCTTCCAGTATTCCAACGTTTACGCCAGCACCCCCAAACTTCGAAGACTGACTGAGGACACCGTACTAAGAGATGAATGTCTAGAATATGTCTCCAAGTCAGTGCGCCAGCCCCCTTCATTCCGAGACGTTTTTATTTTCTACTCGGCTATGAACCGAGGGACTACTGTCAAAGACTTGTGTATACGTCATAATCCGCATGGCAAGCGGATTAATGAGAGAAGATTAGTGCAATTTGGTGTTTTGAGAGGGCTGATCCACAGGATACATAGGGTAAGGATTTCATGTGAATATTTTTGAGTAAAACACAAGTGGCTCCAGAATGCGAAACTGATGTTTTAATTCTGAAATGTAGGGAATTTTTAAAAACATCAGAAACAAGGTTAGTTTGTTGGATGCTTTACAGCTAATAGTTTCAATAGATGGATAGCTTAAAAACCATTTTGGCGTCTTTTGTGTTTTAGTTGAAGTCGATGCATTTCCCAAGAGCTGAGTAAGCAAATCAGAGGGTGCCTTCAGCATTCCTTCAAATCCTCTTCAAGTCTGGTAGCTGTAATGGTAATGGAGACTTTCTAAATTAACCTATTTTCCTCCTTTTGTTGCAGTATGTCATCCACATTGGTGGAAAAGAAAACACTGGAAGCAATCCTATCTACAAGTACCTGAACGGATCTTATTCTGATGATGAAATCTGCTGCGCTACAGGAATATCAGCCTTGCAGCTCGAGGATTTGGTGGATCAAGATCCGAAGCTCCTACTCATATGGAAGTAAATTTAGCCAAATGTTGCCCTGTGTTCCTTCAAATTAGATAACTTCTCCATTCATGAGTCTTGACCTTCGAATACTCTGACAGAGGTAACTGGAGTTAAGTCAAGTACAAAAGTAACTATTAAAAAGTAACAAGAAAATGTTGACAGTTTACCTGTTTATCATAGCTACCTGTTGGGACTTACCTATTTTCATGTACCTGCAGTCTGAAATACCTGTTGTAGGTATTACTATGTAGGTTAGGCATTTCATACCACAAGTGTGACGTTAGTGCAGTCAGGCGCGTATCCAGAAAGCGATCATGGGGGGGGGGGGGGGGGGTTAGTGTCAAGGGGGGGTTTAGCCTATATTTTTACTTTACCTGTATACGGAGTATACGTAAGGTAAAGTATTGTATTCGTGCGGGCCAATTTTCGGCAAACCTCAACTTTGAACCGTCATTGCTCTCAGACCTCAAAAGCGATTGGAACTTGCATATACATTTCGGAAACGTCCATGCCTTCGGAATATGAAAACCAACTCACTTTTGTCATACGACGAAAAGTTTGCCCCCAGGAATTTTTAGAAGAGGTCAGGTACGCCGTGTCAGTACGTATGTATGTAGCTATGTATGTATGTATGTATGTATGTATGTATGTATGTAGCTATGTATGTGGCATTGACCTGGACGGCACACTTTTCAACCGATTTTCTTCAAAATCGGTAGTGACCTTTCTAAAATTGGAAGAAATAAAAATCCAGAAGCCCAGTTTCCCCCCTTTAAAATTAAGGGGGGTTACCCCCCTAAAACACCCCCAAAAAGTAGAAAAAAAATATTTGCTCAAAATCGGCTCTAACGATTTCGATCAAATTTTAGACAATTATAGAACAAATAATTACGAATCCAATGATACCACCCACTACCCCCGCATAACTCCCTGGCCGCTAAAAAAGGGGGGGAAGTCCCCCCTGGACCTGTAAAAGGGCGAAATCAGTGGATTCAGTTTTTTGTGGTATATGAGTAGTTCTGGATATGACACATGACAACGGCCATACTCGTCACAAATGGTATATGGCTTATTTCGAGCCTCCCCCCCCCCCCCCCCCAGGGGGGGGCAATTTTGAGTGACTTTTAAAGTGCGGCTTATGGGGTCTCAAACTGTTCGGGCGAACGTTGTGAAGCAAGTTTTTGTATCAAAAAGTTTTTCTGAACGTATCCAAGCACCCCACCCCCTAAGGGGGGTAGATTTGAGTGGTTTGCGAAATATGGGTTGTGGGGGCTCAAAATGATCGGGAGATCGTTCTGAGGCAATTTATATGGTCAAAATGATTTTTCGCCGCACCCCCCCCCCCCCCCTATGGGGGGAGTTTTGGATACTTTCCAAAGTACATTGTATGGGGTATCAAAATGCTCAGGGAAACGTTCTGAGACAATTTATTTTGTCGAAACGTTTTTCCGAGCTTCCCCATCCACCCCACCTCCTTTTAGGGGGTAGTTTTGTGTGGTTGCCGAAGTATGTCGTGTGGGGTCTCTAAGTACTCGGGAGAACATTCTGGGACCATTCCTTTCGTCAAAAAGTTTTTCCGTCTTTAATCATTTAACCAAGGGTTTATTTCTAGGAATCACGCAAATAAGCAGGTAAAGTTTTGTCCGACCGTGTCGTACCGCTTGTTTTGCTAGTCGTTGGCATTACCATGTTAATTTTCCGTTCATGGGGGGGTTTAACCCCCTAACCCCCCCCCCCCCCCCCCGTGGATACGGCTATGAGTACAGTAATCAGAAACTTTACTAGCAGCTCATCGGGAAGTTCTAAGGAAAATAAAATTTTTTATTAAAGTAAAATCTAATTTTACAATCCAATGGCACAAATTTGCAGACGCTTAACAGAAGGAGGATGCCAATTAAGTAATGACCGTAAGAAAACAATACTTACATACTGGCTAGGGGCTATGAGAAACGACTTACTGATGCTTTAGGTGAGCAAAAGCACCATGCACACAATATCAAGGCTAATGCAGATTTTGGGCACTAATTAATGATAGGTGGAAACTGTGAGCAGAAATTATTTCAGGCTGTATATACAATGCTGTACACGTTTCATGTCATGTTTCTGAGGACATTGTAGGATATTATTTGTTCTAAAATATAACGAGGTGATTTTTCACTCCCCCAAAAAAGACAAAAATATCACTGGACTGGTAAAGTCAGCTGACTCTTTTCTGACGTTAAAAGACGACGTTGTATTTCATAACAAATAAATAAACAACCATTTCCTCAGAAACATATTAAGATACGTAAGGAAGCAGCATTGTATCAATAGCCCCAAAATAATAAGTAGGTACAACTTTACTGTGTCAGTAACTTAGTACTTCGTACTAAGTACTAAGTACTTACCTACCTATCAGCAATTTAACCAGTATTTTTATTTATCAAAGGTTGGCTCCCTAGTAAAATAACTAGCTGGCTGTACGGCCGTTGTCGACAAGAATAAATGATTAGAATATCACAAACAATTGTAAAAAAAAGTGCGACAAAAACAAAGAGGTAGGACTCTTCGTAAACAATTAACAATCAACAAAAAGACACTTTTTCCTGAGGGACTTCCTCAGAACAATATTTCGCCCAGAGACAATGCTTAGGATTCATATTACGCCCAAGTATCAATACCAACCTTGTTAATGGCAAAGAAGCATTTGGCATAAAAATGTATAATAATGACACATTTTCAAGGAAACTGTTGGATTTATTTGTGTTCTGAAATTTAATGGAAGTTGCTATTTGCTAATCTAACTGTTTCTACAGAAAATTGTCACGATGGTCCACTGATGGTGGAGACTGTTTTTTCACGTATGTTTGTCGGCACGAATTTCGTACAGCATCAGAATCAGCGTCTACAGCTGTAGCTTCCAAATTAAATATGAGGGGAACAAGCTGAACAAGGTTGGGACTGGGAACTGGGTGTAATGTGTACGCACCCTGCAATTGACAAGTACAAAAATCTATACAAGTTTTACGAGCAAACAATCAGTCAGTGTTTCAAGTTTCAGAAATGTTTGAGGTATCTTCGTAAGTTCACTTCCGAGTTACCTTTTACGAGCAAGTAGTTAGTGTTTTTTATTTTTATTTTTACTATTAATATTAGTAGTTTACATTTTTCTCAGCAATGAAAAAAGCACCCCGAGCATTGTTTCCTATTACTACGTTAGAAAATTAATCTTATATAACCTAATGAACAAAAAATTGGCAGTGCAGCCGAAGTAACAAAAAACCCGTCAATACTTAATACTTGAAAAAATCTTAAATCTAGGTAACTTAGGTACTTCAAAAAGGAAGACAACTGAAAACTACCTAAAGAACTACAAAAAGGTACTCAAATAAGACATGACTCATGAGATTGTAGCTGGGCTTCCGAAGCAAGATCCTCAAAAAGAGTAACTAAACATAGAGTTGAAGTCTTCTTCCAACTTCTAACAATATTCAGTCTTATCTTGTTGAATCTGCATGGGAAAGTTCGAGAACTATTTAGTTTGGCAGTCCGACTTTTCGTTTTAGAGCAGCCAAAGCTCTTGCTCCAAAAGAAATTAACACTTGACTGCCATGTTCCGCATGACCAGGACCCTCACCTCCTATCTTCCAGTATACAGCAGTTTAGTCATTGAGATCATTCCTTGAGCTAATAGAACTTGTGTCGTCATCATCGAGACGAGCTTTCTTCCTCTTTGGGAGGTAAACTTCTTCGTCTTCACCCTCCTCCTCCTCCTCCTCCTCCTCCTCCTGGATGACGTTCTCCTTCCCAGTGGACGGCCACTCCGAGTCCAGACGAAGAAGGCGCCCCACTCGCAATTTGAGACTCTGATCCTGCCGTAAGTAAAAGAGTATGTAGTGGTTTGATTATGTTAAAAAGGTTCTTCAAGTTCGGCGCACACATGCCGATAGTACCTAACAGCCCTCTCAGCGGGCCGTACGCACAGACGTTAATAAAGAAATGTGACCGCTGACCGAAGTCGAGCTTCCCACAAGTGGGGTGGCGCCTTATGGGGCATCTATAACACTAGTTTTAGAGTTAGTTTCAGGGTTAAAGAAATTTGTAGGAAAAAATTATCAGCTGAGAAAATGAAGGAACCCGCCAGGAGATCTAGACAGTGGGATCCGAACTTTTCTTATCTTGAGCCAAAAACCGCCTCGATAGCCGAGTGGACTAAATGGTCGTCTTTTGAGGAGCAGTGAGAGCCGGGTCACACCGGTTCGATCCCGATCGTACCAAAAGGTTAATATCGAGGCTGTGGTGGTTCGGAACCCACCTTAAACTGTAGGTCCCCATCGTTTACTCGATGGCTGGGGAGCTGGTATTTGGTAGTGCTGCCAGCTGAGCACTATGGATAGTTCTTGAAAACGGTCTAGTTGCTGGGCTTGTCCCCCCCAACCCTCAGCTGTTATTATTATTACCTTGAGCCAGGGGTGCTCCAAGATCTTGTCGATAGTAATACGCCTCTCTGGATCAACCACCAGCATTCTCTTGACCAGATGAATCGCGTTATGGGAGACAGTTCGCCACTGTTCCCGCGGGAAGTTGTAGTATCCCGTTAGGATCTGTTTAGGTAAGCTCAGATTGGGGTCCCCAACAATAAAAGGGTTCCTACCCGATAAGCTGAAATGGGAAAACAAATAAATAAATAAATAAGCACCTTTAAGAAAGTAGTTAGCACGTAATAAAAAACGGAAAAAAATGTCTACTGCGGTTTGTTTACACTTGCTCATGACATTTTTCAGAGGAAACTGCTGGATATTTTTTATTTATTCTATAATATAACACCTACTTTTTCTTAACGTCAGAACGTCACATGTCAGGATTTAACAAAGATACCTATATTCTATTTCAGATCGAAAAAAAATCCCACTGTTTCTCTGGAAATATATCGATTTTGTGGAGGACACCGATGAAGTAAAACCATGCCACTGTGCCTCTCAGTGGTCTGACTTGTGTCATGAGAGGTCTGGGTTCAAACCCCAGCGTAAGCAAAAATTTCTGCTTATGGCATTGATATATTGGCTTCGGCCACACTCCTGTGGTGTAATGCTCAACGGGGCGCTCACACCCAAAAAGAAAACATGCCTCGGCGAAGCCGTAAGTATGTATCTAGTGATGCTACATACATATAAACTTACCATATGTACAGTACGATGCCCATGCTCCAAACATCAGCCTGAGTGTCGTAGCTTCCATTTCGACCCTCACTGCGCAGGACTTCAGGTGCTATGTACATAGGAGTCCCGCAGTAAGTTTTCAACATGGACTCTGTATCCACGAAGTTTGACAACCCAAAATCGGCGAGCTTGATCATTGGATCATTGACATCTGCAGTCAAAAGGATGTTTTCTGGTTTTATGTCCCTGCAATAGTAAGGAAATTATTTGACACCCTCTTATTTGACAGCAGAATCAGTTTAAAATACCGCAAGATACTTATCCTCCATTTTATTCATTAGTGTGGCTTTCTATAGTGTCCCCATAAAAGGTGACTCCTTACATAGTTAGACAAAAGGAAGTTAGGGATATAATAATAAAAGAGATCCTGATGTGACATACCTGTGTATGATACCCTGTCGATGAAGGTATCGAATGGCGAGGGCAAGCTGATAGAAGTAGTACTTGGCTTGCGACTCTTTCAGCTTATGTTCTTTGATTTTGTCAAAAAGTTCTCCCCCGTGCACCAGCTCCACTACTAGAAACACCATGTCTGGATGGTCCATCACATCATGGAATTTTATCACAAACGACTGAAACCAAGAAATGTATATTTTTAAAATAATTGTCTAACCTGGCTACTGGTATGTTTAGCCTTGCCAGTACCTACTTAGTGGCCGAGAAGAGGGAAGAAGGGAAAATAATTTTTATTTATCTTCTGAAGCGAAATGCAGGATATTTTGTTTTGCTCGTATGTAGTGAGCTTCTTAACTAATAAGGATTACAGCAGAATTCTCTCTCTAAAAAAGCTTACATGACGCAGTCTTTTCAAGATTTTGATCTCTCTTTGTACTCGCAGCGGTTGGTTGAAAGCAGGTTTCTCTGGCTGCAGGAACTTATTCTTCTGAATAATCTTCATCGCGAAACCTTGCCCCGACTGTTTTTCAAATACCAGTCGCACCTCTCCATACGCACCACTCCCTAACTTCCGGGAAATCGCGTACTTTGTCAGTACTTCCGCTGGGTAGTTCTTCACATCGGGGTCACATTCGCCATCCATGAAGATGAAAGCTGCGTTAATTGGGAGAAACGTAACGTTTTAGTTTCAGTTAGTGCCCTGGATGCTAGGGAAATGGCAACAGATAAGCCAACAAGAACTGCCAGAGCCTTGTTTAAGCAAAAACAGCCACGGTAAAGGCAATTTCATGATGTCACTTTTGTGGATGCAGTATCAGTTTCTACACTTTCCTGTCCTTCCGCAGCTATGACCCTAGTACTCCAGACTTCAGTGACAAGTCCTGGAACTACGCTAGAAGATGTAGGATCAGAAGTTTTGAATTCTGAGTCCGGTCTATAAATCAATGTAATCTATTAAGTACCTTCAAATGATGATACCGCCAAAGAAATAACATCGTTATTCCTTAGCACGGCGCTCTTTCCTTTTCCCAGCTTCTTCCCATTTATGTAGGTCCCATTAAAACTCAGGTCATCCACATAGACTACCTTGAGATCACTTGAAGCATTGAGAGGTGCACGATAAATTTTAAAGTGCTCTTTACTAAACTGAGATCTGGTAAGTGGGTCTATTTCTTCACCCAGTATTAAATTGCACTTCGGTGACCTCCCAACCAAGCACTCCGGGCTAGAAAGAGCTAAAAAAAGTAAGAAAAATTAGAACATTCTACACAGACCGATCTCCATAAGATCCGCTAGTTTGCAGTTTACGGCTGGAATTGAAAGGAAGGGACAGTTTCAATTCGTTAAATGCTTAAGTAAAAATTAGTTTTAATTAGATATGAGGTTGCTAAAGCCTGCTGACACTCAAGGACACTCAGAAGCAGTGTAAATGTCATCGACAATATTTAATCTACGGGTTCTAAGTAATATGCCACTGCAGTGATCCTACTAGGAGGCATTCGCACATATTGCAGTTCTGCATAGGATGGTGCTCTCCATTACAGCTACATCTCAAACACCAAAACTCGCTCAACACAGAACCAGGGGCAGATGTACGGCTTTTGGGTTTGGCGCGCTATCTCGCACATAGACCGTTTCTGCACGACTTGGAGCAGTGCATTTTCGCTGGCAACAGAAATAATAATATTTCTCTTAACAATTATTTCTTTTTCGTCGAATATTTAATACATGTCCCCTGTAAAATGTTTTAATACTATTTTCACTATTTTAAGGTGTTTCTACAGGGCGGCAAGACAAAAATAAGCGAATTATTCAGGAAAACAATAAAATAATCCAGTCATGGAGGTTAATAAATTTTGTAAATTCCTCACAGGCAGGCTATTGACTCTATTACATTGGGATCTTTTTAGAACTACTATGTGACACCCCGAGAACCGATTGGGACTGATTTTTGGCCAATCCGGCACCGGACCCAAAATCCGGACATGCTGCTGAAAATTCTTAATAAATTCCTCACGGCCAGGCTATTGACTCTATTACGTTGGGATCTTTTTAGAACTACTATGTGACACCCCGATAACCGATTGGGACTAATTTTTGGCCAATCCGGCACCGGACCCAAAATCCGGACATGGAGCTAAAAAAACTGAATAAATTCCTCACGGGCAGGCTATTGACTCTATTACATTGGGATCTTTTTAGAACTACTATGTGACACCCTGAGAACCGATTGGGACTGATTTTTGGCCAATCCGGCACGGGACCCAAAATCCGGACATGGAGCTAAAAAAAAATTTATAAATTCCTCTCGGGCAGGCTATTGACCCTATTACGTTGGGATCCTTTTAGAACTACTATGTGACACCCCGAGAACCGATTGTGGCTGATTTTTGGCCAATCCGGCACCGGACCCAAAATCCGGACATGGAGCTAAAAAAACTGAATAAATTCCTCACGGGCAGGCTATTGACTCTATTACGTTGGGATCTTTTTAGAATTTCTATGTGACACCCCGAGAACCGATTGGAACTAATTTTTGGACAATCCGGCACCGGACCCAAAATCCGGACATGGAGCTAAAAAAACTGAATAAATTCCTCACGGGCAGGCTATTGACTCTATTACATTGGGATCTTTTTAGAACTACTATGTGACACCCCGAGAACCGATTGGGACTGATTTTTGGATAATCCGGCACCGGACCCAAAATCCGGACATGGAGCTAAAAAAACTGAATAAATTCCTCACGGGCAGGCTATTGACTCTATTACGTTGGGATCTTTTTAGAACTTCTATGTGACACCCCGAGAACCGATTGGAACTAATTTTTGGATAATCCGGCACCGGACCCAAAATCCGGACATGGAGCTAAAAAAACTGAATAAATTCCTCACGGGCAGGTTATTGACTCTATTACGTTGGGCTCTTTTTAGAACTACTATGTGACACCCCGAGAACCGATTGTGGCTGATTTTTGGCCAATCCGGCACCGGACCCAAAATCCGGACATGGAGCTAAAAAAATTGAATAAATTCCTCACGGGCAGGCTATTGACTCTATTACGTTGGGATCTTTTTAGAACTTCTATGTGACACCCCGAGAACCGATTGGAACTAATTTTTGGATAATCCGGCACCGGACCCAAAATCCGGACATGGAGCTAAAAAAACTGAATAAATTCCTCACGGGCAGGCTATTGACTCTATTACGTTGGGCTCTTTTTAGAACTTCTATGTGACACCCCGAGAACCGATTGGGACTAATTTTTGGCCATTCCGGCACCGGACCCAAAATCCGGACATGGAGCTAAAAAAACTGAATAAATTCCTCACGGGCAGGCTATTGACCCTATTACGTTGGGATCTTTTTAGAACTACTATGTGACACCCCGAGAACCGATTGTGACTGATTTTTGCCCAATCCGGCACCGGACCCAAAATCCGGACATGGAGCTAAAAAAACTGAATAAATTCCTCACGGGCAGGCTATTGACTCTATTACGTTGGGATCTTTTTAGAACTTCTATGTGACACCCCGAGAACCGATTGGAACTAATTTTTGGATAATCCGGCACCGGGCCCAAAATCTGGACATGGAGCTAAAAAAACTGAATAAATTCCTCACGGGCAGGCTATTGACTCTATTACATTGGGATCTTTTTAGAACTACTATGTGACACCCCGAGAACCGTTTGGGACTGATATTTGGCCAATCCGGCACCGGACCCAAAATCCGGACATGGAGCTAAAAAAAGTGAATAAATTCCTCACGGGCAGGCTATTGACTCTATTACATTGGGATCTTTTTAGAACTACTATGTGACACCCCGAGAACCGATTGGGACTGATTTTTGGCCAATCCGGCACGGGACCCAAAATCCGGACATGGAGCTAAAAAAATTGAATAAATTCCTCTCGGGCAGGCTATTGACCCTATTACGTTGGGATCCTTTTAGAACTACTATGTGACACCCCGAGAACCGATTGTGGCTGATTTTTGGCCAATCCGGCACCGGACCCAAAATCCGGACATGGAGCTAAAAAAACTGAATAAATTCCTCACGGGCAGGCTATTGACCCTATTACGTTGGGATCTATTTAGAACTACTATGTGACACCCCGAGAACCGATTGTGACTGATTTTTGCCCAATCCGGCTCCGGACCCAAAATCCGGACATGGAGCTAAAAAAACTGAATAAATTCCTCACGGGCAGGCTATTGACTCTATTACGTTGGGATCTTTTTAGAACTTCTATGTGACACCCCGAGAACCGATTGGAACTAATTTTTGGATAATCCGGCACCGGACCCAAAATCTGGACATGGAGCTAAAAAAACTGAATAAATTCCTCACGGGCAGGCTATTGACTCTATTACATTGGGATCTTTTTAGAACTACTATGTGACACCCCGAGAACCGATTGTGACTGATTTTTGCCCAATCCGGCACCGGACCCAAAATCCGGACATGGAGCTAAAAAAACTGAATAAATTCCTCACGGGCAGGCTATTGACTCTATTACGTTGGGATCTTTTTAGAACTTCTATGTGACACCCCGAGAACCGATTGGAACTAATTTTTGGATAATCCGGCACCGGGCCCAAAATCTGGACATGGAGCTAAAAAAACTGAATAAATTCCTCACGGGCAGGCTATTGACTCTATTACATTGGGATCTTTTTAGAACTACTATGTGACACCCCGAGAACCGTTTGGGACTGATATTTGGCCAATCCGGCACCGGACCCAAAATCCGGACATGGAGCTAAAAAAACTGAATAAATTCCTCACGGGCAGGCTATTGACTCTATTACATTGGGATCTTTTTAGAACTACTATGTGACACCCCGAGAACCGATTGTGACTGATTTTTGCCCAATCCGGCACCGGACCCAAAATCCGGACATGGAGCTAAAAAAACTGAATAAATTCCTCACGGGCAGGCTATTGACTCTATTACGTTGGGATCTTTTTAGAACTTCTATGTGACACCCTGAGAACCGATTGGAACTAATTTTTGGATAATCCGGCACCGGGCCCAAAATCTGGACATGGAGCTAAAAAAACTGAATAAATTCCTCACGGGCAGGCTATTGACTCTATTACATTGGGATCTTTTTAGAACTACTATGTGACACCCCGAGAACCGTTTGGGACTGATATTTGGCCAATCCGGCACCGGACCCAAAATCCGGACATGGAGCTAAAAAAACTGAATAAATTCCTCACGGGCAGGCTATTGACTCTATTACATTGGGATCTTTTTAGAACTACTATGTGACACCCCGAGAACCGATTGGGACTGATTTTGGCCAATCCGGCACGGGACCCAAAATCCGGACATGGAGCTAAAAAAAATTGAATAAATTCCTCTCGGGCAGGCTATTGACCCTATTACGTTGGGATCCTTTTAGAACTACTATGTGACACCCCGAGAACCGATTGTGGCTGATTTTTGGCCAATCCGGCACCGGACCCAAAATCCGGACATGGAGCTAAAAAAACTGAATAAATTCCTCACGGGCAGGCTATTGACTCTATTACATTGGGATCTTTTTAGAACTACTATGTGACACCCCGAGAACCGATTGGGACTGATTTTTGGCCAATCCGGCACGGGACCCAAAATCCGGACATGGAGCTAAAAAAAATTGAATAAATTCCTCTCGGGCAGGCTATTGACCCTATTACGTTGGGATCCTTTTAGAACTACTATGTGACACCCCGAGAACCGATTGTGGCTGATTTTTGGCCAATCCGGCACCGGACCCAAAATCCGGACATGGAGCTAAAAAAACTGAATAAATTCCTCACGGGCAGGCTATTGACCCTATTACGTTGGGATCTTTTTAGAACTACTATGTGACACCCCGAGAACCGATTGTGACTGATTTTTGCCCAATCCGGCACCGGACCCAAAATCCGGACATGGAGCTAAAAAAAACTGAATAAATTCCTCACGGGCAGGCTATTGACTCTATTACGTTGGGATCTTTTTAGAACTACTATGTGACACCCCTAGAACCGATTGTGACTGATTTTTGGCCAATCCGGCACCGGACCCAAAATCCGGACATGGAGCTAAAAAAACTGAATAAATTCCTCTCGGGCAGGCTATTGACCCTATTACGTTGGGATCTTTTTAGAACTACTATGTGACACCCCGAGAACCGATTGTGACTGATTTTTGCCCAATCCGGCACCGGACCCAAAATCCGGACATGGAGCTAAAAAAACTGAATAAATTCCTCACGGGCAGGCTATTGACTCTATTACGTTGGGATCTATTTAGGACTACTATGTGACACCCCGAGAACCGATTGGGATTGATTTTTGGCCAATCCGGCACCGGACTGTGTGGGCTCTTATGGCAGTTTTGATAAGTTTTCCCTCAGGGGCTATGCTAATCCAACTACTAAGACACTAGGTAAAGTGAAAAAATGGAACCATACTTGACTGAGTATGACACTGTTTAATATCAAAATATAATGAACGATTTGCACAGGTCTACGTACTACGTCTCTCTGTCGAATAGGCCCCTCTCCACCCCACACTATATTGTTTAGTTGAATTTTGATAACAGTCTCAGCGTACCTAATATGTGCTTTAGCAGTGCTGTTAGACATAGGGCCTAGGATCGAATCTTAATAGCAGTAAAGTTTCCTCTATCCTGCACGCTCTACCAAACAGAGGCGTCCCTGTATCCGATAGGCCTCTCTGCACCCCAAACTATATTGCATAGTTGCATTTTGATAACAGTCTCTGACTGCTTAATATGTGCTTTAGCAGTGCTGCGAGACACAGGACCGAGGAGTTTCTCCATCCAGAGTATTTTGTATTTTTCTCTTTAAAAATGGTTCGTATACCAGATACGCCCCCCCCCCCCCCCCCCCCCCAGGCCACAAATTATATGGCCTAGCTGAATTTTGACGTTTTAGAGCAATCATTTAAATATTTGAATATATAATTGTTTCTATCTTAAGTGAAAACTAGGAGAGCTATTAGCATTTCATCAGAGGCTACCTTCGGTTTACCATGGAAACTGAGGGCTATTTCAAGCCTGAATATCAAGATTAGGGCACCAATTTTTTTTCAAATTCAATAATCCTGCTGTTACAGTTATCTTGGCCACCTGGAATTACATTAACCGAAGGTTAACTTAATGTTGTTGCACTACTGCTTATATAGCTTGAGAGAAATAATGTTGTTCCTCCATTCTGTATCTGGGTATCTGGGTGGGACACAACATCGGTATCTTGCAGAATAGTCAAACATCGAACTTTCAAGACATGGGGGTGGAAAGCAGAAGGAAGTTGAGATTTGATCCCCATTCCAACCACCTTTCCTGTTCCTCCAGAGGATCCTCATACACCTCGTCAGCTGTCTCCCTGACAGTCTAGTTGCTAGTCTTGTCCCCCACCCCTCTACCAGCCAACCTACATAGTTTGAATACTCAGCAATATAAGAAAAATGGGAAAATGACAGGTGACGATGTGCTTATTATTAGTCAAAGGGGTAAGTTCGTACGTCATCACTACGGACCTAACTTGAAATCGTGATCTGAGTAGCAGTGTACATATATTGTTTATTTGTTTGATCAGTAGGTAATGCTTCTTTTATGAGTGTTATGAAGTTTTGAAGTAATTCACCATCATAATATCTCTTCATTCTTCAGAAAAAGTCAGGTAATAAACAAATTCTCGTAACATAAAAGTAATATCGGCGGTAAAACTTTATTGGCGGGAATCTAGTACCACGCCATTTGACGCCATGTTTCAGAGGTGACCACGTGACTGAATTCCGCGCAATTCCCAATCACTTTCAAAATGTTATTACACACATTATAATTCGATATTTATCCGTAGAATGAAGAGGCATGGTTAATATTGTCTCAAAGAATTCATGACATTGATAAAAGAGGCAACATTGACAATAACTTTAAAAAAAACACTGCTGTTCAATTCGAGATTTGAACTTGGGTCGGTAGGAAACTCGTACGAAATTACCCCCATACCTGAATACAACAACGTTGTCAGCCGTCATATTTCAGGGTAGGCTATATTCTTTCACTACAAGGGGAGTCATTTCAGCCCCAAAATTAAAATAATTGAGAAATAGGGGTGGAAAAGAAGGTAGAAAACGCAGAGTAGGCTAAAGTATAGTCACTGCAGCATACCAAAATTACCAGCTACACATTTTTTTCTCGCAACCCCCTCACTCAAATACTGATATATAGCCGTTGCAACGCCATCAGCTCTTCTGCTTCTGCTTCAGGATCTCAAATATTTCTTTTCAAAATTCTAAAGGCGATTAGGTCGTCTATCGCAATGTCAGGATTTTTGGCTTTTATTTCGGCATAATTTAATTTTTTGGTAGCAGTGCCTGTTGCTAGGCAACCCGGAAACGCCTGGCCGTTGTGTTTTTACTTTCTCGCTAGCCATATATGGTGAGAAAGTATTGTTTTCGTGCAAAATTTCGAAATTCAGATTTTGGGTCTCCCATGATCCTGGGGGTCCCCTGAGTCCAAAAAAGTGGTTTCTGGAAAAATTCTGTCCGTCCGTCAGATAGTCAGTCCGTCCGTCCGTGCAGTTCTCTAGAGCCTATACCGTTCACCCGATTTTGATGAAATTTGGTATGGACCTGTCTAATATCACTGCCGAGGGGCATTTCTAAGGAATCCTTCATTGGTCAAAAATTGCGGCCACTATTGCCAAAAAACCGCCAAAATAATTCAAAAATCGTGTTTTTGGTTAGTCGGACAAGCGCCGACGGTACACTTTTCAATATATAACACTGAAAATTGGTATGTGTGTTGAAAAATAGATGCTTCGAAGTCATTTGCAACTAAAATTGAATTGGTACAAAATTACGGCCGTTATAAACAAAAGAATAAACAAGTAGCTTGCGCGTAAGCCGAAATTTCACCGTGCACTTGATATGCTTGAAATTAGGCATGGATATGTCTAAAATTATTGCCTAGGCCTAGGGGTTTGCGAAATATCGTTATGATCAAATCACAGTTGTGGCAACAAAAAAAATTAAGGGTCCGACAACAGTCGCACATAACTTTCTCGCCCCGTATGATTTCTTTTTATTATTTTTATTTTTTTGGGCGTAATTTTTAAGCAATCCAAAATCGGTTGAAAATGACCCAAGAGCAACAAGACATATTTAGCAGTAGGGACTGTTACCGAAATTCAGCTAGGCAATATAGTGTGGGGATTCCAACGTAATAGGGTCAATAGGCTGCGCGTGAGGAATTTATTCTGAATTTTCAGCAGCATGTCCGGATTTTGGGTCCGGTGCCGGATTGGCCAAAAATCAGTCCCAATCGGTTCTCGGGGTGTCACATAATAGTAGTCCTAAAAAGATCCCAACGTAATTGAGTCAATAGCCTGCCCGTGAAGAATTTATTCAGGTTTTTACTTTCTCGCTAGCCATATATGGCGAGAAAGTATTGTTTTCGTGCAAAATTTCGAAATTGAGTTTTTGGGTTTCCCATGATCCTGGGGGTCCCCTGAGTCCAAAAAAGTGGTTTCTGGAAAAAGTCTGTCCGTCCGTCAGTCCGTCCGTCAGTCCGTGCAGTGCTCTAGCGCCTATACCGTTCATCCGATTTTGATGAAATTTGGTATGGACCTGTCTAAAATTACTGCCGAGACACATTTTTAAGGATTTTTTGATTGGTCAAAAATTGCGGCCGCTATTGTCAAAAAACCGCCAAAATAATTCAAAAATCGTGTTTTTGGTTAGTCGGACAAGCGCCGACGGTACACTTTTCAATCTATAACACTGAAAATTGGTAAGTGTGTTGACAAGTAGATGCTTCGAGGTCATTTGCAACTAAAATTGAATTGGTTGAAAATTACGGCCGTTCTGGACCAAAGTTCGATCCTTTCGGCACCATTCACATATATTGACCGATTGTCATGAAATTAGGTACATTTGTTTAGAACTACGTAACTTAAACATTTGTCGAACAGAATTTTGTTATCTTGAAAATTACGGCCGTTTTTGTCAAAAAAATGTTGAAAATGAGTTGAGAATGAGAAACCACGTTTTTGAATGGTCGGAACGCATTTGGGACTACAGTAATAGAATGACAGCCATGAAACTTGGTAGGAGTGATCTCAGATAGATGCTCTTGGGTCATTTTCAACCGATTTTGGATTGCTTAAAAATTATGCCCGCAAAAAAATATCAAAAAAAAATCCCCCCCCCCAAAAAAAAAAAAAAATCATACGGGGCGAGAAAGTTAAGTGCGACTGTTGTCGGACCCTTTATTTAGCTCCATGTCCGGATTTTGGGTCCGGTGCCGGATTGGCCAAAAATCAGTCCCAATCGGTTCTCGGGGTGTCACATAGTAGTCCTAAGAAGATCCCAACGTATTAGAGTCAATAGCCTGCCCGTGAGGAATTTATTCAGTTTTTTTTAGCTCCATGTCCGGATTTTGGGTCCGGTACCGGATTGGCCAAAAATTAGTCACAATCGGTTGTCGGGGTGTCACATAGTAGTTCTAAAAAGATCCCAACGTAATAGAGTCAATAGCCTGCCCGTGAGGAATTTATTAAGAATTTTAAGCTCCATGTCCGGATTTTGGGTCCGGAGCCGGATTGGCCAAAAATTAGTCACAATCAGTTGTCGGGGTGTCACCTAGTAGTTCTAAAAAGATTCAAACGTAATAGAGTCAATAGCCTGCCCGTGAGGAATTTATTCAGTTTTTTTTAGCTCCATGTCCGGATTTTGGGTCCGGTGCCGGATTGGGCAAAAATCAGTCACAATTGGTTCTCGGGGTGTCACATAGTAGTCCTAAGAAGATCCCAACCTAATAGAGTCAATACCCTGCCCGTGAGGAATTTATTCAATTTTTTTACCTCCATGTCCGGATTTTGGGTCCGGTGCCGGATTGGGCAAAAATCAGTCAGAATTGGTTCTCGGGGTGTCACATAGTAGTTCTAAACAAATCCCAACGTAATAGAGTCAATAGCCTGCCCGTGAGGAATTTATTCAGTTTTTTTTAGCTCCATGTCCGGATTTTGGGTCCGGTGCCGGATTGGGCAAAAATCAGTCACAATCAGTTCTCGGGGTGTCACATAGTAGTCCTAAGAAGATCCCAACGTAATAGAGTCAATACCCTGCCCGTGAGGAATTTATTCAATTTTTTTACCTCCATGTCCGGATTTTGGGTCCGGTGCCGGATTGGGCAAAAATCAGTCAGAATTGGTTCTCGGGGTGTCACATAGTAGTTCTAAACAAATCCCAACGTAATAGAGTCAATAGCCTGCCCGTGAGGAATTTATTCAGTTTTTTTAGCTCCATGTCCGGATTTTGGGTCCGGTGCCGGATTGGGCAAAAATCAGTCACAATCAGTTCTCAGGGTGTCACATAGTAGTCCTAAGAAGATCTCAACGTAATAGAGTCAATAGCCTGCCCGTGAGGAATTTATTCAGTTTTTTTTAGCTCCATGTCCGGATTTTGGGTCTGGTGCCGGATTTGGCAAAAATCAGTCCCAATCGGTTCTCGGGGTGTCACATAGTAGTCCTAAGAAGATTCCAACGTAATCGAGTCAATAGCCTGCCCGTGAGGAATTTATTAAGAATTTTAAGCTCCATGTCCGGATTTTGGGTCCGGTGCCGGATTGGGCAATAATCACTCACAATCGGTTCTCGGGGTGTCACATAGTAGTCCTAAGAAGATCCCAACGTAATAGAGTCAATA
This sequence comes from Mesopsocus fuscifrons, assembly GCA_950004255.1. NCBI lineage: Eukaryota > Metazoa > Arthropoda > Insecta > Psocodea > Mesopsocidae > Mesopsocus > Mesopsocus fuscifrons. The sequence goes on from OX465380.1 coordinate 11,274,371, forward strand.
CCCTGCCCGTGAGGAATTTATTCAGTTTTTTTAGCTCCATGTCCGGATTTTGGGTCCGGTGCCGGATTGGGCAAAAATCAGTCAGAATTGGTTCTCGGGGTGTCACATAGTAGTTCTAAACAAATCCCAACGTAATAGAGTCAATAGCCTGCCCGTGAGGAATTTATTCAGTTTTTTTAGCTCCATGTCCGGATTTTGGGTCCGGTGCCGGATTGGGCAAAAATCAGTCACAATCAGTTCTCGGGGTGTCACATAGTAGTCCTAAGAAGATCCCAACGTAATAGAGTCAATAGCCTGCCCGTGAGGAATTTATTCAGTTTTTTTTAGCTCCATGTCCGGATTTTGGGTCCGGTGCCGGATTTGGCAAAAATCAGTCGCAATCGGTTCTCGGGGTGTCACATAGTAGTCCTAAGAAGATTCCAACGTAATCGAGTCAATAGCCTGCCCGTGAGGAATTTATTAAGAATTTTAAGCTCCATGTCCGGATTTTGGGTCCGGTGCCGGATTGGGCAAAAATCAGTCCCAATCGGTTCTCGGGGTGTCACATAGTAGTCCTAAGAAGATCCCAACGTAATAGAGTCAATAGCCTGCCCGTGAGGAATTTATTCAGTTTTTTTTAGCTCCATGTCCGGATTTTGGGTCCGGTGCCGGATTTTGCAAAAATCAGTCCCAATCGGTTCTCGGGGTGTCACATAGTAGTCCTAAGAAGATCCCAACGTAATAGAGTCAATAGCCTGCTCGTGAGGAATTTATTCAGTTTTTTTTAGCTCCATGTCCGGATTTTGGGTCCGGTGCCGGATTGGGAAAAAATCAGTCACAATTGGTTCTCGGGGTGTCACATAGTAGTTCTAAACAAATCCCAACGTAATAGAGTCAATAGCCTGCCCGTGAGGAATTTATTCAGTTTTTTTAGCTCCATGTCCGGATTTTGGGTCCGGTGCCGGATTGGGCAAAAATCAGTCACAATTGGTTCTCGGGGTGTCACATAGTAGTCCTAAGAAGATCCCAACGTAATAGAGTCAATAGCCTGCCCGTGAGGAATTTATTCAGTTTTTTTTAGCTCCATGTCCGGACTTTGGGTCCGGTGCCGGATTTGGCAAAAATCAGTCCCAATCGGTTCTCGGGGTGTCACATAGTAGTCCTAAGAAGATTCCAACGTAATAGAGTCAATACCCTGCCCGTGAGGAATTTATTCAGTTTTTTTTAGCTCCATGTCCGGATTTTGGGTCCGGTGCCGGATTTGGCAAAAATCAGTCCCAATCGGTTCTCGGGGTGTCACATAGTAGTCCTAAGAAGATTCCAACGTAATAGAGTTAATAGCCTGCCCGTGAGGAATTTATTAAGAATTTTAAGCTCCATGTCCGGATTTTGGGTCCGGTGCCGGATTGGGCAAAAATCACTCACAATCGGTTCTCGGGGTGTCACATAGTAGTCCAAAAAAAATCCCATCGTAATAGAGTCAATAGCCTGCCTGTGAGGAATTTACAAAATTTATTAATCTCCATGACTGGATTATTTTATTGTTTTCCTGAATAATTCGCTTATTTTTCTCTTGCCGCCCTGTAGAAACACCTTAAAATAGTGAAAATAGTATTAAAACATTTTACAGGGGACATGTATTAAATATTCGACGAAAAAGAAATAATAGTGTAGAGAAATATTATTATTTCTACTGCCAGCGAAAATGCACTGCTCCACGTCGTGCAGAAACGGTCTATGTGCGATATAGCGCGCCAAACCCAAAAGCCGTACATCTGCCGAACCAGGTAGGTGCATCCTAGAATCCTAGGTATATCTTTAAAATAAGGAAACATACCCAGCCACCGGAGACATGGTTTTTTGGAAAACAGGTAACCCCATGGCATTGACAGTTGTGTACGCTGACTGGCATGCTGACTGCTTTGAGACGACACTGCCGGGCACGTGTCGGGCAATTTTTGACTCTGACTGAGCTGGGAACACATTTCCATAAAAAGCTCTAATTTTTTAAACATTGAAAACGTCAAATCACATAAAAACAGCCTAAAAATTATTTAGCTTATAACCGCCATTTTCACGCTGCAAGTTTTGTTTACATTTTTAACCCACCGTTTGGCAAAACAATTTAATTTTAAAAATTTCCATTTTTCAATTAAAAAAATGACTTAATTGTAAAAAAAACATAAAATAAATTTATAATTTAAAATTTAATCTAATTTAATAATAAAATGGCAAGAAAATCCGATTTTGGATTTCAAAGTTTGTCAATGGAAAATAAAGTGGTATTTCCCAAAGGAAAAATTGTAAACAATCAAACAAGTACCATTCGGTCAAAATTTTTAGAATTTTCTAATTTCAGATTTATTAGGATGGATAATTGTCTGGTTAAGAAGAAAATTCTACACGCAGGTTCGAAGCCGGTAACTTTTCCCAATGGGACAAAAGTAAGCGCAATTTCTTATTGTCTTCTAAATAGTTTCGTACCTAGGTTGGTAGGCAGGCTGCTGCATTGATAAATTTGAAAATTTTAAGGTAAAGTTCCACTACGTAACGAGGTTTATTGACGGTGATGAGACGAAAATCATTGACGACAGCCGAAAAACCAATTCCCCCATGGAACTTATCTTTGGAAAAAAGTTTAAGTTCGAGGCGTGGGAAGCAGCAGTTCAAACCATGGCTCTTCACGAAGTTTCAAGTTTCACGATGGACAAAAGTTTGACTTCAACATACCCATTTGTGGCAAAGACATTGCGAGATGTTCACAAGCCTAGCCATGAAAAAAGAAGTCACTGTTGCGGAGCCACTTTACACACAGAAGGGGTGGGATACGATGATTTGAATGATTTGATCACGAATCCTCGGGATTTGGAGTTTGTGATTGAGCTTCTGCAAGTTGAAACTCCGGACCAGTACCAGAAGGAAGCTTGGCAAATGGATGAGGTGGAGAAGCTTGCGGCTGTGCCAGTTCTGAAGGAGGAAGGGAATCAGTTGTACAGAAATAAGGAGTACAAGAAGGCAGCGGAGAAGTATTCGACTGCTATTGGAATTCTAGAACAACTTATGTTGAAGTAAGGTTTTATTTCTGTAGGAAGGGGTCAAAGGAAGCATTATGAAAGAGCTTATACACAGAATGATTTGTTCCTCCCATTTTAAAATTTATATTTTATTTTCTTCAGGGAAAAGCCGAAAGACGTAGAATGGAACGAGCTGAACTCGCTGAAACTACCTATACTCCTCAATTACTCTCAATGCCAACTTATCAACGGCGAATACTACTCAGTCATAGAACACTGCTCTACAGTCCTAGAAAACGACCCCAACAATGTAAAGGTAATGCTACGCCTTTTCGGCAGTCCTATGTTAAGGGTCCGCTATACCTGACGATGCATTTTTTGCCGCCCATAAGATTAACATTGCGAGCGGCGATTCATTTTCAAGGTTTACCCTTGGTTGGAAAGACACAAAAATTTGCCTGTACCTTACAATGTTGTAGGTCGTCATCGAAGCAGATTTCCCAATTTCTCACTGGTTTCTTTTATTACAACTGTTTTGCAAATGCTAGCATCGCATACCTCAAGAAAAGTGCTGTATCTCGAAAACCAGTAGAAAATTGGGAAATCTGCTTCGATCACGACCTAGAACATTGTTAGGGCTAGGTACAGGCAAAATTTTGTGTCTTTCCAACCAAGGGTAAACCTTGAAAATGAATCGCGCTCGCAATGTTAATCTTATGTGCGGCAAAAAATGCATCGTCAGGTTAAGCGGACCCTTAATCTCCTTTATAGAGGATAATAATAATTTATTGAAAGATAAAAATTAATCTAGATATTTACTCCGGCTTTCCCCAACCGAGTTTGATATATAAGTAAACACATATAAAAAGAAGAAAAATAATGTTAGCTACCGGGATAATAATGTAAATGAACCTAAAAGAGGAAAAACTTGTTTAATGATAACGATTTTTTACTTTTCCCCCATCTCAGGCATTGTACCGAAGAGCAAAAGCCCATGTAGGAGCATGGGACCCTGAAGAAGCCGAAAAAGACTTCCACCGAGTCGCAGAGTTGGATTCCAGTCTTTTTAACTTGGTCCAGAAGGATCTCCTGGAGCTAGAGTCTGCCAAAAGAAAGAAGATGGAGGAGGATAGAAAAAAGTTCGAGGGCAAAATATTCTAAGTTCCCAGTGGTGAGTAGAGAACTGCTAACCTGTTGTCACTTGTCACTAACCTCTTCAGCATGGTTATTTAATAATAGTTACATTTAGCGACTAACCTAAAGTGGAATAAGAATCAAGCTTTGTGACTGATTCTAATGCTTATTTATGTGTTGAACCCTAACTTAAGGTGAAGCTCTGGAACGTTATTCTAAATTCACAAAATGTGGAGATAACTGATATCGTTGTTGAGTTTCCCCTTAAGTGGACGACATCCATAGCTGGGGGACTTAGGACGTTGCTACGCTTTTAGTTTTGGAGGAAATTCCACGAAAAAATTACATAAATTTAAGAAAATGTATAGCTAGTTCACTTTGCTGGTAAAATTGTGAAATTCATCCCCCTTGAGAAGTTAGGGGGTGAAAAGTAGATTTTTTTCTCTTAGAAATCTTGCTGCTCCTAGAATTTTACGAATCTTGATACGATTCGTGGAGTACGTGCGTATAAAGTTGATTTGGTGTGACACTTGTCGCCAAAATAAAAGAAACCCTGATGCCATTGACGCAGGGGTGGTTTACACCCTCCCAGGTATTACGGCCTCTACAGCCTAGGCATTTATCCTTACGAGGGTGAAAAAAACGATTTTAATTTGCCAAAAGATATTGTAATGGAATGTGGTAGTTATTTAAATTATAAATGTGCGCCAAAGTATTTTTAAAAAATATTGAAATTTGCTTCGGAAATTGCAACGTCTCGTCAACATGAATCTATGCCGTTCTAATTCTACAGACAGCGAATGTTGACGAGGCCCGCTCGCTGGTTAGATTACAGAATTGCATACTTAGCTTATGCCGCATAAGTCATTGGATGGACTGCACGCAACAACGCACTAACTAGCCACAAATTAGTTGGGGGAACTGGATGTCGTCCACTTAAAGGACGTTCATTCATCTTTGGTGGTGGCTTCTGGAACGTACCTACTTATCTTCGATACCTGTACTAACCTAAAATAATTTAATATTGTCTCGAGTAATTTGTACTAAAGGCCTGTGGTTATTTCGTATGGATGTGAGTTCCAAAAATGTGGCGTCAAATCACGCTAATAGGTATATATTCAAGGAAAACCTGCCTACATGCAGGTTCAGTGATCTTGTTATTCATCTTATAGCCAGGCAAAAAAATATCTGTCTTGGCTTTTTGGTTAGGTACGTTTGTCTTGTTATCCTCTCTCTAAATGTAGAGGTATATATAATATTTGGGTGGGTGATTCTGGGCCCTGCTTATCTATAGGTGCGTCTCCTGACGTACTGGCGATTTACAAGGTATAGGTTATCTATCCTATGTAAAACAGCAGGGTTTAAGTGAGAAGTACACAAATATTGCACATCAAATTATTGTTTATTGCTGTTATATGGTGTCTGAACAAAATCTATTTACTTATAGCTTTTATGTCTAGCTGTGATTAAAAAATTAGTTTTAACTGTATATTAGGGTACTGAATTACATATTACATCATAGATAGTCCAAATTTACATTTAATTGTACCTATTGGTACATAGTTTATTTGTAAAATGAATCACATTGGCAGAGTACACCGATAGATATGAAACTACAAAATAATAAATTTATGGATTAAAATTATATATTTTGTTCGAATGTCACGACCTTCAAAAGGGAGACTGCTTAGACCTTAGAAGGTTTTTAAATTTTTGAAGTTGTCCCATTTGAATGTGAAGTAGGGTGTCCTGATCCCTGACCAATCAGATTGCTTGAGTCGCCCCGACTTTAGGGATTTATCCAGAATAATTTCTACTTATCTAAATTTTCACAACCTCAGTAAAACAATTTCAGCAGCCAAAATTTAAAATGCAGGGATGGTGTAGGTGGATTATTTTTACAGAGAAAACAAATACAATTTTACCTTTCTCTGCAGATGGGGGGGAACTATGACAACTTTTCGCCGTAAAAGTTTTTACTTGGACGTTGAAGTTTCAGTGCCAGTTTTAAAGAAACTGGTAAATATTTATCTGTTCTTAACAATTACTGTCTTTTCAACGTCAGAAACTATGCTGTGAGTTTTGTCAGTAATTTGTTGACCCAGTCACGAAGTCCTAGGGTAGTGTCAAGGCCTCCGTTCATCTAATCGCGCCGCCGTTTTTGATAGCTTCACAAAGGATAGGGAACGCATGCGCCTCACTACTCCACGCTGTCGAAAACGGGGCTGATAGATGGACGAGGTTCTTCACTCTTCGCAAGGTTCAGGTATGACTGTTGGAGGTAACAGCCGGCACAATGGTAGGCTGTTTAGTATTTTTGAGCAAAGTTTGCATCTCTTTGCGTGGTTCAGGGCTACACGTACAATTCAGCCAGTCGTCCTCCAAGCAAACATCACAGATAACCGGGTGTGGCGTGCAGGACGCTTTCAATTTCTGAAAAAGAAAGTATGTTGTGTTCATGCTTCGCTTTCATTGCAAAAAGAACTAGTGGCTTGAAACAACTGTAAGTTTGGTTTGGATTGGTAGAGTTCTGAGGGGATTAAAAAATGTAGTTGACTGTCGCAACCAATGACTATGTGTACAGGTTCACAGGCTTTGTCATGAAGGATGAATTTTGACGCTTAGGCGCTTAAACTCTTTTCAGCTGCAGTCTAATGTACCTACTCTAGTACATTTTGTAAGAGAGGACCTGGGAAATTATGGGAAACTCATAATATCAAAATCGAAATTTTTCTCAATGACTTACTTACTTACTAGGCGTTAAAAGGGCCCTATATCTGACGATGCATTTTTTGCCGCCCATAAGATGAACATTGCGAGCGGCGATTCATTTTCAAGGTTTACCCTTGGTTGGAAAGACACAAAATTTTGCCTGTACCTAGCCCTAACACTGTTGTAGGTCGTCATCGAAGCAGATTTCCCAATTTCTCACTGGTTTCTTTTATTGCAACTGTTTTGCAAATGCTAGCATCGCATACCTCAAGAAAAGTGCTGTATCTCGAAAACCAGTAAAAAAATGGGAAATCTGCTTCGAACACGCCCTAGAACATTGTTAGGGCTAGGTACAGGCAAAATTTTGTGTCTTTCCAACCAAGGGTAAACCTTGAAAATGAATCACTGCTCGCAATGTTAATCTTATGGGCGGCAAAAAATGCATCGTCAGGTTAAGCGGACCCTTAAATTAAAAATGAATTTTATTTCTCACCTCGCTAAAGGATTTTCCTTCAGCCATGATGTATACGTAGGCAGCATAGGCTGGGATGCAGACTAAAGATACTGAAGCGATACTCCAGCCCACTGCTTCGGCCCACTTTGGGTACTTGTACTCCCCATTGCGGTACGTCGGTCGTTCGTAATCGATAAGGGAGAATACCCAAATGGACTAGAAACAAAAAACACGTGAATGAAATTGCCACTGTTTTCCAAGAGTGCCTACATAAAGGAGAGCCACTCGTGAATCTCGTTGGGAATCATTGGAAATCTTTATGAAATCTCAGGGAATCTTGGAATTTTTTGGAGTGGTTACCCCTTCGGGGTTCATCTTTCTATGAATATCGTTGGGAATTTTTGGAAATCTTTATGGAATCTCAGGGAATCTCAAGGAATCTGTGGAGTGGTTACCGACTCGCGGAGAGCCTTCGGAGGTCGGAAGGGGTCGTTTAGATCGTAGCCCCACGGGTTGATCTCAAAATCTGGACACACATGACAATTCATATTTTGTCAGCAAAACTCTGACATCGAATTATTTTTCACGTCAGCGACACTCCGGGGAAAAAATGGTGATGTCACTGCTGACAGCATCATTCCGCCCTCTTTCCTTGTATTCATTCAGCAGAGGAGTCCGTTATGCAAAGCTCCATTCCTCCTTAAGTCGTTAAGGGCATCTACCCAGTCGTGTCTGTTTACGTTTTTTTTTTTTTTTTTTTTTCATTTTATGAGGATACTATTGTATATTTAAATGTTCTGAAATATAATATGTCTTTTTAATGGCCGAAATTAACAGGCTGTGTTGTGATTTTACAATCGAGTGATTTTTGTCAACAAAAAATTTGTCCGAAAGTAACTGATCGTAAAATCAGAACATAGCCTGTTAATTTATGACGTTAAAAAGACTTATTAGGCATATTTCAGAACAAACATCTATTGGATGTTCTCATAAATTGTGCAGAAAAAACGTATAAGCAAATAGCGAATGTAATGTTCGGGCTTAAGTATAAAAATTGTGCTCACCATAAGAAAAGCAGGAGCGGCTAAGCACCAGCAAAACCGGAAGTAAATTGAGATTCTTTCGGAAGTCATGTCTTTAACATTGCTTCTTAGGCGTTGTGTACCATAGCTCCATGCTATGGCTGTCACTTCAAAGAAAGCTAGGTACATTATGGATATAGAAGCTGCATAGTGATCCACTAGTTGGAAGAAATATATTCCACCCTGAAACATTCACAACAAATTAATTATTATTTTCTATTTTACTGGTTTTCGAGATACAACACTTTCCCCCTTAAAAAATTGAGGTATGCGATGCTAGCATTTGCAAAACAGTTGCAATAAAAGAAACCAGTGAGAAATTGGGAAATCTGCTTCGATTACGACCTACAACATTGTTGGGGCTAGGTACAGGCAAAATTTTGTGTCTTTCCAACCAAGGGTAAACCTTGAAAATGAATCGCTACTCGCAATGTTAATCTTATGGGCGGCAAAAAAATCATCGTCAGGTTAAGCGGACCCTTAATTATTTTCTATTTTTCTTTAAGGCTAAGTGTCAACTGATAGTGCATTTCCACTTGCCTTATAGACTCACCTGGAATATGTTGGGGATGCCAATGATAAAGGAAACAAAACAAACTACCAAGACAAGAACTTCATGGCAGATGAGGTGTTTTCGAATCCAGTTAGGGAATCCATCTTGGATTGTAGTCACCACTACGTCCACGATTGCGAACTAAAACCAAACATAGACTGAATTGAGCCTGGATTCTGGAACCTATGTGAAATTTCGTTTTAGGATTCCTACTGTTGTATCTTTTGCAAATTTATCCAATACTCAGACAGAGCTTGACAATATTGACAGAGCCAAAGTTTTCTGATCACCGTATTCTTCCTTCTTTCATTGTTTTTTTGGGACAGAAATATCTATGGAGATGCCTCGGTAGCCTACCGGAGGCCTTGCTTATCACTACAGTGACCAGTCGTATCTGTGCGTACCCACCTGAGTATTTAAGCCTAAGCAGAGAAGCATGAAGAAGAACAGAATGGCCCATGCTTGAGAGGCCGGCATTTTGGCCATGGCTTGTGGGTACACCACGAACACAAGACCTGGACCTGGAACAAAACAAAAAATTCCAGTCAGTTTGGATTTTTTTTGTCACGTTAAGAGGCCGCTATACCTGACGATGCATTTTTTGCCGCCCATAAGATTAACATTGCGAGCGGCGATTCATTTTCAAGGTTTACCCTTGGTTGGAAAGAAACAAAATTTTGCCTGTACCCAGCCCTAACAATGTTGTAGGTCGTCATCGAAGCAGATTTCCCAATTTCTCATTGGTTTCTTTTATTGCAACTGTTTTGCAAATGCTATCATCGCATACCTCAAGAAAAGTGCTGTATCTCGAAAACCAGTAAAAAATTTGAAATCTGCTTCGATGACGACCTACAACATTGTTAGGGCTAGGTACAGGCAAAATTTTGTGTCTTTCCAACCAAGGGTAAACCTTGAAAATGAATCGCCGCTCGCAATGTTAATCTTATGGGTGGCAAAAAATGCATCGTCAGGTTAAGCGGACCCTTAATTTGAACTTAAGGTGACAGTTGGACACCTTGATTGCTCAGGCCCTTAGGTATTGCTTACCGTCTGTGATAACATCATGCACGGAGGTATGGTGCTCAGCAGCAATGTTTCCAATGGTGGCAAATGCAAACACGGCCACCATGAGACTAGTAAGCGCATTTATGACCGTGACAGAAACTGTGTCCACCAGGATCTTGTTGCTTCGTCTGTTATAACTCGCAAAAGACACAACAGATCCAAACGCCAAACCGATGGAGTTAAAAACCTGCCCCAAGGCATTCACCCATACCTGAAAACAATAAGCTTTGGTTGACCCCTGAGCTGCTGATGCGAAATTATAGTATAATCACAAAAGTGCAGGCGTTGCCCATTCGGACCGAACGAGAACAGCAACTCTTGGAAGTGCTGTTTACCATATAATTTCAATTTTAAATTTTTATTGGAGATGAAAATTATATTACGGGTTATTTCTCAGCCTAGGGGGGGGGGGGGGGGGGGGGGGGGTTGCGCCCTATTTTGTAATTTAAAAATTGATTTCATTGTAGCCCGAACACAATTTCCCGAGAAAAATGTAGAATGGCTAAAAAATATAAGAAGAGAACTGCTGAGAATTTTTCTCCAACAAAATGTTTCACGTATGGGTCCTTTTGATAGGCAAACCTTAAAGAGCGAGGAGGTGCCTTATAGTGGACGCTTGGTTTACTACTTAAACATTCGGCTGCCAAGGCTAAAGGTTCGTTTGTTGATATGGGTCCATACACACTACAAATCATATTCTTTCCTTGTAAATATATATGGGCCAGTGCTCAGTTGTCTTGAATATGCAGCCACCTTCTTTAAAAATAACTTATGTACCCGTCTCTCAGGAGACATAGGAAAGTGAGTTTAGATTCGGGTATCAGCAGATTTTACCTTGTCCCATTTCTGCCTAAACTTACATGAGAATCACCCAGCTGCTCCCATTTCGGCTTGAAAAGGTACTTGAGGCCCATGTCGGCACCCTCCAGTGTTAAACTTCGAACCAAGAAAGCCAGAATAATGACGTAAGGGAAGGTCGCAGTGAAGTAGAGGACTTTCCCAGAAGATTTGACACTTTTCCAAATGGAGAAATAAACCATAATCCATGCTACTATGAGGCAGGCCGCCAGCTCCCATCTCAAACTACCCATATCTTCAATCCCTGCTGATATCTGGAGGACTTTATTTCTGGAAGTGTAAAGGATTAGGTGAACGGGGGTGGAAAATAGCTGCTAGCTAAGGGTTGGGGGGGGACAAGCCCAGCAACTAGATCGTTTCAAGAACTATCCATTGTGCTCAGCTGGCAGCACTACCAAATACCAGCTCCCCAGCCATCAAGTAAACGATGGGGACCTACAGTTTTAGGTGGGTTCCGAACCACCACAGCCTCGATATACATTTCACTTGACATGCTGAACATATCAGAGGTGAATGCCGAGCAGAAAAACTTTTTGGTAGGATCGGGATCGAACCGGTGTGACCCGGCTCTCACTGCTCCTCAAAAGTCGACCATTTAGTCCGGGCTATCGAGGCTGTACGGGGGTGGAAAATATCAGTGATTCACTATTTTGACGTTTCTCTCACTACCAAAGCAAAAATTGGAAATTTCCTGTCTGGTAACTGTTTTGCTGAGAAAATAATTTAGAGGAAACAACTGACAACTCCGAGGAGTAATGGTGTCCCTCCAGCTGGAAGTTATAACGACTTTTCTTAGTTATTTAAACGAATATCGTGATGATAACAAAAATCTGCCAAGATAAAAAATGGACACGGAGTTCCTGCTATTTATTTATTTATATCATTTCATTTTTTTAATTTTCTGCTGGCTACATTTTCGAAAAAGATCGTACGAAACCTTATGTTTGAGGAATAATTCCTTTATTTATAGGCACTTATGACGTTAAAATGACTCACTATATTTCAGAACTAAGAAATCCCCATGTTTTACAAGATTTAAGGGCCACCAATTTTTTACGTTCGGACTTCAAAATTTGTGAGAAAACTATTGGGTATTTAAATATTCTGAAATATAATATGTCTTTTCAACGTCATAACTCATGAGGTTATGTTGTGATTTTACGATCGAGTGATTTTCGTCACCAAAAAAAATTGGTCCAAAATTAACTGATCGTGAAATCACAACATAGCCTCATGAGTAATGACTTTAAAAAGACAAATTATATTTCAGAATATGTAAATATATCCGATAGTTTCCTCACAAAGTTTGAAATCGGAACGTAAAAAAATAGGGAATGTATATATTCAGCCTTAAACTCCACAGTTTACCTACTCATAGAACTCCTGTGACGGGGTACGAGACATATTTGGCCTTGTGATGTTGTCCTGGTCCAAACGAGACGGCATCCAGCATTCTGGAGTGTTCCAAACATTATCACAACCGTTCCATGGTGCCACCGCCTTGAAGGCTGAGAAGAAGTAGTAGAGACTGTATGCTATGATGACACTGTAGTAGGTAGACATGATGAAGCATATTATAACACTAGAGAGACCTGCTCCTAGAATCAAAACATAGAAGAGTAGGTTCAGGTACAATTCTTTTTGTTGACCTTGTCCGTACTAACTGAATGATAGTTTACAATACCTACGAGTTAGGTATGACGCAGAATAAAATTAATTTTCGAATAAATTGCATTAAATTTTTTTTAACTCTTCAGATTTATTTTAGATCTTACAATCGAGTGATTTTTGTCACAAAAAAAAATTGTCCAAAATTAACCGATGGTGAAATAACAACATAGCCTCATGAGCAATGACGTTAACAAGACATATTATATTTCAGAATATTTAAATATCCAATAGTTTTCTCACATAGTTTGAAATCTGAACGTAAAAAAATAGTGAATGTATATTCAGCCTTGTAAAAAAGGCTAATAGAAACTGAAACATTTGATTCGCCCGAATTGACCATTAGAGCAAATAGGGAAGGGAACTACAGGGTTAAACCTTTTCTTCTTATTCTTTAGAGTAGACTTACCCTTCATAATAGGGCATAATTTGCCAATGGCTCCAATAGGCCCTCTTCTTGTAAACTGCCCCATGGCGAGCTCCATATACATAAGGGGTACCCCACAAACAACTAAAGCTAGCACGTATGGCACTAAAAATGCTCCTGAAACAGACAAAATCAGCATATCAACTGTCATTACTGATAATAGGTCTGATGGGTGCGGATTAAGGTGAAAATATTTTAGAAGAGTTAGCTTAAAACTTTAAACCAGTAAGGCCCGTTAGTCTGAAAGCCGGTAATGGTTTATTTGTGTACCTGGACGGCTTGAATTTACGTTATCGGGAATAGTTAGAATTTATCCAGGTTAGTTAGGAGAGGGGTAGGGGGCAAGCGGAACTAGACCTGCAACTAGACCAACTATAGTCCAAGTCAGGCTGCGAGCATACCGATAAGTCATAATTTCTTGCAAATCTAGGGCTGATTAAAACTTCTTCTTGAGCAGGGAAATATCTGCTCAGGGTCGGATTGGCATTTTTAGCGTATGGTAGGATATGGAACCCAAATCCGGATCGGCGTCAACTGAAAATCTTCAAATGAATAATCGGTATGCTCCCAGCCTGACTTGGACTATAGAGGGGTGGGACAAGCCCAGCCACTGGACCATTTCAAGAATTATCCATATCGTGCTCCGCTGGCAGCACTACCAAATACCAGCTCCCCTGCTATCGTGTTAGTACACGACGGGGACCTACAGTTTTAGGTTGTTTCCGAATTGATATGCATTTCACTTGGCATGCTGAGCACACCAGAGAATACCGATGAGAATAACCTTGATAGTATCTGGATCGAACCGGTGTGACCCGGCGTTCTTTTGAAGACATCCACATCTAGGCCAGTTGGCTACCTAGTATGGTGATTGTTTCTTTAATAGTTGAAATTGAAAAGGAAACTATCATCATAGGAATTAACAGACAACCTGGCATCGTACGTCGTTATAGAGATCCGAATGAGAATGAAAAATTTTAACCCTTCTTTGCCCAGAGCTAGGCACATTCCTGCGACACAGGTGCACCAATTTAAATAGAATTTATACATAATTATGCGATATAAGGTGAGCCCGAAATGACCACCATAAATCTGCAGGTATACCTAATGAATGCAGGTAGGGAGCCAAAAGTCAGGCGGTGTATCCTTGAGGTACCTAGAGCCTTATTCCACCAGGTGTGGGTCGCCACAGGGTACAAATAATGCATTCTTAGAGTAATAAATATGAAAAAGTGAAGGCACAACTCCACCTTTTCAATGCATTCATACCTTGTGCCAAAGGTACGCCTTAGCTGCCTAAACGTTCCTGTTGCCAAAACATCCCACGTAAGAATTCTTACATAGTTTCTCAGGTACCTTAGTCGAGGGGTGGGGGGACAAGTCCAGCAACTAACTAGACCATTCAGGAGTTATCCATTGGCAGCACTACCAAATACCAGCTCCCTGGCGGTGGTAATACGTGATGGAGCCTATAGTTTCAGGCGAGGGGTTACCACTCGTTGGGAATCATTGGAAATCTTTATGAAATCTCAGGGAATCTTGGAACTTTTTGGAGTGGTTACCCTTTCGGGGTTCATCTTTCTATGAATATCGTTGGGAATCTTTGGAAATCTTTATGGAATCTCAAGGAATATCTGGAGCGGTTACCCCCTCGGTTTCAGGCATACATGACATGCTGAACTTATCGGAGGTGATTTTTTTAATATATATATATATATGTTTTGTTGACCTTGTCCTGCCCAAAAAAGGTGGGACTAAAGTATAAAACGCCTGGTTTTCCAGTAAATTTACAAATTGAAAAATTCTTCTAAACTATAAAAAACATTTTCAAGTAGATACGATTTTAGCAATATTGTTAAACTTTCTTCAGATTTGATTTCAACCGGGAGGGCGTTGTATAGACGAACACCTAAAATCGGAGGACTGTTTAAACGAAGGGAGGTAGCAAATTTGCCTACATGTATATTTGAACACGACCGAGTTTTATACGAATGAAAGTTTGAATTAAGAGGGAAGTGTTCCGGATGTTCGCGAACAAATAATAATACCTGATAAATAAAAGCACAAGGAGCAGGGAGAATAAAGAATACAGATCAGAAAATTTTAGACAAGATCGGGATCGAACCGGCGTGCCGAACTGCGGGAGTTTTACTCCCGGCTATCTACACTCTTCATTGACAAGTAATAAAATTTCATGTCACTCCCCATTCACGACTACCTGTCTTAAATTTCAATTATCACTGCCATAAATGAATTTGATGATCTCAGACCCTCTTCAGTAAGGGCCGCGTCTTCGTGAGTCCGTCGTGCGTTGGTATTTGCATCCTTAATTAGGTACCAAACGTTTGCCGCATACGTTTAAGAGGACGCTATACCTGACAATGCATTTTTTCTGTCCATAAGATTAACATTGCGAGCGGCGATTCATTTTCAAGGTTTACCCTTGGTTGGAAAGACACAAAATTTTGCCTGTACCTAGCCCTAACAATGCTGTAGGACGTGATCGAAGCAGATTTCCCAATTTTTTACTGGTTTCTTTTATTGCAACTGTTTTGCAAATGCTAGCATCGCATACCTCAAGAAAAGTGTTGTATCTCGAAAACCAGTAAAAAATTGGGAAATCTGCTTCGATCACGACCTAAAACATTGTTAGGGCTAGGTACAGGCAAAATTTTGTGTCTTTCCAACCAAGGGTAAACCATGAAAATGAATCGCCGCTCGCAATGTTAATCTTATGGGCAGCAAAAAATGCATCGTCAGGTATAGCGGACCCTTAAGGTACATGATGAAATTCTGTTGTCAATCATAAGGATTGTCTGTGCATTTCCAATGGGCCGATTGACTGGCATATCCGGAGCGTGTTGCCTCTATGTTTATTTATATCTCCCTGTGCAAGTTTTCAGGTATGTTCGTCAGGTACCTCACCAGGTGGCAGAGAATTGCACCAGGTATGTCTACTTCAGAATATTTATAGGTGTTTGATTGGAGCGTGGTTAGGTTTGGTTAGGCCCTATTTGATATTTTGAGTTCGATTGCGGTCAAGGCAATTTTATTTTGAAGAAGATTTTCAATCTTGTTCATCACTAATTTTTTAAAAATAATTACTCATTCTCGTCATGCGTGGTTCATTGATGTACAGTTATGTCACTCTCTATAACGACAACCTCTCTGAAACGAGCAAATACTATAATCCCGTGACAACACCTGGCTCATTTCGACGCCCCTTCTATAATCATCTCTATATAGCGAGCTATTTTACATGGTTCCCTGATAGTCGCTATAGAGAGATACTACTGTATTTGTCTTTTTGTTCCACTCCACCTCTGAGGTATAACAATTAAATTTTGGTTTCTGTAACATCCGACAGAGTCTATAAGAATGAAAGCTAGTGAGAGACGCGATAAATCAAAATCCAGAACGTGGGACGAAACCTATAAAAATATGTAAATAAATACTACCCGTCTCCACAATGTCTATCTAAGGGTGCGTCCCACTATACTAGGTTAACAGTTAAACCTCAGTTAAATTCGGTTTTTACCGTGCAATAATTGGAATTTAACTGGAGTTTAACGTTAACCGAGTATGGTGGGACGCACCGTTAGTGAAGAGATACCCAATAACGATTGCACTCAAGATAGTCTTTGAAATGGTCGGGTTGCACTGGGTGCGGGGACCTACGTTTTTTGTTGGCAACCACAATTTAATGACTTACCTCCCCCACTTTTGTAGCAAACATAGGGGAACCTCCAAATATTCCCAAGGCCGACAGAATATCCAACGCAAGCTAAGATGAACTGAGCTTTGTTGGCCCACTGTGCCCGTTTAGGCTTGCGGTAGTCATCAAAGGATCCCGCAGCAGACCTTTGGAAACTTGCTCTTGAGTTGTATCCATCTTCGAATGATCTGAAGCAGAGAACAGAAAGAAAAATATAAAACAAGTTTTTTTTAAACACAGATAGATGGAAATAGATGGCTGTAAATGAAATACGAGCACTCATATACGGACTGGTAACCTTGAGATTTGGAAGAAGTGGTTTCAGGTAGATGTTTCAGTTTTTTTTAAAACCATTTTTCTAGCCCTGAAAAATTACCGCCATTATTAATCAAATGTACCTTAGTGTGTCCCTTGGATTTTATGTCCGTAAATAAAAATATATATCGCTCAACAAGTCCGAGAGTCAAGGTCAACTCCTGATTTTACAATTTTTGGGGTATCCAGTTTTTGCGTTTTTCAAGGGGTTTATCTTTTATGGTAAGGTAGAGGGCGTATACCAGACTCGAATCGAATCCTACTAATATACCCAGCTGTCACTCTCTGTAACGAAATTCTATATAGCGGAAACCTCTCTATAACGAACCCTGACTCGTTTTGAAACCCTCCCTATAGTGACCTCCGAGGGGTTAACCACTCGTTGGGAATCATTGGAAATCTTTATGAAATCTCGGGGAATCTTTGAATTTTTTGGAGTGGTTACCCCTTCGGGGTTCATCTTTTCTATGAATATCGTTTGGAATCTTTGGAAATCTTTATGGAATCTCAAGGAATCTCTGGAGTGGTTACCCCCTCGGCGACCTCTGTATAGCGAGCAACACTGTCTCTTTACTGGTTGCAGGGAGAGACACCTGTACCTATTGGTCGATTTCTCTTATCAAATTTTCCAGAAATATTTCTGAATTCTTACCGTCTTTTCGTGAAAACCATCCTACCCACACAATGCCACCATTGACCGGTACTATACGCCTGTTCGTCACTTCTCCCGCCTACAGCAGATGATACTGACGCTAACTACTAAAGAGGTCGCTTGCCCTTATTACTGCCATATGGTGCTAATAGTCCTACAAATCGAATTAACGTTTTGTGTCCATCTGGATGCCAGCAGGACCGATTCCTGTTGGAATGTTACCGAATATTTGTTATTGGGCTCTGATAGCCATATCCTGCTTTGGTCATACGTAAAGGTGGACGTTTTGGACGGCGTCCTGCGGGGAGGATGCATCCCTGGAAGTGGGGAGGGATGGACAGTTTTGAAGGGATGCCATCCCGATCTTGGAATTCCAATTTGACCGAATTCCACGCATCCCTGGTGGACGACCAATTGTTGAAGATATGCCTATTTTTACACACACTTTATTTTTTATTTTTCATGTGCATTTTTTGCAAATTGGATTCAGATAGAACTGTTTTGAGTAGATTTATTGAAATGTATTAAGGCTGAATATACATTCGCTATTTTCGACTACATGTACTTGGTTCGCAATGCTAAGTACTTCAAGCCCTACTCCGAAGTTACAGGGCGAGTGGAAAGTGTTTATAGGGGGATGTAAACCTGAGACTCTTTGTCGTGAGGTAGTGTTGTATTTTTGCATGAAATGGAGTAATAAGCCCACAGGAGCGATTTTAAACAGTCAACTACCAGTCCACATGTTTTTTGACAGATCGCGAAAACACAACACTACCTCACGCGAAATATTTTTTTGTAACGATTCGGACTAAAACAGTATGATTTTATCGTCACATTTAGTAGAAAAGCTTGATAAATGTTTGTACTATTTACCGTAGCCATGTTGCATTTTGGCAATTCTTATTTCACTTACGGAAGTGGGTAATTTCAACAGCATTTCTCTACTTTTCTCCTGTAAAAGCTAAACATAGTGTCCTACTTTTACTCGTTCGTTTCGCGTTCAAATAGCACATTATGTTTAGCTTTTAGAGTAGACACAATCAATACGATATTTCAATTACCAGTCTCCGGTTGTACTAAAATGTAAACATTAGTTTTGTCGAATATTTACTTTTGCACAGTGGTTTTGGCGGAGTTCGTCGAGAATGTATGGTGGCCGTTAAGAGACAGACGAAACTCTGTGATTATCACAATTAAATCAAGGTCTCATCAATTTCTGTCAAATAAAAGACAAATCACAGGGATGCGGGTCTGGAAGTATCGTGTGTGGGCACCAGCCATCCCTGAGTTAACATCCCAAACCCCGCTTCCCAGCCAGGAAGCCAGGACGCCGTCCAAAACGCATCGCATGTGGCCACCTTTAGGTAGCCTAGATGGAATCACTGAGAACCTGGTCACACCGGTTCGATCCTAATCCCATCAAATTTTTTCTGATTTCTGTCAGGTTCAGCACCAACCTTCCAAACCTTCCAACCTTCTCTTACCCGCCTTCTCTAGAGCATGCGATGCTTTGTCGAAGACGGAGAAATTGGTTGAGTTTAAAACTTTATGGACAACACATTGCACGTTATTTTGCATCAGTGATGAATAAAAAAATATTTCAAAAAGTGTTCGGTATTTTTGAACCTATATTTGTACATACAAAATTGTTATCTGCGACTGTTTACTAGTGAACCCTGAAATTGTGTATGTAATCAGAAGTTCAAGAGGTGGTAGGTAGTTCCTAATCAGTGTCGGACGACAGACAGACATATTGCGTAACGAATACAAGTTTGTTCTATCAAGGGCATTGTCTGAATTGCCCTTCCTAAAAAAAGGAATGAACTAAGGTATATAAACAATTCAATATAGTAGTCATTGTACATTGTACTGACGTCATTGTACATTGTACTGACCTACGTCACCCCGAGACAGTTTACCTTTAGAATCCAGAGGCCTTGTTTGCGTATATCATTTTTTATCCGCATTGTTTTGATGATGAGAAAAGGTGCCCAAGTAAAACAAACGTTGCTAGACGGGGAATATTTGCTCTCCACTTTGGATGGTTAACTCCCGGATCGTGACGAGTAATAAACCCGGTATTTTTATTGCACACTGTCTTGACAACTTCATCCTGAGCCGTCATAGTTTAAGGCTAAGAATCACTTGATTATGCATTTTTCGTAGTCCCCAATTAACGTGTTTTTTTTTTAAATTATTTTTGGTGGTGAAGAAACACAACAGTTGCACATACTGTTGTGACTCTCTATAACGAATACCTCTCTATAACACCCTTGACTCATTTTGAGCCCTCTCTATAGCGAGAAAATATAAAAGGTCCCCTGACGGTCGCTAAAGAGAGACTACACTTATATTTCCACCTCTGTATATCGGAAGCGTTTCTTCTACGTCTATGCTTTGGGGATTATAACTTTTGAAGGTAACAGAAGCCTTAAAAGGGCGGTTTTCGAAGTGGGCGGTGCCACCTCTCAGTTTTAGGGGCGTAATCGGGTGAGAGGGCCGTTCAGGTATCTCACCACAATCGTTACATTTTCAAGTGGAGTCATAGAACCAACAGACGTAGAATTCAAAATAGAATTTATAAATTCAGGATATCAAGAATACTATTAAAAATAAAAAATAAAAAAATTTACTTAGCTGTGTACCATTATAAGTACTTACATTGGTGGTGGAACAATTGGAAGCGGTAGATAACCGTTGACAGCAACATTGAGATCATTTTTTATAAAAACCGGATTAATCATCGAAAATATTTTGGAAGGAAGAAAAAGTTGGCAGCGAACTGAACCTGAACCGGCGGCCAACTGTTGGCTTGCTCGAAGCTTGCTACCTCCGTTCAAGTTCGGAAACATTTTTTAGCAAGTTCATTTCAATTACAGTCCCCTGACTAATTGGCTTTTTCCTGGCAATATTCTTTATTTTTAGCTTAGTCGGACGGTTTTTATCACGTTTTGAATATTGAAATAGGTTTTTGATTTGAGGAAAATTACGAGGGGGTAACTACTCCAGAGATTCCTTGAGATTCCATAAAGATTTCCAAAGATTTCAAACGATATTCAGGGGTAACCACTCAAATAAATTCCAAGATTCCCTGAGATTTCATAAAGATTTCCAATGATTCCCAACGAGTGGTTAACCCCTCGGAAAATTATCTGGGGTCTGTTGGGCTATTTTTAAGAAAGGTCACATCTCAGTGATAGCCGAATGGTCTGGTTGAGAGCCAAGACATACCGGTTCGACCCGAGGCTGTGGTGGTTCGGAACCCACATAAAACTGTAGGTCTCCGTCGTGTACTAACGGCTGGGGAGCTTGTATTTGGTTGTGCTGCCGGCACAAGGATAATTCTTGAAATATTCAGGTTGAGATATTAAGAGGACGCTATACCTGGCGGTGCATTTTTTGCCGCCCATAAGGTTAACATTGCGAGCGGCGATTCATTTTCAAAGTTTACCCTTGGTTGGAAAGACACAAAATTTTGCCTATACCTAGCCCTAACAATGTTCTAGGGAGTGTTCGAAGTATTGTTATATGTATTGTCATTGTTAGGGCTAGGTACAGGCAAAACCAACCAAGGGTAAACCTTGAAAATGAATCGCCGCTCGCAATGTTAATCTTATGGGCGGCAAAAAATGCACCGTCAGGTAAAGCGGACCCTTAAGTGTCAGAAATCTCCTCTCCCAAAATGAATGGTGAGGTTGAGGACCGACCAAGTTGCTACTGTCAGTTTTTGTCCAAGGGCGTCTGGCAAATGGCGTGACCTTGCTCTTCATCTCGACGTAATTAGGTATAAGTATTCCTCAGTAATTAAGGCGCAGGTAGGACCTGCAAAGGAGACCCGCGGTACCTGCTGCCACTTGTCACGCTTCTTATACCACTCTTAATCATCTTCATTTGATAAAATAATGTACCACAAAGGATATTTTTCTGCAAGTCTTCTAGACACAGCTTCAATTTTTCTCAGCCACAGTGCGGTAATTTACTAGAATCACTTCACGTGGCTGGTATTCCTGAATAATTTCTAGCTTCTAGCTTCAGAGGCATGCACGACTTGAGGTTTTTAATTTTCATGCCAAACGCATATGTTCTTATCTTCCCTGTTTCAGCTAATCATAATAGCGATCTCGGTGGGCCATTTGTCATGGTGGTTGTACCTGACTGTCATTTCCTCTGCGACCTTCAGGCTTCGTCACCTACTCCATCCGCTGAAACTTTACACTCATTAGGTGCAAAAATACCCTCAAATTTGAAGTCATTCCCTAATTATCATTGCGGGCTGTCAAATGATTCATTTGAAAAAGTAAAAATTGTTTTCAAAGAGTTCGGAGAGGGTGGCGTATCTCTAGTCTTCTCGCCTAGGAGAGATTTTTCTATAGTTCCTTGTCCAGAAGTAGAATACCTGGAGGAGAATAGAACTTTTCACACTTTTTGGTTCCGCTCGTTCGTTCTTACGTCTGTCCGTCCGTCCTTCATATCGTTAGGCAGATTACGTTTTATTTTTGGAAATATGACTCCAATCAGGGTGATAAGGGTACCTATAAAGGACCCTGCGTCCATCTATAGTCCAAGTCAGGCTGGGAGCGTACCGATTATTCATAATTTCTTGAAGATTTTCAGTTGACGCCGATCCGGATTTGGGTTCCATATCCTACCATATACGTTAAAAATGCCAATCCGACCCTGAGCAGATATTTCCCTGATCAAGAAGAAGTTTTGATGCAGCCCTAAATTTGCAAGAAATTATGAGTAATCAGGCTCCTAGCCTGACTTGGACTATAGCCGCGACGCGTCACCATTATGAATATGTATACTCCACGCGCATCTTGGATGATAGTAAATTCAGACTTATCGAAGGGTGGATAGGCTACAGATATGTGAATTGTCGCTGTTAAACTCTTTTAGATCATTGTGACCCTACTTCTCAAGTCTACTTCTGGTTCTGAACAAAAAATAATTTTGGGAACCCTGTGTTTTTTGAAAACAATGTGTGAAGTTACTGTCAACAAAGATCGCGTGGAGTATAGCATGGAGCATGAGAGAACTTTGGCCTGGTGCACCGCGCTCGTTATCCTACTCCATTCTATCAAAAACGGCAGAGCGGCGCGGCGTGGCTAGATAGACGGGGGTCTTTTATGCAGCGGACCCCCGGTGGTTCTCCTCTTCGGCGCACCATTACTCTTCAGTTCGCCGCGTCACTGACCTAATGGACGGCGGCTTTACATGAGCATGATGTTCGTCATGTTGTATCAAAGTGAAACGAATTGAGGCGTCTGGACTTAGGCATGGTCAGTAGCAACTTGAGTCAGTTCCTTTGTCCCTGCTGGGCCTTTTGTCTCCAACCTGAGCCCAGAATCCTTATTGGGATCTTTTGTTTTCAAAAAGTGATGTTTAGAAAAGGCGGTAGTGGACCCGCCGGGCCCGCCCGAGAATAAGGATGGATCCTTTTTCAGATTTGAGGACACCCACTCACTTAAAACCACATAAAATGGCAATTTTTTAGAGTGCTCAATATTTCAATTTTATTTTAGGGTTTTTTTAATTCTTAAAAGCTGACTCCCAGTTTTTCATTTCTTCTTTAAAATGAGACAACGGTTTTTACTAAATTGCCAATTAATTTTGATATTTCACAAATCTCAATGTATGTTTTAGTACTGGCAACCCACGTCATAATTCCAGTTCAAGAATGAGGGCAATTGGATTTATACCTAATACCTAACTTCGTTTCATTCTCGGCAACCGCAATCTATTTGGAATTTCCTAATTCGCCCCAGTTTGCGGTAGATATGTGCTTACTCATACCTAGGTGTATGATGACTCGGGCATTAGTGCTCTTGGAGAGACCAGCTCGTACGTATGTCGGTAGGTACCTAAACCCAAGGTGCAACATCTCCTGAGGTTGGTCACTTTTAAACAGGGTTTCTCCTTATTCACTTCAAATCACACTCATGCCTACTTCACATTCCAAGTTTACAGACTGGAGTACTATACGATTATTATCCGGCAACCTCTGGAATCAATGGACTTTAGAAATATACATAATATATGTACTTTCCCAGACCATATCAGCAGCCTGACTATATTTACAAAAGCCTTTACTTTGTTTACGTCTTGTTGACCCAAACAAAGGTGAGACTAAAGCATAAAAACCCACAGCTTTATTTTTTTTTTTTAATCCCGAATTGAAAAATTCATCTAAACTATAAGATACCTGTTCGTGTTTCCCACGGTATCATGGTACACGTCTACCGTGTGACCGTCACGACATCCAACCGCAGACAGTGACTCGATCTGACCAATGTCACCCTCAAAAGTGACACATGAAATGAGACTAGTAGCATCGAACATATTATGCAGTTCTGCATGAACCAAGAGGCTTCGGCAACAGGCTCGATTCCTATCCGGTCAGTTTTTTTTTTTTTATTGGTTTTCAACATGTGATATATTTTCAGCATGTCAAATGAAATGTATTTCGAGGCTGTGGTGGTTCAGGACCCACCTAAAACTGTAGGTCCCCGTCGTGTCCTAACGGCTGGGGACCTGGTACTTGGTTGCGCTGCCAGCTGAGTCTTCCCATACCTACTAACTAACCCTATTGGCCAACGGCCTCGATAGCCGAGTGGACTATATGGTCGACTTTTGAGGAGCAGAGAGAGCCGGGTCACACCGGTTCGATCCCGATCCTACCAAAAAGTTTTTCTGCTCGGCATTCACCTCTGATATGTTCAGCATGTCAAGTGAAATGTATATCGAGGTTGTGGTGGTTCGGAACCCACCTAAAACCGTAGGTCCCCATCCCCATCCCTCTTAATTCAAACTTTCACTCTTATAAAACTCGGTCGTGTTCAAATATACATGTAGGCAAATTTGCTACCTCCCTTCGTTTGAACAGTCCTCCGATTTCGTCTATATAACGCTCTCCCGGTTGAAATTAAATCTGAAGAAAGTTTAACGATTTTTAAAAAATTGCTAAAATCATATTTACTTGAAAATGTTTTTTATAGTTTAGAGGAATTTCTAAATTTGTAATTTAACTGGACAACCAGGCGTTTTATACTTTAGTTTCACCTATTTTTGGTGGGACAAGGTCAACAAAACGTAAAAAAAAAAAAAAAAAAAAAAAAAAAAAAAAAAAAAAAAAAAAAAAAAAAAAAAAAAGTTTACTCGATGGCTGCATGGGGAGCTGGTATTTGGTAGTGCTGCCAGCTGAGTACAATGGATAGTTCTTGAAAATGGTCTAGTTGCTGGGCTTGTCCCCCCCAACCCTCTGCTAACCCTATTGGCCACTGCACCCATAATCAGTGACGTCCTGGATTTCAAAACTTTTTTGGTTCCCAGAGGAAACCATGTCATTGTCTCAGTTTCGTCCTGTCCAGAGGTGTGATTGTGTGATTGTGCTTAATGTAAGTAGTGTCAAGCAGGACAAACAGCTAACAGTTTAATGAGCGAAATCTAGGAAGACAAAGAGCTATCCAGACGAGGGCTGCATGGTTACTCGACAGAGGCCGCTAACTACACTAATTTTCCCATTGGCACCATGCGTAATGATAGCCACGGGCACCGGCCTTGCCACTCTGATCGATTGCATCCTCTCAACACATTACTAACTTCATAATGTCCCCCTCTCTGCAGTCTCTACCAGCAGGTCTGTTAACGCAAACTTAACAACGAAATAACGACGAAATGGTGTAGTTTTAGCGATAGGAGCTTAAGAGGACGCTATACCTGACGATGCATTTTTTGCCGCCCATAAGATTAACATTGCGAGCGGCGATTCATTTTCAAGGTTTACCCTTGGTTGGAAAGACACAAAATTTTGCTTGTACCTAGCCCTAACAATGTTCTAGGGAGTGTTCGAAGCAGATTTCCCAATTTCTCTCTGGTTTCTTTTATTGCAACTGTTTTGCAAATGCTAGCATCGCATACCTCAAGAAAAGTGCTGTATCTCGAAAACCAGTAAAAAAAAATGGGAAATCTGCTTCGAGCACTCCCTAGAACATTGTTAGGGCTAGGTACAAGCAAAATTTTGTGTCTTTCCAACCAAGGGTAAACCTTGAAAATGAATCGCCGCTCGCAATGTTAATCTTATGGGCGCCAAAAAATGCACCGTCAGGTACAGCGGACCCTTAATGCATAATTAGCGACCTACATCAGGAAAATAAACCTACTGAACCACAACCCATCCCTACAAATGTTAACGAATCCAGCCAATCAGACCGTGTCATAAAATCCCTTCCAGTTCCAGCGACTCTTGTCCCGAGGTAGTTTTCTCTATTGGACGCTCGAATATTTTCTTCCATTTAGCCCTCTCTGGAGGCTATAGAAGAGCCACCCAGTAGAGGAATAAAATGTAGGTACTGGAGATAAGGAATTGAAAACACCTATACAAAACTAAAGAGATGATCAAGAATTTTCTGATTGTTATAACTAAACAAGTGATCCTATTTTCCGCGAAGTTCTCAAGTAAAATTTGGGGGTCCAGCTCTAGGAAAGTCCCTTCAAAACCTCGATTTCATTTCTGAAACGTTACGTAAAATGACCACAAAATTTGGAGCCCCAGTCTTGGAAACCGTGCTCGTAGTAACCACTTGACCATATTTCGAGCCTCCTTAAATAAATTTTAAATCACTTGATTTGCGATATTTTTTAGGAGGAACGGGGTTGATAGAACGCTTGGAAAGTCCTCTTTCTCTGGTACAAAGTATAGGGTTTGTTCATGGAGAAATCACTCGAACAAAAAAGTACAGAATTTGAACCGTTTCAGACGAGGGGGTAACCACTCCAGAGATTCCTTGAGATTCCACTGAGATTTCTAAAGATTCCCAACGATATTCATAGAAAGATGAACCCCGAAGGGGTAACCACTCCAATAAATTCCAAGATTCCCTGAGATTTCATAAAGATTTCCAATGGTTCCCAACGAGATTCATAGAAAGATGAACCCCGAAGGGGTAGCCACTCCAAAAAATTCCAAGATTCCCTGAGATTTCATAAAGATTTCCAATGATTCCCAACGAGATTCCAAACGAGTGGTTAACCCCTCGGTTTCAGAGGAACTGAAATATGACGTCAGGCGTTCCTGGTCACAGTGTTTAGCTAGTCTAATTAAGGGACAAGAGGTTTTAACTAGGTAATTCTGGGCCCATTCACAGTCCTGAACATCCGACCAATTGGAAGCTGGCATTGCCGCAATGCTGTGCGTGCCAATCGTCCAATAACAATAGACCAGTTGCTGATGCGGAAACATTTAAATTGTCGTCGAAAAAAATGACCTTAATTGACATTGCAAAAAGAGAGGAAAGTAAGCGCAAGTTTTGCCTTAAGAGGAGTCTCCATAGAGCCCAAAAAGAGCATTTTAGGAAGTTAGCATTTAGAAAATTTCTAGAAAATAATGTTTTGGAAATAATCGATAAATTATCCATATTTTGAACATATATTTTTTTTTATTTATTTACCCCAGATTTATTTTTTCTGGTTATTCACGCTTTGGGAAATTCCTCGGGAAATTCGTTCTGGATTTTGGTATGATTTTTATGTCATGAAATTAGTTGAGTTGGTGTGTTGGCATTTAACAGGCTAAAATTTTTCTGTAAGCGAAATACACAAGTGATTCATTATATTTCAGAAGAAAAAAAATCCAGTAGTTTTTGGTATCAAAAAATGGGAACAAAGCATAGTATCCCTTTACTGCGATTGTCGGATTCAGGCTACAGAAAAAATTTTGAGACTTACGGCACCTGCAGAAGATGTTCTGGAGTGGCGTCCTTCTTGTAGATGATCTTTCTTCCGTCTGTAGACCCCATCGGAATGGTCAAGGACCTCAAGGACATCTCATCAGCTGCCTGCGAATCCGTGGGGGTCATGCGGCCCAAATAGGTCTCCACGTCGAAGGACCGGTTCAGTCGAAGAGACGTAGGTGTGTTTTTTCCACTGTCTAAATTAAACGATCTCGTGGACCTCATGGAACCTGCATTCCTCGACAATCGCGGAGAGTATTCTCCTCCCGGACTTTGCTGGTACGAAAGCCGTGGCCAAATTTGATCCTTTGGATTTCTCGAAAGTCTTGGCGAGTATTCTTCAGCTGGGCTTTGCCTTGGCCAATTTTCCTTTCTTCTCATTGGTGAGGATACTCCTATACCTGAGTCAGATTCGGAGTAAACACTTGGCGTATATCTTGACGTAGGCGTACCTGGCCGGCCGTTTAATTTTAGACTCAATCTTAGCATATCACGGTTGATCTTTGGTATATCTGCTACTTGGTCTTCAGCTGGTTCTCTGCGCCCTGCCTCTTCATTCATTTCTTCTAAAGACCCATCTAGGTCGTCGTATTCTAACTCTTCTGGCAATTTGGATGCTTTGGGCATATCTTCTCCATTACTCTTGGGGTTATCTAAATAGTTTATTGACATAAAAATTTCACCGAGGCTATTTTCTAATTGTTTGATTGTTTTTGTTATGTCTTCATCCGTGGCTTCGTCTTTTAGCTTTGTCGTTGTTTTTGGATCCTCAAGTTTGAGTTTTATCGCGCCGTTGAACGCTGCCGGTTCATTCAAAATCACGTCCGATTGGCCGCTCATTTTATCACAGACTTTTTGCACTATACTTGAGCTATACTATACATCACTCATTCTTGTCCTAGGTATGTAGAAAAAATAAAAATAAGCACACATCGATTCAGAGACTTTTGAAACTGGTACCTTGCGATGCAGAGTTGGTTGCTGATTCTATAAGGGCCCTGCTTCACAGTAAATTTTTATAAACATAAATTTTCCTACCATTTTTCTACCATTGTACTCATAGAGTCAGCTGATGTCTTGTATTACAGAAGAACTTATTTTGAATTTTTAACGTAATCACTACTCTCTAAATGCTTGACTGACTCACTGACTAACTGACTGACTCAGAATAAAAAATGCAAAAATTTCCATATTTGGCAGTTTTGTTCCTTAGGTGGAGCAGGTGACCGATAGGGGTGGATTTTGCGAGAGTCAGTGGCGTATCCAGGATATCGCAAAATTATCGCCCAGACTAAACCAATAGTGGTAAAATTTTCGTACTTGGCCGAGGGGGTAACCACTCCAGAGATTCCTTGAGATTCCACTGAGATTCCATAAAGATTCCCAAAGATTCCAAACGATATTCATCAAAGATGAACCCCGAAAGGGTAACCAGTCAAAAAAATTCCAAGATTCCCTGAGATTTCATAAAGATTTCCAATGATTCCCAACGAGTGGTTAACCCCCCATACTTGGGCAGTTTTGTTCCTCATACGCTCAAATTAAGGTTTGAGAAAGGATTTTGCCGCACTCAGCGGCGTATCCAGGATTTCGCGAAATTGTCGCCCAGGCCGAACCAAGGGTGGAGGAATTTTCATATTCAAGTGCGTTAAAACGACAGCAGTATGTATGGGTCATTACAGAGAGGCCAGTTTATATAAGGAAAAATTCATTACAAGAGGGTCATCAAAGGAAAAATCTTCATAGCACGCAGTTGATTACTCTGTGTAGTCACTTTCAGAGCATTACAGTCATTTGTAATGCCGGACGCACTTGGGATAAATGTGTCATTCTAGAGTCCCTTTAATGTCCCGTTTCCAGCAAAATGTTGCCCTTGACTTTAATGCGATAACTGGCCAGCATGCAGCCTACTGTATGACAGGCCTGTTATTGTGACGCATCATATAGCCGGGGGCGGTGAGTCAAGCCTTTAAGTTATACAAGTTGTCTCTGCTTGTATGTGAAGAAGGGTCTCCTGATGTCGTCATAACACTCTCAACAGTCAGAGTCTGTCTCCACCAAGCTACAAACCTCTGTTATATGTCACCTTGATTTTGCGACGGCAGAGGACCTTATACACACCCAAATGATAGAACCTTTGGAATGTATTGACCTTGCAGGTCCAGCCGCTCACTTGTCAACTGACACAAACACTCACTGTTTTGTTTGCGGTTTTATTAGTGCTTTTTTCTCTCGCTAGGCTTAAGAGTCCATTAATGGAGGAGCTTGTTTTGGCAGTCCTGAGCTAAGGGTGTTGATACAGTGCTGTTTGTTTAAGTTTCTTAACGACGTGTTTATAAAGAAACTGTCCTCAAATTATATAATTTGTCCTGTTAATGGCCACCATACACTCGCTATTTTTTTACATTTGGACTTCAAACTCTGTGAGAAAACTATTGGATATTTAAATATTCTGAAATATAATATGTCTTTTTAACGTCATTACTCATCTCATGAGGCTTTGTTGTGATTTCACGATCGGTTAATTTTTGACAATTTTTTTGATCACAAAAATCACTCGATCGTAAAATCACAACATAGCCTCATGAGTAATGTCGTTAAAAAGACGTATTATATTTAAAAGTATTTAAGTATCCAATAGTTTTCTACCAAAGTTTGAAGTCCGAATGTAAAGAAATAGCGAATGTATGTTCAGCCTTAAATGCAAGAAACTAGCTGAGTATTTTGTGTTTCTTCCTGCCTTGACTCCAAATTAAGATTTTTCTCTTTTTGATCGTATTGTGTAAGGCGATTTCTATAAGAGTGGCCCCATAAAGGATTATTGGGCTGCGGTAGTACCTGAACTAAAAGAATTTCCAAAATAGGTTTAGGTATAACATTACTATGGCGAAATATAGTAGTTATATCTTGTGAACTATATACTTTAATTTTAAATAAACATTTAAAAGAGTTAAGTTTTAAAGAGATGGAAGGAGCTGATGAAATTGGCCCCAAATTGAGTGTCCCCTTAATCCTTTTTATCTTCGTTCAGTCGGTTAGTTTTTATGAAATCAACAGAAAAGGGTATTTTTTTTACATCTTTTGTCTATACAGTTTTATTTCTAAAGACAGAGGAAGACGCACTGAAATTTGCTATCCTACTCTTCAACTCGATTACTCGATCTTATAACCACATCATAGCAAGTTAATTCCGTACTTTAAAAAGATATATTTCGGGAAATCTAAATGTCCAAAATTGTCCTAAAAAAATGGTAAATAAATTTTTAAGATTTGTTTAAAATTTCCTAACTCGATCATTTCCATTTTGTAGTAGTTGTTAATGCCCAAACAGATGACGGGTATCAGGAAAGTAAATGCTATCTCTAAGGCGGGGAGATAACACTATCATGTCATGGTTACTTATTTTCTATACTTCATACCGTATACTATTAATGAATGATCCCGAAAAATTCATTCGAGACAAAATTGATTTTCAAAAAAAATTTGAAACATTACTGGGAACTGTCGGTAGGTACGAGTAGGTTTACATACCTATATTTTGGGGAACATTTTCTATTTTCTGACATTAGGTTACTCCCTCCCCTATAAGCTGGAGCAGGCATATTTCCGAGGGGTTAACCACTCTAGAGATTGCTTGAGATTGCATGAAGATTCTCAAAGATTTCCTGATATTCTCAACGAGATTCGTGGAAAGATGCACCCCGAAGGGTTAATTACACCAAAAATTTCCAAGATTCCCTGAGATTTCATAAAGATTTCCTATGATTGCCTGAGATTCCCAACGTGATTCCCAGAGTGGTTAACCCCTTGTTTATAACGAGTCTATAACGACTGACAAGGGGTCATGTCAATTTCCTCGCTGTATAGAGGGTACGCTATAGAGGGAGTTTCAAAATAAGTCAGAATCCATCGAGGCAGGGGATTGACATTTATATCATAAAAATAAAATTTTCCAAAATACCTGTACCTGCATAAATGTATACAAAAGTACCCGCCATCAGTAAATAAATAAAAAATATATGACCCAAAAGTCCTTGAACCATTAGATTGACAAAAAGTAAGTAAATAGTAAATACCAATCACTGATAATATAGAAAAGATTAATGTGGTGTTGCCCTCGCCTATACTGTCCAGAGCTTATCTGCCGTCAGAAGCTCACTCTATATTTTGGCTTAGATAAAGTCCGGAAATTTCGATGAGTTGTTGTGAATGTAAACCTTGTTAAGGGTCTGCTTTTCATGATGATGCATTTCTTTCCTTGGTTGGTGTAGCCCTATTAATGCTTTCTAGGAAATTTTGGCACTTATTTCAGTATGAAAATGGTGTATGGTTTAGACTGTTTAGAGGAACCCTTTACTTATTACAGTTATTACAGCTGGCACTCTCTGTAACGAACACCTCTCTATAACGTACAAACTCTACGGTTCCTTGTCAAACCTTCTGGAGCATTTTGAAACCGTCTCAGTAGGGAACTCTCTTTATAACGAACAAATATACATGGTTTCTCTCTATATAACGACGGTCATGGGACCGTCGTTATATAGAGAGAAACTGTACTGACCATCTTTAAGGGTCCGCTATACCTGACGGTGCATTTTTTGCTGCCCATAAGATTAACATTGCGAGCGGCGATTCATTTTCAAGGTTTACCCTTGGTTGGAAAGACACAAAGTTTTGCCTGTACCTAGCCCTAACAATGTTCTAGGGAGTGTTCGAAGCAGATTTCCCATTTTTTTTATTGGTTTTCGAGATACAGCACTTTTCTTGAGGTATGCGATGCTAGCATTTGCAAAACAGTTGCAATAAAAGAAACCAGTGAGAAATTGGGAAATCTGCTTCAAACACTCCCTAGAACATTGTTAGGGCTAGGTGCAGATAAAATTTTGTGTCTTTCCAACCAAGGGTTAACCTTGAAAATGAATCGCCGCTCGCAATGTTAATCTTATGGGCGCAAAAAATGCATCGTCAGGTATAGCGTCCTCTTAATACAGAACGAACTCATATTATGTGTACCATTTTATCAAGTTTCTTTGCTGGGCTGTCGTATTTTCTGTATTAAAATTTGAAGTAACATTTGAAAATTTCTCTGGAGCTCGTCTAGACTCAAAGATACAAGAGAAGGGAGGATATCATTTACATAGGATATGAATTTCCTGTCTCGGATCATGGGTTAATGTCACCTCTTATCTCAGATTAAGGCTAAAGTAGGCGGATTTTCCTTTGAGAGCCGCACTCCACACCTCATTTCTATCCGACAAAGCCTTAGCACGAGCTGAAGCATCCGGTGAGGATTTCGATTGAGGATGCTAAATGTTTCTTTAGGGATTATTCGACACTTAGTCTGGGTTAAGTTATTCTGGAATTTTTTTTTTATCCAAAAGTTACCTGTAAGTTAAACATGGCTGCCGTGTGTTGCTAGGGAAATAAAATTCCAACTGGAATTTACAGATCAATTCTCGAAACTATCAGGTTCTATTGTTGTGCTACGAGATGTCAAATTGAAGTCTCCAGTGTTCTAGCTGTTGAGGGGAAGCCATGTTCGAATCACGGTCCCTAAAGATTTTTTCCTCCCTTTCGGTTTCTTCTGGTAACGACTTCTAAATGATACTGCGGTGTATGCTCGACCGCCAATGACCGTTGCTGCTCTAAAAGCTAAACATAGTTTTATATTTGAACGCGAAACAAATGTCTATGGACTAGGACACTGTGTTTAGCTTTTACTAGAGAACTAATATTAGTCTCGATCGAGTATCAGTGCTTTTGGTGATGGGCAGGTTTATAGGTAGGGAAATCAATAGCGCGGCATCTTGTGAAGTACAGAGAAAAACAATTATTGTCATTATTTCACTGAATGCTTGGGTAGGTTGTTTCAGAGCCTCCATAAATAAATAAAAAAGATTAAAAAAAAAAATAATGCCTCTCAGTGGCCGAGTGGTCAAGGGGTCCGCTTTTTGTCCTGAGAGGTCCGGGTTCGAATCCCGGTGGAACGGAAAAATTTTCCGCTTCCGACATGGATGTATTGGCTTCGGCCCACTACTAAACTGGCTTCGGCCCACTCATATTCGGCTTCGGCTACTTCATCTTCGGCTTCGGCCAAAAACATCTAACAAACCAACTCATCGGCGCATATTTTCTCTGAACGTCGCGCGTAAAAAAAAATAAAAAAAAATCCTTGAGAGGATGACACTTATTGTTGTGGAAGTGTCAGCCAAAAGTTTGTTTTTCACGACATGGGTTCTACCTTATGTAGGTATACTGAGCCGCATCATGGTAGAAAATAGGTTAAAATGGTACTGTATTGAACGAGGGGTTGACCACTCCTGAGATTCCCATGATTTTCTGAGATTCCTAGTGATTCCATGAAGATTTCCAATGATTCCTGATATTTCTCAAAGATTTCCAATGATTCCAGAGATTCCTCAAAGATTTCCAATGATTCCTGAGATTCCTTCAAGATTTCCAAGATTTCTGAGATTTCATAAAGATTCCTGCAAGATTTTCATGATTTTTACATGATTCTCAAGATTTCCGAGATTTTCACAGACTAATGAGATTTCCTCTCAGCTGGTAGGACTTTGATTTTCTCCCATGTATCCCATGTCAAATTTCCTAGAAATCTGCGTTTTTCTCTCACCGAGTACGGTGGGACGCAGTCTGGTAGTAACTTCCTATTGAACCAATAATGAAGTAGGACAAGTATGAAAAAATTCCTATCCGCAGCCCCGAAAGGCGTAGCGATTTCGAAGATTACTACCATCCACTAAAAGCAGTCTAAAATCATTTTGAATGACGGTTAAGAAGATTTTCAGTTGATCCCGATGCATTTCCTCTAATAACAACGGAGGAACTGAGTTTTAAAATTCCCCCCCCCCCCCCCCCCCGACAGAAAATGAAAGTGATTTTACAAAACAAAAATTCAGTCAAAAGTTAAAGATACTATTAATAGAAACTCATAGGAAAAAGAATAAACTCAATATCTCACCAAATAAGTGAGTTATGGCGTTTTGAAAATTCAACCCCCCACCCCTTGCCTAAACGGTGCGTCGGACAAAAAACTTTTTCAGACAAAACTTGTAGATAATATTAAGGCAAATTCATTACAAGAAGAAAAAACTCTATAACACTCCTACGACACAAGTTATGATTTTTTTTTCGCCAACCCCTGTTTTTCTACCCTCGCAATCAACCATTAAGGGTGGGATCGAAAAATGTCACAAAGAAAAGTCGTAGGTAGTACCGTTAGACAACCCTCAGAAAAAACCAACTTTCATTAGTTGCATTATTAAGGGAGTTATGGCCAATAAACCAGTTTTCCCCCCATTTCGCCCTCCTTCGTCCGATTTCCCTCTTTATCGAACTCGACCGAGATTTTAGCCCCTATATTTTATTAATTACTCAAAACCAATTTTTTTTTTCCAAAATACGGCTCCTAGCGTGTTCACAATAAAGTCAAATATATAGGTATAAACTTTTGAGCTGGTGGTGGTTTTGGGATCCAGGGGTCATGAAACGAAGAACTGTGAAGAAATTTTTCAAAAGTGAGACTACCGGTACGACGATAATAAGTACGTAGATTTTTCTTCGAAATCTACTTAAAAGTGTAATAAATATTTATGTTTTATGTTTTGATCGAAGTAAAAATAATGACATATTCCAGAACATTCACAAGTAAGTGGAGCTTATCGATATTATCTGTACAGTGGTACTGTTTTACCATAATTCAGGCAAGTCCTACTCTAATCCATATCAGTAAGTCCCAGTAAAGATTCTTATATTCAACTTCACATACATTTATTCTTCATTTCTCCAGACTTTTATCATAAAATAAATTTTTTCCGTGACTGTTTCGAAAACGTAACCTCGCCAAACTTCACTTCGACAGGTAGGAATGCCTAGAATACAATCCAAAAAGTAAACAATATAAATGTTTCTATTTACAAGATTCCAATGATTCCCGTAAGATTGCTAATGATTTCTAAGATTCTCGTATGATTTCTTAAGATTTCAAAGATTCTCGTATGATTTCTAAAGATTTCAAAGATTTTCGTGAGATTTCTAATGATTTCAAAGATTGCTGTAGGATTTCTAAAAAAAATTCAAGATTTTTATAAGATTTCTAATGATTTCCTGAGATTCCCTACGAGATTTCTGGAGTGGTCAACCCCTCGGTATTGAAGCGTGACTATATAACGTCAGTTTTACACGCGATTTCTGGACACCACGAACATTTCCGCATTGAAAACTACATTATGGAAATAACACCGTACTAGTCAACATAGGAAAATCGTTATGCTGCAATTACCTACCCACCGTCTTATTAAGCAAACTAAGTGTCACATGAAAACGCTATCTATATACTGGGTTGCTGTTCCAACGGCGCCGTCCCGCACCCCGCTACTGGCTATAGTCCTCTTCAGTCTTTGATGAGAGCGAGGGGGTAACCACTCCAGAGATTCCTTGAGATTCCACTGAGATTCCATAAAGATTTCCAAAGATTCCCAGCGATATTCATAGAAAGATTAACCCCGAAGGGGTAACCACTCCAAAAATATTCCAAGATTCCCTGAGATTTTATAAAGATTTCCAATGATTCCCAAAGAGATTCCCAAAGAGTGGTTAACTCCTCGGGTGAGAGTAACGTCAGTGGTATGCAGGGGTGGACAGACTACACAAATGTGAATAGTCGTTGCTAAACTCTTTCAGATCATGGTGACCCCTTCTTATACTTAAGTCTACTTCTTGTTCTGAACAAAATAATTTTGGGAACCCTGTTCTATTTAGAGCAATGTGTGAAGTTCCTCTCATCCTATAGTGTAGCTATAATTACCAAAAATGTACATCAGTGTTTACTGCGCAGGCTACAGTGCCCCCTTAATGACTCAGGAGATTTATATGTTCTGAAAAATACCTACCTAATGTTAGGTATATTTCAGAAAATTTAAGTATCCAACATTTTCCTCAAAAAATGAGAAGATGAATCATTCTGCTGGCAAGTGTTCCACGATTTCGTTTTAGCTTTTAGACCTGAAATTGCGTCAGTTTCGTCACCGTGACTCTAACAATTTCTTGACTATTGAGACTCAAATTCATGGGCAATTTTCCTTTTAAATCAGGCGCTTTTGTTTTGTTTGTTTCTGCCAAGACTAGTGGCAGTTTCCCTGTCGATCCCCCTATAGGTACCAACAGCAGAAAATAGCAGACGAGGGGGTAACCACTCCATAGATTCCTTGAGATTCTACTGAGATTCCATAAAGATTTCCAAAGATTCCAAACGATATTCATAGAAAGATGAACCCCAAAGGGGTAACCACTCCAAAAAAAAATTCCATGATTTTCAAAGATTCCCAACGAGATTCCCTAACGAGTGGTTAACCCCTTGACAGCAGATAATAGAAATTTGGTGATTCAGGATCCGAACATTGCATTGGTTCGACGTTTGATCCATTTTCTGCTATAAAACCTTATTTTTTATTTATTTTCCTAGCAAGTCTTCTTGTGGAATATAGCTTCCGGTAACAGGTATGGAATAACTGAAATGCTCTGCGGTGATAAGAACATCACGAGGCGTCAGACAAACAGGAACGTGACAGGCGAGACGGAGTCTGTTGCTACAGAGTTCGCGAACATGTGACCGACAAAAAAGGAGACTTTTCAGTATTCCAGCAGATGTCACTTCCTGCAGGTCACTTTTTCACCAAGTTTTTATTCTCCCTGCCCCTTTTATTTATCGCATAACATTTTTTGGTCGCCAAGTTTCAGCATTCATTCTTACGGGACTAGGTACATTTAGAGAATTGTCTACCTACGTTCAAATATTCCTCCGAGGGGTTAACCACTCGTTGGGAATCGCGGAATCATGGGTTCAATCTCAATGAAATCTCAGGGAATCTTAGAATTTTTGGAGTGGTTACCCCTTCGGGGTTCATCTTTCTATGAATATCGCTGGGAATCTTTGGAAATCTTTATGGAATCTCAGTGGAATCTCAAGGAATCTCTGGAGAGGTTACCCCCTTGTATTCCTCCGACTGTATGTGTTCGTCCATGCCAACTTAAATCACATAACCATTTATAGCATTACTAAAATTTTAAAATTTTATTTGTTCGAAATTTTTTTTTATTCCTAGTGTGGATGAATTTTTCAGTTAGTAATTTTTACTGGGAACCTAACCTAACCTAACTTAAGCCTGTCCGTACAGTGCTGTTTCCTGACTTTTTATTTTCGGAAGAAATTGTTAGATATTTAAATGTTATGAAATATAACGTCTTTTCGTCATCAGGAACTAGACAACAAAATAATCGAATATTACTTACTTGATCGTAAAATCACTACACTAAAATCACTGTACTTGGCTACTTTCTGACGCAAGAAAGACATGTTATATTTCAGAACAAATAAATATTCAATAATTTACCCAAAAAAAGGGACAGGAAAAGTGAGAGAAAAAAACGAGCCATTGTAGCTTTCCTCTGTACCTAAACAATATTCTGTAATTCAGTGGAAATGACCCTTCCTCCTACCTTCTTCGACCTGTGACCCAGAGGGGCAAGAGAGACCTGTACTGAATTTAATAAGTGCACAAAGCCTTGATCTGTTCAAAGCAGTGCATGTGAATAGAACAACAATAAAGTGAGTTGTGGAGGAGTTCCCGTTAATGGGCTTAGAAACGAATTGGTTAATTAAGGGTCCGCTATACCTGACGGTGCATTTTTTGCCGCCCGTAAGATTAACATTGCGAGCGGCGATTCATTTTCAAGGTTTACCCTTGGTTGGAAAGACACAAAATTTTGCCTGTACCTAGCCCTAACAATATTCTAGGGAGTGTTCGAAGCAGATTTCCCAATTTCTCACTGGTTTCTTTTATTGCAACTGTTTTGCAAATGCTAGCATCGCATACCTCAAGAAAAGTGCTGTATCTCGAAAACCAGTAAAAAAATTGGGAAATCTGCTTCGAACACTCCCTAGAACATTGTTAGGGCTAGGTACAGGCAAAATTTTGTGGTGATGAGATTCCTCGTGACCATGCGATTACCGTCTTTCTACCCCGAGTTGCAGACAAGGATGATCCCTCCCTAATGAGACTCCTGGAAGCTCAGAATAGGGAGATCAGCATCTCCTCGTGGAAGGTTCTCAGAACCAAGCGGGAGAGCGGAGGAGCCCTGATGCACCTGGGCATTGATGAGCAGTCCGCCCAGGCAATCGAGAAGCTGAATTTCCAGCTTCACTACCGCTTCGGGACGGTCACAGTAGGAGGGCTGAAGAAAAAGCCTGTGGAGGGAGTAGAGCCGTCCAGTGGGGAGACCCCCAACGTGGGGGCGCCTTCAGAAGCGGGCAGCCTGCTCAGTCTTGGGGACAGGCTGGCCGACCTCGGAGTAGAGGGAGAGAACCCTGGGGAGAAACTCCCCGCCCTTCTGGAGGAGGAGGAGGAGATGCTACTGGGGTCAGATAGTGAGGTTCAGGCTGCAGAGACCTGCGCCCCCTCAGAAGCAGCAGAATCAGCAGCACCGGCTGCACCGGCAGGATCCCCTGCCCTGTAAGATCTTACAGCTGAATGCCCACCACGCGAGAGGGGCTACGGCAGTTCTCGCGAAACTCTTCGCTCAGGAGGAGGTGGGCATCATGCTGATTCAGGAACCGTGGATTTCCCATGGTCAGGTAAGAGGCCTTAACAGCAGATTTTCTAAAGTAATATGGGATCGGGGGACTGTAACCCCTCGATCTTGTATAGTCGTAAGGAACAGTATTAATTTTACATGTGTTTCAGAGCTGATGACGCGCGATCTGGTCACCCTGCAACTTCACATTGAGCTGGAAGGCAGAAAGCGGACCATTGTCGTTGCGTCTGCGTATTGCGATGGAGATGAACCTACACCATCTCCGAAGCTAACAGAACTCGCGGAATACTGCAACAGTAGGAAGCTACCCTTGCTGCTCGCCTGCGACGCGAATGCCCACCATATCGAGTGGGGCAGTACTGATACTAACAGCAGGGGTGAGTCCTTTTTAGAATTTATTCTCAAGTTTAACCTTGAAATAATGAACATTGGGAACACTCCCACTTTCGTAACTGCAACAAGGAAGGAAGTGCTCGATGTTACCATCGCTTCTCCTACCCTTAGCGGATATTTCCAAAGATGGGAAGTCTCCCCTGAACCCTCTCTATCTGATCATAGGATCATTACTTTTGACATGGAGGAATTTGGAAATCAGGTAAAGTTGTACAGGAACCCGAGAAAGACTGATTGGAATCAATACAAGGAAACCCTTGAGACCAATCTGAGAAGCATCTCAACTGTAGCCAGGGACCCGAGGGGACTTGAACATGCAGTTGGGAATCTGACCAGGGCATTAACTGATGCCTTTGAGGAGAGCTGTCCCAGCAAGGCCCGCCATGGAGGGAAAACCACTCCTTGGTGGAATAAAAGACTGACACAGCTGCGCAAGCAGGTTCGCTTTCTCTTTAATCAGGCCAAGCGGACTGGTTGTTGGGAGACCTACAAAGTAGCGCTATACGCGTATACCAAGGAAATCCGCAGAGCAAAGAGGGATAGTTTCAGGGATTTCTGTTCTGAACTAAATACCGCCTCTGCAGGATCTAGAGTCTACAAAGCTATGGCCAAATGTGGTACGCAAGGGGCCTCATCGTTGAGAATGCCTGATGGGAGCTACACCCACAGCGAACCTCAACGCTTGAGACTACTTCTCGAAACGCACTTTCCAGGCTGCACTCCAGCAGAAGGTGTGGATGAACTGCAGGGACAGCAACGGCGACCTCGGCGGGAGGACTGGGGAGTGGCGGCTGCAGTCTGTTCCCGTCACAGACTGGAATGGGCTATTGATTCATTCCAGCCCTACAAATCCCCCGGTTTGGACGGGGTTTTCCCAGTATTGCTGCAAAAGTGCAAGACAGAACTGCTACCTCACATTATGAGAATCTGCAGAAGTAGCCTGGCGTATGGATACATTCCCAAGGCATGGAGAAGTGCAAATGTGGTTTTCATTCCTAAGGCTGGGAAGAAGGACACATCGGCACCTAAGTCATTCAGACCTATTAGTCTAACCTCCTTTCTACTTAAGACAATGGAGAAGACAATAGACAATCACATAAGGAATGAAATTCTACAGTCGAAACCGCTCCACGCCTGCCAGCATGCTTACCGTGCCGGCAGATCAACGGAAACGGCTCTGTATCAACTGACAAACCTGTTAAGGGATGCTGTTGACGGTAAGGAAACCGCAGTATGCGTCTTTACGGATATTGAGGGCTGTTTTGACAATACATCTCATCTGGCTATAGAGGAAGCCCTCCAGGCCAAAGGAGTTGAACCCACCATTACGCGGTGGGTGAAGGCAGCTCTAAGCAGTCGCACAGCCGTGACCCAGGGGATCTCCATGAGAACCACCCGAGGATGCCCTCAGGGTGGAGTGCTCTCACCGCTTATGTGGTCCCTGGTAGTAGACAAGCTGCTGCACACCCTCACTGACCAAGGCTTTGACTGTGTCGGCTATGCCGATGACGTTGTGGTCGTGGTCAGGGGGAAAATTGACAGCACGATATGTGAACTCCTACAAGGTGCGCTCTCAATAATATCTGAGTGGTGCAAAACAGTAGGTTTGAAGTTAAACGTTGCAAAGACGTGCGTCGTTCCCTTCACTACCAGAAGGAAGACTAATTTCAAGCAGATAACCATAGGAGGGACACCCCTTGAATGGAAGCAGGAGGTTAAGTATCTAGGAATAACCCTGGATAGCAAACTTAACTATGGAAAACACCTTGAAGAAGTGGTAGGCAAAGCCACAAGAGCAATCATGGTATGCAGACGCTTGGCAGGGAAGAATTGGGGATGCTCCCCCAAAATCCTGCGCGAAATGTACCTGATGGTAGCGAGGCCTATCATCACATACGGGTGTATTGTGTGGGCTAGCAGAACGAAGCTGGAAACTGTAAGGAATACCCTTACAAAAGTGCAAAGGTTAGCCTGTGTATGCATCACGGGCGGAATGAAATCCTGCCCCACGGCAGCTATGGAGGTTATAGTGGATCTCCCACCCCTCCACATTGCAGTGGAAACGGTCGCGCAAATGGCCACGATCAGGATAGTAAACAGTGGCATCAGGAGGAGCTGGCATGCAAGGCAGCGGGACCTTGTCACACTGTCTGTGTGCCCATATGCCCTGGAGATACCGAAGGATAAAATCCCTCCAAAGTATTGCTTTGAGAGGAACTTTGAGACCATTATTAGTAACAAGAGGGATTACTGTGAAACCACGGTTACCTTCGAGTCCCATACCATTAAATGGTATACGGATGGCTCCAGAACCACTTCTGGTACGGGAGCTGGAGTCTTTGGCCCCAGAGTCAAGTACTCAGAAGCCCTGGGAAGAGAGGCTACCATCTACCAGGCAGAAGTATACGCCCTTGACAGGTGTCTACAGATGAACCTGGATCGGAACTACCGGTCAAGGAGTATTGCAATAATGTCGGACAGCCAGGCCGCCCTACGGGCGATAACGGGCTACACAGTAACCTCACAGCTAGTCTGGGAGTGCAGAAGTAAGCTAAATACTTTAGCTAGTCTGAATAAGGTAACTCTCATATGGGTACCTGGACACGAAGGCATCGATGGCAATGAGGCTGCTGACCAGCTTGCGAAGAAAGGAGCTTCCTCCTCCTTTGTCGGACCTGAACCCTTTTGTGGCGCTGGGGACGTTTATGTTCGCAGGCTGATTAAGGAACAAGAACGACGTAAGGCAGCTGACCACTGGATCTCACTGCCCGGGCACCGCCAGGCCAAGCTGCTCCTGGGCAACTACCAGAGCAAGAGGGCACAACAGTGCGTAAGCATGGGCAGGAGGCAACTTCGTATTATCACAGGTTTCCTCTCTGGCCATTGCAACCTGAATGGTCACTTGACCAAGATCGGAGTGAAGACCTCCGATCTGTGCAGATTCTGCCAAGGAGGCACCGAGGACCCGGTGCACATCCTGACTGATTGCGGAGCTATCGCCCGCAAAAGAGCAGAGTGTCTGGGCAACCTAATGCCAATGGTAGAGGATATACCTACCACGAATCCCTTTAAGATCCTTCAACTACTCAGGGAGATGGGACTTGAAGACGTGCTTTAGACACAAGGAGGGAGCACACCCACTGTGAATCCCTCGAACCCCATTACCTCCACAGGAGAAGGGACTCGAGGAAGTGCTGAGCACCAGAAGGGGGCACAATAAGCCTATAGGTTTCAGTGCACTTATCCCCACCCTAAGGAAAAAAAAAAAAAAAAAAATAGCGGACCCTTAAAAAGAGTTTCGCCTAGTAATATTGCAGTATGCACAATTAGGTAATGCATCACCTTAAATATAAACAAAAATCAATTTTTCTTTCACGGAGGAAAATAAAAACTGGGTATTAGTAGGATAATAGTTGCAAAATTGTTTGACCTCGTCTGGGTGAAAAAACAGCAAGTTTATCAGACATCCACTTTATGTTCGTAAGATTGATGATTCCAGTTCAAACTGCATCTCTTTAAATCGGCACCTCTGTGATAACCAGAGCACCAATTAGACCGTTAAGTAAAAGATAACGGCCAGAAAAATTTTGATGTCTCCTATCAGATAAAATGCATTAAAGGTCATAAATAAATTCCTTTCGGAAACCCGAAAGGCGTAAGCCTTAGATTAAAAGGCCTCGTTGAAAAAGTTGCATTGGACCTAAAAATTCTTTCGCAAATCTTTCGTAAAGTCTACTATAGTGTCCCCTAAAAGTGCACTATAGCGTCATTCTCCCGAAAAAGAAACCATCGATCGAGTGATTTTTGTCCAAAATTAAGAGGACGCTATACCTGACGATACATTTTTTGCCGCCCATAAGATTAACATTGCGAGCGGCGATTCATTTTGAAGGTTTACCCTTGGTTGGAAAGACACAAAATTTTGCCTGTATCTAGCCCTAACAATGTTCTAGGGAGTGTTCGAAGCAGATTTCCCAATTTCTCACTGGTTTCTTTTATTGCAACTGTTTTGCAAATGCTAGCATCGCATACCTCAAGAAAAGTGCTGTATCTCGAAAACCAGTAAAAATAAAGGGTCCGACAACAGTCGCACTTAACTTTCTCGCGCAGAATAATTTTTTTTTTGGGGGTTTTTTTGAGATTTTTTTGCGGGCGTAATTTTTAAGCAATCGAAAATCGGTTGAAAGTGACCCACGAGCATCTATCTGAGATCACTCATACCAAATTTCACGTCTGTCATTTTATTACTGTAGTCCCAAATGCGTTCCGACAATTCAAAAACGTGGTTTCTCATTCTCAACTCATTTTCGACACTTTTTTGACTACAACGGCCGTAATTTTGAAGATAACAAAATTATGTTCGACAGATGTTTAAGTTACATGGTTCTACACAAATTTACCAAATTTAATGACAATCGGTCAATAAATGTGAATGGCGCCGAAACGATCGAACTTTGGTCCAGAACGGCCGTAATTTTCAACCAATTCAATTTTATTTGAAAATGACCTCGAAGCATCTATTTGTCAACACACATACCAATTTTCAGTGTTATAGATTGAAAAGTGTACCGTCGGCGCTTGTCTAAGTAACCAAAAACACGATTTTTGAATTATTTTGGCGGTTTTTTGACAATAGCGGCCGCAATTTTTGACCAATCAAAAAATCCTTGAAAATGCCCCTCGGCAGTAATTTTAGACAGGTCCATACCAAATTTCATCAAAATCGGATGAACGGTATAGGCGCTAGAGCACTGCACGGACTGACGGACGGACTGACTGACGGACGGACTGACTGACTGACGGACTAACTGACGGACGGACGGACGGACGGA
Organism: Mesopsocus fuscifrons; assembly: GCA_950004255.1. Taxonomy (NCBI): domain Eukaryota; kingdom Metazoa; phylum Arthropoda; class Insecta; order Psocodea; family Mesopsocidae; genus Mesopsocus; species Mesopsocus fuscifrons. The sequence goes on from OX465380.1 coordinate 11,318,568, forward strand.
CAGACTTTTTCCAGAAACCACTTTTTTGGACTCAGGGGACCCCCAGGATCATGGGAAACCCAAAATCTCAATTTCGAAATTTTGCACGAAAACAATACTTTCTCGCCATATATGGCTAGCGAGAAAGTAAAAATGGGAAATCTGCTTCGAACACTCCCTAGAACATTGTTAGGGCTAGGTACAAGCAAAATTTTGTGTCTTTCCAACCAAGGGTAAACCTTGAAAATGAATCGCCGCTCGCAATGTTAATCTTATGGGCGGCAAAAAATGCATAGTCAGGTATAGCGTCCTCTTAATAACTTTGGAACAGACTTGAGTATCCCGTTGAAGCGGGGAGCGCTTCTATGAAAATGGTCTCCAAAGTACATCTTGAATTTTCAAACATTGCTCAGCAAACTCAGCTGTCGCGGGAATTTCGCTTTTTCGCCGGCCCGTCCGGGAAAGAGACGAGACGAGACAGAAAGTTTGTTGAGATTCAAATAAGATAAAAACACCGCGGGTGAAAAAGGCGTTTTTAATTTATTTCTCCTACTTTGATATTGAAATGCAGGATTCGTTGCCCGCAGAAAAGTGTAGGTAGGCTTTTGAGTTGGGACGCTTTTCTTAGTTGGCACTTGGCACTTAGGTATTTCTAAATAAGCTTTGCTCCCGAAAAGGTGAGACTGAAGTATAAAGCACTTGGGTTTAAATCATTTGAACTTAAAAATCCCTTCGGCAGGAAGTGGAAGAAGTGAAAATTTATATTATAAACTTTTGAGGTGATGGTGGTTTTGGGATCCAGGTCCTATCCAGAATCCAGGGACCGTGAAATTAAAAAAACTGTGGAGTAATTTTTCGAAAGTGAGACTATAGGTAGGTACTGATGCAACGCCAATAGGTATAGTATTTCTTCGAAATCTACCTAAAAGAACGTTTTCAAATAATAGGTTCTTTAAATACTCTTTTCTCTCTCGGTCTCAACCGGGAAAGTGTTGCATATCAAATATAAAAATTCGGAGGACTATTAGGTATTTACTCCGAAACGTTGATTTTCACTGAAAAGTCGTTTCCGGTTCCTATACCTACAAAATTGTTTTATAGATTACTTATCAGCTGGAATTAAGGAAGTAACATCCTTCATAAAATCTATTCATTGTGTCAATCAACCCCTTAAGGCTGAATACACATTCGCTATTTTTTTTCTGTTCCGATTTCAAACTTTGTGAGAAAATAATTGGATATTTTAATATTCTGAAATATAATACGTCTTTTTAACGTCATGACTCATGACTCATGAGGCTGTGTTGTGATTTTACGATCGGTTACTTTTAGACAATTTTTTTTTGTGACAAAAATGTATGGTGGCCCTTAATCGTATCACATTTTATCACGTAATTTATTTTATTAGATTTTTTTGTCTATACCTATAATATAATATTAACCTTAACACCCCGTATAAAACAACGTTAAAATCGTGGACAATAAAACCTTTTCAATGAACGAGTTTTCACACAAATAGTGGCGTGAGTTTTATCACTGTTTGTGACCTCTATTCATTTCCATTACTACTGAAATTTAGGACCTCGTAAAATAGAGATATACAAAAACCGAAATGTCTTCGAAAATATGTCCAGTTCAAACTCTAGCATTTAAACCACGATGTTTAGTTCACACTAGTTTAAGCCTGACTAGAAATTTCGTTAGTTGACGTTTTTTTCCATCCGTTTACTCGAAAAAAAGGACAGAAAAAATTGTCCGCAAGCTGCCTTTTTTTAGAGGGGTAATGATGCTTACTTATTTGCGCTATGTAGTACCGGAAAATGTAAATACGACCTAGTGCCTAAATCATTAAAGAAGTCCTACATATTAAAACAATACGCTCAGGGAAACCCCTGAATCAAATTTCATGGAAATAAATAGGTTTTCCACGAATTCCCTGCGGTTTTACCCACGTTATGGAACAGAAAGGTTTTTATTTTCCTACCCATTTTCCACCTTGTACCTACTTAAATGAAACGTAAACAAAATTTTCTAAAATAAACTTTTCTACAGATTTTGCGTGTGCTTTTTCACGTACCGGTACCTAAGAGTCTTGGGTCGTAGGTATGAGTCGAAATATGGGACTTCATCAATATAACCTAAAACCGTTTTTGGAGGCTCTATAATAATTGTTTTTGGGTTTTCGCACGAACTTTCAGATCTCTCTCATGGTATTTAGTTGCCTACCGGTGCGGAAAGATTCTCCTGTGTTTATAGGAACCATTTAAAACCTGTATAATACAAACGCAGCTACAAAAAACACGTTACAATTATTATTTTTAAATAAACAGCTTCAAAAACCTCTGAATCCGACAAAAAATGCACAAACGGTTGCGGTTTTTCTCACGGTACGCGGTGGAAGCTGCGTCCCGTCGGCGCTCTCGGGTAGAATTATGCGACCGGCGCGGACCACATGCGCGACACAACTGATCCCAGAGACCCCGAAGTCAAGTGTCAACATTCGTCTTACCTAATACAGAATAGTGAGCAGGCTAGTCGCATATGCATTCGGCGTGCCCTCCTTATCAGGATACTTTGTAGTCTGTTCGTGTTTTGGGTTAAGTGTTCGGGCAAATCTATTTTGTTCGTTGTTGTAGTTTCAAAGTAATGGCGTTCATACGTAGTGAGGTTTTAACTGTCTGACCAATTTCCACCTCCGCAAAAGCCCAACTTGCATACTCGTCAAGAATATTTTCCTATACTTATCTTCTGTCTTCTAATAAATTAGAATGTAGATATTATAATGTTTAAGTGAGAGAAGCGAGCGAGAAGAATTTTTTAGATATTCGTATAAATGCACACATTCGGTAAATGCACGTCAATAATAATAATAATAATAATAATAATAATAATAATAATAATAATTTGCACCTGTCCAAAACAAAGTTTCGCGCGTGCCGAAAATGAAACTTACACATGCAAGGAATAAAATTTGCACGAGTGCAAAAATCTCACGTACAAAAAAATCAAATATACATGTGTAAAATTAAAATTTGCACCCAGAAGAAAATTTCCCATGCTACCGTAAGAAGATTACTCGTGCAGCATAAGAATAGTTCAAAATATTAAGTGGGGTCTCTACACTTACCCCCGAAATGGTGATGCGAAATTTGCAAATAATGGGGTGGCACCTTCATTTCAAATGCCATTTAAAGACCTACCTCTTAAGTAACTTTAAAGGCTAAAACTTAAAGTAGCCGCGTATAATTATAAAGTAAAGTATACTTCCGCAGACGTTGAAAGCCTACTCGAGAAGTACAAAAGATGGAAAGTTTTCGCTACTATTTGCCTTTGGATAATAATGAGCGGTAGCTTTAGGACAAGGTTTTTATACTTTAGAGGTTTCCTCATTTGACGTCAAGTAAGGTTCCTTAACTAGTAAATATAAAGCATGCGGACATGTTAGAGTGCTGAGGTACCCATACAGAATCAATATTGGTGTACACGATTCTATTTCCCTACTGCGAGGGTTAACTTCAATGTAAATGATACAACCTGACTAACTGACAGGTTTGGAATTTAGAAGGGGGTTAGTAGCAGGTCGGGGGGGAGGGGGGTTTCGATTCAGGCAGCTTTCAAAGTTGTTTAGTTTCCCCCCAGGGAGCTCTGACGGAAAGCTACGAATACTGATGCCACTTAATTTCGCCACGAATACTGATTATGCCTCTTAATATTGCTTTGTGCGGTCAATGGTGGGTGGGGACGATCTAGGATTTTGAATTTCGATTTTGAGTCTCCAAAGGCTTTGCCAGATTCCCTTTAGGTCGTACCTCTAATCGATAAATCAGCTCACTAAAAGAGGAAGAACACTGTGGAAAATTCCAATTCGGGAATCCAGATTCACACTAAATGCATCTTAATTCGTTCTTGAAATTGGGAATATTTTTCTACCCAGTTTCACGGTAGGGCTATCTTAAGGAGGTCTTTGCATTTGACAGGAGGGATCAATGTGGTAATCCCGGTTAATCCGTATGTCGCGATAGCCATCAGATAGAGTCCTCGTCTTGACATCTTGGAGTCTGCAAAGCTAGCTCCTTATAGATAGGGATTGAGTGGCTCACCTTGGTCATGATAAAAAATTTTGATTTCCAAAATTTTCCAAAACCTCGCTGGAATAGCGCAGAAGCGAAATTGTTATTCTGTACCTGGGACCTTCAGCTGCCGAGGCTAATGTACTGTGCTATCCGTAGGCACTAGTGTGTAAGTGCTTCATCATATTCGGCAGATAAAAACTTATCCCTTAGTTAGTGGAAAGTTGGGAGGACAAGCCCAGTAAGAATTATTAGTGTTAGTTCAGGGTAAGGACCTACAGTTTTAGGTGTGTTCCAAACCACCACAGCCCTTGATATTATACATATCACTTGTCCACTTATTGGTGGACCATCAAGATCGAGGCTGTAAACTGAGGGGTTAACCACTCGTTGGGAATCTCGTTGGGAATCATTTTAAATCTTTATGAAATCTCAGGGAATCTTGGAATTTTTTGGACTGGTTACTTCTTCGGGATTCATCTTTCTATGAATATCTTTGGGAATCTTTGGAAATCGTTATGGAATCTCAAGAAATCTCTGGAGTGGTTACCCCCTCAAGTTCAAATCTGGTCTACCTATATTCAAGGCTTGGGCCTGAATCGAACCTGCGACCTTTTTTCACGGTTTTGGAAGGCTACAGGTGTCGGGAGTCTATGGGTCGTGGTTGCTGCTGGATCGATGGCCCGGACCACGGGCTCTGCTGTGCCCCCCAGGGTCTACGCCTATGGCTGGAATCACAACACCCCAGCACCCACTTCCCCCCGATCAGCTGGTCACATTGGCGTACCTCTCGGCATTCGAAAACTGATACGAATCTTTACTGTCATCCCTGACATATTACGACTGTCTTTTTGATACTTTTTTTTTGCTTTTTTTGTTTTCAAATGGGAATGCTCACTTTTCCGATGTTTCTTTTGTTCCGATATGTGACGTATGAGTCTGTATAGTTTCCATGGTCAGCTCGGGGTAGTATAGAGGCGCCAAGTTCGAGTTTCGCTGTCGGAAACTTTTTCTCCACATAATAATAGCTGAGGGTTGGGGGACAAGCCCAGCAACTAGACCGTTTTCAAGAACTATCCATTGTGCTCAGCTGGCAGCACTACCAAATACCAGCTCCCCAGCCATTGAGTAAACGATGGGGACCTACAGTTTTAGGTGGGTTCCGAACCACCACAGCCTCGATATACATTTCGCTTGACATGCTGAACATATCAGAGGTGAATGCCGAGCAGAAAAACTTTTTGGTAGGATCGGGATCGAACCGGTGTGACCCAGCTCTCACTGCTCCTCAAAAGTCGACCATGTAGGCCACTCGGCTATCGAGGCTGTTTTTCTCAACATAATAGTTCCTGAAGACACGGCAAAAAAATGAGAAATCCCGCACCAGTCTTAATATAATCCATCTTGGAAAGGTTCGACGAATGTTTCTTGCATAAGTTTTTGTTATATAGGCATCAAGCAGAACTTCTCCAAGTTGTCACGTACCATTAATCATGAAGTGATTCCTGCGAAAGCTAATTAATTAGTGAAGCAAAGTTTGACGGCCTGATTACCCACACGAAATTCCCTCTATTACCCATTTAACGTGCATGCACGCTAGGAAAGCAACCGTTTTATGCCTGTCCTGTTGACGTTTGCCCATTTTTTAGGGAAACTGTTGGGATAATTCAAATTTTTTACGTCAGAAACTCAGGCTGCGTCCCACCGTGCCCGGTTAACAGGTAAACCTCGGTTAAATTCGGAATTTAACTAGGGTTAAATACCAGGAAAGTAAGTTTACTTTCAAACAAAGATTCCTCTCATTTACTTGGTGGTATTTCATTATTACGTAGTTTTATGTGGTATTGTGATAAGTCATTTTTCTTAAAACTACGTTCTTATGGCCAGTATACCGAACTAGGCTTATCCCTTATGAATTATGACTAAACTACAATTAAATCCACATTATATTATTATATTATTATTATTATATTAAATATTAGTTTAAACTCTCCAATGGCGGGAACTTCTCCAAATTTTGGGTAGTGGTTTAGGAAATTTATTCACAGACTTCCTATGGAAAAAAATTCCATTGGGGGAATTGTGCGCTGTGCCTTTGTAACTACAAACGGAACTCGCCAACTTTATTTGATCTACAGCTGTCAGTATGTCGATATAATGCGAGGGGTTAACCACTCCAGGAATCTCGTTGGGAATCTGGAGACCATCATTGGAAATAATCTTTATGAAATCTCAGGGAGTCTTGGATTTTTTTTTTTTTAACGGGCGTTGTTCAGAGTTGGTTTATTAGATGTTTTTGGCCGAATATGAGTGGGCCAAAGCCAGTTTAGTAGTGGGCCTAAGGCCTAAGTCAATACATCCATGTCGGAAGCGGAAACTTTTTCCGTTCCGCCGGGATTCGAACCCGGACCTCTCAGGACACAAAGCGGACCCCTTGACCACTCGGCCACTGAGAAGCACATAAATAGATAGCTCAGGGGTAGCGTGGGAGTTCTGGATGTACGGATCATATTTTTGCAATTTTCCTAAAAATGTTTAGGTATTCAGCACCCCACTGTGCTCTATCAGTATGAATGGGGATAATGGGAAATATAGCAGGGTGGGACGAGTATATTAGGTGAAAAGCATTCAGGAGAATGAGCTGGTTAAAAACTACGCAACACCAACTAACTTGTGTTAGATAACACAAAATCCCGCTTATGTCGAACGAATGATAGTTTCACCCGTGCGTTTGTGAGTCGTATCACAAGTTGAATATTGCAGTGATGACAAGGATAGTAAAGTTTCTAGGTGGCGTTGCGTGAGACTTAAACAGGGTCTCCTGGTGACGTTAAATCGTTGTGACCAATCATTTCCCTTGGCGTTCAAGTGCTAGAGCGTTCAGGTTGGTCACGATAATTAAATTTTTTCGGGATCCATTTTGACTTTTGAAAAGGACGTACCTGAAATATTAAATGACCTTGCGATGTGAGGGTGTGTGTTGAGTTCAAAAGCGAATCTTACACAGAATTATTGGATTCTCTCAAGTATGCAAATTGTGCGCTTAACTTTAATATTTAGCATAACTTGGAAATAACAGGCGGAATATTCCGTTTTCGGGAGCTTTCGTGCAAACGTTTTGATTGTGGTCTGTCTATACTTTGCGGTCTTTCTGTCATGTGTTCGCTCTTTAGTCACACCATACCTTAGTGTATTTTTTTCACCAACTGTGTAATATTTCGCTTATAAAATTGAAACCAACCAACCGATACATATATTTCGTCAAAAGTGGTAGGAATTGGGAGAACTGAATTGTAAAATAAACCGTAACTTTGATAAAATTTTTTTCTTCACGAAACCGCATACCAGTTATGTACAAAGTATTAGGTATACCTACTTAAAAGAAATCAGTGCAGCTGCAAAGGATCTTTTTTCTATATGAAAGTAGAAATGCCGAAAGTCCTTCGAGTTTTGGAAAATTACTGAGGGATTTGTTTATTCGGGAGTCATCACTCAGCTGTCAGCAACCACTCTGACTTTGGTCCCTGGGGACGTTTACGATAAATTATAGATCTTAGCGGCGTGAATATCTCTTACCAGAGTACCTTTGGCACTAAATAAAAGAAGAAAAACGACCGAAAGTATCTCATAGAGAGCTCATACGTGTGGTGAAAAGTGGAAACACAACACCTGCCCTACGCAAAAGAGGTTTTTTAAAAAAGGGTGCCATTCATACGCAGACAACTGCGTAATTTCAATCCTTTGAACGCCGGACGTTCTAGAACAGACCCATTGATACGAAAAACGGCGCTCGTTCCGCAAAATTGGTAGCCCGTTCGTTGTGAGTGGAACGTTTTCCAGCGTTGCGCCGTGGCGTTCGTCCCGGCCGAACGTTTCAAGTCTCGAACTTGGGAGTGCGTGAGCTATCGCTAGGGCCGCAACATGTCGAGCCCAATGGCGCCCCGCTAGTGCCCTTTGGGGGGGCACACCACCTTTTCTCACACGTTCCTCTGGCCCCCGAGAAGCCCCAGGTGTCGCCTCCACCCCCGCACCTCTGTTACCGGGCTGCGACCCTCGAAGCCCGCTGCAATGCTTTCACAAGCTGTCAATTCACGTTTGTGAAGACGGACCATCACGTAAGGAAAAACATTGCCTACTTTCTGCCTTATTTTGAGGAAGTATAGGTATTACACTCATTCGATTATTCCTTTTTAACATGATCTTATGACTCAGTGTCTAAATAAGACGATTCTCGAAAATGTTTCTCCATTGTCCTTCCGTCGTTCTATGTCACCCTAATTTTAATGGTACTAGGTATAGGTTCGTATTGTACCTCGTAAAAATTACATATAGAGACAGTAGATATTACCTAAAGAACGTTACAAGAAGCAAGTGACTGACCAAGGCGTTACCTATATTGTACATATTCTGGATGGTGATTCATGCCTCTTTGAAATGTGAGCGACATATAACTTGCTCTACTGGAGGCCATTGTCAAAATTAAGAGATAAAGTGAGCTTTCAAAAGTCATTATAGCATTCAGAAATTTGGAAATTGAAATGACAAAAAAAAAAATTAATCTGAAATAAATTTTTTGGAAAATGAGTAAAAGGTAAAAAGCTGCAGTGTATCAAGGACCTTCGGGTTATCTCCGTACCTGTACTTGGAAGTAAAGTAGAAATAGCTGTCGAAACTTTTGAAACTTTAAACTGATGAAATTTGGAAACTCTGCCCCGGGCGTAACGTGAAACTTTCTTTTATGCCAATTCCTAACCAGTAGGGAAAGCAAACTAGATGAGTAGTGAGAAATGAGTTTCATTTTACTGAAAGATTGCGCCAATCCCCGAATTTTTACTTCCCGTCCTCCTTCTTATGGCCTTCTTTATATAGCGACCCGAATCAAGTCTCTCCTTCTCCTTATAGCGACCGCCATTGAACATGTAAATTTACATACTATAAAGAAAGCTCGTTATAGAGAGTGTGGCAGTGAGGAGGTTTGTCAGGGGACCGTACCATTCGTTCGTTATAGAGAGAATCTTGATATAGAGCTGTAGGCATAGCCGTATCCACGGGGGCTTAGGGGGTTAAACCCCCCCCCCCCCCATGAGCGGAAAATTAACATGGTAATGCCAACGTGAAGCAAAAAATCCCTTTCGGCAGTCCCGAAAGGCGTAGGTAGATTTCGAAGATTACTTCCATCCACTAAAAGCAGTCTAAAATCATTTAGAAAAACGGTTAAGAAGATTTTCAGTTGACCCAAATGCATTCTCAACAATAACAACGGAGGAATTAGTTTTGAAATTTCACCCCCCCCCCCCCCCCTTCACAAGAAAATGTAAGTGATTTTACAAAAAACATTTCAGACAAAAGTTGTAGATATTATTAATAGAAACTCATGGAAAAAAGAATAAACTCAATATCTCACCAAATAAGTGAGTTATGACGTTTTGAAAATTCAACCCCCCACCCCCTGCCTAAACGGTGCGTCGGACGAAAAACTTTTTCAGGTAAAAGTTGTAGATAATATTGAGGCAAATGCATTACAAAACAAAAGAACTCGATAACACCCCTAGGACACAAGTTATGAATTTTTGTGTGTGCAAAACCCTGTTTTTACACCCTTATTCAACCATTAGGGGTGGGATCAAAAAACGTTACTAACACGACCTAGAACATTGTTAGGGATAGGTACAGGCAAAATTGTGTGTCTTTCCAACCAAGGGTAAACCTAGAAAATGAATCGCCGCTCGCAATGTTAATCTTATGGGCGGCAAAAAATGCACCGTCAGGTATAGCGGACCCTTAACCTGCTGTACAGTTGGCATCCAAAATCATAGATTTTGTGTTGACGGTGGTGACATGCAGGAAGTCTATATAGGAACCTAAATGGACACCCCCTGCAAATCGTAATATCTGAAATCTACCTTCATATCGATCTATCGCGGGGGTATCGATTTTAGGCAGATCAAATTTTGCGTGGCAGCTTATCCTGCAACTTGACGTCAGAGGTTTCCACCTCCCTATTTGTTCTTCATGGATATTTGATTAAGCACACGTTTACTTGGTCTGTCACTGTGTGTGGCATGTTCGCAATTGCTCCTACCATATGTATACGATGTCGCCATGGTAACGTTATTTTACAATACCCGAGTTTTCAGCTGAATATTTGTTTACCTTTTTTTTGCATAATTTATGAGGAAACGGTTGGATATTTAAATGTTCTGAAATATAATAGGTTTTTTTAATGGCCAAAACTAACAGGCTGTGTGGTGATTTGATCGGCTAATTTCGGACAAACTATTTGTTGTAAAAAATTACTTGATCATAAAATCACCACACAGCCTGATAATTAAATATCCAATAGTTTTCTCATAAAGTGTGCAGAAAAAACGTAAACAGATAGCAAACGTATGTTCGGCAATTTTTCAGAAATATTTGTACCTCATGCCATTGCCGTGTCATATAAGACCTTAAAAGGGTACTTGACTTAAACTGAATTTTCGGGGGTGGGGTTCTTGCTGACAGGCCTGTAGAGAGAGTGCAGAAAGGATCGATCCAGGTCAAGTAGTTATTTGCCTTCGTCTGTGCTTGTTTTGGGAGTTTTGATCCCTCTTGAATGGGATCCCCCTCAGTCGATGATGGAGCCTCGGGAATGTGTCTGTATTAAAACTCGGGTATTCGCTGTTGATTTCCTGATAGAAACCAGACCTTTATGCCAGGGCTGTTTTGAGGTTATATTTTTATTAGATTTTTGATGAGTTGGTTTCGCGAGTTTCATTAGCTTCTTCGCTATTACAGAGTGGGTCCAATGTTGCCCAGCCGCCTTATCACATTTTCATCTTGTTATAAATAACTTACGAAAAATAGAAAATAAATTAGCTATTTCCCATATGGTTGATTGTATAGGTATACAATCAACTATAATGGGTTTGACAGTGATGTTTTGACTTTCTCGTTCTATAGTCAGTTATTTCGATTTTTTCGCATGTATTTTCAATTACGCCAGTAAACCAAACAACCAGGGGTTAACCACTCGTTGGGAATCATTGGAAATCTTTATGAAATCTCAGGGAATCTTGGAATTTTTTGGAGTGGTTACCCCTTCTGGGTTCATCTTTCTATGAATATCGTTGGGAATCTTTGGAAATCTTTATGGAATCTCAAGGAATCTCTGGAGTGGTTACCCCCTCACCAAGCAAGCAGCATCTTCAGGGTGGCCATATAAGATGCGTTTTGGATGGCGTCCAGGCGAGGATGCATCCCTGGGCGCCTTGAAATGGGGAGGGATGGACAGTTTTGAAGGGATGCCGTCCCGATCTTGGAATTCCAACTTGACCGAATTCCACGCATCCCTGGTGAAGATATGCCCTTTTTGCATTAATTCGTTTTATCGACTACTTTATCGATAATTGCTCTTTATTTTCCTTGTGTATTTTTTGCAAACTTTAGTCAGATAGAACAAAGTGTCTATCATCTTAGACGTTATGGAGAGATATGAACGAGAGGGTAACCACTATAGAGATTCCTTGAGATTCCTTTAGATTCCATAAAGATTTCCAAAGATTCCCAACGATATTCATAGATACATGAATCCCAAAGGGGTAACCACTCAGAAAAATTCCAAGATTCCCTAAGATTTCATAAAGATTTAAAATGTTTCCCAACGAGATTCCCAACGAGTGGTTAACCCCTCAGATATGAAAAAGTGTGGGGTATGTTTGGCTGCATGGAATTTAGAACCGAGGACACAGTTTGGGCCAGTAAAAAAGTATTGAGAAAAGGACTTAACCAACCATGCTCTGATTGCTTCGTACCTACCTCATATCATTTTAAAAATAATTATTTGCGCTAAAAGAAGAAATGATGGAATCACCTCAGCCGGAAAGTAATTTTCCAAAGCCTTTTTCTCGAAAATCTTTTGTGCTCGAAGAAATTGAAGTGAAATTAAGGCTAAGGTTGAAAGGAACAATTAGGAACTTAACTTGTTCTTCTGGCTGCCATCTTTTATTCCCCTTTTTCTGTCCTATCTATCTTTTGTGTCTCATCTTCTCCTTTATAATTCCACAACGAGAAGTTGAATAATGGCACTTGAACTTAATCCATACAAGATTTCCCACTTTAAAGTCGTCTTCTTATAGGTAGCTACTTCAAACTTCCCCACTTTGTCTTATACAATAAAACAGCGAAATGCCTGTTTGTGGTTTGTTTAAAAGAACTGTTAATATTGATTCTCTATGATACCGGTAATTACACCACCATTGTCGCAACTATATCGATCGATAGATATCGAAAGTTTACTACAGGTAAGTATTATGGCTTCCATGTGTTTCTCTATTACTGATTCTTGATTGATCATTTTCATAAACAAAACGTTTGTTCACTGAACAACCATTTGTTTACAAACATTTACCAGCACGTGACTTCTTTGAGAGCTGCGTCACTTCAAGACGGCCGATAATGGTGGTGCGTATGTACCAGTATTATAAAGTTCCTTAGACGGAAGGAATTTTAAGCACTTATCGGTATTTGTTTAAGGGTCCGCCATACCTGACGGTGCATTTTTTACCGCCCATAAGATTAACATTGCGAGCGGCGATTCATTTTCAAGGTTTACCCTTGGTTGGAAAGACACAAAATGTTGCCTGTACCTAGCCCTAACAATGTTCTAGGGAGTGTTCGAAGCAGATTTCCCAATTTCTCACTGGTTTCTTTTATTGCAACTGTTTTGCAAATGCTAGCATCGCATACCTCAAGAAAAGTGCTGTATCTCGAAAACCAGTTAAAAAAAATGGGAAATCTGCTTCGAAAACTCCCTAGAACATTGTTAGGGCTAGGTACAGGCAAAATTTTGTGTCTTTCCAACCAAGGGTAAACCTTGAAAATGAATCGCCGCTCGCGATGTTAATCTTATGGGCGGCAAAAAATGCACCGTCAGGTATAGCGTCCTCTTAATTTAGAACTAAACACACCGGTTCGATCCTACCAAATAGTTTTTGTGACCGGCATTCACCTTTGATATGTTCAGCGTATTATGTGAAGTGGATATCGAGGCTGTGGTGGGTCGGAACCCACCTAAAACAGTAGGTAGGTACCCAAAACGATGGCTGGGGAGCTGGTATTTGGCAGTGCTGCCAGCTGAGCAGGATGGATAATTCTTGAAATGGTCTAGTTGCTGAGCTTGTCCCCCCACACCTCTATACTAACTGACTCTGAGGTAACCTGCTGGAAGTCTCAGTTTGGCTTTAGGTTGTATAAAAGGTTTCAGTAGGAAAAAGCCTAATAAAACTTCAAAACTTTCATGAAAAAAGGGTTGAAAGTATAGCGCGCATAGAAACTCTCGGTGGGCAATGTTCTCGTTCAACTTTTCAATATAATTTTTCATAAGGGCCCTGGGGGCTGCTTCTAACCTTTTCGGCAGCCTTCCCTTCTTGTGTTTATGAATTTTTGATGCAGAGTCGCTCAAACGCCTTTGTTGCCTGTGAGGGGTGAAAAATTTAAGGAAGATGTGAGAAATTACGCACCTCTTACCGTTATTAATTATGTTGGTTTAACATTTAGTAGTCTTAATTACTTTAAGGGTTTTGGAAAGGCACATACAGATAGGATAATCACTCTTTACTGCTCCTTTCACCACCAAACGAAAAAAATATTTTAAAAAATTCTCTGAGATACTTTTTAATTACAGCAGTGCGTCTCTCTGTAACGACCGTCAAAATCGCTATAGAGGGACCTTGCTGTAGAGAGACCTCGCTATAAAAAGACCTCGCTATAGAGAGACCTTGCTATAGGGAGACCTCGCTATAGTGATACCTCACTATAGAGAGACCTCGCTATAGAGAGACCTCGCTATAGAGAGATCTCGCTATAGAGAGACATCGCTATAGAGAGACCTTGTTATAGAGAGACCTCGTTATAGAGAGACCTCGTTATAGAGAGACCTTGTTATAGAGAGACCTCGCTATAGAGAGACCTTGTTATAGAGAGACCTCGCTATAGAGAGGGTCCTTGAGGTCCTTGGTTCGAATCCCGGTATCAGTAGTTTCTTGTTGGTATACCATAATAGGTATGTGATGTTTTGTACTGGTACAGGTACCTTCGTTTAAAAAATGTAATAGTACTAAAGTATAAAACACCTGTTCCTTTAGGCCGATGGGATTGGCCATAAACCCCCATTAGTAAATGAGTAAAGAGTAAAAATAAAGCGACAAAATGGCACTCAAACAGAAATTATACTTTGATAGAATTTTCGTAAATAATATTCCAATTAAAGTGAAACTAATATTACCTACTAGCACAAAAGAAGTGTGGTCTACGCAAAAATTAAAACAACTGAACTACATTAATTGAAATTTTGTTCATATTTCCAAACGACGAAAGCTAAACATACAAAAATAACAGACTGAAAATTGAAAATGAGAAATATCCAGCTCGAGGCGGTCACAGACCATTTTCTTTACATTTCCCTCATTTTGCTGAGGAACACGGTTAGTCAGCAAAGAGGGAGAAATACGAGGAGTCGTATAACTGAGTCCTTTAAATTAATGACGCTATATTTCTCGCCTTCAGAAGAGTCGACTTGTTAGGAAATTAAAAATAAAGACGACATCGACATTTTGTTACTTTTTTCCAAGAAAACTTCAGTCGCTTTTTAACTAATTATAAGTTGGAGGAAAATGTTCAGTACAAGATGGCTATCATTTACTTTCGAGACGTTCTGGCTTGGATTTTCAGGTAGCTCACTTTATTTTAAATCCTAGTTTCATTCTAGTGAACCAATAAAAACAAGGGGTTAACCACTGGTTGGGAATCTCGTTGGGAACCTTTGGAAATCTTTTTGAAATCTCAGAGAATCTTGGAATTTTTTGAAGTGGTTACCCCTTCGGGGTTCATCTTTCTATGAATATCGTTGGGATCTTCGGAAATCTTTATGGAATCTGAAGGGAATCTCAAGGAATCTCTGGAGTGCATGGTTACCCCCTCGAATAAAAACTTCAGTTACCAAATGTTCTATACGAGCCTTTACTATAGAATGCTGGTTACCCTGATGGTGGATTTAGGGTGCGTCCCACCATACTCGGTTAACGTTAATCTCCGGTTAATCAATTTAACTGGAGTTTAACCGTTAACCGAGTATGGTGGGACGCACCTTTAGTTATTTGGAACTATTTTACCCAAAAGTGTTTACCTGTAAGTGAAATAGGGTGCCGTGTGTTGCTAGGGAACAAAATTCCAACTGGAATTCATAGAGCTAATGTGGCAACCATGTTTAATTTGCAAGTTTAAGCACTTTGATAAAAAAGTTCCGAAATAAGTAAATCCTCCATAACAGCCTCACTTTGAGTGCTATAACAGTGCTTACCAGACTTCAGCCCACCTCTATCTGGCTTTGGCCGACTTCTTTTCGGTTTCGGCCTGTCGGGAAATACGGCCATTACAATCAGTTGATTATTTTGACTAAAATACCACACTCATTGCAACCGTTAAAACTTTGGTAATGAGTGGGATTGAGTCTCAGTTTCTGTGATGAACACCGTTTTATTGGTACCTACAGCTCAACGAGATTTCACCCAACTACAAAGTATTTGGTTGGTTTATTTGAGGGGATAACTTTCCTCAGGTGAGTAAGAATCTTTGTTAGGGGAGAGGAAAACGTCGTTAATTAATCGGGGTTAAATTAATTATGATTTTGCTGTACCTACCTACTTACAAACTCTTGCTAAGTTTTCCTCCGATCCTGTTCCTGAAGTTAGGCACTCTTTAGTTAGGATAACAAGGAAATTTCCTTATTCCTTCCTAGCGCCTCTGTTTAAAATACCGTGTTATGCCCAATATCGATTTATGCGTGTTAGATGCTCTGATGGTGCGTCTACGCAGTCGTGTTTGTTTACGTTATTTTCTGCACATTTTATGAGGAAACTATTGGATATTTTATCTTTTTAACGGCTGAAATTAACAGGCTGTGTTGTGATTTTAAGATCGGTTTATTTCGGACAAATTTTTCGTTGACAAAAATTACAGTTTCGGCCGTTAAAAAGACATATTATATTTCAGAACATTTTAATATCCAACAGTGTCCTCAAAAAGCCGCCAATTTCTTGTTCTTATTTTAGTGCGATGTCGCAATGGGGAAGTGTATGAAACTCAGGTCGTACGTCACGAAATCAGCAAAACTGAAACGGTAACTTGTTACCTGTAGTAAATGTGTTTATACTCTTGAAAATGGGGGGGGGGGGGGACTAGGGGGGACCGTCAATTCCCCCGTCTCCAGCAATAAAGGCGATCGATTTTCAATGTTGAGCGACGACCGGCAAAGCGATCTATTGTTCTGCTGAACCGTCCAACGGTTCATCGCTCCATCTGCACTTTCCGCTGTCTTCCCCTCCCTCTAGCCCTCCCCCTCCCTCTAGCCCTCCCCCTCCCTCTAGCTCTCCCCCTCCCTCTAGCCCCTCCCCCTCCCCGAACCGAGAGCAATTTTGCGAACAGAAGAAGCTGATCATTTCCCTGATTCAAATCCCCTTATTGCCGCTTGGAAGGCCAGCAACCGTTCAAAATTTCATCTGACTCTCTGTACCTCCGTCTTTTTATTTACTTCTTCTCCCTTGCTAGAAACTTGTCTGGTTTTATGTCGCTCTCTATATAATGATCCTCAAGGAACCATGTCAGTTTGCTCGCTATAAATAGAGTTCGCTATTGAGGGTATAAAAATGAGTCAGGGGTTTTCAAGGAACTGTAGCTCGTTATAGAGAGGTTTTCGTTATAGACAGTGGCCTCTGTAGTTTAGTACTTGATAGTCCTTTTGGTCACTCTTGGCCTGTCAAGTCAGTGAAGTAGGATTTAGTCATTCTGGGATTTTTGTACCCGAAAGTGTTTACTTGTAAATTAAACATGGGTGCTACATTTTTATTTCCCTAGCAAAGCACAGCGACCGTGTTTAACTTTCAGGTCAGCACTTTTGGGTATTCCAGAATATGCAGAGGAATATTTTCAGCAGCCCCTTTATTTTGAGTGAGACAGGGACGATGGATCTGCGTGAGAATCCTGCGTGGCAGTGAAAATGCGGCGGAATTTTTTTAATTACAGATTCTTGTCAAAGTACATGGGCATCAATATGAGGCGGGATATCGACGGGATGGTTCGGAATTTCCTTTTAAAGGATCTCAAGTTGGTGATGGGGGGGGGGGGGGAGGGGGGGGGAGGGGGGGGGGGAGGGGGATTTTCCTCATAGCGGCTGTCGCCCGCACCATTTCATTCATTGCTATGCTATTCTCAACCCAAACTTTCAATCGATGGTGGCATTGGACTAGTATTAGGCTATTATAGGGGTAAATTTAACCAGTACCCGAGGAATTAACCACTCCAGGAATCTTGTTGGGAATCTCACGAAATCTGTGGAAATCTTTATGGAATCTCAGGAAATTTTGGAAATTTCTGCAGTGGTTAACCCCTAACCTCTCTAAGAATCTCGTAGGTAATCTCAGGAAATCTTTGAAAATCTTCATGGAATCTCAGGAAATCTCTGGAGTGGTTACCCCTCACCAGTACCTATAAGGTTTACTATTGCGTTATCCTCTCGAAAAGAAATGTTGGTGCCTTGGGTAAAGTTGACGTTTACGTTTATTTTGGCGCCCGAACAGGGACCCTTTATTTGTAATCATATGTTTTTATCCGAGGTAACAAAAATGAAGCTGTGCCTGTACGTACTTTACAATGGCTTGAACATAGTCTAAGGCTCGATTGCACCACTTCTTATATTTGACTATACGTAGAGGTAATTTATTGAGTGTTATTTAAAATGTACCAACTAAAAGTGCGTGTGCATATAAATAACAAAGACTGAACAAAATAGAAAAGGCTACCTCAGCAGAACAAGGTGATTCATTTTTCAAGCTCTTTTTTCTCCAACAGACACATTTTCTTCATTTCTTCATTACTTTTTCAAGAAGCAGTTATATACTCAGAGAAAGAAGGATGTATGTGCTCCAAAAATGTGTGTTTCTTCATCCTCTCCCAAAATATCTGGTTCAGCCTGGCCATACATATATCCTGAAATATAATAGTTCGTTTTAACGTCAGAAACTATGAATAGTTACCTAAAGCGTGGTTTGAACAAACTTTTCACTGTGGAAAATTATTACTCACTAACTTCGTTTTCTATTTTCTGAAGCTGAAAAGACGTTTCGTTTCAGAACTTACCACAACGTTCAACAATGTACAACAGTTTCCTCAAGAAATGGGCAGCAAAACGTCAGCAAATCGGATTGTGTTTACTGTTGACATGCCTAGGAAGGTTTAAGGCTCTGCTTTACTTATGGTGGACGGCTCTTCATAAAAGGTTTTTCAGCCTCTCGAATTAACAGCGCTGTCACGACCTTAGGAGACATCCAGCTCTTAGAAAGGCATCAAAAGTCACATAAATTGTTTAAGTTGTCATAAACGCCTCAATGGTTCCACACTGGCTTTCAAGTATTTGTGAGGCTCCGTGCAATCAAAGTTTTAGTAGATCAGAGTTTTAAGTGTTTCATATTAAGTAACGAGCCAAGTTTAGTCCGATTGCTGACATTTCGTTGACGAGGCTTTCAAAGCTCACTTCCACTTCTGAATTATTTTCCATGATGTCACTTGAAATGAATCGTTAGTAAGCATAGAACTCTCGGTTCGCTTGCTTTTCTGATTTTTTCTTTGGAACTACAGACAGGATACCTACTTGCCACAGCGAAAGAATATACATAGATATACGAGGGGTTAACCACTCGTTGGGAATCTCGTTGGGAATCATTGAAAATCTTTATGAAATCTCAGGGAATCTTGGAATTTTTGGAGTGGTTACCCCTTCGGGGTTCAACTTTCTATGAATATCGTTGGGAATCTTTGGAAATCTTTATGGAATCTCAGGGAATCTCAAGGAATCTTTGGAGTGGTTACCCCCTCGATAGATATACTATTGTATCCGGAGCACTAAGGCTGGATTTCACCACTTATAGTGTAGACTATTGTGTACAGGTACAGTCTACGTCTACACTTTTACTGTTCCTACAGCCAAGTAGGTAGATATTTTTCCTCTGGAGGGCAGTAATAAGTCTCACCCTGACAGTGGGGAAGGGGTAGGGGGAGCCCAGGACTGGAATTTTTTGTTCCAAGCACAATTTATGAAATGCAACGTTGCTGCTGGAGATATTCACTTAGCCGCGCAGCAGAAAATGAGATATTCAGTGTGTCGCGGTTACGTTGGGATTATGACTGACTATCGTTTGAGCCCGTGCAGCATCCATATCGTCAGAACATATCGTATCTCGACCCTTGCGAGATAGCAGCAGTTATGAATATCTCTCTTTTCTGTGGCACGGATAGGTAGATGGGGACCTTTAAGAGGAAATGCAAGGGCTGTATATTTATTCATTTTGGCCTGCTGCAAACCAGATTAGACATTGCTGAGACTACAGTTTATTTGACCAGGAGAAGTTTTGAGTCTCTGAAATGACGATTTTTTTTTTACTTTCTCGCCCGTATGTAATACATGGGCTGAGAAAGTTATGTCTTCGTGCAAAATTTCGATTTTGAGATTTTGGGTTTCCCATGATCCTGGAGGTCCCCCGAGTCCAAAAAAGTGGTTTTTAAAAAATGTCCGTCCGACGTACGTACGTACGTACGTACGTCAGTCTGTCGCGCAACTGGACGTCACACCGTTCGTCCGATTTTGCTCAAATTCGGTATGTAGGTACCTAATGTAAATATCTGGACATTTTTTTTGATAAATTTTGATAACTCAAAAATTGCGCCTGCTATGGTCAAAAAAAGGCAAAAAATCGTGTTTTTTGACAGTTAAGAAGGGCTGGAAGCTACGTATATCAAGTTGGAACCTTGAAAATTTGCGAAAGTGTTTTTGAATAGATGCTTTTAGGTCTTTTACAATCACTTGGAGGTGGGCCGATAACTTGGCCCAGTTTTGGCCCAAACGCGTTGGTCGTCACTCCGGTAGCACTATTCGATCGATTTCAATAAAAATTGGTAGGGAGGTGTACTTTAACCTAGTTTCATGTTTTACCGAACGAAATTTATCCAACATAATAATTATGGCCAATATTGGCATTATCGTAGGAAAATTTTCCAAAAATGGAAATCACGTTTTTGATTGGTTCAGACGGATTTGCAACAACCCTAATCGACAGATTTCCTTGAAAATTGGTGAAAGTGGTCTCAGATAGATGCTTCAAGGTCTTTTTCAATAGATTTTCAATTACTTGAAAATTAAGGCCGTGACATGGAAAATAGAAAACACGTACTTTGCGCGTCGAACGACACTCACTCCGGTAGCACTATTCGATCGATTTCAATAAAAATTGGTAGGGAGGTGTACTTTAATCTAGTTTCATGTTTTACCGAACGAAATTTAACCAACATAATAATTATGGCCAATATTGGCATTATCGTAGGAAAATTTTCCAAAAATGGAAATCACGTTTTTGATTGGTTCAGACGGATTTGCAACAACCCTAATCAACAGATTTCCTTGAAAATTGGTGAAAGTGGTCTCAGATAGATGCTTCAAGGTCATTTTCAATAGATTTTCAATTACTTGAAAATTAAGGCCGTGACATGGAAAATAGAAAACACGTACTTTGCGCGTCGAACGACACTTCACCATTTGACGGATATGTTTGAAATCCGGTGAGTAGGTGCCTAAAATCATTGTCCAGTGTATGGCTAAATATTTTTTAGAAAAAGTTAAAATTTTGGTCCAAAAAAAATAAATTACGTAAAAAAAAAATTAAAATTTTCGATACCGCTGGCGTAAAAATTGCGAGAAAGTCAAGTGCGACCATTGTCGGACCCTTTATTTTAAATTGCCGTTCGCAGTTATGGGAAGTTGAAATG
Source organism: Mesopsocus fuscifrons (assembly GCA_950004255.1). Taxonomy (NCBI): domain Eukaryota; kingdom Metazoa; phylum Arthropoda; class Insecta; order Psocodea; family Mesopsocidae; genus Mesopsocus; species Mesopsocus fuscifrons. Next base: position 11,339,468 of record OX465380.1, read on the forward strand.
CACGTTCATCTATTGCTCAGCATTACGAATTTTCCTAAGCAACTGATCAGTGCCGGAAGAATCAGTTGCGTGCTGAGGAGTGCAAAGGAGTTAGCTGGTGATCACTTGGCTGAGTTTCAGCCCGTTAATAACTGATATCAAACTCTTTATAGGATTTTAATTGTTTAACGGCGCGTTCAAGTTAATAGACCCTAGGGAAACTCCGGACCCAGCCCTTCATCGTAACTCATTCTATTATTATAGAGCCTTTCCTATAACCTTCTATATCAGTAATGATACTCCTGTGTTTTTGAAAATACTGGCAGAGGAGTAATATTGCCCTGAAAAATAAGGGATACCGCACGGATGAGTTAGGAAAAGACGTTGCGCAAAAAAGTGCAACTTCTTTGAAAAATCGTTGCTAAGCGACCAGTGATGATAGAGATCTCTGGTTTTTTGCATAGAAAGCTCTAAATGTATTTAATTAAATGTCAGAGACAAATTACGTCAGAGGGTGTACTCTCCTCTTAATGTTGGAGGTGAAAGCGAAATACCGTGACAGTTCATTGAAGAAATTAATAATAGGTGATCGTGAAATGTTTAAGTTTCCTGCCTGTTGGATATTTGTTTGTTCTGAAATATATCATGTCATTTTAACGTCAGAAACTACTGAAGTTACTGATGCTTATGACAAATTTTTTATTGACAAGAATCACACGATCGTTAAAAAAAAGTTATATTTGAGAAATAATAAAAATCCGACAGTTTCCTCAGAAAATGGATATTAAAACATTAGGGGCGTCTACGCAGGCGTTTTTGTTTACGTTTTTTTTCTGCACACTTTATGAGGACACTATTGGATATTTAGGATGGTCTGAAATATATTATGTCTTTTTAATGGCAGAAATTAAGAGGCTGTGTTGTGATTTTACGATCGAGTTATTTTTGTCAACAAAAAACTCGTCGGTACAATTATTGAAATCACGCTTCGCCGCGCTTCGGACCAATGGACGAGCATTTTGAACGTGACTGAAATATAATCGGAATGTTTTTTTGGTTTCAGGGGTTGATGGTGGGGTGACGGGTGCCATGGGGCGGGGGCAGAGTCCCATGGAGGTCGGGTAGGCCCCTCGCCGGCCTGGTCCCCCTCCACCCCCCTCCACGACAACATGGACCAGGCGGAGAGAGAGCGGATGTATCGGCCGCTTTGTTTCGACAAGGTATGTTCCTGACAGTGATTAATTAACCCTAGGTTAAGCCATCACTTAAATGCCAGTTAAGCGGGTCAACGAACGTTGTTTACGTTTTTTCTATTGGATACTTACATGTTCTAAAATATAATATGTCTTTTTAAGGGGAAATATACCCATTTGGTTCGCAATGCTACGTACTTCAAGCCCTACTCCGAAGTTACAGGGCGAGTGAAAAGTGTTTATAGGGGGATGTAAACCTGAGACTCTTTGTCGTGAGGTAGTGTTGTATTTTTGCATGAAATGGAGTAATAAGCCCACAGGAGCGATTTTAAACAGTCAACTACCAGTCCACATGTTTTTTTGACAGATCGCGAAAACACAACACTACCTCACGCGAAATATTTTTTTGTAACGTTTCGGATTAAAACAGTATGATTTTATCGTCACATTTAGTAGAAAAGCTTGATAAATGTTTGTAATTTTTACCGCCGCCATGTTACATGTTGACAATTTTTATTTCACTTACGGAAGTTCGTAATTGCAACACCATTTCTCTACTTTTTCTCCTGTAAAAGCTAAACATAGTGTCATACTTTCACTCGTTCGTTTCGCGTTCAAATAGCACACTATGTTTAGCTTTTAGAGTAGACACAACCGATACGATATTGCAATTACCAGTCTCCGGTGGTACTAAAATGTAAACATTACTTTTGTCGAATATTTACTTTCGCACAGTGGTTTTGGCGGAGTTCGTCGAGAATGTATGGTGGCCCTTAATGGCCGAAATTAACAGGCTGTGTTTTGATTTTACGATTTTTTTTTGACAACACAGCCTGTTAATTCCGGCCTTTTAAAGGATATATTATATGTCAGAACATTGAAATATCCAAGTAGTTTCCTCATAAAGTGTTCAGTATGAAGTGTGTGTGCGGCCTCAATTATAACAGCCCTCGGTAGCAGGGTCAAGGATGTCAAGGAAAATAAATATCGAGGCTGTGGTGGTTTGGACCCGCCTAAAACTGTAGGTCCCCACCGTGTACCTATCCTCACACTGCCGTTTCAAGTGTACCAAGTATTTATTTTTACCATTTTTCCCTCCATGCATAAAGCTCCCGTCTACTACATTGGTCTGTGCTTAGAAGTGCTTGAAAGCGTTTGCAAAATCATCTAAGGTAAAAATCGTTGTCGGCGTACAAGATGGCGCCCGCTTTTTCTCATTATTTCCACGAAACCGGAAATATCGCAATATGGAACATGAGTATAACGGCGCCAAGGTCAGCGAACGAAACACGGACGTAAAACACACGTAACAGGCATCATCATGGAGACTTTGCTGATTGCTTAATCGATACTTACTGTGTCAAAGTCCGATTAAGGTACCCTTAGGCTTCCGACACCATATTAACATACAGTTTGACGTTTTGACTTTTTGCCGCCGAGCACGCACTCACTAATTGTCATTTTACCGAGTTTATAGTTCTTTAAGCGGGAGCGGGGGTTTTTTTTCGCGCCATTTTCAAATTTTAATTTTCTTTGTTTTTTTATAGTGAATTTTTTCTCTGCCTACTGAGGTTGTTGAAAAATTTCTCAAGGTTGTCGTAGGTTCCTCGAAATAGGACGAGAACTCTATTTTGGCGCGCCTACAGCTAATATGTACCTACTTGACACCGTTTTGAAGGAGGTACATCCCGAACGACCTTTCAACCGGTTGAGCACTTCATCGTTTGTCGCAATTGGGTTAGAATCTGAAGAAGCTATAAAGCGAAGCTGGCTCAGATGATGACCCAAATATTATTTCCAAAATAACTGACAATTGTAAGTATAGGAAAGCTGAAATGTGAAATTGCTTATGGACTTGTTCATCCAGTGAAGTCTGCAGTCGATACGGTGGGGAGATATTGCTTTTCTAAATCACGGGCTGACTTTTATAGATTTTTCGAGTTCATTTGACCCAGCCAGAACTTCCAACTGCATTTCAGAGCCTCTTCGTAATTTCTTCTTATGACCTCAGTGACATTTATAATATCGTCAATTTTATATACAGTAGTCTCTCTATAACGGCCGTGATGGGACAATGTAAATTCGATCGTTATACGGAGGTGTTCGTTATAGACAGTGACGTCTGTACCTACCTACCTCTCTCGTGGCTGTGCTAAGCGAAAAATTTTTTTATCTCTATTTTGTCAGTAATTTCTGATAATTAGGTACCCAGAGTTTTTGAAAAAAAAAAACTTCAAAGTGAACCTGACTTTAAACAGGACTATAAGGATTAAAAAGTGAAATATATACGAGAGAAAATTTTTTTGTACTATAGACCGGAAAAGTTTCTGAAACCCAAATTGGCTATACCTAAGGTAATTAAAATAATAATTTATTAGTTCCAGAATTTCTTCCAAGACAAAAGTCATATTTTACCTTTAGTTTCGTAATTTGTTTTAAATTTGTTCTCGTCTTATCAAGAGCCATCTTTCACGGTGTGGTAAGTAGGTCACTTTGCCTGGCTTTGTCGTTTCCCTCAGTTTGAAGCAAGCTTTTAAGTTCTAATTCATACCTTCCCTGCACTGTTTATGTCGTCTACGCTGTCGTGTTTGTTTACATTTTTTCTGCAAACTTTATGAGGACACTATTGGATATTTATATGAATAAAATATGTCTTTTTAACGGCTGTGTGGTGATTTTACGATCGAGTGATTTTTTAGTTAAATGTCCTATAGTTTCCTCGTAAAATTGCAGAAAAACCTTAAACAAATAGCGAGCCAAATAGTTCGGCCTTAAGGCTGTAGGTATATACATTCTCGACGAACTCCACCAAAACCACTGTGCGAAAGTAAATATTTGACAAAACTAATGTTTACATATTAGTGCTGCCGGAGACTTGTCATTGCAATATCGTATTGGTTGTGTCTACTCTAAAAGCTAAACATAGTGTGCTATTTGAACGCGAAACGAACGAGTGAAAGTAGGACACTATATTTAGCTTTTACAGGAGAAAAATTAGAGAAATGGTGTTGCAATTACCCACTTCCGTAAGTGAAATAAAAATTGTCAACATGTAACATGGCGGCGGTAAATAGTACAAACATTTATCAAGCTTTTCTTCTAAATGTGACGATAAAATCATACATTTTTTCCGAAACGTTACAAAAAAATATTCCGTCAAAAAAACATGTGGACTGGTAGTTGACTGTTTAAAACCGCTCCTGTGGGCTTATTACTCAATTTCATGCAAAAATACAACACTACCTCACGACAAAGAGTCTCAGGTTTACATCCCCCTATATAAACACTTTTCACTCGCCCTGTAGCTTCGGAGTAGGGCTTGAAGTACGTAGCATTGCGAATCAAGTCACGTGTAGTCGACCTTAATAAAGGGAATATCAGGCATTTTTGGTCTCTCTACAAACTCCAACCAGTAATGTAAACAATGAGTCTTGCATAGGTTATTGGTTAGGTCTGATTTCTGGATTTTCTCTTCTGGAGTCCTTAACAGTACTTTGATAACCCAAATGTAAAGAAACGGTTGAGAGACTAGAGTGCCAAGTCCTGGCTCCATAAGTCAGCGGGGAGTTATTAATAATTCCAATTGTTTATAGAAGCTAAGAAGCGTTGATATCAACTTGGCGCTGCCAATTTCGATCTAGTTGATGCTTTCGACTTTTTACGTTCTCGCTAGCCAACATGGCGAAAAAGTACTGGGGGGGTCCCCTTACTAGAAAAAGGTGGTTTCTGGAAAAAGTCCTGTCCGCGTGCCTGTCTGACCGTTCCCTGCTCTACAGCATACACGGTTCATCCAATTTTGATGAAATTTGGTATGGACCTGTATAAAGTCACGAACGAAGTATGTTTTCAGGGAATTTTTGATTTGTAAAATACGGGGTGGGAAAGTTAAGTGCGACTTTTGTCAGGCCGTTTATCCTTTCTCGGGGTAAAAATGAGCTTTTGAGGCAGGCCTTCCTATCCCAGTCTTTAATACAAACTATTACTAAGTACAAGACGCTTTCTAATTTCCATCTAAATTGTGTGGTAAATAGATGGGGAATAAGCAATAAGCACCGAGTTCGCATCTTCTGATGAAACTCTCTGATAAAATGCGTCTAACTGAAACTGCAGTCCTCGGGCTTGCTTCATGGGCGGACTGAGTGGGGCGTCTCGGGGGGAAGCTCGGAGAAACTTTCAGACAAAATAGCTAGCTTCAGGAAGTCTCCCTGAGTATTTTGAATACCCGCATGGAATATTTTGGGAACCTACCAAAACTGACCCCGGATGGGGGGTGAGGGGGTCGGAAATGGGTTTAGAATTTTTTCGACGACATAACTTGCCTGAGGAAGTTCCCCCGAGAATGTTTAGTACCCACATGACATATTTCGTGAACATGAAAAAGCTCACATATTTGGGGGTCCCTAATTCCTCTCCCATCGCCCAAATTCGAGTTTTCCCAGATATGCCGGTAATGGGATATTTTTACCCGTAATAAGCACTTTTACCCCTGAGAAAATGAACGAAATCGTAGGCGCCAATTTTGAGAAAAAAATTAAAAATCTGTTTTTTTTAGGTTTTTGGGGGCTACGCCCCCCAGTTTTCTCCAATGGAAAATCGGAAAAACATAAGTTTGCGTATTATTGTTTTACACCCGTGTACCAAATTTGAACAAAATCGGCCTGACGGTTTGGGCCCTGGCTCTCCGTACATACACACACACACACATTTGGGGTCTGGGACCTCTGACTGGCGCTTTGCAGTGAAAAACTCAAAATCGATTTTCTGCACGATCACATTACTTTCCTTTATAACTTCGTATATATGGGAAAGTAAAAAACATCGCTGATTGATACGTTAATGGCAGGTCTCGAGTAATCTATGGAAGAAAGTTTTTTTTTGTTGCTCAAGCTCATGGTAAAACATTGAAGAGTTTCCTACCAAAACTACCGAAGTTCTTCCAACCCGTGATATCAAAAACGACATGCAGCAAGATTCTTTGAGGAGAGTGAATTTTTAAAATTTCCCCTTCTACCTAAGTGGGTTGCTACGCTCATGGCTGCGTTCCTTTATCTCTCTGTACATTCCCGGGCCGCGGGCCTTCTGCTTTACAACTGAACTTCTCTCTCTTTGTTATCCTGGCAGGCTCCCCACCGCCTAATAGGGTGGCGATGTTTTATTGTCATGTGTTTTTCTCACCACGTATTTTTGTACTCTCTTTTGTTTCAGCTTTTCCGATATCCCTGAAGGGAAGGAGAAAATTTTTTCTTTCTGAAAAATCTAGTCAGTTTTAGTTCTGAAATTTAGGTAGTACTTTCTCCATTATTTCCTGCCTAAAGATGGCTGTAATATTTTTTGCTAATTGTTGCGATAATGGATAAGTCAGGTTCTCTTCATGACTTCCGTGTCGTGTGACTGACGAGTCTGCTTCACTCTCAGTTTGATCTGACGTCATCTAGAGACCGTACTTCCTTTTCAAACGAGGCAGTCTTTAAGTAGTTCTTTCAGCTCCTGCTATAAATCTGCTATGTAATAAATAAAGGTCATGCAGAGAATTTTCTAACTTGGAAGTTTATTGGAGGGGAACACATAATGTCTTCTCCCCCTGTGAGATTTATCTACGTACGTTTTTGCAGAAGTCCAAGTCTTTCCTCTCATTATTACTGAACCAGGACCAGGTTTTTAGATCCAAATCGATCGAGACGGGCAAAAAGACCTAAATCAAGTTGAGTTGTCTGAGAAAGGACAAGAATCTTCCTTCTACTTTTTTCACAGGGGAGGTACAGGGCGGGGATGGACCGTCATCAATTTCTCCCCTTCCGTCTTTCTTTGTCGTCTAATCCGCACCCCTTCGCCCTAAGCTTCCCCAGACGTTGACTGATACAGCACCTCAAAAAAATTCCCCGAAAATGAACAAACGAACGGAAGGACAGACATTTTTCAGCCATTTTTATTGAAGTCAGGAGTCGTTGAGAGATTTAGTGTTACCGCCCGTGGGGTTAGTTATGGATTATTCCGGATTTTGATCCCTTGGCTTTTGTTTTTCGTGGAAAATAGGGTCCCCAAAAGTCTCTCGACACTTTTTTGCCTTTTTCGAGCTTTTCCCCCCCGTGTTAAAACACTAGTTAGAGATTGTTGGAGGGGGATTGGATTATTTAAGGTTTAAGGGGTCGAGTTTTTGGAACGTAGTGGTACATTTTCACCCAGTTGCGTTCTAGTTCAAATATTCGTGAGCGATTTCCTCTGTGTTTGTATCTTCCTTAAGAGGACGCTATACCTGACGGTGTATTTTTTGCCGCCCATAAGATTAACATTGCTAGCGGCGATTCATTTTCAAGGTTTACCCTTGGTTGGAAAGACACAAAATTTTGCCTGTACCTAGCCCTAACAATGTTCTAGGGAGTGTTCGAAGCAGATTTCCCAATTTCTCACTGGTTTCTTCTATTGCAACTGTTTTGCAAATGCTAGCATCGCATACCTCAAAGAAAAGTGCTGTATCTCGAAAACCAGTAAACAAATGGGAAATCTGCTTCGAACACTCCCTAGAACATTGTTAGGGCTAAGTACAGGCAAAATTTTGTGTCTTTCCAACCAAGGGTAAACCTTGAAAATGAATCGCCGCTCGCAATGTTAATCTTATGGGCGGCAAAAAATGCACCGTCAGGTATAGCGGACCCTTAATTTGCTCTTGAACTGACTCACTAACCGGAACCTTAAGGAGGAACCCCACTATTTTTTTCGTTGGTAAAAATGGGCGTATATGGAAAGTAGGAAAGTATATTGGACCTTCGCTCTTTTTACAGACTATGAGGAGTACGTATAGCTTCTTACCCACCAAGACCGGAGTTTTTCTAACTTTCAGTTCCCCTTAAAATGAACATATAGGCATATAAAGGCATTTTTGATTCGACATTACTCTATCCTGTGGTGGCGCCTTTAAAGTCGTGAAGACGGTGATCCGGCCGAACTATTCTGGACGTGGTCGTACAAAAACGGAATTTTTTTTCCAAATTGTAAAATTTTCGATTCCGACTTTCAACCAATGAAACTGGGTCATGACAATGACTCCCGAGTATAAATCCTCGCCATTACGGGACTTGGGGTGTTACTTTGGTCAAAGTTTATTCTGACTTTGCTCTAAAGTGCTTTTACAATCAGCGATGCTCGTCGTTTAAAGTTTCCGAAGAGTCGAAAAGGGTTCCCTAATCCAAATTTATATTTTCACCCCTTCAGTTTAATTTTCTTTTGGGAATTTATTTCGTCAGCAGAGTGGCCCTTGAGGTTGCCAGCTGAGCGCGATGAATAATTCGGAGAACACCACTCGAGACAGAAGGGCTCGAAAGGCAGTGGTTTTCAAAGTTGCAAAGAACAGCATACCACCCAAATTCCGCACTCATCAAAAGCGCCCCAAATTCCTGGACTTGGGATTCCTGGAGCTTCGGAATGTCCTTGTTTTTTAAGAATTCAGAAAGGAAAACCAAAACCCAAAAGCTCTGTTAAATGTTTAAATGGGACGGTTAAATTAGGTATTATTATTATTTTTTTTAAATTCAGGTATTTCTTATTATTGTTGTTAAAAACGAATTTATAGTATAGCCACTCTGACCTGCCTGGCCCGAGGGCATTTTGCACTGTTCACTGTACACAGAATGCCCTCGGGCCAGGCAGGTCAGAGTGGCTATACTATACCTTATATGCAGTGTACAAGATTCTTATTGTAGTCAGGTATATAGAAAATCCCTGGGGATCTATGTACAGTTCTCACTCTCTGTAACGATACTCTCTATAACGACCAAACACTACAGTCCCTCCTGACTCTTTTTAAAATCCTCTATATAGCGTGCTCTCTTAATAGCGAGCTAATTTACGTGGTTCATTGACAATCGTTGGAGAGACGACTAAGGATTGAATTTCCTAAAATTCAGTTATTTTAGCTACCAATAATGTATGTGATACTTGGGAGTCTTCGAGACGGATGAGAATAATGATTATTGCTGGAACCTGATAAGTACTGATCTAAAAAAAAACGATAAAAATTACTCGTGCAAATTTTTTTCAGTGACACCTTTGCGCTAAATGCGAGTCAGGTACGGCCATTGTTTATTATTATTTATTTATTTATTTGTTTTAGATGGAGGGGCTGGTGCGGGAGATGCAGGATTCAGAGACGGGGGTTCCTGTCAGGAGCCAAAAACTCTTCCTAACATCTATTCCATCTGCCTTCATGGGTAAGTAACGTCAAAAATTATATACGTATACCGAATAAAAGTAGTGAAAACAGGGAATTTGGAAACATTTTTTCGGTTCCACTGGAGCCGCCTTGAAAACTCACACCTTACTTCGTCTTGGTAACCAAAAAGTCTACAGGCAAATTGTGGGACTAGAGCTATTAATGAGCAGATAAGGAACTCTGCAAATGAGTTTATTTTTAATTCAATTATTCCTACCTACCCAGTAAGCAGATACTAAAAGACAACAATATGTAGGGGAAAATTTTTCTGCCTCCGGGATTCAAACATAGCCACTACGGCTTATCAAACTCGTCGTCTTTGTTATTGTTATTTGCGGAGGACAAAACAAGCAAAAACAGGATTTTCCGAGATGAAAACTCCTGAAATTTTCAAAATTAATATACGCCATTTTTATTTTCCTTTGGCCAGAGAGCTATTCGATCTGAGACTCAGCCTCAGACCATTTCTCAGCTACTGAGAATTGTGTTTCTAATTTTGATTTGGGTAAACGAGACTTGGGAGTTATTGCTCAGTTCCTCAGAATCATTTCAGTTTTTTCTCAGTTTCCTTCTGATACATAAAATCCCAAACCGAAACTTCGAGTGTAATGTTGAGGATAATCCTTAAGGGATTACAGGACACAAGATACAAATCCCGGGCAAGTCGAACAAGGGGCCTATTCTATTATAGTTCCTAACACGATATCAGTGTGTTGACAGCTATAGTTACAGAACTAGAATACGTACAGCCCCTTACATACCGAAGTATGGGAAACCCCGTAAACTACAGTTGTCCCATACCTCCAAGAATTTTTATAAACCACGGAAAGTGTAAATCAAAAATGCCCTTGCGAGAAATAGAAATTGTAAGGCGCACAGTACGGTGAATACGATACTTAACCCGCCATTTCTAGCAAACTTTTTGAGAAATATCCATGAATTTCAAGGAAATTTTTCCCGGATATTTGCATCGTTTCAGGCATCGGATGGGAAAAAAAAAAAAAAATGGTGTCTCCATATTTGCTGAAAGCCTCCGTTGCGACTTTTCCCGCTCCAGCTCCTATGTCTCATCTTTTTGAATCCTGTAGCTGGAAAGGTTTCGCACCTCTTCACCGTCTCTCATTTTCCTTTATTTCCTTTATATTTTAAGTATTATGTATTCCGACCCAGTCCTCTTTGTTACCGTCTCTATTTGAGATGGAAGAACTCGAAATTTGCAATAGTTATTGGTTTTTGTGAAGTTTCCTTTCAGGTTGCCTCTCTCAATGTAACAAGTCCCCCCCGGATCTTTCTTTCTCTGTATCATACCGAAGGCATTTCTTTCCGACAGAATCTGAATTTTCAACACCTGTCTGCTCTCCGCTCACGCCTTGCGATAGCTCTAGTCGAGGAGTTAACCACTCGTTGGGAATCTCGTTGGGAATCATTGGAAATCTTTATGAAATCTCAGGGAATCTTAGAATTTTTTTTTGGTGTGGTTACTCCTTCGGGCTTTATCTTTCTTTGTATATCGTTGGGATTCTTTGGAAATCTTTATGGAATCTCAGTGGAATCTCAAGGAATCTCTGGAGTGGTTACCCCCTCGGCTTTAGTTGAGTATTGAGGGTACCTGGGAATACTCCCAAATACTAGCTCTCCAGCAACTACATTAGTACATGACAGGGACAGAGATAACTTTTAGGTGGGTTCTGAACCACCACTATAAGTATTTCAGTAGAGATACCTGGGAAAATGGCATGGCAAGCATGCGACTTGCTGGTAGACTCTATTTGAAAATAAAATCTTAAAAATGGGGGAAATAAGGTACGTAGAAAGGAAAAAGGAAGTGTATGAACCTTGCTTCTGAATTATGACGATAGGGATGAGAGCAAGCTGGGAGGGGGGGAGAAGGGGGGCTGGACAGCTAGCTGGGGGACCGGGGAGGATGACCTACTTCTCTACGAGCGGGGCTGATGTAGTTTCAGGTTTACTAACTTCAAAATTCTATATTTTAGTGTAGTACCTGAGCTGGAAGTGATTGTCAGCAGGTGGCGAAACATTCCTGCTTCTGACAAGATTAAAATTACCTCCAAACTATTTTCAATTTTTCGCTGACTCGCTACAGCAGTCTCAGTAGTGCGCTACGTCTCGACCCAGATTCTCTGATTTTCTAGAGAATCGAGTTCGTCGATGTTAATACTGGCAAAATACGTTAAAATCCATCGTTCAGTGTACTTCATAGTAGTGAATTTAGGGAGACGCTACCAAATTTCCTCAAAATCGAATGAGAAATTTAATTTTCAAAAGTTTTACTAAACAATAATTTTGGAATCGGCCTTTAAATTTTTGTTTTTGAAATGGGGTAAAGGTCCAAAAACAGAGGCAAAGCTAGAAATCCCCATTATTTTAAATTGGAACAGAGATTTTTTTGAAGAGGGTGGAAAAGGGTGTAACGGCAAGGATGTCGAAGAAGAACTCACTAATATATTTTGCACAACGGTTTATTACGGATAATTAACACAAACACTATAGCACAGCGAGAACACGGATTGAGATTCACGATAGCACTGATTGCTGGACTGAACGAACTGACTGTTGATAGGTAACTGACTATACTGACTGACTATTTCAACTGACTGGAGAGAAGTCGGTGAGGTCTGAATTTATACCGGTGCAGAATATTCTGGAACAAGCATGTAGGTACCGAGGCTGTTGGAAACAGGTAGAATATTCTGTCCATAAGCGAAGTAGGTAGGTAGCATCTAGAATGATCAGGAACACGGTAGTCTGTTTACCTGGGGTAATGCCTGTTGTTTCCGCATGAGTGACTTTACATGCATTGTCCATTAGGGATGAGAAAGGCGTGTAACTTTCTGGTAAGTTCTCGATATTCTTTGTGCTATATGACAATGGCACAAGGGTTTAGTGAAAAAGCTTAAGGCTGAATTTCACCACTTTCCGATAGTGTCTTTTAACGAGAGGATTTAACGAATGGATTTAAGTTATCGTATGTTTAGCTTACGACAAATGCCTTGCGCTTGCACTTGTTTCTCTACGAATGCATTTGTCGTAAGCTAAACATACGATAACGTAAATTCGTCCGTTAAATCCTCTCGTTATAGACACTATCGGAAAGTGGTGAAATTCAGCCTTAGTCCTCAAAATCCACTGGTATAAACGTTTGAGGCAGACTGTGATAGGTTCCCGATCAACTCGAAGATTTGACCGATTCTCCAACAGGCTCGATAGCAGTCTAGAAGATTGTATTTACGGGAACACTGAGTCGGGTCAACCGGGTCACATCGGTTCAATCCCGATCGTATCAGACTTTTTTGGTTTTGAACCTACCTAAATCTGTATGACCCAATCGTCTACTACCAAGCTGGCTGGGGAGCATTTAGTAGTTATGCCACCTTTGAGCAGAATGGATACTTCATGACATTATCTATAGCTTCTACAAACTTCTACAGCAGTTCTTGAACAGGTATAAAGAAAATGTTAGGAGCAGAACGAGGGGGTAACCACTCCAGAGATTCCTTGAGACTTCCTGAGATTCCATAAAGATTTCTAAAGATTCCCACTGTAGCGGGGGAACATTAGCGGGTAATACATCAGCGGTTTTGCGGAGAAATAGCGGGCGGGGTTACTTGCGGTTGAGCATTTTTCGAAACACCACAGCGTCGTCTTCAAGCTTCAACTGTTCTTTTTGAGTTTAGTTCCTGACGCTGCCGCTAGGGGGGTCAGCCGTTGGCGCCAAATTTGAATTCTGGTTTACTTCTCTTTGCCATTACCTATCTATACGGAAACATCCCGCCTACCAAGAATAACCGCAGGTATTCTTTACTTCTTAGCTAGCGTGAATACAAACAACAGTAGGTGGGTGCATAGTTAGCATTATGAACATTACGAATTATTACAAGCTAAAACAATGGGAAAGTAGTGCAGACGCAACTTTTAAACCATAAACGCAAGGATTACTTAAACAAGAAACTAGAGTCACAGGGTGAGCCTTTGGAGGTTGGTACCTGTAACAAACATTTAACATTGGGGCTCGATGGGCAACAAAACAAGTTTTTGGACAGCTCGACGATAGACTCCGGCTTGGGTCTTGACATCGGCCACCCGTACAACGCCGTCGCGGCCTGGGTGCAGGGCCACTACTCGACCCATGGGCCAGGAGAGTGGTGCGCAGTTCATGTCGGAGATCAACACGATTTGTCCTGCTTGTAGGTTGGGTTGAGCTCGCGTCCATTTCTTTCGTTGGATTTGTGAGTGCAGGTAGTCCTTAGTCCACCTGTTCCAGAAAATTTGTGTCATCTGACGCAGTCTTTGCCAGCGACAGGTGAGATTGAGGGCAGGGTCGTGGATGGCTTCAGGCGGGCCCACCAGAGGGCTTCCGATCAGGAAGTGGCCAGGTGACAAGTACTCATTCGAGTCGTCAGCGCTTGCAGGAACTTCATACAGGGGTCGGCTATTTAGAATAGCTTCAATACGTGTCAACAAGGTGCAATACTCCTCAAATACGAGTGCGGTGGTTCCTACTATGCGTTTCATTAGATTTTTTGCAGATCGGATGCCTGCCTCGTGCAAACCCCCGAAGTGAGGTGAGTAGGGCGGGGTGAGCTGGAACTGGATTTCTCGGGTTGCACACGCCGAGAACAATTGGTCAGTGTTGTTACGGAGGAAGGTGGCAACCTCGGCCAGGTGCCGGGAGGCGCCTACGTAATTGGTGCCTTGGTCTGAACGGATGAGGGCTGGTGTGCCTCGGCGAGCACACATGCGGTCCAAGGCAGCAAGGAAACCGTCTGTGCTGAGGGTAGAGACGAATTACAGGTGGACAGCTTTCGTACTTCCACATACAAATACACATAGGTACCCTTTACTGATGGTTGCGTTGCGGCGACGGCTTTCTTTCACCGGGAACGGTCCACCGAAATCAGTGGAGCAGTAAGTAAAGGGGCGAGAAGGTTTAACCCGTTCTGCGGGCAAGTCTGCCATAACGGGCTGGAGCACTGTCGCGCGAAGACGAGTGCACCTGACACAATTGAAAGTGAGATGGCGGATCAAAGAACGGCCGGAAATGATCCAAAACCGTCGCTGAATCATTCCTTGTGTTGTCATAGGCCCAGAGTGGCCAGATGGTTCATGGTAGTGTAGACATACTAGCCGGGCTAGATGACACTTTGATGATAGAATCAGAGGATGTTTTGCTTCATCCGGAAGGTCGGAGGCGCCGAGGCGCCCGCCTACCCTGAAGAGGCCCCCGGAGTCAACGAAGGGGGTCAAACGATGTAGAGAGGAGCTAACTGGGCGTCCTCGTTTTGCGTTAGCGATGTCTTCTTTGAAAGACTGCTGCTGTTGTAATTGCACGATGGTCAGCAGCCCATCCTGTAGTTCGGTGGTAGTCAAGGGACCCGTTGCCTTGGTTGCTCCTTTGCGAGAGTTGCGAAGAAATCGTAGAACATATGCAAACGTCCGTTTCAAACGAGTAAGCGAGGAGAACCTGGAGAAAGACGTAACAAGCGGGTTTTCTATATCTTCTGCAGCCACTAGCGCAGTTACTGCAGGCGGAGGGTCCTTGGTTTCGGCCTTGACTTCTTGTAGGTCAGAGGGCGTAAGCGGTGCGGTTTGCAGGGGCTGGTCCGGCGGTAGCATCAAGACGTCCGGTCCGGTCCACCACTGCCCATGCTCCAGTAGTTCAGGAGGGGTCAACCCACGGCTCGCGCAGTCGGCGGGGTTGAGTTCACTGGCAATGTGGTGCCAGGCGGTCGGAGGCGTGGAATCCAGGATTTCCACGACCCTGTTTGCAACAAAAGTCTTCAGTTTATGCGGCGGTGTCTTCAACCAGGCAAGCACGATGGTGCTGTCGGTAAACATATGAACATCATGAGGAGGTAAGCGTGCGCGAATCGAGCCCATTGAAACGAATAAGCGGGATAACAACTCAGCGGCGGATAGTTCAAGACGCGGAACGCTCAGTGTCTTTAAGGGCGCGACTTTGGTTTTAGCTCGTAGTAGAGAGATGGTGACGGAGTCTTTTCCGACACATCGTAGGTAGATGGCAGCCGCATACCCCTTGGTGCTGGCATCGCAAAATCCAAGGAGCTGGACTTCTTTGGCTTCGGTCACTGGCACGTGACGCGGTACTTGTACAGTTTTCAAAATGTTTACTTCGGACACAATGTGGGTCCATTCAGCAGCCTGTTCCGCAGGCAGAGGATCGTCCCAGCCTGTTCCTATCAACCAGAGTGACTGCATGAATACTTTACAAAGGAAGATGAATGGTGCCAGCAAACCGAGCGGGTCAAATAAGCGCGCTATGTAGGAGAGGCATGCTCTCTTTGTGATGGTTGAGTCGTCAAATTCTACGATTGCATAACCGAAAGTATCAGCGGTGGGGTTCCACTCGAGGCCGAGTACCTTGAGGGCCCAGTCCCCATGGTCGCGGATCACCAGCGGGGTGTCACGATGCTCCACAGGGATGTCAGCGAGCACAGCTGCAGAAGAGCTGGCCCATTTTCGCGGTAAGAAGCCCCCTTTCAGCAGGAGGGCCTGCAACTCTTCATACAGTTGCCGGGCTTCTTCTTCATTTGTACAGCACGCGGTAATGTTGTCCATGTACGTCCCCTGTCTGAGGGCAGTCGAGGCAAGAGGGAATTCGGATCCCTCGTCTTCCACTAGCTGTTGGACAACTCGAAGAGCGAGAAAAGGTGAGCAGTTCACACCGAACGTTACGGTGCGCAGAACGTACTCCTTTAGCGGTTCAGCGGGTGAGCAGCGCCAGAACACACGTTGCACGTCACAATCGGGTTCTCGCACGCGGATTTGCAGATACATCTGCTTGAGGTCAGCGGAGACTGCTACTGGTTTCAGCCGAAAACCAGTCAGCACTTCAGTGAGGTCCTGCTGTAGCTTAGGACCTGGGAACAGCGAATCATTCAGGCTTACACCAGTGGAAGACATGGTTGAGGCGTTCATAACAGTGCGCACGCTCGTAGTAGTGGAGGCCTTGCACACAGTATGTTGCGGGATGACGTACGCAGCTGGTTGCGTCGCCAGTGTCATTTTGCCAGAATCAACGTAGTCTTGCATGGTGGTGGTATACTTCTCGTAAACTGCGGGGTCTTTCAGTAGACGTTTTTCAAAGCTATAGAAGCTTTGTTCAGCATACTTGCGGTTTTCACCAAGAGAAGGTGCTTGCGGTCGGAAAGGCAGCGCGACAACGTACCTTCCTTCTTCATTGCGGGTGTGTGTAGTGCGAAACTGCTGTTCACAATAAACGTCATCAGGGTCTGGTTGTGCGGGCTTCTCGATTTCTTCTACTTCCCAGAACCTGCGTAACGCCACGTCCAATGTGCACTGAGTCAGCAGAGACACGCGGGATGCCCCGGGAGTGGATGCAGGTACCTTACCCACAACCAGCCAGCCAAGGGCCGTATCCATAGCCATAGGCGTTCCATGAAGGATGGCCTGCTTTCCATTCATAATGTCTCCGAAATCACCCGCGCCTAGTATCACGTCAATACCACCGGGTTCATCGAAATGCGGATCAGCCAATTGTAGATTCCTGAATCTTGCGGTTACCTCGATAGGTATCTTTGCAGTAGGCATCACATAAGGCAGGTCAGTCAACACCAGTGCTTCAACCTGTAATGAGAAGTTAGCATCGACACGAGAGCGAACATTGAAATGCACCACACCTACAGCTGGGGTGGTGGCGTTGGAGATGCCTAGAACAGCGGTATCTGTGCGTTGAATACGTAATCCAAGACGCAGAGCGGTAGCTTTCGTAACCATGGTCACTTGCGACCCAGGGTCCACGACAGCTCGTAGCGGTTGAACTTGTTTGTTGCGGTCGGACGCCAGCAGTACAGCGGTTCCCAATAGTACTTGTTGACTAGTGGTAGTCTGGTGAGCAGCTAGAACTACTGCGGAGTCCTTGCTTTCCGAAACAGGAACTTGGTCTTGTTTCTGCGGTTCAGCGGTTTGCGAGGGGCGCGACTCAAAATGCAACATGGTATGATGCGTCCCCTTACACGATTGACAGCGGGAGTTACTTTTACAACTGGACCTGAAATGGGTTCCAAAACAGTTAAGACAGCGGTTCGACTTCCGAATAAACTCATATCGGTCGCCTACACACATTTCCTTCAACTTCGGGCACTTCATAAGCCAATGTGTGTCTTGACACAAAGGGCACGATGCATCATTGGCCGCTGACTTGGCCAACAAAGCATGCTGACGTTTGGGTGCAGGTTTAGATGCCTGCTGAGGGCGCGAACGGTTCGGCTGCACCGCAGCGGCGGTCTGCGAAGCGTTCATCTCGGCGTACTGAAGTTTATGGGTCACGAACTCCATGAGGGACTCGTAGCTAGGGATCTCAGTAGGGTCATGTTTCTTGTCAAATTCTACCTGAGTAGTCTTGTCCAGCGCGCGGTATGCAAGGAAAAACAGCACGAAATCTATGCCATCTTCAATCTTCAAGCCAGAAAATGCATCTATAGAGTCTTTATGCACGGACAAGTACTCTTGTAAGGCTTCCTTGGTATTCAAAGCACCTACCTGGTAAGTGCAGATTCGATTTAGGTGATGGGAGCCCAGCAAACGAGGGTTTTGATACCTTTTGTTGAGCGCTGCGTAGGCTAACGCATAGCTTGGTTCATCCAGCGGAAAATTAGCGATGATCTGAAGGGCGTCTCCCCTCAGCGAATTACGAAGGTAATGATACTTGAGAATGTCTGGCATTCGAGCACGATGCACCACCGCATCGTAAAGGGTGATGAATTTAGACCATTCGCTCACCACACCCGAAAACGGTTCAATCTTAATTTTAGGTAACGTTTCTCGCCAGGTACCACCCTGTGACTGAGGTTCTGAAACTCGCTCAACAGGTGGAGCTGGAGGTACTGTTTGAGCTGCCAATAACTGCCTGTACTTTAACTTAACCTCGAAGATCATACTATCAACTTGTGCGTCTACTTCACTTAAATCAACAGGTTCCTGAACCTGCAAATTTGCAACAGTTATTGCATTTTGTATTTGATCAAAATTACGCCGTAATCCATCGAGTTCCTCAACTCGAATAGCAATTGCATTCACATCTGCTGTTGTTTGTACAAACTCTGAAATTCTAACAATTCTAGGGAGCAACGCTTCCCTATGCGCAAGAAGCACTGCTATCTGACCTGGTTGTGCCATGGTCAAACAGACTCAAAAAGCGGTAATATTCCAGATAAAGCGAGTTACAATACCAAGTTAACCTAAAAAATGCATGTGAAATGACGTTTCACTCATTATTAGCAATGAAATGAATAGATAAAACCAGAAATTTGGGGAAAATAGGCGCAGTCACTTGCCACCATCTTGCAATGCACAGTCACGAATGTTGTCACGAAGAATTCCAAATTTGCCAGTTTTGCACAGGAACTTGCACTTTAAACGTTCACAAACTTTATCCGACTCGTTTAGGACCAAAATTATGTAGCGGGGGAACATTAGCGGGTAATACATCAGCGGTTTTGCGGAGAAATAGCGGGCGGGGTTACTTGCGGTTGAGCATTTTTCGAAACACCACAGCGTCGTCTTCAAGCTTCAACTGTTCTTTTTGAGTTTAGTTCCTGACGCTGCCGCTAGGGGGGTCAGCCGTTGGCGCCAAATTTGAATTCTGGTTTACTTCTCTTTGCCATTACCTATCTATACGGAAACACCCACTGATATTCATAGAAAGATGAACTCCAAAGGGGTAACCACTCCAAAAAATTCCAAGATTACCTGAGATTTCATGAAGATTTCAAATGATTCCCAACGATATTCCTGTAGGTGTATTCCCTTTCTTGAACGCCAGCAAACCCACCAAACTAACACCTTCAAAATTTATTGTAAGAAGATAAGGCACGCCATGATGCAATATACGGAGAACAGTTCTTCTTACAATACATTTTGAAGGTGTTACTTGGGTGGGTTTGCTGGCGTTCGAGAAAGGGAATAGACCTACAGGAGTGGTTAACCCCTCGGAGCAGAATCTGTGTGTATAGTGTCCACACCTCCAGCTATTTATATAGCAGTCCTCTAGCTATTATCTAGTAGTCCTCCAGCTATTATCTAGCAGTGACCGTAGCCGCCCTCAGTCCCAATTAAACAAATTGATCGTGATAAGGTAGATAATGTGATTGATGGTGTAATAAACCCCATTTTGCCCCCTTTCCCCCCATGTGGAGGGACGGGCGTAACGGTCCCTCTCTCTTCATCCCCAGGAAAAGCTTTCATGTTTAATTATCAAAAACCTGAATTCGTTTGCCTTAATTATCCGTTGCTGTAACTAACTATGGATTCATGGGTCACGGGCAACGACCGGGCACAAAACCTTCCAGCACTTTGCTTTGCTGGTTTTCCATCTAAAATAATTTGAATATATTCTCCTTATACGAGCTCTCATTTTGCCCCTTTTCGCGCGTTCAGTTATCGGGCTATTTTAAAGACAATTTATTCAATAAAATGAATACCGCACTTTTACCTGAAAAACATAAACTATCGGGTCCCAGCATCATATCTAGAGAAAGGTAATTTTATTTGGATGTGGTTATTAAGGAGTGAGCCGAGGGGGTAACCACTCCATAGCTTGCTTGAGATTGCATGAAGATTTCCAAAGATTTCCTGAGATTCTAAACGAGATTCGTGGAAAGATGCACCCCAAAGGGTTAACGACTCCAGAAATTTCCAAGATTTCCTGAGATTTCATAGAGATTTCCAATGACTTCCTGAGATTCCCAACGAGATTCCTGGAGTGAGCTAAGACTTAGGCTGGATTTCACCACTTTAACGTGAAGACAATCGTGTACACGATAGCGCTATCGTATCGGTAAAAAATGGTAACGGCTTTCACCATGCACCGTTACCGTTTCGTTAGCTTTCAAGTGGATTTTCCGTGCGTTAGCGAAAACGACAATTTTCACACCTGCGACTTATTTGGTGCAGTCTAATGTAGTCTAATCAACATTTTCACTTCTTTCTCCGAAAAAATAGGGGTTTTTTCACGTTTATTTCCACTTTTAGATTGAAATTGTTGAAATAAATTTGATGTAAACAAAGCAGGCGAATTCTATTGACACAACAAAACCTAACGAGAGGATGTCTGCTTTTTCGAATCGATAGCTATTCGAACGTTAAAAGGCACTATCGTGATGTGGTGAAATTCAGCCTTAGCCATTTTAGATGTCTCACTGAGAAATGACCCCTTAAGGGCGTGGTCAGAAATAACATACACCAAAATAATGGCTTCCTATTAAAAGTGCGGACTGCTGAGATGGATCCATCGTAGATTTCTCAGTCAGCAGTTGAGAACGTGCCCCCTTAAGGCTTCTCCTTGGTGTCAAGGGCTCTTCCACAATAATTGGTGAAGAACAATAGAAAAATACGAGTCCATTTTTATTTTTAGTGTATAGAAACAGGTGGTCGGCTCGGGGCTATAGGCTAGGAATATGACTTGAACCTCCGTATGCTATTGTGTCATCCCCTTTTTTGGGGCACTTCTAACACAAAACAAAACTAAGCCTGTATACTAATACGGAGGTCTTCGGGTACTTCCTCAGTTATGCGTAACAAGAACAAGAACAAGAACAAGAAACCAATCGCGCCAGTGAAGGAAGCTCCGAGCCCTTGATAGACCGATTGATCTACATGTTGGTCCCCACTGGATGCGAGGTACTAGGTCCCAGTGCTGACATTTGAGCACGATTGACACTTTTTGAAATGGTCTACTTGCTACCCTAGCATTTTTCGAGAGGGTGAGAATTCCCCTCAGAACCCTTTGCCTTTTCAAATCCAAATTTTCAACCCTTTTTTGCCGTTTTTATTCTCTACAAAAATCCTTTTCGGCCTTAGGCTGCTGTATCGGGATAAAACAAAAGGCGCTCGTCACCTATTTGAGAAATAACATACGTAAAATTTGAGTCTGGCATACTTGAAAATCAAAGAGTATCAAATTGAAAATGGAATATTACTGGCATAATCGATACTTCCCTTTGAAACACGTCGGATCGACACGTAAGGCAAGTATAGGGAGAAGAAAAAGTTTTTCTTTCAATAATGTCTCTAGTCATGTCTTCTCCGCCCACTTTCCCGGAAAATCTTCGGAAAGCTCTCTCGAATTCAAATCTGGAAAGTTGAAATCTTTCTGCGGAATTCCTGTTCTTCCCCTATATACTCTCTTGAGTCTCGATACTATAGGATTTGTGGGAACGGAATGTAGAAATGGGGGGGAAGTGGTTTTTTCTTTCTAAGGCGGGATCCCATCAGAGGCGTACGGATGTTAAGGGCCACCATACATTCGCTATTTTTTACGTTCCGAATTCAAACTTTGTGAGAAAACTATTGGATATTTAAATATTCTGAAATATAATATGTCTTTGTAACGGCATTATACTCATGAGGCTATGTTGTGATTTTACGATTGAGTGATTTATGTCACCAAAAAAATTGTCCAAAATTAACCGATCGTGAAATCACAACATAGCCTCATGAGTAGTGACGTTAAAAAGACATATTATATTTCAGAATATTTAAATATCCAATAGTTTTCTCACAGAGTTTGAAATTGGAACGTAAAAAAAATAGCGAATGTATATTCAGCCTTAAAAGAATGTCGCAATTTTCTTTGGAATTTAAGCCTGTCCACACGCAGTCCAGCAGTTTCTTCCTGCCCATTTTTTCATGAAACTGTGTCTTTTTAACGACAAGTGGTACAAGAATACTGCAGTTTTTTTGTTCTTGTGCAGGAATCAATCGATTATAAAATGAAAATATGTTAGGCTATAGTTCCTGGCTGAATATACGTTCGCTATTTTTTTACGTTTGTGCTTCAAATTTTGGATATTTAAATATTCTGAAATATAATATGTCTTTTTAACGTCATTACTCATGAGGCTATGTTGTGAGTTCACGATCGGTCAATTTTTTTTGGTGACGAAAATCAGTCGATCGTAAAATCACAACTTAGCCTCATGGGTAATGCTGTTAAAAAGACATATAATATTTCAGAATAGTTGAATATATATAACAGTTACTTCGGAAAATGGAAAAGTTACCTTGTTACCTGATTACTAGTGATTACCTTGTCACACTGATAACTGATAATATCTATATTTTCCGTTAACTGGGTAAAGTAACATGCTTCCTTGTTATAATTAAAATAGCAGAATAGTAGTTTATTGCTGGTGCCATGTTCATTCTAGGAAATCCGAAATATCCGTCACTTGATTCGTCCGGGACATGACGTTCTAATAGAAGATGGCGATTGTCGTTACCAGCAGCTTCGTGAGACGGGATTTAGTAGAATTTGATGCGTTTGGTACTTTCTATATGCCAATGTATCAAGTTGCGAAAATTGTCTGAACCTTTGTTTCCTTTGGCAATGGTTGAAACTGGCAACGTGGCAAAGAATGGCTGCGGGGCTCTGGGAGTGTCCAAACACCCTTACATGTTTCGGTCGACCTCGCCACTAACTTAATTTTTGTTACAATGAAATTAACTAACAACGGAGGTTTCCCCGACCAGAGTTTTTTAGTTTTTTCTCCTCCAGCCTCATTCCGTTCTTCCGTTCCGTTTTTCTCGGAAGCAACTTTTATTTTCAAATCAAATAAATTCTTTAGTAAGAAACCTACTGTGCTGCATGATGAGCTTATTTTTAAACTATATAACTGTTAGCTTCTTATCACGTTAAGAGCGGCCACACAATCGTATTTGTTTACGTTTTTTATGCACACTTTATGAGGAAAGTATTGGATATTTAAATGTTCTGAAATATAATAATTATTATTTTTTTTAACGGGCGACGTTCAGAGAACACATACGCCGATGAGTTGGTTTGTTACATTGCTTGGCCGAAGCCGAAGAAGAATTAGCCGAAGCCGAATGTGCATGGGCCGAAGCCAATACATCCATGTCGGAAGCGGAAAATTGTTCCGTTCCGCCGGGATTCGAACCCGGACCTCTCATGCAGGACACAAAGCGGACCCCTTGACATAATAATTAAATTATGAGCCTATGTTGTGATTTCACAATCGGTTAATTTTGGACAATTTTTATGTTGTCAAAATCACAACATAGCCTCATAATAATTTATGACGTTAAAAAGACATATTATATTTCAGATCTTTTAAAAATCCGATAATTTCCTCATAAAGTGTGCACAGGAAAAAACGTAAACAAACATTATTGTGTGGTCGCTCTTAAAAAGTTCTCTTTTCTTGAATTTGATATAATTCCTGATTTTCGTCTTCCATGACCCTTACTCTGTTTTAGCACTGAAAGGGTGCGGTTGTATTTGAAGGAATACCAATGAAGGTATAGCTTATTGCGTGTATTGACTCCAATATTAGTTGATCGAATTGACCAAGATACAGCTAGTTGCTGTGAGCTGATTGCTACATAGCCGAAAATCTGCCAGCACCGAACCGTGCCGGGTCCCAGACTCGGACACGTGTGCTACTCATGAAAACCTAGCTAATTTCAACGGGAGCATAGTACAGCCAAAGTGTCTATCACAAGACCGGGAATTCTAGCCAATTATCTTACCTAAATGTCTGCTCCCAATTAATCTGTTAACAAATAAACCAATATTTAAATAAACTATCGAAGAGAAATCAATAACAACCCCCTCTGTTGGTGCCCGAAGGAAATACCTTGAAACCCGAATTCGAACACCAACAGAGTGGTTGGAAAGTACGTAAGGTAGGTGGAATCCCTACATATTGTATATTCTGTCTGTACTCAATTCTGCTAGGAAACGTGATGTTATTCAAATCACACTGAAACTGCTTTCAAAGTCATTATTATTATTGTACGTTATTACTTTATAACCGGAAATAACCGCTTTCAAATGTCGCGGTGACGTAGTAATTCCAGTAACGGAGTTAGTGCTCCTCCCCTAGGGCACCCATACACTCCAGCTTCCAAATTACCTAACCTAACCTAATTTAGTAACAACTGGAGTAGAAGGATGCCGCTGGCCCCACCGCCATTTCAGAAATTGCCCCTTAATTCTCATTTTGCATTTCGGTTCTTTTTTGACTTTTTTTGGTTCTATTTTCCATTTATGTAGTAGAGACAGCAAAAAACTTTATAGTGTCTCAAAATCATCTCAAATAAAATGTTTATCGGGCAGTGTTGGTTCGGAACCCAACTGAAACTGTCCCATCTTGTAGTAACCCGATTGACGTAAGGAGTGCTGACAGCTGAGTAGGTACTATAGATCATAGCCGTATCCACGGGGGGGGGGGGGGGGGGGGGGTTTAGGGGGTTAACCCCCCCCCCCCCCCCCCCCATGACCGCTTTCTGGATACGGGCCTGCTATAGATAATTCTAGAAATAGTGAAGTTGCTGGACTTATCCGCAAATTTGTTGCCTCTCTTCGAACAGTCCTCCAATTTTAGGTGTTCGTCTATATAACGCTCTCCCGGTTGAAATCAAATCTGAAGAAAGTTTACCAATATTTAAAAAATTACTAAAATCGTATTTACTTGAAAATGTTTATCCGATGAAAAAATTCTCAATTTTTAATTTTACTGGAAAACCAGGCGTTTTATACCTACTTTAGTCCCACCATTTTTGGGTGGAACAAGGTCAACGAAACGTTAAAAAAAAAAATTACAAAAATGTAAGTACTTGGTTAAACCCAAAATCTTCTCTTTTGCACTGAAACAAAAATTCAGGTACTAAAATCAAAATTGAAATGGAGGGGTATAATGGAGGGAAAACAGAAGCATGCAATTTACCAACAAGACTGGAACACATTCTGCATACCAAATTAGCTTATGCAAATGCATTCCCCCGTCGCCACTCAAAATACCGAATACATTTTTTCAAAAGAATACTTTGAAAACCACCACTCATACGTTCCTGAATAAAATCCATTTTCACTTGTGTAGTAACGAATAAAAGTGACAAATACTTATGGAAAGAATATGGATTGGAATATAGTCGTAAACCAGAGAAAAATAGAAAAACATAACGCTTACGTGATAACTCTGGCTGGGGAGGTATAGTTATGGATTGGTTAAGGGCCACCATACATTCGCTATTTTTTACGTTCTGATTTCAAACTTTGTGAGAAAACTATTGGATAATGTCTTTTTAACGTCATTACTCATGATGCTATGTTGTGATTTTATCGAGTGATTTTTGTCACAAAAAAAATTGTCCAAAATTAACCGATCGTGAAATCACAACATAGCCTCATGAGTAAAGACGTTAAAAAGACTCGTATTATATTTCAGAATATTTAAATATCCAATAGTTTTCTCACAAAGTTTGAAATTGGAACGTAAAAAAATAGCGAATGTATATTCAACCTTGTTATTTTAGTTGGTTGGCATTTTATTCACAGCTCTGTGATTGGTTTTTTGGTGGACTTGATAGGAGAATACTCAGTATATGTTTGAGGGATGATCTAGCAGGTGGAGGTTCGGGAGAAGAATAACACAATGTTTCACGTAGGCGTCCCATGTACGAACTGAACTTTATTATTTGCAAAAGTATGGTGCATTTATGGAGGCAACTGAACCTGAGAGCTAGCCTTCCAGGTCCAGGCTGCCAGCCAATGATTTGCTCGGGTAGGGGGTAGGTACCTGTCCGTATGTTAAGTATGGGAGCAGTCCGGCCGTAAGATTAACATAGGGGTTGATGACCTGGGACTGTTGACAAGGGTAGTTTGGGACCATCGGGCAAATACCTAATTTACCGTGGTATATGAATCCTACGTAGACTTAAGGCTACCTAGGATTGTTCACTTGCTTACGTATGATTAATAATGATTTATAGATTCTAGAGTTGAGTATGTACTATGCCTACCTATATCTACATAATGTTCATATGTATGAACAGTCTAAGTGACACAGGGGAGAAACAGCAGAGTGATGACGTATACAACTTGTAACCTTAGATACCAAAGAACCATTTTCAATCCGTATTTTTTCTCCCCCTAAAGCACACTATATTAAAAAAGTTATATTTAAGATGTTTGTAGGGTTTGGAAATATTGGAGAGAAATCTATTGCCACGTTAATTTACACAACGGAGGGGTGGGTCTTGTGGCGACAAAAATAAAACCCTCTGATGTTTACGAGTATACCCACAATGCTAAAATAAAGTAGGTAGCAGTGTAGTTAACGGGCGGAACAAAGACTACACGTCAGGAAAGAGCAACAAATGAGTTGAAAGAGCCCCAGGGACCTCTAATTAGTGTGGGTCCGTCCGTTTGGAGCGCTGGGGTAGCTTTTTCTGACGCTTCAACCGGACGAGGGGTTGCAACAGTCAACAAAAGTTGTTTTTGAATTTCAGCGAAGCAAAACAACCAAATGGAACAGTTCCAGCAAACGGAACTGTCCTCAACTATCCTAGAACTCTAAGCTCAAACCAAGATTTACAAATTTTATAGGTTCCTTCATATCCACCTGAATTTATGGTCTCATGATGACGATAAATCACGTTGACCAATCGGTACGTTAAAACTCTCAACCACTTCGAGTGATGAGCGTGATGCTACGTCACTGTGAGACCTTACTTCTCATTCAGACGCGACAACCTCTGGAATGTGTAGATCTTGCATGGTACAGAGTGGCCCCACTTTATGTGGTCGTTGCTATGGGAGCCATGTTTAGCTTACCTGTGACTTCCATCGCGAAATGTGATGGGTTCAGTGATCAGAGGATTTAACACTGTGTAAAGTCGCAGCATCCGGGTCCAGGATTTGCAAACTTGGATGTAGAACGCCAGGGGTGGAAATGAGAAATGATTTCCGGTTCCCACACCCGCAAGTGGTATCCGCAATACCTCCAAATGAAAACAACATCGCGTAGAGAGTTTTCTGAGGGGGAACCACTCTAGAGATTCGCTGAGATTCCATGAGGATTTCCAAAGATTCCCAACGATGTTCATAGAAAGATGAACCCCGAAGAGTTAAACCACTCCAAAAAATTCCAAGATTCCCTGAGATTTCATAAAGATTTCCGATGATTCCCAATGAAATTCCCAACGAGTGGTTAACCCCTCGGAGTTTTCTTATAACCAAACTTCGACAATGATGGCCTCTCCGACGGGTGACCCTTGAAGTAACCCACTGTTTACGGGCTCGATAGCCGAGTGGACTAAATGGTTGACTTTTGAGGAGCAGTGAGAGCCGGGTCACACCGGTTCGATCCCGATCCTACCAAAAAGTTTTTCTGCTCGGCATTCACCTCTGATATGTTCTGCATGTCAAGTGAAATGTATATCGAGGCTGTGGTGGTTCGGAACCCACCTAAAACTGTAGGTCCCCATCGTTTCTTTGGTTATGTCACTGTCACTCTCCCATGCACTCTTGAATTCTAGTAGAGTTATACTGTGATTTCCCTACTGGTGTATGAGCTTTAGTGTCTCCACACCCTAGAAGAGATCTATCCCCAAGTTGATAATTGTTTATGTTCCCTTGAACCAAAACGCAGCACTTTTTCTCATATTATCATCGAAACTAACCTCCTTATATTGCAATAAAAACAGTGTCCTTAGGTACTTAGTCAATTCTTTTAAGAACATAAAGTAAGAAAAAATTCATTAAAATGACTTTTGGTTACTTCACAGTGTTTGCACAACCAAACATCAATAAACCCACTGATCCAAAATGTGGAGTCTGTTTGGTTGTGCAAACACTGTGAAGCAACCAAAAGTCATTTTAATGAATTTTTGCTTACTTTATGTTCTTAAAAGGACTGACTAAGTAAGCGCACTGTTTTTATTGCAATAAGGAGGTTAGTTTCGATGATAATATATGAGAAAAAGAGATTTGTTTTGGTTCAAGTGAAATAAACATCAATCATCCCTTTTCGTCTTATGTGGTCATGGCCTAAAATATTTTTTTATTTTCTAGACGGAGGATTTCCAAGATTGTTCCTTTCAAACCAATTTTATCAGAAACATCTTTTAAAAAAAGTTTAAACCACTAGCGCCCAAATCCTTTAAATCGATAGGGTTTTCCGTCTCGAAGTAAAAAAGCTTCCAACAAAAAAAAAATCAGTGATCTAATTATTTTGACCTAGATAGGAACTTGGAAATTGCTTTCTCTGGGGTTTAACTGAGACGGGAGGTAGGAAACCCGCTAATCCCATCTTTTGTTCTTCATTTCAGTTACATCAGTGGTAATTTAAATTGATCGCTGGTTCAGTTTCAGTTAACCTGTAAAGTCTATCACCACCTGGGTATATTTTTTGGTTCTGTTTTTTTTTTTTTTTTTTAAATACAGTTTTTTTAATGCTTCCGCCAATCAATTTATATTTTTTCGCCATTGGTTGAAATAAAAAGAGTTTCCAAAATTATTTTTTTTTAGAACAAGAAGTAGACTTAAGAAGATGGGGTTACAATGATCAAATTGAGTTTAGGCTGAATTTCACCACTTTCTTATAGTATCCGATAGTGTCTCATAACGAGAGGATTAAACGAACGGATTTACGTTATCGTATGTTTAGCTTACGACAAGTGCGATTGCAGAGAAACAAGTGCAAGCGCAAGGCACTTGTCGTGAGCAAAACATACCATAAAGTAAATCCGTTCGTTAAATCCTCTCGTTATGAGACGCTATCGGATACTATAAGAAAATGGTGAAATTCAGCCTTACAAGCGATTATTCACATTTCTGTAATCTATGACTATGACCGACGTTACTCTAGGCTAGGACATAACAGTCCTGTGTCTTTTCCGACGAAGGGGAAAATAAGAAATAATTCGCCGCTCGTGTCGTTAATTTTGTGAGTGGCAGAAATGCATTGTCAGTCGAAGCACAGCCTTAAGTAGTTTCGCCAGTCGTAGGTATGGCGTATTTCTAGTCCCTTCATATAGTCTGACGCAAAACAACTTCTTGAATATACAGACCTTAGGTAGGTACCTATTCCATCTGGGTAGGTAAATAATTCTCCAAGTTCATCAGAAAGCGATTTCGAGAGCCCTTGTTGATCAAGGTTTGTATGATAATGCCTGGAACGGAAAATTTCAATATTGCAGATCCCTAAGGGTGTTCTTGAGCCAAATTCATATCAGTTTTCAAACTGTTCTTGTAACTTTGTTAAGTGAAGTTCACATGTAGACGTGTTGAACCTAGGGGCTTATTTAACTTAAAGTTATCTTCCCGCTAATTAATGTTGCAGTTTGTGAAAGTAAGTTAGATGGGCGGGGTTTTAAGAGGAACGTTAGTGGTCTCTCCGAGAATTTTCTTTTTACTTGGCTGGCGGTTTTTCACATTAGGAGGTCTGTCCACGGTTACTGGCCTCGATAGCCGCCCACACCGGTTCGATCCCGAACCTACGAAATTTTTTCTGATCGGCATTCACCTCTGATATGTTCAGCACATACGAGAGGGGACAGGGTAATACTGTTGTGCCTCCTACTCGCTCTTGTCTGTACCTCTGTGAAAAGGCACCTGTGCAAAAATGCTCGAAGTGAAAACATATCTATCTCTATAACGAAAACGAACGCTATAAGATTCCTTGTAAAACCCTGACTAGTTTTGAAACCCTCTCTATAGCGAACTCAAATTTATATGGTCGTTAATTATAAAGAGAGAGAGAGAGAGAGAGAGACTATGGGTTGTATACTGTCCTTGAAATACCTCTTAAGGGCCACCATACGTTCGCTATTTTTTTACGTTCCGATTTCAAACTTTGTGAGAAAACTACCGTATATTTAAATATTCTGAAATATAATATGTCTTTTTAACGTCATTACTCATGAGGCTATGTTGTGATTTCACGATCGGTTAATTTTGGACAACTTTTTTGGTGACAAAAATCACTCGATCGTAAAATCACAACATAGCCTCATGAGTAATGACGTTTCAAAGACATATTATATTTCAGAATATTTAAATATCCAATAGCTTTCTCACAAAGTTTGAAATCGGAACGTAAAAAAATAGCGAATGTATGGTGGCCCTTAAAGTCTTTCGTAAAATAGTAATAAATAAAACGCGGAGAGTTGTGATACTGCGAAAAAGGCAATAGGTTCATGGATACAATACGTACCTACAATGCATACCTCATTGTATTTTGTATTGTATACTCTCAATACAGAATATTTTCCGCTATTTTTACCATTTGTTCGATAACTCAACATACCTGGAAGGAAAGGAATGGATTTTCAGCACCGGGCATTTTCCCATCTCCCAGCCGGATATCAAAAAGGTTCGTAAAATGAACCTCTCTTCTTTTGCAAGGGAAATATTTACTGACCTTCCCGTGAGCTGAGCCAGCTGTGCTTGCTTGACTTACGGGCTCACATATCCCTCCTTTATTTTGTTAGGACCCATTTTCACTGTGTGGAAAAATGGTAGGTAGGGAGGAAAAATCGAATAAAAATACTTTTAACCTAATTCCAAAGGGTTTGACATAAATTATAGTGATTTATCTCTTTTATCAACACCAGACTGGTTTAGTTTCGATTTAAGGGTCCGCTATACCTGATGATGCATTTTTTGCCGCCCATAAGATTAACATTGCGAGCGGCGATTCATTTTCAAGGTTTACCTTGGTTGGAAAGACACAAAATTTTGCCTGTACCTAGCCCTAACAATGTTCTAGGGAGTGTTCGAAGCAGATTTCCCATTTTTTGTACTGGTTATCGAGATACAGCACTTTTCTTGAGGTATGCGATGCTAGCATTTGCAAAACAGTTGCAATTAAAGAAACCAGTGAGAAATTGGGAAATCTGCTTCGAGCACGACCTAGAACATTGTTAGGGCTAGGTACAGGCAAAATTTTGTGTCTTTCCAACCAAGGGTAAACCTTGAAAATGCATCATCAGGTATAGCGTCCTCTTAACCAGTTGCTAAAGTCTACTATAGTGTCCCCTTAAAGTTCACTATAGCGTCATCCAGCCGAAAAGAAAATTTAGTGCCTTTCACTATCCTGCCGATAGCGCCCTTATCATAACGTGGACTTTTAACGGGAAGATAAAGTCCTCGGCTACTTTTTCAGGGAGATATAAATTTAAATTTACTTTCTTTAAGTTCATGGTAGAGAACTGACGAAAGCCACCCTTCGTCTACAGACAATCTTGAATTTTATTTTGAGTTTTAAACTCTTCCACCCCCGGCAGCCCTCCGTGGTGTTGTGGTGAAACACAGGTCCTGTAATCGGAAGGTCCCGGGTTGGAATCCCGGGGTGAAGATTTTATTTTGGGAGCATGGATGTCATAGAATGGGTCTCAATAACCTCCGTGGGTTAACTGTCGCGATAACTTCTTGATAGTGGTATAAATATCAAGAAGTGGTGTCCTGTCTTTATACTGCGGTCTGCTTGGAGCTGGATGCCTATGCCTAGCCTCAACAATATACGCATGACCCCTTGTCAGGGTTAAGGGAGGCACGCAATGATGATCCATCACTTTAGAAGGGGTGGAGGTGGACGGAAGGGTTGTTGTAGGTTTCTGGGCGTGGGCGAAAATATATTGCTGACCCAATAAATCTTTTGGACAAAGCCTCTGTCACAAACCATGAGCTATGGGGATGACAACCCTTCGCCACCACTGGTTAGGAATGAGACCGTAAACAAACTGAGGTCATTCACTTTTAAGGCTGTCCACACAATGCTGTTTGTTTACGATTTTTAATGTCAGTTTTCTTAAAAAAAGACGAATAGTTATATTTCAAAATAAGTCCATCAGTTTCCTCAGAAAGAATGAATTTTAAAAAACTACCAAGGGGGTAACCACTCCAAAGATTCCTTGAGATTCCACTGAGATTCCATAAAGATTTCCAAAGATTCCCAACGATATTCATAGAAAGATGAACCCCGAAGGGGTAATCACTCCAAATAATTCCAAGATGCCCTGAGATTTCATAAAGATTTCCAATGATTCCCAACGAGATTCCCAACGAGTGGTTAACTCCTCGAAAACTACAGTTGTCAGTGATAATAATATTAGTATACCTAGGTATACGTCCCATAAAACCAGTTATTTCCAGTGGTAGTATTCCCGCATGCCGTATCCTATTCATAGGATTTGGCCCACAACTTGGGGTCAGGGTCAGCAGGCCAATTACTATCCGCTGATTCCGCCTGCGTGTGTGAGGTAGGTACCCTGTTGAACTTTCAAAAAAATAAAATTTTACTTTTTTCGTTTTTTAGGGTACGATCTGATCGAATGGCTAATGGAACGTCTAAACATAGAAGAATCAGTCGAGGCAGTTCACATCGCCAATCAGCTGTGCAACTACGGGTACTTCTTCCCAGTCAGTGACTCCAAGAATCTCATTGTTAAGGATGACGGCTCTCTTTACAGGTTTCAAGTAAGTTCCAAAATCAAAAAACAACTGTAATTTTCCATGTGAAAGATATTTTTATTTCCACGCATGGAGCCTGAAACTGTTCTCTATTCCAAATGAGGTGTGAGAATACCTTATTCAGTTGCCCACCACACGCTCTGTGTGGTATCGGTCCGAATCCCAACCCAAGCAATATTTTTTCACTTTAGTGGACGCTATACCTGACGATGCATTTTTTGCCGCCCATAAGATGAACATTGCGAGCGGCGATTCATTTTCAAGGTTTACCCTTGGTCGGAAAGACACAAAATTTTTCCTGTACCTAGCCCTAACAATGTTCTAGGTCGTGATCGAAGCAGATTTCCCAATTTCTCACTGGTTTCTTTTATTGCAACTGTTTTGCAAATGCTAGCATCGCATACCTCAAGAAAAGTGCTGTATCTCGAAAACCAGTAATAAATTGGGAAATCTGCTTCGATGACGACCTACAACATAGTTAGGGCTAGGTACAGGCAAAATTTTGTGAAAATGAATCGCCGCTCGCAATGTTAATGTTATGGGCGGCAAAAAATGCATCGTCAGGTATAGCGTACCCTTAAGGTGCCACAGGTCATCAGAAAAACTTTGGTAGAATCAGGATCGAACCTATGTGACCTCTCAGTGTTCCTCTGAAGACAACCTGCCTCCCACTCGGCTATCAAGACTGTAGGTACCTAAGTAATTGTTCACAGTTCCTGTCAAAAGTAAGAAAAGAAAAATGAACCACGAAGTAGTCAGTTAGTTTTTGATGGAACTGTTTTCACATCAAAACTTTCCGGAAAAAACATTTCTCCAGCTCGCATGGAATTGGATTCTCGGAATTTTGACCTAGTTTAAGTGAATTATACTGGGTACGGTTTGTTTGAGCTGTGCCGCTCGTCCAGGTACTCTGGATTATTGGAAATTTTCCTCCGATTTTAGGTGTTCTTCCATAATTTGGTAATACCAAAATTGTATTGTAGTTTCCTATACAAACCTAGGTACATTCATTTTAAATTTTTTTGATCCTCAACCAAATTAGTCAGTGATCATATGAACAGTCGTGTTTGTGTAAGTTTTGTCTGGACATTTTTTGGGAATACTATTGGATGTTCTGAATGTTCTGAAATATTATGTATATCCTTTTAACGGCTGAAATGAACATCACACAGCAAGTAAAATCAAAACAGCCTATTAATTTTGGCCTTTTAAATATCCAATAGTATCCTCATAAAATGTGCAGAAAAAACGTAAACACACACGCCTGCGTAGACGCCCTTAAGGCACCTATACATTACAGCTGATTTGAGGTATACCTACTGTGTATTTTGCTTTGGGTGGGTATAGGTATAGTCGCCGGCCGAAAAGGAGACCAAAATGGCAGATGGCAGCGGAGGGGTGGGTACCCCCTCTGCGTGGCACCAGTACCTATGAGGCTGAGCTGCGACCCACACTACTGGCTATGTCACACGATATACAGGCAAAATCTATTTATAGCCGATGCTTAGCTTAGCCTAGTGTGGGTCGCAGCTCAGCCTCATAGGTACTGGTGCCACGTAGAGGGGGTACCCACCCCTCCGCTGCCATCTGCCATGCTGGTCTCCTTCTCGGCCGGCGACTATACGCCCGTTTTCCACACTCTTGTTTATCTGTTTCAGTCACCATATTACTGGCCCTGGCAGCACAAAACGAACAAAACTCAGGAAAGGGTGGAGTATGCTATCTATCTTTCTAAGCGGACTCTCAGGAATAAACAACGCCACGGCTTGGAAGAGTACGAAATTGTAAGTTATACCTTGCTTACCTTTGATCAAAACTGACGTTTCTTTGGGTTTTCGGTTGGTATAGTTCCTCTGTTCTGACTGTTGGAGATTTATATGTTCTGAAATTTTTAACGCCCAAAATTTACGATTGAGAATTTTGGACGAATTTTTTATTGACAGAAATCGCTTACTCGTAAACCACAACAGCCAGATAATTTCGGAAGAAGACATATATTTCAGAACTTTTAAATACCCAAAAAATGGCATAGACGGCATCATCAAAATTGGTTGAACGGCAGCGTAGGCAGCTGTTGCTAGGGCACTGTACAGACTTTTTCAAAAATCAATTTTGAAATAAGGGGGAGAGCCCCGCGGCAGTCAGCTCAGTTTTCTCATTCGTAACAGCCGTTGCCCATTAAACTAATATCTAACCAGTCAATTATTCCAGAACACCCAAGCAGCCCCTCGCTTGCCCCTCTAGGGGCATTGGGGTGTGAAACTAACATAAATAAAGGGTCCGACAACAGTCGCACTAAACTTTCTCGCCCCATGTGATTTTTTATTTTTTTTATTTCTTTGAGATTTTTTTGCGGGCGTAATTTTTAAGCAATCCAAAATCGGTTGAAAATGACCCAAGAGCATCTATCTGAGATCACTCCCACCAAGTTTCATGGCTGTCATTCTATTACTGTAGTCCCAAATGCGTTCCGACCATTCAAAAACGTGGTTTCTCATTCTCAACTCATTTTCGACACTTTTTTGACTACAACGGCCGTAATTTTGAAGATAACAAAATTCTGTTCGACAAATGCTTAAGTTACATGGTTCTTCACAAATTTACCAAATTTCATGACAATCGGTCAATAAATGTGAATGGCGCCGAAACGATCGAACTTTGGTCCAGAACGGCCGTAATTTTCAACCAATTCAATTTTAGTTGAAAATGACCTCGAAGCATCTATTTGTCAACACACTTACCAATTTTCAGTGTTATAGATTGAAAAGTGTACCGTCGGCGCTTGTCCGACTAACCAAAAACACGATTTTTGAATTATTTTGGTGGTTTTTTGACAATAGCGGCCGCAATTTTTGACCAATCAAAAAATCCTTGAAAATGTGTCTCGGCAGTAATTTTAGACAGGTCCATACCAAATTTCATCAAAATCGGATGAACGGTATAGGCGCTAGAGCACTGCACGGACTGACGGACTGACGGACGGACTGACGGACTGACGGACTGACGGACGGACTGACGGACGGACAGACTTTTTCCAGAAACCACTTTTTTGGACTCAGGGGACCCCCAGGATCATGGGAAACCCAAAATCTCAATTTCGAAATTTTGCACGAAAACAATACTTTCTCGCCATATATGGCTAGCGAGAAAGTAAAAACAATAGGTACCTACTCTCTCGCCATATTGGCTAGCGAGGAAGTAGAAATAGGTATTCCCGCAATTTGAATCACAGTCCATAGGGATATGTTGATTTCTCAAAGCGAGAAATAGGGGGAATTATTTACATACTAACTCGTAGTTATGTTTATGGCCAAAAGGGGATCTCCATAGCTAACAGGCAGCGGGCCCTCCGTTCTCCGTGTTAGTTATTAATTTATTTCCATCTCAAGACGGAAAATATATTTGCTATTTGTTTTGAGGACACTGGCGTATACCTATCTAGAAATGTTCTGAAATATAATATGAATTTTTAACTGACTATATTGTAATTTTATGGCCTAGTGATTTTTGTCAGTGACATGTAGACATGTACACGTTATCTTATTTAAATTATGACATTTTGAAAATTGAATTGAATTGAAAAAAATGGATGATTAGAAAGTTCTCCATCCTTGATTACAGAACCTTCAAATTAGTTTTACTAATCACTATCGTCCAAGTCAGGCTAGGTGCGTACCGATTACTCGTAATTTCTTGCAAATCTAGGGCTGATCAAAACCTTTTCTTGATCATTGATCATTTTTAGCGTATGGTAGGATATGGAACCCAAATCCGGATCGGCGTCAACTGAAAATCTTCAAGAAATTATGACTAATCGGTACGCTCCCAGCCTGACTTGTACTGACTATAGTATCAGTATTTACTATCGGGACGGTCAGTGAAGAAGCCTTAACGGGGGGGGGGGGGGGGGGGGGGGTGACCTTGATGTTAAAGTTCATTCACATGACTCAGCGACAAGCAGGTCACCGTTTTATTATTCATCAAAGGGAGCTCTGAGCTAGAAGTTGCTAGTCTGTGTCAGAGTTGACCAACAAGAGTCTGCGATTCCATTATAAATGGTAAATGTCATGACACGAGCAGAGGTGAACTCATATTAAATTCGGTAGTTGTGACTCTTAAGAAGGTCGCCCACCTAGCCGCACCGCGCCGTAGTTTCTGATAACATGGAGTGGGATAGAGAGCTTGGCACTCCCTTCTTTCTTTAAAGGCGGGTGGGAGAACCCCCTCGGCTCCCCTGAGCCCATTAGGCCACCCCGTATTACCTACCCTACTGCAGGAGCCCGGCCAACTGCAGGAAGATGTGGATTTTAACTAGAGGCTGCTGCGAGATACAGCACTTTTCTTGAGGTATGCGAAGCTAGCATTTGCAAAACAGTTGCAATGAAAGAAACCAGTGAGAAATTGGGAAATCTGCTTCGAACACGACCTAGAACATTGTTAGGGCTAGGTACAGACAAAATTTTGTGTCTTTCCAACCAAGGGTAAACCTTGAAAATGAATCGCCGCTCGCAATGTTAATCTTCTGGACGGCAAAAAATGCATCGTCAGGTATAGCGTCCTCTTAAGGATTCCTAATTGGCAATACCTGTAATGAATTTAGAAACCTAGGGCAATTTATTAACTGTTGGCTGCGGGCCAACTCCCCCTGGACGTTATCGTAACTTCAGCTTGACAAAGTCAAGTTCCGTATTCAGTTACTAAAACTAAGTTTGCACTGAAAATGCAGAAAGTTAAGGTTATTGGCTGTTACAGCTGAGTGTCGCTTATTAGTAGATTAGTACGTCTGTCTACCTACCTATATACCTGCATCTATCCAGTGACAGTTACGTCAGGAGGTTCGGTAGCGACTGTGTGTTGGCACTGCGTGGTATAAACGGTTATTACAATGTTTTAGAATATCAGATTAACCCTAATTTTTTATAACTCACTACACTAATTAAAAGAGCCCTGAAGAGTTGGGAGGAGAGACCATGTAAATTTGTGGTTATAAAGAGAGTTCGCTATAGAGAGGGTTATCAGAACGAGTCAGGGTTAGCAGTTAGTTAGCAGAGGGTTTGGGGGGACAAGCCCAGCAACTAGACCGTTTTCAAGAACTGTCCATTGTGCTCAGCTGGCAGCACTACCAAATACCAGCTCCCCAGCCATCGAGTAAACGATGGGGACCTACAGTTTTAGGTGGGTTCCGAACCACCACAGCCTCGATATACATTTCACTTGACATGCTGAACATATTATCAGAGGTGAATGCCGAACAGAAAAACTTTTTGGTAGGATTGGGATTGAACCGGTGTGACCCGGCTCTCTCTGCTCCTCAAAAGTCGACCATTTAGTCCACTCGGCTATCAAGGCCGTACGAGTCAGGGTTAGTCAAGGGACTGTAGCGTCCGCTCGTTAGAGAGAGGCTTTCGTTATAGAGAGCCCCAAATGTCTACCCTCTGTCTATTGATAACATTTTGATAATATTTGAAGGAAGTAGGTACCTAATAAACATAATAATATGAGAAAAGACGGTTCATATATATTATTATTTCAACTGAAGCTGGTGGAAAGCGCTCAGCAAAACGTGTACACCCACTTTGAAATTACATAATCATGGTTTTCGCAGGCGTAGTGAATAACATCTACGTGTTACTTTTTAATACATAATCAGGTTTTTGCAGGCGCGCGAAAATAAGCTCATATTCGAAATTTTTTCTCCGAAATGGGTCTTCACTTTCACATGGAGGTAGAAAGAACACTTCCTAAATTAGCACTTCTACTTGCGTTTCCAGGAGGCACTAGCAAGTCTGAAGAATAACCTAGCTGGAAAATGGGAGCTGATAACCATGCAGGCGGAGGAGCAGGTGCGGTTAGCAAAAGAACGGAAGAAGGGGGACAAGATCGTGAGTGACAGCCAGGAGAGGGCGTACTGGAGAGTCTGCAAGCCGCCTCCTGGTTACACCAGCAGCCTGGAGTCCGTGCCCGCCAGTAACGAGGGAAAGGAACAGCGACAGAAGAGGAGGCAAGAAGACCTGAAGAGAGAGGTTGGTATAGCTACGGCTGAGGGGTTGACCACTCGTTGGGAATCTCGTTGGGAATCATTGGAAATCTTTATGGAATCTCTGGAGTGGGAAATATGAGACTGAGTCCTGCATGGTTCGAACACCGGTACCTGCAATTTTCCGTTTGAAGATCTCGGTAGACGTAATCGTCACATGAATCCCCTCGGGATTCTTCACGTCTTCCGGTAGAAGGAACTTTTAATACTTTATTTGATACCGGTAACTGCACTGCCGTTTCTCTCGTTTTATAGTATTCATTCTCCAGTGAAAGCTAAACATAGTGTGCTATTCGCAGTCTTTTGGTTCGCGTTCGAATGGCACACTATGTTTAGCTTTTGGAGCAGTCACTGCCGTTGGCGTTCGTGCCAGTCTCATTTAGAATCGTAGACGGAACCTGAGGATATGCTGGTTAGTAAATTAAATGGAATTACCGGATGTGACAACCCCGAGAAAGCAATCTTGTTTCGTCAGGTCTGTAAAACAAGAAGAAAACTTACCATAACAAATGATAATAAAAACCCAGCGATCCAGAAACCACTTTTGAGGAAAATTGTGAAAGGTCTTGGGTTCCCGCCAAATTTGAAAACTCAACTTTCATTCATTCGCAAAAACTTTTGTCTTTCAGCGTGAGTTTCTTCAAAAGTCACTGTCCAGGACGAGGGTAAAATTCTCGGTGGCTCTGGAAAATCTCTTCCAACACGCAGAAACATTCTTGGAGTATGACGCGTTTTTCACTCCACCTCAGCCTTCAAATCCTTGGCTGAGTGATGATATCACCTTTTGGCAAATCAACAGCCCTCTGTAAGTCATTATTCAAATTTTTTCTGCATACGTTTTGTTGGCCTTATCCCCGGTAAGAATGTTGTAGTATAAAACTCCTGGCTTTCCAAAGGTCACATACTTACTGAGAAATTCATTTAAAATATTAAAAACGCTTTCCACTTTTTTAAAAATTATTAATCTGCAGATTTGATTTCAACCGGAAGAGCGTTATATAGACGTACATCTAAAATCAGAAGACTGTTCGTTTGTTTTTGGGTACCTACCCACCATCCTTGAGTTGTCATTTCAAGTCCGCCATGAAAGCCCCTCCATGCCAGGACTCATCGTCTTTAGAATCCAGAAATCCAGACTATTGACTCAGCTAAATGTAGTGACGAACATGAACAACCTAAGTATCGTATGTGGCCAGCTTTAGAATCCAAAAATCCTGACTGCTGACTCAGATAAATGTAGTGACGAACATGAACAACCTTGGTTTCTTTGCTTTGTTACAGGGTGGAAATACCCACAGAAAAACGTGTTCGGAGATGGGCTCTGTCTATGGAAGAGATAATGAACGACCCGAAAGGAATCCAGGAGTTTACCAACTACCTTCACTCCGAGTACAGTCATGAAAACATCCGGTTTTGTATGGAAGTCAACGACTTAAGGAGAAGTGGCCAGTCGCAGATACAGAAGAAAGTTCAAGCCATCTACGAGTAAGAACACTAGTCCTTCTTATGTCTTCTCCTCGATAGCCCAGTGGACTAAATGGTCGACTTTTGAGGAGCAGTGAGAGCCGGGTCACACCGGTTCGATCCCGAACCTACCAAAAAGTTTTTCTGATCGGCATTCACCTCTGATATGTTCAGCATGTCAAGTGAAATGTATATCGAGGCTGTGGTGGTTCGGAACCCACCTAAAACTGTAGGTCCCCATCGTTTACTCGATGGCTGGGGAGCTGGTATTTGGTAGTGCTGCCAGCTGAGCACAATGGATAGTTCTTGAAAACGGTCTAGTTGCTGGGCTTGTCCCCCCCAACCCTCAGCTATTATTATTATTCTTATGTCTCCTCAGTGGCCGAGCCATCAAGGGGTCCGACTAACCTATAAAATATTTGTTACCTACCTAGTCCTACAATATATTGTTCCATATTTTACGTAGGGCCAATCGCACGTCCATATTATGGATAAAATAAAGTTGTTAATAAAAATTGAATTCATAAAGCATCGGGGAAAACATTAACGTGTGTCATTTCTTAGGAAATTTTCTTTTTCAAAGATGTTGACGCAAAAAATAATATGGACGTGTTTGTGGTCAATATAATTTGTGTTTCTTTTCAGGGAGTTTCTAGCCCCTGGAGCACCCTGTGAGATCAATATCGATGGTAAAACGATGGAAAAAGTTCAGCAGGAACTGAAAAATCCCTCCAGGTTCGCTTTTGACTGCGCAGCTGAACACATTTATACTCTACTTCTAAAGAAAGACACCTACCCTCGTTTTCTTCGCTCGGATTTCTACAAAAACTTGCTTGCCAACGCAGTGCAGCCCAGCCAGAGAAGAAGGTAAAAGTTATGATCGTAGATCATAATTGTTTCATTACGTATCATGCATATCTATGTACTCCAGTGGCCATGGCCATCTTTTCTTAATAAGATGAACCTACCTCAGAGACGTTCCATTTTCAGATTCTTTGGTTTCGGCGGTGCTGCGAAAAAGAAATCGTCCACGTCAGCTGTGCCGAACACTACTCTTCTTCAACAACAGCAGGTACAACAACAGCAGCAGCAACCACAACACTCTCAGGCCGTCCCTGCTGTGTCCCGGAGGCGCGGCAGTGACCGGAGCCTCACCGGTTCTGCTCATGAGCTCGCCATATGTGGCGTGGCTGGACCATCCAGAGTACCGCTGTCCCATAGCCAATCCAATTTGAGTGACACACCTTACAGGTACCTGTTAAAAAAAAAATTATATTTCAGAGCT
The DNA here is from genome assembly GCA_950004255.1 of Mesopsocus fuscifrons. NCBI lineage: Eukaryota > Metazoa > Arthropoda > Insecta > Psocodea > Mesopsocidae > Mesopsocus > Mesopsocus fuscifrons. Next base: position 11,380,910 of record OX465380.1, read on the forward strand.
TATACCTAAAGGAAAATAACTTTTTACCTCACAAAATGGGAAAAAATCATTGTTCTGCCACCTGTTTCACTTGTTTTAAGAGCCTATTTACTTGGTTACCTACGGGAGGCCTCGATAGCCAAGTGGACTAAATGGTCGACTTTTCAGGAGCAGTGAGAGCCGGGTCACACCGGTTCGATCCTGATCCTACCAAAAAGTTTTTCTGCTCGGCATTCACCTCTGATGTTCAGCATGTCAAGTGAAATGTATATCGAGGCTGTGGTGGTTCGGAACCCACCTAAAACTGTAGGTCCCCGTCGTTTACTCGATGGCTGGGGAGCTGGTATTTGGTAGTGCTGCCAGCTGAGTACAATAGATAGTTCTTGAAAACGGTCTAGTTGCTGGGCTTGCCCCCCCAACCCTCTGCTATTATTATAGTTACCTATGGGACTTCGTCAGGTTTCTCGGCCCTGAACCAGCGAACCAATGCATAATACCGTTATGTATTTCAGGGGAGATCTACCTTGTCAGTCAAAAGATTCGTTATGGTCGAGCCTGTAAGTGAAAACGCTCCAACGGTGTTGCACATAATTACTGGGTGTTGTGCGTCCGTGTTGTTTGATTTTAAAATCTCGTTGTGGCAAATAACTTTTGGTGTTCTTTTTACCTTCGAATGTCGGGGATTTTTTTTTACAAATCTGATATGAACTGGCACGACTTTCTGTTGCACAAGTGAGCCGTCTTATTGGTCTTTCTTCGGCACAAATTTTAGGTGCAATTAGGCACCCAGAAACTTTTTCATTGATTTTGTAACTAATTTTGATAGGTTCGGGTTTTCGTGAGCTACCTATAGGATTAAGTACTGAAGGTTTACTTAACAATAAGTAGGTAAATACCTTACTTTTCACGTATACATTACTTGAGGATGTATAGGCTGTGTACCTACCTTCCTAATATACTGCTCTTGATGTTTTATCTTTATGCATGATGACTGAATGGATACTGGGTAATTTATTGATTGGATTGGGTTTACTTCCATTGTACCTAATAATACGTCACTGAGGGCCTCCAGGTACCTCTTAAATTTTTAGAACCAGGAGCTGGAGGCGAGATTATTTGCATAGTTACACAGTAGTTCCCTCCGTCAAATAGAATCCAGGACGAAACGTTAGGTCTGCACCTTATGACAACCTAACGATTTTGTAGACCTTCCTCTAAATTTCTTCTGTCACCAACTCCTATTCTCATTTGCAAAAGTTGGCGTCAAACTCCAGATCTCAAATTGTCTAGTTGTCTTGAAATCAAATGAAAGGTACTTTACATTTTGCAGGGTTCTTCTTCGTTAAATACTATTTGCATTTAATTATAATACTAATTATTGTTTTTGGCGCAGGGATCCTCCAGGAGGTTCATCAGATGAAGCAGAAGGCCGTAGACCGGAAAAAGACGACTGCTGCCCCTGGGACATCCGAGGGTCACCACAGCCGAGCGGATCTTTTGAGGAAGATCGGCGACGAAAGTTGGGGGTAGCTGGAAGTTCCATGCTTTCGGAAGACGCGTGGGAGGGAGAGGGGTTGAAACACACCCTAGAAGCCAGACCCAGTCGGAAGAATTCGTCGCAACTGGATTCTGGAAGTTCTTCTTCTGAGCTTAGCTTGGCCATTGTTGATGTCTCCGAACGGTTGAGAAGGAGTTGTGTTACTCAGCAAGCTTCTATTGCAGCTGTAGAAGATAGTAGGGTAAGTTAGGTGCAGGGACAATAAAATAATCAAGTGAGCCTTTATGACTGGTTAGAATCTCTGCTGAATTCTGGTCACTCGTACCAATCACGAAAGCTATTCATATTGTTGTTTTTAATTATATTATTTATTTGAAAATAAATTTGGCACCCTCTTCCATTGGTAATTTAGGTAGCTAATATGATTTATTTTCGGCTACAGGTTCGGAGGTTGTCTACAGCATCTGGAGGTCGGGTCGAGTCTCGGCGCGCGTCTGTGGCGGCACCGCGAGCTTCGGCTGACCTGCGACTCTCGCCCGAGCGGCCGAGCTCCAGCGCAGGCCTGGAGCCACGGAGGACACCCGAAAGCACGAGACCTTCGGTCTCTTCAGCTGAAGACGTGCCCATCGAGTCCCCAGAAGGACCAGCCCCCGCAAAAACTGATCCTCAACCAGACTCTCTCAGAACTTTAACCAAAAATGTTGGTCGAAAGCGGTGTTCGCTGATAGCCACGGCAGTGGCACCGCTCATTAGTGTTAGTTCAGTGGCAGAAGATGTATTGTGCGCGGAGGAGGTGAAAGATTGTTCTTCAGATGTGGAAGCGCCGGTAGCTCCTGAAGCGTCTTGTGAGGAATCTTCCCCGGATGGTGTAGCAGCTCCGGTCGTCACCGAATCTATGCCGGATGGTGCGGCAGCTCCGGTCGTCACCGAATCTATGCCGGATGGTGCGGCAGCTATCCCAGCAGCAGCTCCTGTCGTTACCGAATCTACTGGAGATGGTCACCGAAAAGCAGCTTCTACTGGAAAGACAAAAGATGTTGTCTGTCCATGGGAAGACGAGTGAGTGTAAGATTTCGACTTAATTTTGATTATTAATTATTCAGCTTCAATTTTTTCGTTTTTAGACGTCTTCAAGCTATTTTTCCCTTCTTTTTTTGATTTTTTATTTTTTAAGGTCGATGCTCTGTTTGCAAAGCGGGCTTTGAAATCCCGCCTCTGTCCTATTACTCCCCCTGCCCCTTTCGATCCATTTTTAACCCCAAGATTTCAGATCTTTCTGGCAAATGGCCACGGTCACGTTACTGCCTTGTTTAGCCTAAGGACACACTGGCACTTTACCGGTCAAATCGAACCCTTATACAGTCAGAACAACTAAGGGTACCTCGATAGCCCCGTGGACTAAATGAGGAACAGTGAGAACCGGTTCGATCCCGATCCAACCAAAAGTTTTTCTGATCGGCATTCACCTCTGATATGTTCAGCATGTCAAGTGAAATGTATATCGAGGCTGTGGTGGTTCGGAACCCACCTAAAACTGTAGGTCCCCATCGTTTACTCGGTGGCTGGGGAGCTGGTATATGGTAGTGCTGCCCGCTGAGCACAATGGAAAGTTCTTGAAACGGTCTAGTTGCTGGGCTTGTCCCCCCCAAACCTCAGCTATTATTAAGAGTGCCTTTCTGGTACGCCAGGGGTCTCTTTATGACTGATATGCCAGTATCAGAAATACCTGAAATCTAGTTCGTACTCCACATGCAAGCTTGTGTGTGGGGGTGCCTTAAGATTATCCCTAACTCCTCCAGCCTTCCATCTGAATGGCATGTTATTATTTTCAGAGAGAACTGCAAGGTCGACGCTCCATTCGTGAAGACCTACGCCACTCTTGGCTATCTCTAGTCTTACTTTTAAGGATATTGTCCACTTTGCTCTGGTTAGTGAAGAAGGCGCCAAAGAATAACTTAGCTAACCGGAAATGAGAAATGAAAATACTAGTCAGGATTTATTCTACCTATAATGATTATATCTTCGAATCGTTCTTGAAAATGCAAAAAACGGTATCATTTTTATCCCGGCCGTTATGCCGGACTGTGGATATAGCTATAGGTAGAATGTACCTAGGATTTTCTTCTCTCATTTTCCAAAGTTCTGTTCTTTTCTTGGGTGTTGAAACACAGGTACGAGTACTTAACCTAACTTGGAGCGCACAATTGCGTCAGCAGTATTGTTTTGAAGACGCAGGTACAGTTCTTGCGAGCTCTTGATATTTTGGCACCCGTATTCACTGAGCAGAGTAAATGCTTCCAGTATTTTCTTGCTTGACTGTCGCTCTTTTGGGGTTGTCTTCTTGACTTGTGTGAAAAAAAACTTTTTTCGTGGGATTTCAACACATTTCAAGGACACCCTAGTTATTTAGACGATGAACTCGATAATCACATGGCCATGAAAAAGGAAAGAGGTCTGGCGTAATAGATCTCCTAAAGGTTTAATCGATTTTTCTTAATCTGAGTTTTAAATTAACCATTAACACTAACCAGCATATTTAATTTAATGGGAACACCTTAGCATTGGTTTAGCGACCTATTCAGAGAGAAGTTTCATAAAAGGAAAATGAAGTACTTTTAAAGGTGGAAATTTTTTCTGTACGTTCAGGTTAAATGTGGAGGCTTGTACCCACCTTTTCCTTTAAACATGCTTAGTTGCCTCGGTATCTTGACTTCCTTCAATCTGGTCTGCCTATACCTGGGTTTTTGCGAGTTCGCAAGTTAGTGGCATGCTTTTCAATTATTTTCCCTTAAATACCGTAAGTTCTTATGTTTTGCCATACTTACCTACTTAGAACCTATTGGAAATTTTTCTTAAAATCAAAATGGTGAGTCCGTTATACCGGACAAAGATAAGTAGGTTAAAATATCCGCAATAACAGGAAATGAGGTCAAACATGCTGATCTCATTCAAAATAACCATTGTAGATAATGAACGTACGAATGTCCTTTTTTATCCTTCCCGGAGAAACCTGAGCCCTTTTTCGGCAAGCAGTAAACCTGAACATTCGCTACATTCATGGTTAGGTATCGTTCCGCGCCATGGTCACAACTAGTTACGAGTTCACATGTTTCCTGAATAAATCACTATTATAATGAACGATGTTCCTTATAATCCTGGTTCATCTAGGGTTGGTGATTACTAAAAACCAGGTTTAAGTGTAAGTGAAAGAAAAATTTTATGACGCGGGGAAGGGGCTATTTTCTAGTTCTGCGTTTAGTTTTCAATGTAACAACGATAACAGCGTGTTGAGAACTAATCGCGGAGCTAGAATAGCCCCTTTATTAACTTGGTCATCTTACTCCTCCGAAAAAAACCTAAAACCTGAAAATTACCTGTCATAAACATATTTCAAATAGTTTACCTACAGGTAAAAGTTCAGGTATGCCAGCCCTGGAACTGTGAAATTCGTAATTATTTTCTTAATCAAATAATCCATATATTTGGTGTTTTTGGTGTTTGTCTTAAAAATTAACAAAAAAAAAAAAAAAAAAAAAAAAACCGAAAAAAGTTTGACGAATTAACGTGTCTTTTATGTCTTAAAATATTATTGCTCGACGAAATAAGTAGATTGGTAGATTTAAATTTATTCAATATTGAATTTAAAAAATTTACAGTCCTCTTAAAATATAGGTAGGTATCTACTTGCATTCGCTATTTGTTTACGTTTTTTAGGAAACATTTGGATGTTGATACGTTCCAGAAATCGTATGTCTTTTTAACGTCACAATTTGACTGGCGATGTTGCGATTTTACGATCTAGATAAATTTTTTGTCGACAAAAATCACTAATCGTAAAATCACCGCATAAACAGTTAATTTCGGACGTTAAAAAGACATATTTCAGAAAGTATAAATATCCAATAGTTTCCTTATAAAGTGTGCAGAAAAAACGTAAACAAATAGCCAATGTATATTCGGTCTTAAGCTATCGGCTACGGATAGGTACCAATTTTGAAACGAATAGTGGCGCTAAGAGTCGGTACCTAATAATGGACCGATCCTTCAATTGTTTTTGATGTCCCTACCGTAGGAGTTTCATATCTAACTTCGTTTAAAAGAAGCTGGGTGTGGATTGAATTTTTTTTAAACCCCAATTTTTGTTTTTGAACTATTTTTATCTACCAACTTTAAAACCACCCAAGTATTCGATACTTAGGAACGGTAGGTAAATATTATATTTTTTTCATGTTCATATTATATTTCAGAGTAGTTTGATAGATAAGTAGGTATAATAGAGTAGAGTAATTCCTGTAGCAAGTTAGAATTTTCCAAGTTAAAAATAATTTTTTAATGTGAATTCTATAAAATTTGGAATATTCTAGTTGTAATCAAGATTAAATATTTTTAACAATTATAATAATAACGCACGCATGCATAGTGCACGGCTATCATTCCAAAATTAAAAATATCAGTGCTATACCTTATCCTAAAATAATAATACCAAACAATTTGTATTAAAAACTATCGATTATAAAAAATATTTAGATTTGTTAGAGCTGCATTAATATTTAAAAATCGAATTGATGTATTGCTAATTATATTATATATTATTAGTCGGATAGAAGAACATGGCGCGGGAAAATTGAAATACCTAACGGCTGTTTTTAAGCTAAATTCATGCTTGTAAACTGTACACTTGATTTTCAAAATTTACGAAAATTATTTAAAACCTTTTTTTCCTTTTTCCTTAGTACCTAAGTAATTGAAATCTTGCATTTTATTACTTTTAATATTTAATTTTGTCATGCCTTTAAGTAGTTTATGCATGTGAATCTTGATTAACTTTTTTTCTTCATTTCTAAAACAAAAGAAACCATCAAAGTTGATGGAGATGTGGGAGAGAGATGAAGGAAGTTTTATTTAAATAATAATTAATAATAATCTATATATAAATAATTGACATGAATATAGTTGAGACGTCCGGGCAGCACAATCGCTGTTTACGTTTTTTAAGCACAATTTTCGGGGAAACCATTGGTTATAAAAACGTTCTGAAATATAGTAAGTCATGTCTTTCTTTCATAAATTATGAGGTTATGTTTTGATTTTACGATCGAGTGATTTTTGCTGACAAAAAAACTGTCCAAAATTAACCGATCGATTGACAGAGACTCATAATTTATGACGTTAAAAAGACATATTATATTTCAGAACATTTAAATATCCAATTTATTCGTACAAAAACGTAAACAAACACGATTGTGTGGTCGCTCTTAAAATGTTCCCTACATTGTCCATGTGATTATGCGAATTGATTCGAATGAAACGAACGCTAAATTTTCCATAAGGTAAATAGCAGTGTATAGTTTCAGTGAGAAAACATATGTATTGTAGGCTACAGTAGTAGCTAGTTGTGAAAAATATTACTTGCATTTAATTTATACCATTATTATTATGAATACGTTTTTGAAAAAAGTGTGATATTTTTTAAATAGACCTCGTGTAGCAAGTTAGAAATCGATATTAACGTTAAAATTGTGAAATGAAACTCTCAACACTACCTTAATGTATTATCATTTATAAGGCGGGAATGATTAATTTAATTAATTTAATTTAATGATTGGACATTACTTACTGACCCCGCAGATGTAATAGAATAAAAATTAAGAGATCACTCAAAGAATTATTCAGGTCAGTGTGAATCTACGATGGAGTTGCTTGCCTTTAAGAGGTACGTACAGTACAGTCGCATGGTACCAAGCAGTTAAAGCATTAACAACATTACATTGATCAGAGTAATTTTGTTTGGTGTTTTCCGAAATGAAATAGCGAGACGGTTACAAAACGTAATAAGAAAGGTTGTGTTTTCTTTATGGACCCGTACTTAAATTTAAGAATGAAGTATTTTCAAATAATAAATTGTTTGCTGAATTAACTAGCTTGAACCACTAGGAATCCAGAATTTGGTTAAAACTCCATAGAGTTTCAGTCAAAACAGTTCTGAAAAAATGTAAGTTACCAACATTACTACATTTCTTCAGGGTTGAACCTTTCGAAATGCTTGCCATATCTATACGTACTAGGTAGGTAAAGAGTAGGGAGTTACGTACCCACGTAATATCTGTCGAAAATTTTAGCTGGAGTTAAATAGTTATTAGTTTGCTTTGTCTAGGTGAAGAAACCTATGTCAACTTTTTTTTGCGCTGAAGATATAGAAAAAGCTTAAATTTGTGCCACTGTTTGAAATTATTTGTAGAGGCTGTTCAAGACGCTCCCCAGGTCTTAGTAGGTACTACTTACCCACCAGGGGTTCTGTTATTTTGAAACTTAAGCTGCCTGCGGTCCTACCTGCAAGAAAATCCGAACCCATTGATGAATACCTGACCTACCTAGTTTAAAACCAAGTTTCATAATGTCCCAGGTTGAATTCAATTGAAAATTGTAAACGAATTAATTGCTTTCTATCGCATCGCTTCTAAATTACAAGTAGAAATATTATCATGTTATATTTAGTTTAAAAAATTGTCCATATTTTTGCATATGTCTAAGTTGACATCTTACCAAATTTCACCAAAATAGATAATGCACGCTGTGAACAGGTTAGAAGGAGCCCTCTAGCGTGGGCACTTCTGTCATTGCTTCATTGTCTATGGCAACACAGCAGATTCCGTACTAGAATCGAGTTATTCAAATTTAAGAGTGTAACGGTAAATGCTTTCGTTGTCCGTAGTTGATTCTAGATGTTTCAAAAAGAATACAAAAGGAAGTCCTTAGAGAAATTTTGAGTGGCCAAATACACGCCAAGGTTGGGTGTTTTACAGAAAATCCGAGTGGTCCGAATTATGGGCAACCTCAATGGCCACAAAATTTTCAAGTTAACAAATTCCCATTTTACTATTGTAGGACAAAGCTTGAAGCCAGTTGATGACGATCTAGCAGTACCCACCTCTGTATAGGTAGGTACGCAATGATTGAACTACTTAGTTTGTGAACAATTCATTGGGACTAAAACATGGTTGTGTGTATAAAAAAGTTTCGGGAGAGGGTAGCCACCTACCTAAATTTCGGCTTCTACTTAGGTATCTATACCTAAGCCAAATTCCCTTCTAAGGTTTTCACCTTGAATATTAGACAAGGTATAGATATATATAGATAGATTGGGAACCTCCCTAAAAAAGTTAAAAATAACCAGAAGCAAGGAAGACGAAATGGATTAAGGTTGCATCACTGGTGGTACATACCTACATCACTACTGAATATAGATATTATTTGTTCTGTAGTATAATAATGTTGTTTTAAAGTCAGAAATTAATTCGCAAGGTTTTTGAGTTATTTTTGAACAGAATGAAAGCAGCAATCACTACGTTGTAAAATCGCAACAAAGTGACCTAGTCCGTGACCTTAAACTGACATATTATATTTCAGAACACTCCTGTCAGTGTCTATTGGATTGTTCCCAAAATAAGTAACCATGCGCACCTAAGCTAGGTGGGTACTAAGGCAGGTAGGTAATAAGTACCTATATTCTAGTGCTAAATGAAACCTCCCTTCTATAAATACCTAAGTTCAGATTGAAACAATGAACGGTTTCTCTTCGGGATCACCTGTCCACAAGCGGTAGTAGCAATGAACCATGGTATTTCATAGGAACCAATTTTTGGATCTATCTCTATATTAATTTTATTTGTTACAATGGTAGATAAGAATGTTGAATTACTAAATAAAGTTTTAATAGAAATCAAATACAGGATTGATTTGACAAAATGCCTATTTTCTTATAGGTATCTTTATTGGACTATAGGCACCTATTCAGTAGGAACAAGCCAGCAACTATATTCTTTAGACTGTTTAAATAATAATTATCTATCAAACTTAGCTACGTAGGTAGGTACCTACTACTAAAAACCAGCTCCCCAGCCATCGTGTTAGTACAAGGCGGGGGCCTACAGTTCCGAACCAACACAGCCTTGATTTGATACACCTATACACACTAGGTATGGTGGGATTCAAAGTTCCTTCCCCAAATCCGCAATGGTACCTACTACCTAACTTGAAATTAAGAAGCTTCCCCAGTAGATAGGTACATAATTTGAAGTACTAGGTACTGCTAGTGTGAAATTAATATTATCTATGTAGGTACCTACCTATAGGAATATTTTTTAAACCTGATTGGTAGGTAAATAAGGAGTATAAAAAATGTTTATGCAAAATAAATAAATAGTCTAATCATGAATTTGCAGGCGTTTTCCGCTTCCAGCGTTGGCGGCCATATTCTTTTCATGTTGTCAAGTTGGCAATGTGTTGACATTTGCGCAGATGTCAGACAAAATTTTAACGAAATCTGGTGACTTATTTTACGTCCAAAAACAGTTTTTTGCGACTGTCAGCCTAAAAAACTTTAATTGGAAGGTAAGTTTACGTTTGTTAAATCATCCAGTCGTATTATACTGCTAATATGTTGGTTGAAAGAACAATTTTGTTCAAGGTAGGGTTAGGTTGCATCATATTTTTGGTATTTCTATGAGTCATACTCGGTTTCTAGTCGATATTTTCTTTGATTTTCTGTTTTGTAAGATTATTGTACATTTTGAGAGTTTGTAAGCGTAAATTTTTGGTTTTAGGCAGCATATGACACAAACATAGGTTGAGGTTAGGTGACTGTTCATGGCTTGACTCTTGACCTTGTGTTATCTGTTATCTAAAGCTGTCATCAGTTTTTTTAAATTTTGTGAATTGTACTATGTCTAGAACTAATTGCCCACTTTCTAGGCCGAATGGTACCGGTGCCTTTGGTGAAACCAAGTCTTTAAATCATTCAGACTAGGCAAACTTTGGTAGAAGATGCACATAGTTGGTTATCTTTCTAACTAAATAGTTTGTTTGATGTTGCCCTTTTTCTTTCAAGGATGTCCTGGAAAAGTGCGCCATAGAAGAAGTCAGTGATTTGAACCAGGCTTCATTACTTCAAGCAACAATTCAGCACCAAGCCAACAGAAAGCACCCAGTCAGAACGCACTATCAGATAGCCATTCTCAAGTACATAATCACCTATATTGAAAACAAAAACGTCGAAGTACATTCAGAAATCTACGAAGAGCTCTGTACTCTTCTTGCCCTGTCTACTTCTGAAGAATCCTTCCTCCATTTCTTCAAAGACGACGCCACAAACCCATTGATAAGTCTTTGTGAGACGGTTTCGTTCATATCAAACGGTACAACAGGACTGAGTACATGGCCTGCCGCGCGCGTATTGGCCGAAGTCTGCGCAAAAAACCGGAATTGGTTTGAGAACAAAAATATCTTAGAACTAGGCTGTGGCACCGGATTGCTAGGGCTATCTGTTATAAAAACCTGTCGTCCAAAATCATACAGTTTCAGTGATTGCCACCCTGACGTGTTAAAATTAGTGAAGTCAAATATTCAACTGAATTTTGGGGAGCCAGAAGATGCCAAAGAAACCCAAAATTTCAAAACCCAGTTCGACAGCACTGATATAACTGTCCTAAACTTACCCTGGGAAAATATTGGCGCCAAAACTTTGAACGACCTATCACCGGATATCGTGCTGGCAGCGGACGTGATCTACGACGTTTCCGCTGTGGGACCGTTGGTGTCTGTGTTCAACTTATGCGCGTCGCGTGAGCAGTTCGTGAACATTTTCGTCGCGTGTGCGGTTCGGAATTCGGAGACTTTCGAGGCGTTCGCGAACGCAGTTTTGAATTGTGGCGGGTGGTTGAGTGATTTGGACATTCCAGACTGTGATACGTTTTTCCCTTATGCTGACGTCCCGCTGAAGGTCTTTGAGGTGCGATTCAAGGATGTCTAGTGAAAATGGTAAGTTTTTTTTAGTATGTACCTAGCTACCAAAGTTTTGTACTCTGTTCCATTTGGAATAGTAGGCTGGATTGGGATTCCGTACAGTACTTTATCTTGACTAAAATTTTCTTTAAATCCATGGTTGTGTCTTGTTAGCCGTCTTCAGGCAGTCCCTACTGAGAGAGATCCTTTCATGATGTCTAGTTTTTGTACCTACCACTATTTCTGGTCGTGTAGCGATTAGTTATGTACCTAACTCAATGCTGAAGTAGGTTTTTAGTTATTTTAAAGCGACTTTGTCGGCATACCTAGTTTTAGGGGTTTTCTTCTCAAATCATACAGCCCATTTTCTTCACTGACGATTCAAATCATCCCTAGTTTCTAAAAATGAGACATTTTTTTTTTATTCTTTGAGTACGGATTACTACAGTTACTAAAAAAAATCTCACATCATTCTCTCGAAGGTGGGCCCATTCGGAAATAGCTGAGGGCGTGTTGGCGCTGTTTAACCCGTCAGAGAATGACATTGGCAATAAAGTGGGATGGCATTTGTTCATTTGTTTACAGGCTTGTGATGTGACAATGACAGATGACACCCACTGTGTCATTGTGATGCTCGCCACCATGGGTGGTGCTTCCCCAGTTCCGCTAGCGTAAGCTTCCGGTTCCTGTACTTTGCAACGTTTCGTAAAAAATCGTACAAAGTAGACCTTATTTTTTCCGACTGGGGGAAAACTTGGCTGTGATTCTTACCTGATCACTCCCCCGTGTACCACGAGCCCCGGCTCTGTATCCCATTGGGCCCTCGCCCTTTCGAGGACTATAGTGCCCCAGTCAGAACCACTAAAATGAATCTGGCCCGGCCTTACTCAGCTGGGGGAAAACACAACTGTCATGCGTGATTCTGACCAGATTAGTCCGCTACGAGAAAGGTCCGCTATACCTGACGGTGCATTTTTTGGCGCCCATAAGATTAACATTGCGAGCGGCGATTCATTTTCAAGGTTTACCCTTGGTTGGAAAGACACAAAATTTTGCCTGTACCTAGCCCTAACAATGTTCTAGGGAGTGTTCGAAGCAGATTTCCCATTTTTTTTACTGGTTTTCGAGATGCAGCACTTTTCTTGAGGTATGCGATGCTAGCATTTGCAAAACAGTTGCAATAAATGAAACCAGTGAGAAATTGGGAAATCTGCTTCGAATACGACCTAGAACATTGTTATATAGGGCTAGGTACAGGCAAAATTTTGTGTCTTTCCAACCAAGGATAAACCTTGAAAATGAATCGCCGCTCGCAATGTTAATCTTATGTGGGGCAAAAAATGCATCGTCAGGTATATAGCGTCCTCTTAAACACTCGTTGGGAATCATTGGAAATGAATTCTCAGGGAATCTTGGAATTTTTCGGAGTGGTTACCCCTTCGGGGTTCATCTTTCTATGAATATAGTTGGGAATCTTTATAGAATCCCAGGGAATCTCAAGGAATCTCTGGAGTGGTTACCCCCTCGGTCCGTTACAAAGATCACGAAAGGTTTGATCCCACTATAGGCTAGGCGCCGCAGAGATGATTACTTCGAACTTACTAAAAAGAAATTAGGTTTCCGGATACGGCACTCGAGATCTCAACAAAGGCACCTACTTGGTAACTCCTCCACACCATGGGCTGACCCAAGTGATTACAAAGTGGAGCTCCTACACTGTGCCGGCTAATGGGTGGCAATTTTCAGCAAGCGTTGGTGGGTGGGTGGCAGAAAGCTGTGTGGGAGTATTATGTGGGTGGCAACCACTTACACTCAAATAATGTGATTATCGTCTTCCTCTTCTTTCTCTTGGGTTAGGTTTTTTTGAAGCAATTGTGTGAACCTTCTTGAACCTTTTTTTGATTAGTCTGTAACGACCGACGCGACGGGTGGTTAACCACTCCAGGAATCTCGTTGGGAATCTCAGGCAATCATTGGAAATCTCTGGAGTATTTAACCCTTCGGGTGCATCTTTCCACGAATCTCGCATAGAATCTCAGGAAATCTTTGGAAATCTTCATGCAATCTCAAGCAATCTCTGGAGTGGTTATCCCCTCGGTAACGACCGTGACCATGTAAATTTTCTCGCTACAACGAGAGTTGGCTCTAGAGGGACTGTAGCATTTTCTCGTTATAGAGAGATTATGCTGACCTCAAGCAGTTAGAACACTACACACTTTCATGCGTTATAATTTTATGAAGGGAACACTCTGCGACACCGATTTTGTGCGGCACCGATGCAGCAAATAGAAAGTGTACGATGATTAACTTGTGAGCTATTAGCTATTAGCTAGTAGTGCACTAGCTCTATGGCGAAGAGAAAATTGACAGATTGTTAAGGGGAAATACACCCATTTGGTTCGCAATGCTACGTACTTCAAGCCCTACTCCGAAGTTACAGGGCGAGTGAAAAGTGTTTATAGGGGGATGTAAACCTGAGACTCTTTGTCGTGAGGTAGTGTTGTATTTTTGCATGAAATGGAGTAATAAGCCCACAGGAGCGATTTTAAACAGTCAACTACCAGTCCACATGTTTTTTTGACAGATCGCGAAAACACAACACTACCTCACGCGAAATATTTTTTTGTAACGTTTCGGATTAAAACAGTATGATTTTATCGTCACATTTAGTAGAAAAGCTTGATAAATGTTTGTAATATTTACCGCCGCCATGTTACATGTTGACAATTTTTATTTCACTTACGGAAGTTCGTAATTGCAACACCATTTCTCTACTTTTTCTCCTGTAAAAGCTAAACATAGTGTCCTACTTTCACTCGTTCGTTTCGCGTTCAAATAGCACACTATGTTTAGCTTTTAGAGTAGACACAACCGATACGATATTGCAATTACCAGTCTCCGGTGGTACTAAAATGTAAACATTACTTTTGTCGAATATTTACTTTCGCAAAGTGGTTTTGGCGGAGTTCGTCGAGAATGTATGGTGGCCCTTAAGGGGACGCGCCTTGTTGTCCGAAATGGTTAAACTTCAACATTTTGTCCACAAACTATAGGAACAAATGGCATTCAGTTGGTTATAATAAGGACTCATCTAGCCTTGTCAGAAAACATAAAAATAATTTTTTAAATTTACATTAATATTTATAAAGTTACCGTCATATTTAAATGAGCGTTCTGCCAGTATAGCCAACCACGGGCGAACGGATACAACGAACGCTCTCGAGCGGATCGTACCAGTTTTTGACGAGGGGGTAACCACTCCAGAGATTCCTTAAGATTCCATAAAGATTTCCAAAGATTCCAAACGATATTCATAGAAAGATGAACCCGATGGGGTAACCACTCCAAAAAAAATCAAAGATTCCCTGAGATTTCATAAAGATTTCCAATGATTCCCAACGAGTGGTTAACCCCTCAAAGGCAACCTACGCCCAGACAATCTTCTCAACGAGAAAAATTCTACCCCTATAAAAAATCCTGGCTCCGCCCTTGCCCATAAGTCTGACCTAGTCGTAATGACCCATTGTCCAGCATGATTTGTTTGTTAGTAGTCGTCTCTGGCGGTCCTACTGGGAACTAACCTCGGTTATGGTCGCTACTCCAGGGGCTAGTCTGTCTGTCCGGAGGTCCTGGCTGGTGCTTCAGTTATCTGGTAGACGTTTGAGTGGAAGTGTGTGTTTCTCAAGCACCGATTACGCTATCTGCTGTTCGTTGTTGTTACCACGTAAAAAGTTCAGAGTCTTTTTTCGAAGACTTGATCGTGGCATTTTTCGGCTCCTTTTTTTCAGACTAAGGTAAGCCTTTTTTTTATTTTTACAGGTTGGTGAACTATGAAAGAAAATTCTTAAAGTTGGTCCGACAGCCTGGTACTGTCTCTTCCCCCTTAATTTTGTTTTTTAAATGACTTATCGGGGACATCTGGGGGAACGCGTCCCCAGCCTCTCTCCCCGGCAACCCCCTCGAAGATTGTTTTAAGTTTGGTACCTTCCTTCGCTGTGTATCTGTAGGGTGCCTTTGGATCAGACAGCCCTTGCCAAGGAACATGCAGGGATACATCAGGGAAGTGACATGTCGCAGTTGGCATCCCTGGACGTATCGTTAGTGGTGAGGGATGTCAGTTTCCCTCCATCATCCCTGAGTTAGGACCATCATCCCTGAGTTAGGACCATCGTATCTGGTCAGCTTTAGGATTCATTCTCGGATTCTTTGTTACCGATGATGCCTGAAAAATTACAAGATTGCGTTACTTATGTCACTTTTCCAGCAGTCAAAATCCCTTTCTTGTTCTTAGTTTTCCCTCCTCTGTCCTAGCCTTCCTGTTGAAGAGCTCCTGCATTTTTTTTACCTTTTTCGACTCAGTATAATGCGTGCTATGTGCATTGTTAATGCCTACAGCAGGATATTCAGTCTTAGAGACGGTGACAGTGTGGATGGAGGGTTTGTCCGCAGCATAGCGTTTGATCGTTATAGAGAGGTTTTTATTGTAGAGAGTGTCGTTATAGAGAGAACCAACTGTACCTGCATATAAGGTCTCCAGAGTATTTTTGTGAGATGTTCTTGGTTGCTTCTAAGGCTGGATTTCACCACTTTAACGTGAAGACTATCGTGTACACGATAGCGCTGTCGTATCGGTAAAAAATGTTAACGGCTTTCACCATGCACCGTTACCGTTTCGTTAGCTTTCGAGTGGATTTTCCGTGCGTTAGCGAAAACGATAATTTTCATACCTGCGACTCATTTGGTGTAGTCTAATGTAGTCTAATCAACATTTTAACTTCTTTCTCCGAAAAAATAGGGGTTTTTCACGTTTATTTCCACTTTTAGATTGAAATTGTTGAAATAAATTTAACGTAAACAAAGCAGGCGAATTCTATTGACACAACAAAACCTAACGAGAGGATGTCTGCTTTTTCGAATCGATAGCTATTAGAACGTTAAAAGGCACTATCGTGAGGTGGTGAAATTCAGCCTTAGTCATACTTATTTCAATTCAAATATTTAAAATAAAAAACTCTTAACTCTGGCAAATGCAGAGCCTTAAAAGTGTACCTAGAATGATGTGGAGCCTCCTTAAGGACCCTCTATTCATTTTCCAGGTGGGTGATTTGTTTTTCCGCGCATGGCTGCTAATTACATTGGGGGGTTCACACTACCGGAACTTCATTTCCTATGTGGCCCACAAAAAGAAAGGGGAACGAATATTCCATGCTGCACGCCAAGCCTCACGTTATGGCCGCCCTTCCGTGCTGTAGCTGTACCGTGTAGACTGTAGAGGTCAGGACGCTGGTCTCTTTACCGGAAGTCCTTGGTTCGATGATAGGATAATTTTCAGTCTGTACCTACGTATGTTTTGGACGGCCGTTGTGGCGAGGCGGCGGCATCCCCGGCCGTAGTGGGCAGGGATGGCAGTTTTTTTGCGTGGGTACTCGCCATCCCTGGGGATGAGGAGAAATCTCGAAAGCTAGTGGGAAATATAAGAGAGGAAACATCCTTTGGAAAACTACAGAAAAGAACTCTTCAGGGGGTTAACCACTCCAGAGATTGCATGAACATTACCTGAGATTCTCAACGAGATTCGTGGAAAGATGCACCCCGAAGGGTTAACTACTCCAGAAAAGATTACCTGGGATTTCATAAAGATTTCCAATGATTGCCTGAGATTCCAAACGAGATTCCTAGAGTGGTTAACCCCTCGAAACTCTTCTTCATGTCTATGGAACATTCTGGTAGTGGTTCATATTAAAAGAACGTGTTTTCTGATCGGCTATCACTGCATGCTGAAAAGCTTTGGTGGTTCAGAACTCTCCGAAAACTGTAGGTCCCCGTCATTGCTCCATAACTGGGAATCCTCCCAGATGATTCTTGAAATGGTCTTTCTGCTAGGCTTGTCCGTACCACTACCTTGGTTTCCCGAAGTTTTTCATCCCCCCAAAGCCAGAGTGAGATCCGAGAAAGTAGATAAAGGCCAAGTCGCACCTTAAAGGAAGGTATAGTCAAGTTCCTGGCTTATACACATGGTCAAGGTGAGCTGGGAAGAAAGTGACTGTATGTAAGTACGTGACAATATGACACAAGTGACAAGTGACATGTTGTTCGTAGTTACCGATAGGAAACAATGACAATCAATGTCACAATACCGTCATAAACTATCTCCTGTCATTCCTAATCCATACACGTATGTATTGGTATAGGTACTCTACCTGAAAGTATGTATTATTAATTTTGTATCAAATTTATTCGATTTCTCTCTTATAGTTTCTACCAAGTATAAATTTCTTGTATTTTCTGGCTGCTGCCGAGCAGTAAAGGTATGATCAAAATTGCAACAACGAATAATTATGTTCTTATTTTTTCTCACTATCCTCATAAAATGTGCAGAAAAAACGTAAACAAACACGACTGCGTAGACACCCTTCTCGCGGTTATGTTGAGAACGAGGAGGTAACCACTCCAGAGATTCCATAAAGATTTACAAGGATTCCAAACGATATTCATAGAAAGATGAACTCCGAAGGGGTACCACTCCAAAAAATTCCGAGATTTCATAAAGATTTCCAATGATTCCCAACGAGATTCCTGGAGTTAACCCCTCGGTTGAGAACTAATGTTAGAACTAGAATACCGCCTTCACCTTATTCATCTTTCCCTCGTGTTCGCCTTAGCTACATAAGCTTAGTTATCTTTGCTATTATACAAGCTGGCGATAATTCAGCTCAGCGCCAGGCCAGGCGCTAGATAAAGCTTGGGATACAGTAAATGAGTCACTATACTCCGAGCTTTCTGTGTAATGACTTCGGCCCGCTATTATTAGGCTTCGGCCAACCCATTTAAAAAATTGAGTAAAAGAACTGTTAACTTGAATTAAGCCGCTCCTACACCTTAACGGGTACCTGGTACAGTGTACAGTAGGGATCCCAATCTGGTACCTATAGCTACCCACCTGCGTGTTGGTTTTCAGGTTTGGGAAATGGTGCTGGGTCCCATATGGGTACCTGATTACCTGGTCCTATAAACAACAATGTCCCCTTCGACCTTGGATAGGCTCGTCTACTGACCGTTGACCTGTCCCTTCCGTAGTCACTTGTTCAGAAAGGATTGAAACCTTCATAGGACCTTCACCTATAACCTTTGACCGGTAACCCCGAAAGGCTTTATCGTAAACAGACTCTCCAGGCCAGACCCATATGTATTGTCAAAGGAACGAATTAATGGCCACAATGGCCGCCGGATGGTTACCATCACCATCAACGCTCGGGGTGGCTCAGGTTTTTGTCAGCCTTTCATTGGCTACACTGCACTGTCCACTGCAGCACGAAGGGGAACTGCTACCTGGAACAATAACTTTCGGGTCTTCCCTCTCAAGACGGTTCGAAAATTATTTTTATAGTTTTTCAAGAAGTAGTGTAAGTAATACCATTTCTAGTTGCATCGTTGGTATGTTATAATAACAGAGTGGCAGTGATTCGCTATAAAGCCTAAGGCCGGTTGGAGGTACCGTTAAGGCACCTTAGAGTGCTAGGCGGGAATATAGGACCTAGGTACATACAGGTATTTATAGGTACCCACGCGCAGTTGCATGTTGAGCCAGTCCAACGGTTAGGTCTTGGTCAATTTGGAAGTTGAAACGGTGCGTTTTAGTATTAGTCAGCTTAAATCAGTATGTCATAAATACGGATAATTGTTCTACTTTTATTATTTTTATTTACATACTTGAGGGAGTCTCAGGCTGCTCGGAATTTACGGTCCAGCCAAAATAACCTGAGACTTATCCATGTCTCTCCGTAGTGTCTAAGAAGGCAGACACTTCGTTTGAGAAAGAGGCGAAACTCTGTCTTTCCGACCTACTTGGTGGCGTTTTTGGGGTGGGGCGCCTGAAGTGGACGTCAGAGTGGTGTAGCCAAGGCAAGTGAACGAAAAAAGATATACCTTTTTATTCAAGCATTTTTTTATCTGAAGATTTCTTCTCGCACGTTTCGCTCTCTGATAGAAAGGAGGGTAGGGGGTGGGGGAAACGGCCTCGGTTAGGGCTTGCTTGTCTCTGAAATTATTGTTCAGACGAGACCGCAAATCGAAACGAAGCCTCCGACCAAATATTCTACTACAAACCCAGCTAGGAAGGCTGTCTTATTTCAACTAAGCATACTTATAGTGCAGGGGTGGGGGGGCCGGGTTGAGGAGGGGGGCCCGGCGAGGCAAAGCCGCCCCCCTTCGGTAATGGTTATAGTTACGCCACTGATCTAACTAGGAGTACAAATCTGTTACAGTTAGAACAAGAGATGTTTATCTCCAAAGCGAATTAGTCATTGCAGAGGCATGGGTACCACCCAGGTGCTATGTAGTACATGTTTTGCTGGCTCCCAAAACGGCGCCAACATCAATTATTCAGTCATTTACTTAGATTTGTCTTATCCAGGAAACAGAAAACAGTGTATAGGTATATCTATGTGACATTGACCTCAATGTATTTTTCTTATTTTTTATTAATTGGTTGTCCATGGGCTGTAAGGCTGCGATCAGGGGTCCCAGACCCCCAAAAAGTGTTTTTTACGCGTTGTGTGTGTGTGCGCTTAAACAGTCCGGCCGATTTTGTTCAAATTTGGTGCACGGGTGTAAAAAAATAATGCGCGGACTCAATTTTTTCCGATTTTCCATTGGTGAAAATTAGGGGGCACAGGCCCCCAAAAACCTCAAAAAATCATGTAATTTTTTTCTCAAAATCGGCGCATACGATTTCGTTTATTTTCTCAGGGGTAATAATGCATATTATGGGTAAGAATACCCCATTAGCGGCATATCTGGGAAAACTCGAATTTGGGAGATTACGACCCCCAAATAGGTATGTGAGTTTTTTCATGATCATGCACGAAATATGTCATGTGGGTGCTCAAATTTCTCGGGGGAACTTCCTCAGGAAAGTTATTTTGTCTAAAAAAAATCTAAACCCATTTCCAACCCCCTCAGCCCCCATCCGGGGTCAGTTTTGGTAGGTTCCCAAAATATGCCATGCGGGTATTCAAAATACTCGGGGAGACTTCCTGATTCTTAAACTATTCGATATTTAAATGTTCTGAAATATAATATGTCTTTTTAACGTCATAAATTATGAGGCTATGTTGTGATTTCACTATCGGTTAATTTAGGAAAAAAAATTTGTTGCCAAAAATCACTCGATCGTAATATCACAATTCACAATTTATTACGTTAAAAGACATATTATATTTCAGAACAATTAAATATCGAATAGTTTCCTCACAAAGTGTGCATAAAAAAACGTAAACAAACACGATTGTGTGGTCGCTCTTAATAGCTGTATGATATTTCCAATCTTTTGCATTGTTTATATGGACGTGAGACGTGAGAGTACGTCCATAGATAGAGATGTTATTCTTGAACGCAGTGCTGGATTAGTCACACTTTACACACGTGTTGACAATCGTCGTGAATGTGCCTTGTGAGGCATTAGCTGTTTGCACGTGTTTATCTCTCCTGAGACCATTGCACGTAGGTACTGTCAGGTAGGTACATCTATCTTTTTTCAGCTTCTAAACTGAACTAGTGGTCTATAATGACCGTTAAGGGTCCGCTATACCTGACGGTGCATTTTTTGCCGTCCATAAGGTTAACATTGCGAGCGGCGATTCATTTTCAAGGTTTAACCTTGGTTGGAAAGACACAACATTTTGCCTGTACCTAGCCCTATCAATGTTCTAGGGAGTGTTCGAAGCAGATTTCCCATTTTTTTAACGGGTTTTCGAGATACAGCACTTTTCTTGAGGTATGCGATGCTAGCATTTGCAAAACAGTTGCAATAAAAGAAACCAGTGAGAAATTGGGAAATCTGCTTCGAACACTCCCTAGAACATTGTTGTTAGGGCTAGGTACAGGCAAAATTTTGTGTCTTTCCAACCAAGGGTAAACCTTGAAAATGAATCGCCGCTCGCAATGTTAATCTTATGGGCGGCAAAAAATGCACCGTCAGGTATAGCGGACCCTTAAGGTATACCATGTAAATTTTCTCGCTATAGAGAGGGTTTCAAAATGAGTATTTTGCTTTCGAAAGTCTTTTCACACAGTGTTGTTTGTTGACGTTCTGAAAAATCCCCCCGCCCGCCTGAGGGTCGACTACGCCTATGGGCTGTTGAGAGCACAACCTTATCCTGGTAGGTCATCGTTCTTCCCAGTATAATAAACCCATTTTATATAACATCTAAAAATTCGTTCTCTCTCGCCGAGTCAATGTTGCAAAAACCTAGCAATTAAAATAAATATAAACTCCATTACATAAGAGTAATCTAGCCTAACCGAAGCACTTTAGTTCATTAGTAGAAATGAAGATATTGCATAGTTTGTTACACCTATATATACCTAGCACGAGAGCATGCAGGAAAAATTGCGCAATTGCCTTCCTTCACGTTTTTCCGTGTCACCTAAGCAAATAGGTTTGGGAATAGTAAAAACCTGATAGAGAGAAATTTCTATTAGTATAGAAGGATCGAAGTAATGGCCACAATGGCCGCCGGGTGGTTACCACCACCTTTGGAAGAGCTCGGGGTGGCTCGGGTTTTTGGCAGCCTTTCATTGGCTACACTGCACTGTCCTCTGCAGCACGAAGGGGAACTTCTCCCTTCGAAGTGGCCATTAATTGGTTCCTTCGACAGTGAGACCGCTGAATATTCACTTTCAAAGCTAGCCAGTATTTCGGAAGGTATTGTTTTCGAACGGAGAATTTTCAGGTATTCCTCTCATTTACCTTCCTCTTTTTCAAGCTCGACTGCAGGTACGAAAATCAATGGAGTTGTTTTGGAAAGCTGCATTCCTTCAGATTATACTGAAACCATTATTTTCCCTCCGTTAAAATCTGAGCCCACACGACCCAAAATAATACGGAGTCTTCCGAATGTGCTCTAGCAGCCAAACCGTTCCAGCCTGCTTTTGCAACTGGGTTGTGGCATCGACCCTTACACTCTAGCTCTTGTCCTGAACACATATTGCTCGCCAGACTGCCCAGTCATGATTGAAAGGTTACTTCATCTAGCTAGAGTCTATACCTAGCTACGCGGGTCAAAAAGTTGAGTGTTCCCCAATTGAAAAGTTAAACTGAAATCTAATTTAGTGCTAAACATGCTACCTGAAATGTACGGCGAACTTTACGCAACCGTGCCTTATGCCGTGCCTCAGGCAATCATTGGAAATCTTTATGAAATCTCGGGGAATCTTGGACATTTCTGGAGTATTTAACCCTTCGGGGTGTATCTTTCCACGAATCTCGTTGAGAATCTCAGGAAATCTTTGAAAATCTTCATGCAATCTCTGGAGTGGTTAACCCCTCGGTTCTGGCGCGTTGGCATGCACGGACGTACCGTTTGTGGGGAGGAATGACATTGAAAGACGTACAATATAATACGTACATGGCCAGCTTTAGGGTTCACAAAATTCTGTACTATAAATAAATAAACTTATTTTATTTTCACTCCAGGGTAAAGCTAGTAATCGCGGACTATACGGACCTATGCCCTCGTTATCCTCCGTCTGGGATGAGAACTAGCGTCGATCCCAATGCATTTAATTCAACTACGGACAATGGCAGAAAGAATAAGAGAAGTATTGTAAAGTCAACTTTATTGCCAGGCCGCAGACTGGGTACCAGTGACATAATGACTTGTATTCAGGCCGTTTACCCAAGGGTGTGACATACGTGAGAAAGGACACAGTGTGTCTAGGCCTTTAACTGTTGTGTCACTGACTATAGTGGTAATCGCTTCATCTCTTCGTAAACAAGAACCGTTTTATTTTCATTTTTTTAAACTTCACTACCTAGAAAAAATTGGAGAGATGCGTATAATCGAATTCTTTAAAAAGCAAGGTAGTAAGGTACAATCGCCTATCCTAGTTGCGAAATGTGAATGGAAACAACATAGTGAGAGAACACTTGAGACTGATACACTTTCCACGTTTAGTTCCGTCGTTCACGCACTTTTCCTTTAATAAGGCCTCGTTTAAGCCATCTATGCAGAAAATTGGTCTGATCATTGATCAGTGCTACTCTCTTTTACGCTTAAGGACCCGCGTCAGCCCAGCCAAACTCCCTACTCCATGAAGTTCTTGATATCAGAAATGGCGTCGCGGCGCTGCTAGGTGGACGGGGTCTTTTACTTCACTGTTGTAGTGGAGACTTAAGGGTGGCGTTAAGAGGAGTCTTTTTAGAGATTATAAATTGAATAATTTATCTTCCTTCCCGTCTTCTTGTCCTGTGCCTAGAACCTGTGCAGCCTGTTCGTAGTAGTCTTCTCCAGACCTAGATTTCAGTCATTTCTGTCAAACTGTCGACGCTCTTAGTTTCCGTTTCGGTCTACCTATAGGCTTTCCTCTGCTGTAAAAATCATGACGCTATAGATGAAGAATTTAGAATTTAAAATTGAATTGGAAAACAACAAAAAATTTGCAATGCACTGTATCCTATGAAATTGACTGAACGGAGAGTTTGAAACCATTTTTATGCACCAAACTTTTTTCCAATATTTAGAAAGCATGGGATAAGTATAATTATTTAGTTATTTTCCATACAAATGACACTTTTTTCTCCTTTACATCGTGGCTGATGGAAAAAAGAGTTGGCTATGGTTTTGGACGTGGAAGCAGAAAGCATGAAAAGTGAGTCAGACGTGTCATTAGCTACACAGACGACGTGCGCCAATCTTTTCACTTTCAATCTTGTTCGAGATTTGCAGACTGACCCATAGCGTGCGTGGGTTAATCTCTTAAATTGGATATTGGGTTTCTTCAATTATATGTCTACACTTAGGCTGGTTACTTGCATTACATGGGACATGTAATACGTTGGTACTGAGGAAAAACTGCGGTTGGCTTCACGCGATTTTAAATTGAGTTGTTGTGACAGCCGGTTTAGAATTTCGTTGGTGATCCCTGTGGTCGATCTTATATTTCAGACATTGCTTGGGTGACTCAACTGTGTTTACGTTTTAAGGGTCCGCTATACCTGACGGTGCATTTTTTGCCGCCCATAAGATTAACATTGCGAGCGGCGATTCATTTTCAAGGTTTACCCTTGGTTGGAAAGACACAAAATTTTGCCTGTACCTAGCCCTAACAATGTTCCCATTTTTTTTACTGGTTTTCGAGATACAGCACTTTTCTTGAGGTATGCGATGCTAGCATTTGCAAAACAGTTGCAATAAAAGAAACCAGTGAGAAATTGGGAAATCTGCTTTGAACACTCCCTAGAACATTGTTAGGGCTAGGTACAGGCAAAATTTTGTGTCTTTCCAACCAAGGATAAACCTTGAAAATGAATCACCGCTCGCAATGTTAATCTTATGGGCGGCAAAAAATGCATCGTCAGGTATAGCGTCCTCTTAAGTACCTGTTCTCGTTGCCTGCCAGTGAGGGATAGAAATACAAAAAGTTGTCGAAGGTTTACTCATGGCTGTCGTCTTTTTGAATTGGCGGTGTGAAATGTGGGACCCTTGCAGGTTCTATTCTTGATATTTTGAAATATTTTTTCTGGTGGGTATACCTAACCTTCGTTGGTCCAGGGGAAGGTCAAAAAATGTCGGGCGTTGTTCTTACCATAATATCCCCTCCTGTTTCTGCTTTTTCCGATGGATGAAGGGATGGTCATAGTAGCTTACCATGCGTCCTGGACGGGCGTTCTGGCGTGTTGGCATCCCCGTACATATCGTTAATGGTGAGGGGGTAACCACTCCAGGAATATCGTTGGGAATCTCAGGAAATCTTTATGAAATCTCAGGGAATCTTGGAAATTTCTGGAGTGGTTAACCCTTCGGGGTTCATCTTTCCACGAATGTCCTTGAGAATCTCAGGAAATCTTTATGGAATCTCAGGAAATCTCAAGAAATCTCTGAAGTGGTTACGGCCCCCTCGGTTAATAGGAAGGGATGGCAGTTTTTTTGTGGGTACCCGCCTTTCCAGTCTCTCCATTCCAGGATGTTCGGGTTCTTCCCGGATGTTGGAATACCGTACAAGATTTTTTGGGGGATTGGAATCCATGTTTGGTTCTGACTATAGGTAGCAGACGAAGGGAGCCAGTGCCAGTGACACAGGTGTATAGTGGTGATTGTTGATGATATAATGGTGGCGGCTCACTGGACCATGATCGTGGCTAAGATCGTGAGTAGCAGGTATTATGGAATTGGATTAGGGTCCAGGTTCCCACAGTCGCACGGGGGCATGCTTAGTCATGCCCCACGAATGTCGACAACCCTGCGACACCTTACTTTACCCCAAGTCCCTCCCTTTGGAGTGACCGTGACATCTTGCTTTACCCTATACCTTGCCTGTTGGAAAGCAATTTTACCTTGCACATATTACTTTTTTACCCTTATAAGATCCCGTATATAGCTTATAGCTGAGGGTTGGGGGGGAAAACCCCAGCAACTAGACTGTTTCAAGAACTATCCATTGTGCTCAGCTGGCAGCACTACCAAATACCAGCTCCCCAGCCATCGAGTAAACGATGGGGACCTACAGTTTTAGGTGGGTTCCGAACCACCACAGCCTCGATATACATTTCACTTGACATGCTGAACATATCAGAGGCGAATGCCGAGCAGAAAAACTTTTGGTAGGATCGGGATCGAACCGGTGTGACCCGGCTCTCACTGCTCCTCAAAAGTCAACCATTTAGTCCACTCGGCTATCGAGGCTGTTAAAAAGATAATCCCTAGTCTCTGCCGTGGTTGTACGGTGACTTGTACGTCTACAGTGTCTTACTTTACCCCAGTCATCTATTTCTGAAATTATTGTTACTACACGATACAATGCGTTACCCCTAATTTAAGCCAAGTATTCTCCTGTATACCTGAAACTACAGCCTTTGGTTAAAAGCAAAGGTTCTCGAAAACTTCAAACGCACAAAAAAATGTTCAAATGGCAGTTGGGTGTATTTTTTTCTCTCCTTACCACCAAACAGTACTTACAAACACATTGGAGTAAAAACTTATCTTCCGTCTTTGATCCAAGGAAGACCTCGCATGAATTAGGTCAAATGTATTAAGAGTAATTAACGGTCGTTGTATGAGTAGGCATCAAGGGCGTAGGTGGCCAGCGAAAGCCCCCCGATGACATGACACTTCATTCTATAATAATTTATTCTATTTCTCCCACCGTGGGTTCACTTTCTCAGAGTGATTTCTGAGTTTTTTCACTACCTTATTTAAGTTATAATTTCCATAAGTTGTTTACTGTTTCTCTGATGCCTTTGATATACAGTGAGAAGGGCCGCCCTTCTCTAATAGCCCTGTAAGTTTGGAAATTCTGAGAAAAAGTAATTTTTTGGGAAATTTTTTTAGTAAAAAAATGTTTTGAGTCTTGAGTGGGTCTTTTAGTCATTGGTAGTAAAAATCAATTCAGAGGATTTTGAAGTTCGTTACATTGTTGATTGAAAAAAAAAAATTACCTGTTTTAAAAGTTTTTAAGACAACCCATTGTACCACCAATCAAAGGTTAAATGGAAATTAATAATTATGAAATCTACTGTCTAAGGCTGGATTTCACCACTTCCCTTAAGAGGAGTGTCGGCACCCCCAGAAACAAGCCTTCCGGAGAAAATTCGTGGCTACCTAACGGCACAAGCTAGAGACCTCAGGTTTTTTTTTTTTAGAAGAAAAAAGATGAGCCGAGATAACGCTAATATCAAAATTTATTGTTTCCGTATATGTACTTATTTATGAATTTTTGAAAAGGGGCATAAGTTTCGGATTTTTTTCTCTAGGTTTGCCCGCCTCCTGTTGAGCTCAGGGTCGGTGAAGTAAAAATGTAATATTAGGGTTATTTACTTTGAAGTGTCAGCTTTAATATGGTACCACATTTGTTGGTGTCCTGTGAAGGAAAACACTGAAAACCCCCAATTTTCGAAAAGCTTGCAAATCGGGGTTGAAAAACGTAGCCGACCAATAGGAAGGCATCGGCTCGGCGCACCCCCCCACCACCCGCCACCTTCAGTCAAGACGATTACATTTTAAAATTATAAATGTCATTATTAACAGAAAGTAAATTATAATATTTAAAAAAATAAATATATTTTAATTTTTAAATAAACAAAATTCAATAAATTTGAATATTTTTATTTCGCGGATTATTTATATAGCTAAACCAACTGCCATCATCAGTCGCATCGATGGAATTTAAAATTTAAAATATAAAAGTGTAATCGACAGAAACTAATTTATAATCATTATAAAATTAAATATGTTATATTTTATACATAAATTAAAATCTTTTTTCTTTCATATTTAAATTCTGACTTTTGTCTAAAAGTTTCTTACGTAGTATATGAAGGTAGTAGGTATTATACTTAGTAGGTAGTAGGGGTAGAGGGTAGTAGGTGCCTATACCGTTCCTGAACAGCGTCAGAAGTCGGTTATAGAGTGCAAGTAGGTAGGGACCAAGGTCTTTTTTATTCGCTATTTTTATAAGTTTCTATTATGCTGATTCCGAACGCTAAGACATTTATTTCTCCACGCTTCATTAGTATTAAATTTGAATAAGTCACGAATCACACCCCCTGATCTAGGTCAAAGTCCAAGGTGCTCTAATTATAGATCTACGTATATTTTGGAATCAGCACGTAATAAAGGGTCCGACAACAGTCGCACTTGACTTTCTCGCCCCATATGAAATTTTCGGTTTTTTTTTTTTTTTTTTTTTTTTTTTTTTTAGATGTTTTTAGACTGTTTGAACTGATTGACTGATTGTTTCAACTGACTGGAGAGAAGTCGGTGAGGTCTGAATTTATACCGGTGCAGAATATTCTGGAACAAGCATGTAGGTACCGAGACCGAGGCTGTTGGAAACAGGTAGAGTATTCTGTCCATAAGCGAAGTAGGTAGGTAGCCTCTAGAATGATCAGGAACAGGGTAGTCTGTTTACCTGGGGTAATGCCTGTTGTTTCCGCATGAGTGACTTTACATGCACTGTCCATTAGGGATGAGAAAGGCGTGTAACTTTCTGGTAAGTTCTCGATATTCTTTGTGCTATGACAATGGGACAGACCCAGCTTAGGAAGGCTGTCTCATCTCAACTAAGCATACTACTTATACTGCAGGATTGAGGGGGCCCGGCGAGGCAAAGCCTTCGATAATGCTTAGTTACGCCACTGGCTAATAATGCTCCTGCAAGATTCCGAAACACTGATCCATTCTTTCCACGGCCAGTACTTCACAAATACTGTATTATTTGAAAGTCACAAAATACACCCCCTGAGCTAGGTCAGGGTCCTAAGTGTTGTAATTATCGATCTATATTTAGAGTGGCGGACCGTGGAGTCCCGGTGACAGGTTCAATAACAAGGCCTATTCAGGCCTATCCTGGCCTAAACAACATTACATGTCAACAAGACATAGAATCTATCAATATTCTTTTTACTTTACCTATATACGAAGTATACGTAAAGTAAAGTATTGTATTCGTGCGGGCCAATTTTCGGCAAACCTCAACTTTGAACCGTCATTGCTCCCAGACCTCAAAAGCGACTGAAACTTGCATAAACATTTCGGAAACGTCCATTCCTTCGGAATGTGAAAATCATCTCACTTTTTTCCTCCGACGAAAAGTTTGCCCCCAGGAATTTTTAGAAGAGGTCAGGTACTCCGTGTCAGTACGTATGTATGTATGTATGTATGTATGTATGTATGTATGTATGTAGCTAGCTATGTATGTGGCATTGACCTGGACGGCACACTTTTCAACCGATTTTCTTCAAAATCGGTAGTGACCTTTCTAAAATTGGAAGAAATCAGAATCCGGAAGCCCAGTTTCCCCCTTTAAAATTAAGGGTGGTTACCCCCCCCCCCCCCAAAACTCCCCCAAAAAGTAGAAAAAAAATATTTGCTCAAAAATGGCTCTAACGATATTGATCAAATTTTGGGCTGTTATAGAACAAAAAATTACGAATCCAATGATACCACCCACTACCCCCGCATAAGTCCCTGGAAGGGGGAAGTCCCCCCTGGACCTGTAAAAGGGTGAAATCAGAGGATTCAGTGGTTTGTGGTATACGAGTAGTTCTGGATAGGACACATGACAACCGCCATACTCGTCACAAATGGTATATGGCTTATCTCCAGCCCCCCCCCCCAGGGGGGGGGCAATTTTGAGTGACTTTTAAAGTGCGGCTTATGGGGTCTCAAACTGTTCGGGGGAACGCTGTGAACTATTTTTTGTGTCAAGAAGTTTTTCTGAACGTATCTAAGCACCCCACCCCCTAAGGGGGGTAGATTTGAGTGGTTTGCGAAATATGGGTTGTGTGGGCTCAAAATGATCGGGACATCGTTCTGAGACAATTTATTTGGTCAAAATGTTTTTTCGCCACCCCTCTCCCCCTTTTGGGGGGAGTTTTGGTTACTTTCCAAAGTACGTTGTGTGGGGAATCAAAATGCTCGGGGAAACGTTCTGAGACAATTTATTTTAAAAAAAAGTTTTTCCGAGCTTCCCCAACCACCCCACCTCCTTTTAGGGGGTAGTTTTGGGTGGTTGCCGGAGTACGTCGTGTGGGGTCTCTAAGTACTCGGGGGAACATTCTGGGGCCATTCCTTGCGTCAAAAAGTTTTTCCGTCTCTAATCATTTAACCAAGGGTTTATTTCTAGGAATCACGCAAATAAGCAGGTAAAGTTTTGTCCGACCGTGTCGTACCGCTTGTTTTTCTTATATCAGATGGAAGTGTACTGACTCACTGATTGACTGACTGATTCATCAGATTTCATTTTCTTCGCTCCTAATTGCCCAATCGCAGTGAAACGTTTTGCAGGTTGTAGGGGGTCCCAAATGGAGTTGAACGGGGGGTAAGCGATCCTTGTCAGCAATTTCTGAGTCAGCATAAAATCAAAATGAAAATTTTGAGCCGTCCTATTTATTGAGCCAGGCGGACGATACTAGGAGGGTAGAGTGCCGTAATGGCCCCATGACGAATATGATGGGAATTCGCGAAAATTCTAAGGGCCGTAGCCAGGGTGATCCCAAGGTCATGGAAATTTTCATTTATTGAGCCACGCGGACGGCAGTGGCCCCATTGACGAATATAGTTCAAAATGGCGGAAATCCGAATTAGCCAGGGCCGTAGGCAGGAATAACCAAGTTCGATGGTAGCATGTTGTTTATGGACCGATGGTTACAATGGCCGCAGGGTGCTCTCTACTGGTGGTACCAGTGATGAATATTATGGGGAAACCAGTGGAATGGACGAGTTAACCAGGGGCGTAGCTAGGGTGGAAAAGTTCGGACTTTTCATTTATTGAGCCACGCGGACGGCAGTCGCAGGGTATATTGCTGTAATAGCCCTTATCGCGATTTTTTTTCAAAATGTCGAGAATTCTAAGTAACCAGGGTCGTAGCCAGTATATCCCAGATTTTGCACCAATCATCATGATATTCACTAGGTGCACTGTACTGGTCATGCTAATGAAGAATATCTGAGAAAAATACGCGTTAACTAGGGGCGTAGCCAGGATTGTTAAAGTTTATTTAAAGATGTAGCAGGACGGGAGTCGGAGGGTGTAGTGCCCGAATTGCCCCCATGACAAATATGTTGCGAAATGCATCAAATTTGAGATAGCCACGTTACTTTTATTGCCTGAGAAATAAATCTGCCCAGTATGAAAATTTTCCCACTATTGGTTTGGCCTGGGTGATATTTTTGAAATATCTTGGATACGCCACTGAATTTGGCCAAATATATCCTTATATCGTATTTTCAGTGCATGAGAAATAGGGCTGTTTTTTATGGAAATTTTCCCGCGGTTGCTTTAGCCTGGGCAATTTATTTGGTTACGTGGATACGCCACTGACTGAGGAAAATTTATTTCTTACGGCTAACTTTGAGTTCATATGGAACCAAACTGCCAATATGAAAATTTTCCCGTCATACTTAGCTTCGGCGATATGCTGGATACGCCACTGACTTGCGTGAAATCCGCGTATAAGGAACAAAACTGAGAAATATGAAAATTTTTGCACGATTGGTTTGCCCTGGGTGTTGATTGCTCTCCTCTTCTACAGCAAAGTTTTTATATTTCCAGAAATATCTTCGTGGCAAACAGGTATTTAAATATCGGTACGTAAATTCACTTCCGTAAAAGTATAACTTTCTTGGAAAAAATATAGGACATCACGATGTGAATGTGAAATTCGGCGGAAACTTTGACAACTGATATCTAGTTTGATTTGGCGGGAAATGTGACAGTTGCTGTACTACGCACTGCAGACCGTTTGGTATTTGGCGGGAATTTTGACAGGTGCAGTACTACGTTGTACAGCTCGCTTCCCCTCCTTCCCCTCTCGCGAGGACAGGGGGTGGAGCCTATTGGGTCCGAGCTGGGTACCGACAGTCCTCTTAAGTATATTATAGTAGTCTACCTAACCTAGTAGTCTCCTATCTAACAGATTTATCTTATTGATTGTTTAAGAGGACGCTATACCTGACGGTGCATTTTTTGCCGCCCATAAGATTAACATGGCGCGCGGCGATTCATTTTCAAGGTTTACCCTTGGTTGGAAAGACACAAAATTTTGCCTGTACCTAGCCCTAACAATGTTCTAGGGAGTGTTCGAAGCAGATTTCCCATTTTTTTTACTGGTTTTCGAGATACAGCACTTTTCTTGAGGTATGCGATGCTAGCATTTGCAAAACAGTTGCAATAAAAGAAACCAGTGAGAAATTGCGAAATCTGCTTCGAACACTCCCTAGAACATTGTTAGGGCTAGGTACAGGCAAAATTTTGTGTCTTTCCAACCAAGGGTAAACCTTGAAAATGAATCGCCGCTCGCAATGTTAATCTTATGGGCGGCAAAAAATGCATCGTCAGGTATAGCGTCCTCTTAATCCGCTCAATAAATCAGTTCGATATGAGATTGGTTGTAAAGGCGACCATTTGAAGCTGTGGCTGTTGGTTCCCTCGTTCTCTCGGAGGTCCTCCCTTGCGTGTTTAGGTATATGACCGGATACCTTGCGTACATTTCCGGCAATTCGTTTTCGTGATTACCTCACAGTTGAGCGTTTTTGTCGTAGTTTTACTACAAATAGAAAGAAATGGCTTTGTCTCCCATCAGTTCCGGCCAATTTTGTTGTTTATGTACCTCCAGGTTTGTCCTTTGTCGGTCTAGCACCAAGATAGCGTGTGTTCCAAGCTATTCTTCCATGTGAATTTTCTTTAATTTTTTTCTTTTCTTTTTTTCAGGTAAGTTGAGCATTCTATATGTTGCGGCCCTACGCGTTTATTTCGGAAGTTCCAGGCTTGTAAGGTATTTCTTCTGATAGAGACCAACCTGACTATAGATTGGTCGCCAGAGCACTTTGGCGGGTACGTTCATAGGACTATGTGAGATTTCTTCTGGTGACAGGTATAGGTAAACATGGTCAGCCTACGTGCCTACGAATAATAGCAAAAAAATAAATAAAAGACCAAGGGGCCTACTCCCGATATTTTGATACCAGCTAAAAGATATTGGGAATACCGCTCCTGCATAGTGGATGAAACCTCCTGCAAAGTGTAACCACGAGAATTCAGCGAGTCAGGTGTCGTCAGGTGCCGAACCTATAGAAAACCCCTTAATAATAGCTGA
The DNA here is from genome assembly GCA_950004255.1 of Mesopsocus fuscifrons. Taxonomy (NCBI): domain Eukaryota; kingdom Metazoa; phylum Arthropoda; class Insecta; order Psocodea; family Mesopsocidae; genus Mesopsocus; species Mesopsocus fuscifrons. The sequence goes on from OX465380.1 coordinate 11,413,762, forward strand.
GAGTTGGGGGGGACAAGCCCAGCAACTAGACCGTTTTCAAGAACTATCCATTGTGCTCAGCTAGCAGCACTACCAAATACCAGCTCCCCAGCCATCGAGTAAACGATGGGGACCTACAGTTTTAGGTGGGTTCCGAACCACCACAGCCTCGATATACATTTCACTTGACATGCTGAACATATCAGAAGTTTTCTGCCGAGCAGAAAAACTTTTTGGTAGGATCGGGATCGAACCGGTGTGACTCGGCTCTCACTGCTCCTCAAAAGTCGACCATTTAGTCCACTCGGCTATCGAGGCTGAGAAAACCCATAAGTGAGGTACAAAGTTGGTGACTAGTTAGCAGCGGCCATTTTCAATACCAGTTTAGCGAGTTAAATCAAGTAGTCGACCTTCACAAAGGAAGACTGTCAGTAGCGATAAAATCATCGATGGCATTTTCATCGACTTCATCTCGGTTATGAATTGTCGTCTTTGTCACGACAATGATCCGAAAACGTGACCAGGCCGGACCAGAGCTCTGTCCAAGACACGAAGGCCAATGCCCCTGACCCGTACGAAGTCACACTGCTCCAGACTTGCCCATAACCACGGTGGTCTGACTTCTTCTTTTAGTCCCGTGTAGGAGTCCGAAAGTTCCGCTTGTCACCTAAGAGTAAACACATAGTCGTAAAAAACGTGTCAGCAGAATTATTTTCTACCTGTTTTTAGTGGAAACCGTTGGATATTTAAATGTTCTGAAATATAATATGTACTTTTATCGTCAGAAATTAACTGGCTATGTTGTGATTTTACGATCAAGTACAGGTTCATTCGCCCGTTAAAAAGTCACATTCTATTTTCCGTGAGGGTAACCCAGAGATTCCTTGAGATTCCACTGAGATTCCATAAAGATTTCAAAGAGTCCCAACGATATTCATAGAAAGATGAACCCCGAAGGGGTAACCACTCCAAAAAATTCCAAGATTCCCTGAGATTTCATAAAGATTTCCAATGAGTCCCAACCAGATTCGTTTTCGTGATTACCTCACAGTTGAGCGTTTTTGTCGTAGTTTTACTACAAATAGAAAGAAATGGCTTTGTCTCCCATCAGTTCCGGCCAATTTTGTTGTTTATGTACCTCCAGGTTTGTCCTTTGTCCCTCGACTCCAAAAAATCTCTAAAAAAAATTCGCAACTTTATACCGAGCATTTTTCTTTGCGTGATGAAAATTGGTTAATGCTGTAATTGCACTATAGAATAAAATTGTTAGATATACTTCATACAGGTACGATTGATTGGCACTAGCGTACTTGAAGTGAAAGGACTTAGCAACCTGAAGGTGAACTGGGCCGTTTATGAGCAGGTTCTGTTTGTTTACCGATTGGCGCCCAACGCGGGGCCCGTTTTAAATCATAGCGATAGATCGGCAATTAATGCCCCATTCGCTGGTCACAGCCCTGACCTATATTCCCCTGCAGGCTACAACAATAGCTATAGGTACTAAACTATTTTCGCCCGGTCACACATGAGTGCTGATTCAGTCACCTGCGCTGTATTTTTTGTGTCATATTTACTTTTAGTTTTTGTTAAAAAAACTTTGGAACTGTTTTGCTATTGGCTGGCACTTTAGTTAAGGCCCTTCGATTATCAGGCACGTCGTAAGAGTACGTGTTTTTATGATTTTTATTTCTATACGTTCATGGGCACATTAATACCCTCCTACCTGCTGCTCCAACTCAACCGTTAAGGGCCACTATACATTCGCTAGTTTTTACGTTTGGATTTCAAAATTTGTGAGAAAACTATTTGATATTTAAATATTTTGAAATATAATATGTCTTTTTAACGTCATATTACGCATGAGGCTATGTTGTGATTTTACGATCGAGTGATTTTTGTCACTAAAAAAATTGTCAAAAATTAACCGATCATGAAATTGCAACATAGTCTCATGAATAATGACGTTAAAAAGACATATTGTATTTCAGAATATTTCAATATCCAATAGTTTTCTCACAAATTTTGAAGTCCAAACGTAAAAAAATAGCGAATGTATATTAAGTTTTTGGGTTCGAATCCCGGCGGAACGGAAAAATTTTCCGCTTCCGACATGGATGTATTGGCTTCGGCCCACTACTAAACTGGCTTCGGCCCACTCATATTCGGCTTCGGCCACTTCATCTTCGGCTTCGGCCAAAAAATCTAACAACCAACTCATCGGCGCATATGTTCTCTGAACGTCGCGCGTATTTAAAAATAAATAAATAAATAAGTTTTTGGAAGACAGACCTTCGTAGATACGATATAAAGGTTGAGGACCTTCCTATATATATGGTCAGTTATTCGTTTTATTTTTGTAACGAACGGAGTGGTTATTGACGCAGCGACCACTGAAGAAAGTTGCGTTACAAGAAGTATAATGGGGCCAGAAATAGCTCATTGTATATGTACGGACTTTTTCCTTTATTTACCCAGGCGCAACCCCATTATCGTCCTTGGCAGCGTGTTGAATGTTGATAAACGAAGAGACAGTCGTGCCAACTGCACTAGCCATATTTAACATTCATAAATGCGCATGCCCTCTTGACGTTGAGCACATCATTCAACCGCTTCTACTTTAATGGCGGCCATTTAACATACAACCTGAATAAACTAACACTTCTACTCGGCGAACTTCATGATAAACTGAGGGAAATATTGCCCATCTACGTGCAGATTACTTCAATGAAGGATGTTCTTATTTTCCGGCTCGGTAAAGTCATGGGCGTAGCAGGACCAAAAACCTAGGGGGGACTCAGCCTCCCCAAGCCTTCTCCTCATGCATGGCTTTATGTGACGTTATGTGTAGGTCAGAAAAATCCTGGGGGGGGGGGGGCTAAGCCCCCCGTTGCTACGCCTATGGGTAAAGTACTTATGGAACTACAAATATGGAAACGCTATAGTGACTGTTTACAAAAAGCTTGATGCCCGGACTGCCGGTTTGAGCCTTCAGTGCTTAAATGCTTATGGTAGAAGACTCTTCTCAAATAAGCTCTAAATTCTACATTGTAGGTACTCAGCAATCCGTGCAGTAATCCAAAAATATTTCCTGTGCTTACGTTCTCGTCCTATTCTCAAATATTTTACTCTTCCTTGGTTGTTTTGTGTCTACAAACTGTTTGCCTCTTCTTCGCGTGCCTGCGTATTTATTTCGGGCCCCTGAAGTCCTTAACCTAAACAGGAGATCCCACCAAACAACTGTTGCTTCATAAGCTTTGTCAAGCTCCTCGTCTTTCGCTCCTCATGGCCGTTTTTGTGCAATTTCACCATTTCATCGAAAACAGAAGCTTCTCTCTGGTAGACACCAAGAAGAAGAGCACTGGCACACACGTGCGTGGTAAGAACAGGTTAGCTGTGCATGTAAACAACCACACAACCGCTCGGGCCAATCATCCACATGCAAATCAGGTTTGGTCTTGGCGAGGATGGCCTCCAGCGCAGCGGTCCGACGGTGACCCACATCGAGCCGCGGTTCTCATCGGGCCTACCGGTGGCCTCACCGCTGTCTCCTGCGGTACCACGGTTAAAAAGAGCGTGAAATCGAGTTTTTCGAGTTGGCCTAGCCGAGGATTCAAGAAAGTGCTGTCACTCAAACCTGTCTTTCGATGTAGCGCTTCTGTAAAACGGATCTACACTGTGAACTCTCAGTCTGTTCTATGTGAGCTGTAACCTTTCTTGACAACCAGAGCAGTTTTCATTTTGTTCTGAAATATAATATAGGTACGACCTTTTTACGTCAGAAACTAGTAAGGTGTTGAGTACTTACATCCTGGGCTGGAAAGGCTCCGCGGCAGGGCAGGCTTACGCGTTACCCCATATTGTCAGCGTAAAAATTAAAAATTACCGAGGGGTTAACCATTCGTTGGGAATCATTGGAAATCTTTATGAAATCTTCGGGAATCTTGGATTTTTTTGGAGTGGTTACCCCTTCGGGGTTCATCTTTCTATGAATATCGTTGGGAATCTTTGGAAATCTTTATGGAATCTCTGGAGTGGTTATCCCCTCGATTGTTTCTGATTAAAATTCAAGGTTTGGGTAGACGAAGTCGAATCGATAAGTCGATAACAAGGATTCTGTTCTAACGTTAATGAGTGAGAAGGAGCGAGGAGTGTTGTAGCGAGGAGCGAGGAGCGAGGAGTGTTGTAGGACCGACAAAGGTGTACCGAGAAATGTGTTATCACGATGGGGCCTTCTAGGAAGCCCAGCTCTTTCCCCCTGTTAACCGGCAAAAACCAACAAAAAAGAAATAAATTTAACAAGCATACCTTCAAATCTACGCTTTAAATGGTTTATTTTTAATCTGAAAAACTGTGGATGTCATGCGGGGGCGTTGTGATTCCCTATCTTATTCTTTGAATCATTCTAGAGATCTGTAAAATAATTGAGTCTTCAAAGAAGTAATTTTGATTGACAAGTTGTTTCAGCCTCTCCACACGCTGTTTGTTGAAGTCCGAGGGGGTAACCACTCCAGAGATTCCTTGAGATTCTACTGAGATTCCATAAAGATTTCCAAAGATTCCAAACGATATTCGTACAAGGATGAACCCCGAAGGGGTAACCACTCCAAAAAATTTCAAGATTCCCCGAGATTTCATAAATATTTCCAGTGATTCCCAACGAGATTCCCAACGAGTGGTTAACCCCTCGTTGAAGTCTCTTTCTGCCCGTTGTTTGAGAAAACTGATTGATACTTACACGTTCTGAAATATAATGTGTATTTTTAACGATAGAAACTAGATTTTACGATTGAGTAATTTTTTAAGAAAAAAAAAAAACTACAGCAAAAATTCCAAGTGTTCTCTCGGAAGGAAATTTACAGAAAAAATTAGTTCCGATAATAATATTCCATTTTTCTTGCATAATTCTATGGACTATTTGTTAAGCTTTGTCTTGAAGAACACTTCAGTTGAGTATAATACAGTGATAGACTTTTCCGTTCAAATTTTTGATAACCTATGATAGGTACATCCTGTAGGTTTTGAATTATGTGGGGGCTTTTTAAATTTAGGCCTTGCAAAATCGCTTGATGTTCTTTCAAAGTTTGTACTATAAAAGCGATGGAAATGAATGAAAGCTGGTATTATTTAAGACCCCTCACTCCGTTTACTATCGTTCCTCTACCTGTATTCATAGGTATAAACTTCTAAAGCAGGTCCAGTGACAAAGAACTTCCGTGTAAACGACTGAAATATCACACTAAAGATTTTGGTTTGTGTTAGCCATCACCGAGCTATATCTAGCATGTGAAAGGTTGGGTTGCCTTCTTAAAATGTGATGAGGGCTGTATTATAAATTATAACTTATAACATAGTGAATATAGTGAACTTTTAGGAGACACTGATACTTGACCGTAAAATTACAACGTAGTCAGTTGATTTCTGATGGTAAGAAAACATATTATATTTCAGAACATTTAAATAACCAGCAGTGTTCTAGAAAGTGGTCGAACAACATGTAAACAAACGAGATACGTAAACAAACTTCATTGTTCGTTATTCGTTTTAAGGGTCCACTATACCTGACGGTGCATTTTTTGCCGCCCATAAGATTAACATTGCGAGCGGCGATTCATTTTCAAGGTTTACCCTTGGTTGGAAAGACACAAAATTTTGCCTGTACCTAGCCCTAACAATGTTCTAGGGAGTGTTCGAAGCAGATTTCCCATTTTTTTTACTGGTTTTCGAGATACAGCACTTTTCTTGAGGTATGCGATGCTAGCATTTGCAAAACAGTTGCAATAAAAGAAACCAGTGAGAAATTGGGAAATCTGCTTCGAATTTTCCCTAGAACGTTGTTAGGGCTAGGTACAGGCAACATTTTGTGTCTATCCAACCAAGAGTAAACCTTGAAAATGAATCGCCGCTCGCAATGTTAATCTTATGGGCGGCAAAAAATGCACCGTCAGGTATAGCGTCCTCTTAATTTAGTTTGTATCACAGAGCTGTTCAGGTTTAAAAAGTTTGTGATAGACTTCACAAAGATCTGGGTACACCGGCACCGGCACCAGGCCCATTACTGAAAAGGTTTATCTCCAGCCTGCTTCATCACTCCCCTGTACAGATTACTTTGACAGCTGTTGTAGTCCCAAATAAAAACAACACTCCCGAAAGCTAAACAGAGGGGAAACTAGACTGCTCCAAATCAGGCCTAGGTCAATAATTATATAATATCTCCTTCAGTCGGAGACTTAGAAAAAAGAAAGACAGAAAAAAATAGTAGGGTGGTCTAGTATAAGGAGGTACGCAAACGCATGCCGACCCTTCGGGCTATGTCTACCTCTGAACGTGTTTAGCTTATGCCCTGTAATCTGACTAGGCACGGTTATAGGTTTTTCATAGGTTCCCAGGATTTTTGAATTTGTGGGCTGGAAACGAGTTTTTTTTTCATTCTTCACTGCATGTGTGTGTTCCAGCGGGGAGTTCTTTATTTTGGAATTTTGGTGGGTTCGGAACCCCTCTTTCTGCTTCGCTGGTTGCTTTAAAAACTGTCGAATTCGTGAAGATGGTTTTGAGATGTGGATAGTGCCTTCTCCTTTAGGTTTTCATTTGTTGTTTGTTCACATCTACCCACGGTTAGGTGACTACCCAATGCCCATATATGTTGAAAATTTGAGCCTAATATTTTTCAGGCTCAGTTCCATTGGCTTAATATTTGAGCAAATTTACGGTCAAGCCTCTGGTATTTCCTGCATGGCTGACTGCTGACTGAGTCAGTCTGTCTCTAACCTAACCAAAGAGAGATTCGACTGTTTTTATTTTTTCATTCCGTTAGCCACCCAAAACTTACCTTATGAGGTTCGCCAGAATGAACCATAAACGAAACACATAGTTTATCAACATAATCGTTTTAATGCGGGCGATTTTCCTTGTATTATTTTGTTCCTATTTGCCTGTACCTATCCAGGAGCCGAGACTTCTTAGGTATGAACCTACACCCTCGTTTTTTGTTTTCTATAATCGTGAAGGACTGTTTGAGGTTTTGGGTTCAGTTCAGGTTTTGGGTTTGGGTAGTTCGGTTGTGTGGGGCGCCTGCGTTTATCCTCATTCATTTCGAGCCTTCTTTGTGCATTTTGATCCTTTGTTCCCCTAAAAAAAGGCTCCTATTTCTACTATTGAGGTGTTTTTCTATTCTTTCAAGAACCAGGCAAGTAAGTGACATGTTCTGGTTAGGTTTTTGAACTTGACAGAAACTTTTTATGACACTTCACGTATATCTTTGCATTTTGACGATTTAGGCTCTGCTTTACAAGGTGATGCATTACTGATTTAATTTCACCCATAAGTGTAACATTGCCCTTGGTTGGAGGAACTCTGAATTTCGCTTAGACGTATGGAGACGAAGGGTTAACCACTCCAGAGATTGCATGAAGATTTTCAAAGATTTCCTGAGATTCTCAACGACATTCGTGGAAAGATGCACCCCGAAGGGTTAATTACTCCAGATATTTCCAAGATTCCCAATGAGTGGTTACCCCTCGGAGGCGTACGTAGGACTGATTCCCCAATTTCTTCAAATTCATGAGTTTTGAGGGGAAAGGGGGGAAAACACCCCATTTTGTTTTGAGAAACTAGAGACAACATGACGCCAAAGAAAGCAGAAAATTTGTTACCTGTGAGATCCTTGTAGTTTGTCCTTTGGTAGTACAATGAAATGACCTTGCGTCTAATTCCCAGTGAAATCTTCCTTTTGTCCGACCTCTGTAATTTCTCTAAGCGGTTGAGCATCTTGCCAATGCTATAACAATAGCCGATAGCCATTTCTAGAGTGAGATCTTCCGGCAGCTATTCTCCGAGAATGGCCACTACGTCCGCTACATACTAATCTAATAGACAGACTATCGTTATGGATTGCTAAACAGGAACAGGTGTCACTTGAATAGGTGACCGTTTCCTTATTTGTTCTGAATGAAAAAATGAGGTGTAGAAATTGCTTGATTCCATTGATTGTCTGCTTTATATAAAAGAAGTTGTTATTATTTAAAATAATTTATTTATTTGGAAGTTGGCAAATTAGGCAGTTTTGATGTTCCATTTTTCTCCGCAACTAAAGTTCAAAACACTTTATACTCTTTGGAGGCTGCTTGAAAAGGGGTTCGGGATGCATCTGTTGACAATATCCCAATGTATGAACAACTTGTAACACCTATACTTAGCTTATGTCTGCCAAGCTGGCTACCTGTTTGAATCTGCTAGCACCTTGCAGTAGTGAAAGCGCTTCTGCGATCTGCACATGGGGTCTATGTTTAGCTTATGTAGAGCAATTTGTCACCACATGGGAATTTTTGTCCTCTATGTTTAATATTATTCTTTGTTCGATGACGGAGATTTATTTTTTGAGGGTCTGGCGACCTGGCATGGCATACCCGGACGCATGGGAAGAGATGGCAGTTTTGGTGGGTACCCACCACTATCCCTGAGTTGCCATTCCAGCCCTCCATTCCAGGACGTATAGACTTTCGTCTTCTACAAACTAATCCAAGTTCTAGGAAAGTGGTCTACTTGACATTTGAATTTTGGCGCGAGGGAGCACCTGTCTACCTGTCTGTTGTGGTCTATCGAGCGTACAGACGTAGCCTTGCTCTGCAAACTTCCTTCTGTCGACTGTCACGTACCTGTACCTTTACTTGGCCTCTAAACCTCAACTGTCTATTGTTTTACTTTCTCGGTAATCACTGATGCAGGTATTGCACATACATGATCAAGTTCTATTTGAAGATCCTATGGTATCAAGCAAGGGGTTAACCACTCGTTGGGAATCATTTGAAATCTTTATGAATTCTCAGGGAATCTTGGAATTTTTTGGAGTGGTAACCACTTTGGGGTTCATCTTTCTATGAATCTTTGGAAATCTTTACGGAATCTCAGTGGAATCTCAAGGAATCTCTGGTGTGGTTACCCCCTCGGTATCAAGAATCTAACCTCTATATAGATAGGTGATTGCTCAGTATGTCAAGTGAAATGTATATCGTCGTTCAGAACCACCTAACACTGTAGGTCCCCATCGTGAATACTACCTCGATGGCTCGGGAGGGAGTACTGCCAGCCGAGGGGTTAACCACTCCACAGATTGCTTGAGATTTCATAAAGATTTCCTGAGATTCCCAACGATATTCCTGTTGTGGTTAACCCCTGGCTGCCAGCTGAGCACGATGGATAGTTCTTGAAATTGTCTGGTTGCTGGGCTTGTCCCCCCCAAACCTCTACGTACAACGAACTTTTACAATATATTGTCTCTCATTTATAACTACTTAAGCGAAAACTCTCCGTTAATTACTCATGGCTTAATTAGCGGTATAGGGAGTATAGTGAAGTAAGCAAATGTCTCACTCTGGAGGCTCCAGTCAGTTGACCCCTGATGCGTGTAGATAAATAGTCATGGCACCTAAATGGATGGGAAGCAGTTGAGGTGTCATTAGGTACGTGAACCTTGGATAATGGTATGCACGGTACCTACCTACTTACCGCGGCTAGCTGCCACTTAAAACAACTATTCATTTTGCTAGGGCACTATGTCTGATGCATCCCAGCGCACTTAGCAACGCTCTAGAATAAAGGGTCCGACAACAGTCGCACTTAACTTTCTCGCCCCATATGATTTTTTTTTTTTTTTTAATTCTTTTGCGAGCTTAATTTTTACGCAATCCAAAATCGGTTGAAAATGACTCACGAGCATCTATCTGAGATCACTCACACCAAATCTCATTACTGTCATTCTATTTCTTTAGTCCCAAATGCGTTCCGACCATTCAAAAACGTGGTTTCTCATTTTGAACTCATTTTCAACACTTTTTTGACTACAACGGCCGTAATTTTGAAGATAACAAAATTTTGTTTCGACAGAAGTTGAAGTTACATGGTTCTACATAAATTTACCAAATTTCATGGCAATCGGTCAATAAATGTGAATGGCGCCGAAACGATCGAACTTTGATCCAGAACGGCCGTAATTTTCAACTTATTCAATTTTAGTTGCAAATGACCTCGAAGCATCTATTTGTCAACACACTTACCAATTTTCAGTGTTATAGATTGAAAAGTGTACCGTCGGCGCTTGTCCGACTAACCAAAAACACGATTTTTGAATTATTTTGGCGGTTTTTTGACAATAGCGGCCGCAATTTTTGACCAATCAAAATATCCTTGAAAATGCCCTTCGGTGGTGATTTTAGACAGGTCCATACCAAATTTCATCAAAATCGGATGAACGGTAGGCTCTAGAGAAGTGTACGGACGGACTGACTGACTGACTATCTGACGGATGGACAGACCTTTTCCAGAAACCACTTTTTTGGACTCAGGGAACCCCCAGGATCATGGGAAACCCAAAATCTTAATTTCGAAATTTGGCACGAAAACAATACTTTCTCGCCATATATATGGCTAGCGAGAAAGTAAAAAGGTTCCTCAGGAAATGGATTTTCTCAAATTTTAATAAACAGCATTGTTTTGACAGTTTTAAGGTCATAAGAAACTCGAAATTTCGCCTATACGTAGCTTAGTGGCGTTCCAGGGACTTAGCAGAAATTTTCCTATCCCCGACGGTTTCTGTGAATTTATCAGTTTCGCAAACTCTAAAGCACTAAGTTTTTATTTTCTCGCTAGCCATATATGGCGAGAAAGTATTGTTTTCGTGCAAAATTTCGAAATTGAGATTTTGGGTTTCCCATGATCCTGGGGGTCCCCTGAGTCCAAAAAAGTGGTTTCTGGAAAAAGTCTGTCCGTCCGTCAGTCCATGCAGTGCTCTAGCGCCTATACCGTTCAGCCGATTTTGATGAAATTTGGTATGGACCTGTCTAAAATCACTGCCAAGGGGAACTTTCAAGGATTTTTTGATTGGTCAAATTGCGGCCGCTATTGTCAAAAAACCGCCAAAATTATTCAAAAATCGTGTTTTTGGTTAGTCGGACAAGCGCCGACGGTACACTTTTCAATCTATAACCCTGAAAATTGGTATGTGTGTTGAAAAATAGATGTTTCGAGGTCATTTACAACTAAAATTGAATTGGTTGAAAATTACGGCCGTTCTGGACCAAAGTTCGATCGTTTCGGCGCCATTCACATTTATTGACCGATTGTCATGAAATTCGGTACATTTGATTAAAACTACGTATCTTAAACATCTGTACAACAAAATTTTTTTTTTATCTTTAAAATTACGGCCGTTGTAGTCAAAAAAGTGGGAGGATACCAAATTTCATCAAAATCGGATGAACGGTAGGCTCTAGAGAAGTGTACGGACGGACGGACTGACGGACGGACTGACTGACTGACTATCTGACGGATGGACAGACCTTTTCCAGAAACCACTTTTTTGGACTCAGGGAACCCCCAGGATCATGGGAAACCCAAAATCTTAATTTCGAAATTTGGCACGAAAACAATACTTTCTCGCCATATATATGGCTAGCGAGAAAGTAAAAAGGTACATACATCTTATCTCTATAGTGGACTGTATATCTATTTAGTAGTCACCCTCTGTAGTGACCGTTTCTGACGTCACTGGGAGACCCTATTATCACTTTCTAACCTTAGGCATCCTTAAGAAATTTTCTCACTGTTACCATTTTCCCAGCCAATTGTCTCCCCCTGTATAACCACCGTTGCTGCCAGGGCGTGGTCTGACGTCACTGGGAGACCCTATTATCACTTTCTAACCGTAGGCATCCTTAAATTTACAGGTTTTGTCGCAAAGACGTCTCACTATTACCACTTTCCCAGCCAATCAGTATTAAATTTTGAAATTAATATTGGCGGTTGTGGGTTACGTCGGTTACGTCATCGAAAATGTGTACCTTGGTTCCCATCGTAACTTAGCCTGGATGTAAAGTTATCCTCTATGTTCACACCTGAATAAGCATACACATACATACACACGAACCGCACATGGAACCTGTCAAACCTGCTGCTGCTCATATGTCACATCTTTACCATTCATTTTTCATGTTATAGACGGCCGGCCCAGCTTACCTGCGCATAGGGTAATATGAGACAGTTGTGACGGAAACTGATGGTCAAATAAGATGCGTTTTGGACGGCCGTTCTGGAGTGTTGACATCGTTAGTGGGGTGGGATGGCAGTTTTTTTGTGATCCCTGAGTTGCCATTCCAGGAAGCATCCTATGTGGCCAGCTTTAGGTGTCGCCAAGTTCTGTTTATTTTTGTATTCTACGTTCTTTTAGAATTAAGCGACCGGTTAACAACTCCAGAGATTCCGTGAAGATTTCCAAATATTTCCTGAGATGCCCTTCGAGATTCTTGGAGATATTAACCCGATAGGAGATTTCTCCACTTCTCTTAAGTATACTATAGTGTCTCCTATCGAAGAAATTTAACCGAACAACTTGGCTGCATGCACAGCCGTACATGTTGATAGGCCAAAAAAAGGCATGACTCACTAAAAAAGAGGGAAACCTCAAAAAATGGGCAGAACCTCCTGTTACCTACCTCATATCCAGCAGTTTGGCCTTAGACAGAGCCATTAAAATGACGAAGAGGAGAGGTTAGGGGAAATATGAAGGCCCAGTCTTGACAGAAACATGAACGCGTACACTGTAGGAGTGCAGGGTCACCAGATAAACTTCAGATGACCTGTGTTCTGCTTCCACGACATTCCCAGACTATATCCCGACGTTGTTTCCTTTTCCTTTAGGGAAAAAGCAAAAAAGGTACACTTTCAAAAATTCCGGCTCCGTGGTAATACACGGTGGGGACCTATTTTGGTGTGTTCCAAACCACCGCATCCTCGATATACCTATACATTTCAGTTCATATGGTGAACACATCAGAGGTGAATTGGAGATCAGAAAAACTTTGGTAGTGTCGGGTGTGAAGACCACTCGGCTTATACCCCACGCGCATCTTGGATGACATTTTTTTCAAAAAAACACAGGGTTCCCAAAATTATTTTTTGGTCAGAACCAGAAGTAGACTTGAGAAGTAGTGTCACAATGATCTAAAAGAGTTTAACAACGACAATTCACATTTCTGTAGCCTATCCACCCTTCGATAAGTCTGAATTTACTATCATCCAAGATGCGCGTGGAGTATAGAGCCAGAGTATAATAGGTCCCTAAGGGTGCGTCCCACCATGCCCAGTTAAAATTAAACTCGAGATTTTGTCCTATGTTTACCATGTTAAATTTAACATGGTAAATCTCCAGTTTAATTTTAACTGGGCATGGTGGGACGCACCCTAAGACAATGATGTAGGTACCATTTCTCGCATAGTTGTCACACGTTGAGCGCCAATGGTACCCACCTTCCTTACAAGCCTCAACCTATTGTTCCCGTACACATCATTCATACGAAGGCGGTACCTGACTTATTTAGGTACCTATAAGTTAGAGGTAGGTCCCCTTTTATGTTGTACAGTTCATGCGGAAATATGTCACGACTTTGACTCCCTGCCGCTTCACTGAGTTCAAGAAACTTTTAGTTAGTGGATCGTTGAATGGATGGGACACCCCGCCCCTGCTGAAATTTCAATGACTTCAAAATTTTAGGCTTCATTCACCTAGAAACTCAGTTCCTGAAGTATGGGACTTCTAATAGGTCGTTTCTTGTAGATTTGTTCTCTGACATTCTAAGGGTGGATTTGACCAGTTCCTAAAGTCTACTATAGTGTCCCCTAAAGTTCACTTTAGCGTTTTCCTTCCGAAATGAAAAGTTGGTGCCTTTCACTGCTCTGAAGAGTCCTTATCTTGACGTTTCCTTGTGCCTGGACTTAACGGCAACTTTTTCGGGAAGAGAAATTTACTACCCCTATCTACATGTCCCTGGAGGACAACTGATTAGCAAGGAGAGAAGAACAGCAAAAAGGGCTAACCTAACCTATCTCGTCGACTCTCCGCAGCTGAAGACAAAGGGGTGACGTCAGCTTTGACACAGAGTTCATTCGTTCAACTAATTGTATTCTATTCATATGAGTATGGGGTAAAGTTAGTTATCTCAGTGTATAACTGGCGCCTATTGTATACGGGGCGGCGTTTTCTGACAAAAAGACCCTCCCAAATATCCAGCCCTGCAGTCACGAGCTTATTATCATGCACAACATGACCCGGCTCAATATCCGTTCATTCTTTGGCTCCCCTACAATGTACGTTAGGGCTAGGGTACGTCGAAAACAATACAGGACGCACGCCGTTCGTTACGTGATTTTTATCAGTAATCCAGTAAGGCCCGAGCTCTGTGGAATCGTTAATCACATTCAACGGCTTTCTCGGTGTCTCATATTTCTGATTTAATTAAGGGCAACCACACAATCGTGGTTTTTTAATGTCAATTTTTTTTATGACACTGAAGTATGGTATATATTTTTAGCGTTTGAAATGAACTGCCTGTGTTGTGAACGAGGGGTTAACCACTTGTTGGGAATCTCGTTGGGAATCATTGGAAATCTTTATGAAATCTCAGGGAATCTTGGAATTTTTGGAGTGGTTACTCCTTCGGGGTTCATCTCTCTATGAATATCGTTGGGAATCCTTGGAAGTTTTTATGGAATCTATGTGAAATCTCAAGGAATCTCTGGAGTGGTTACCCCCTCGGTTGTGAATTTACCTCGGAATTTACGATTGAGAAATTTTGGGCAAATTTTTTATTGACAGAAATCACTCAATCGTAGCCAGTTAAGAGGACGCTATACCTGACGATGCATTTTTGCCACCCATAAGATTAACATTGCGAGCGGCGATTCATTTTCAAGGTTTACCCTTGGTTGGAAAGACACAAACTTTTGCCTGTACCTAGCCCTAACAATGTTATAGGGAGTGTTCGAAGGAGATTTCCCAATTTCTCACTGGTTTCTTTTATTGCAACTGTTTTGCAAACCTCAAGAAAAGTGCTGTATCTCAAAAACCAGTAAAAAAAATGGGAAATCTGCTTCGAACACTCCCTAGAACATTGTTAGGGCTAGGTAGAAGCAAAATTTTGTGTCTTTCCAACCAAGGGTAAACCTTGAAAATGAATCGCCGCTCGCAATGTTAATCTTATGGGCGACAAAAAATGCACCGTCAGGTATAGTGGACCCTTAATTTCTGCCGCTATAAGCACATATTGTATTTCAGAACACTTAAATATTCAACAGTTTCCTCAAGAAATCGGCATTAAAAAACGGCAACAAACAGCAGTGGGTAGACGTAAAAGAAATAACATACTAGCGAATGCATTATTTTAGTGCGGCTGCCCTTGTTGAAGGGTGCGTCTTTTTTGACCTGTTCAAAGAAGGTGGCTTATCAAGTATATAATTTTGAGGTTCTTTCCGACCGTCAAGGGCTCAGGCAGGCACGGTCCGCTCAGGTAACCCACGACCAACCCATATCGCCTCCAGACTCTACCTGATTAACAGAAATATTTTCTTAATCTGTGAGGGCGTTGAGGCTAAAATTGGCGAAATTTGTCCGTCACCTCTCGTGACACTCCACCACCAGTTTTCATCACACCTTCCATAAACCCACGATACCTGTTTCCTAATGGGGTACCTATCACAGACCTTCATCTTGCGTGCTTCCGCTGCAGGTGCTAGAAACCACTTAGGTACCACTACTAGTCATCTGCGGCACCTCAGGGTTCCACAACCTATTTTCAGGTACTACCACCCATTTTATTGGAATTTGACCCGAAGAACCCCTAGGGAAGTGATATAAAGGTACAAAATAGGTGGGTCTTTTTTTTCGGCAATGGTTTTATCTTCGTCGGCATTCCTCATTTTTAGTCCTGAATTGACATCGCAGTTTTTTACGTCATTGTGATAAGTAGGGATCGGATTCCTAGGTGCTAAAAACGCCAAAATAGGTTTTTCAAAACCCTATCTTAGGTTTTTATAGGTTTTTATAATTCCAATTTAGGTTTTTGTATAGGTTCCAAAAATAGCTTCGGTAATTCAAAATTTGATGTTATTTACAATGTACTGCAGTGCATAACCATGTATTTGTTAATATTTTCAACAGTAATCCGCCTTCGGTTGTCCTGCAACACATTTTTATATCTCGAGAACGACCTCTCCACGTCACAGCTGGTAAGAGGTGCGAATTTTAAACAAGCCAACATGTCAGGGTTCCATGATGGTGCCTTGGAGGGTAGCTGGACAAACTCACCCATCAAAATTTTACTCACCCCTTCCATAGTCAGAAAACCCGGGTTTCTTCCCAAAATCCTCTGCATTTGGATCTCCCGAGAGCCACTCTCTTAATAAGAAGCTCTTCGTTCCTTTTACTTTAGTCATCGTAAAAAGAAAATTGTAAAGGCACACAAACTGCAAACACTTTAGGACAAGATCTGAATACAGAGTGAGCCTAAGCCAGTACACCTGCCCTACCGCCCGCCCGTAACGATCCGAAATTAGCCGATGTCAATAGTCGGCTAAGCATAGGAATTGACCTGAGTACATCTGTACCTGGGTAACAATAACAGGACCCTTGTAGGTAGTCCGGGTAGTCCTAGGCCTAGGCTATTTACGGGGGTGAGTGACCTGTTACTTACACAATAGCTCTTTTCAAAATTAAAAATTAGCTTCATTTAACAAAAATTGTGAGAAAATTCTACTTCGATTTCTGAAAAGTGACATTTAGGTGATATTTAGATTTTAAAGTCAATATAGGTGCGTTTAGGTTTTAAACGCGATTTAGGTTATTTTAGGTGCTATAAAATTTGGAAGGGGGGTTACTGTGTTCATAAAACGTGTAAATCCGTTAAAACCACTACCGTAGCTAGCAAGGAACAAAATAGGTAAAAACCTAGGAATCCGATCCCTAGTGATAAGCTTCCATGGCTCTTTCAGCTGCGTAATCAACGATCATCTGATTCTGGTGGTGGCCAGGTACGATGTTGGGATCTCCAGACGGATCGTTAGTGAGGAGGGATGGCGGTTTTTGTGTCACCATTCCAAGCTGGGCATTCCAGCCCTTCGATTCCAGGAAGCATCGTATGGCCAGCTTTATGGGTATAGGATTCGAAAAATGAAAGTCTCGTATCGTAAAAAAAATCCCACACGCCGGTACTTAAAAAAGGTCGTGTGATAATCACAAAATCTCAAATCAGATTTTCGGGCGATTGCTTCCTTACACCATCATTCTGGGGAGAACCTGAAAATTATTTCTTACTTTTCTAGAGCGCAGAGAACTGTAAAGCGAACATGCACTTTCGGCCATTGTCGACCAAACACGCAATTATCGCGATCAGGTGCCGAAAAATTGGTTCAGGTATACCCTTTCACCGGCTTTGTAGAGACAGAGGCGACAAGCGGTAGACGATAAAAAAAGGGAAGAAGAAGATAAGTAGTGTGGTATGGTGACCTATTGGCCTCCTGGTGCCGTTGGGTAGGTACCTACTGTAGTAGATAGTAGATTAGTACCTACTACTAGTAAGATAGTAGATGGCTATCAGTGCCCAATTTGCCACTAGGTACCATAACTAGCTGCCTATTTCCAGCGCCTAATACTGTAATGGTAGTAGCGGTTCACGGACCTATTTTGGGTGGATACAGCCTTGCGGGCCCATGAAAAGGAGCGGATTTAACGTTCAGAATTGGCCCAAAACACGAAGGCGTTCGTTCCAAAAATATTTTCCAGTTTAGAGGGGTGAAAAAGCTTTACAGAAGAAATTTGGGTTTGGAGTCATGGGCAAGTTCACAGGATTGAAGGTGAATTTTGAATTTTCTGGAGGAATTTCGATACGAGGAGAGTTATTAAAAAAATACATCTACAGGCCAAGGATCATACCTGGTTTGGGAAACTCCTCGGGAAACTCTCTACCTTATGGCATTTTAATTGATGACTCCGACAGTAAGTACCGACAATAAGCAGTTATGTATTAGGGAGCAGGGAAGGTCAACGCTCAGAAGAGTCGTTATTGTTCCCCACGGAAGTGAACCTGTACTTGTTCTAAATGATTCAGCTGTGCCTATTTCGTTCTCGGAACTGGAGGGACCCAATGTCGACGAACCTGATGTGAACCTGGCGTGAGAATAAACATCAGGCAACAGCTGGTGAGGTACCGAGGCGCCTGCCCGTCATTCTCATTATGAGTCGCCTCATTTGATTGGTTCTTTTGATTTCTTACGAGCAATTTTTTTCCTCCTCCCTAACCATAAAAAATTTAAGATGAGAAAGTGTAGTTTTCGTATAGAATTTCAATTTTGATATTTTGGGCTCTCCTTGGTCTTGGGAGTCCCGTGAGTCGACGGAAGTGGTTTCTGTTAACTGTTACCGGCCTAGTACCAAAACAGGATTTTTAAATGTACCTAATAGACACTCAATATAATGGACGTTGTTGACAAAATTGGGACGAAAAAAATTCCTGTCGGGTCTGGATTTGAATCCCGGCCACTTTGGTCGATTAACTGTCTAACTGACAATCTTTTAAAAATCGCTGAACTCCTATTTATTTGAAAATGGGACAATGGACAAGGTCAACAAAATCATTACAAAAAACAGTTTTAAAACAAGAAGCAGAAACAAATGTACCGAACAACCTAGGCCACAAACAATGCACGTGGGTCACTTTTATTATGACTCATTTTTTTTAATTGTTCTTTTTTGTTTTTTCTAGATTTGGCGATGGGAGAGAAGCGCGGGATGAAGGCCCTGGAGCTTTGGTGCCGGAGGGTGACCGAAGGCTACCCTGGAGTCAAAATAGACAACATGACTACCAGCTGGAGGGATGGCTTGGCCTTCTGCGCGCTCATCCACCACTTTAGACCTGACCTCATGTAAGTTACTACCTATATAGTGCGATGGCCACTAAACGTAGGATAAAATAAATCTGTTCGATAGGAGACACTATAGTACACTTTAGAGGACGCTATACCTGACGATGCATTTTTTGCCGCCCATAAGATTAACATTACGAGCGGCGATTCATTTTCAAGGTTTACCCTTGGTTGGAAAGACACAAATGTTGCCTGTACCTAGCCCTAACAATGTTCTAGTGCGTGTTCGAAGCAGATTTCCCAATTTCTCACTGGTTTCTTTCATTGCAACTGTTTTGCAAATGCTAGCATCGCATACCTCAAGAAAAGTGCTGTATCTCGAAAACCAGTAAAAAAATGGGAAATCTGCTTCGAATACGCACTAGAACATTGTTAGGGCTAGGTACAGGCAAAATTTTGTGTCTTTCCAACCAAGGGTAAACCTTGAAAATGAATCGCCGCTCGCAATGTTAATCTTATGGGCGGCAAAAAATGCATCGTCAGGTATAGTTCCTGAAGTCTACTTTAGTGCCATTTAAAATTTCACTAAAGTTCACTATAGCGTTATCCTCCCGGTAAGAAAAATTGGTGTCTTTCACCATCCTGCCGAAAGCGCCTTTATCTTAACGTTAGCTCGTGGAAACTTAACTACTAGATAAGTTTTCGGCTACATTGTCTGCACGGGAAGTAACTGGTCAAATTTATTAAAATGTGTTAAACCACATGTAGACAAACCCAGGTCCTAATGTTGTTTACACTATGGGTTGTTAAAAGTTTTAAGTAGCCATAAAGTTATTTTAATAGCCACGTCCTATTATTTTATTTTTTAAGAATGTTAAAACTGTTTTTATCTTCGATGCGGAATGAATTATAGGTTGTCAGCACGAAATGAATCATGATGAAAAAAATAGCGGGGTAGTCGTCACCTATATGCTTTCTACCGTATTTCTTAGGTATAGAAGGAACGAAGGTCCCTTCTTGACCTGTGACATAGCACAACGGAAGATTTTTCACCTTCTCATAAGTACTGCTGAGAAATATGACAGCCGTGACATTTTGTTGTACTTAAAAGTGGTTAGTAGTAGGAAGAATGACTGAGCAAAGAGTATAGGTATGGCACTACCGGAACATTACTTTTTGCCATCTCACTAGGTACGGGAAAAATAATTATACCTGTTGTACTATCTTCTCATACTTACGTTTAATATGTCATGGTGACTTAAAAATAATAGTCGTGGGAAAGACTGTGCTGTGGTCAACGCCGATCCCAATTACGGCTAAGGTCTTGAACTCCATCCTCACTCCTGGGGGTTCTTTCTTCTTTCTTATACGTCGATTCGGGGAACTCTGAGGTTCCCCTGAACAGACCGAACCGAGGGGTTAACCACTCGTTGGGAATCTCCTTTGGATACATTGGAAATCTTTATGAAATCTCAGGGAATCTTGGAATTTTTTTGGAGTGGTTACCACTTCGGGGTTCATCTTTCTATGAATATCGTTGGGAATCTTTGGAAATCTTTATGGAATCTCAGTGGAATCTCAAGGAATCTCTGGAGTGGTTACCCCCTCGGACCGAACATACATTCACTATATTTGTTTACGTTTTTCTGTACACTTTATAATGAAACAATTGGATATTGAAATGTTCTGAAATATAATAATGTTTTTCTAGACTCATTTTCAACAGAATTTCGATTGTCCAAAAATTACGGCCGTTATAAACAAAAGAATAAACAAGTAGTTTTCGCGTAAGCTGAAACTTCACCGTTCAATGAATCTGCTTCAAATTCGCTGTGTCTATGCCTAAAATTATTGCCTAGGGGTGTGCAAAATATCTTATCAAATCACAATTGTGGCCAAAAAAAAATTAATTACATATTTTTTTTTTGTTTTTCAGTAGCGCAAAAAATGCGAGGAAGTCAAGTCAAGGACCCTTTATTTGCTAGAGGTTAGGAAGTTGATGATCGGAAGGAACCACAAATTTCACATCACATATTTTATTCAAAAATACTTTGCAAGACAAACTTTAAAAGAGTGAGAGAAGACATGAATCGGTAAACGGTTTTATACCCGGAAAAACTTTATCCTTATCATCAGTGCTACCAAACTTGAATGACTGCGCGCCTTTTCTATAACTGGCGCGCTAATTCAAACTGATAAGTTTATTACAATTTCTATTTGCCACTTCGCCCCCGATTACACCTTACAATTTCCAATCCAAATATGATCATAAAAAAATATGATCAAGAAAAATTGTAAGGTGTAAAGTGAATTGAGTCAATTATGATACAATTTGTATCGGCCGGTACAAATTGTATCATAACTGCTGCGACTACCTTCCTCTAGGCTGCGATGTGTCTGTTGTTGTTGGGTTAGCCCGTTGAAAATGGCGGCTGAGGTAAGTGGAATGGAAATGACCCGTATTTTAATAGAAAATGTGGAGGAGTACGAATTTCTTATAACGATGAATTGAAAGAATATAGCAGAAATTATTTAACCTAAAACGGTTCAAAAAAGGACCCTAAAAATCTTCGAAATTCTATTTTTTTACCATGTCAAGTTGGCATCACTGCTAAACATGATCATATTTTTATTGTGAAGTGTATTACAGTTTTTCTAAAATTTTATGATATTAAAAAAATAGGATCATATAAAAATAGGATCATATTTTTTTTGTAAGGTGTAATCGGACCCTTAAGGGCCACCATACATTCTCGACGAACTCCGCCAAAACCACTGTGCGAAAGTAAATATTCGACAGAAGTAATGTTTACATTTTAGTACCACCGGAGACTGGTAATTGCAATATCTTATCGGTTGTGTCTACTCTAAAAGCTTAACATAGTGTGCTATTTGAACGCGAAACGAACGAGTGAAAGTAGGACACTATGTTTAGCTTTTACAGGAGAAAAAGTGGAGAAATGGTGTTGCAATTACGAACTTCCGTAAGTGAAATAAAAATTGTCAACATGTAACATGGCGGCGGTAAATATTACAAACATTTATCAAGCTTTTCTACTAAATGTGACGATAAAATCATACTGTTTTAATCCGAAACGTTACAAAAAAATATTTCGCGTGAGGTAGTGTTGTGTTTTCGCGATCTGTCAAAAAAACATGTGGACTGGTAGTTGACTGTTTAAAATCGCTCCTGTGGGCTTATTACTCCATTTCATGCAAAAATACAACACTACCTCACGACAAAGAGTCTCAGGTTTACATCCCCCAATAAACACTTTTCACTCGCCCTGTAACTTCGAAGTAGGGCTTGAAGTACGTAGCATTGCGAACCAAATGGGTGTATTTCCCCTTAAAGAGAAATAATATATTTCTCTCAACATTATTTATTACAACATAGTCTGTTAATTTCGGCCGTTATAAAGACATATTATATTTCAGAACATTTAAATATCAATAGTATCCTCATAAAATGGTGTAGAAAAAAACGTAAACAAACACGACTGCGTAGACACCCACAAGAAGGTCGTTCATGTAGGCGCACCTCGGTTTTCGATATATAGGATAGAGAACACGGCACTGCTGTGCCTGAAATTAAACATCTGTTGCAGACTATTAAAAAACCGTCTAAAAGCTCATAGAACTTGTAGTGCGAAGTTGCCTTTAGATAATCGAGACTTGCCACCTTTTGCATTAAACAATAATAAATCCAGATAGCTCGGTGTGGCGATGTTCTCAAAGACTCCTTTACTTCCCAAAAAGGAAACTTGGAAAATTTCGCACAGAAGCTATAAGCAGGAAACTGTTTTAATGCGGAAATAAGGCGAGGTGATGTATATAAAGCTAATAATAATACAGGCAATAAAACTAGCGAGATGTTGGCGGTGAAGAGCACGGTGCGGCGTATTGAGCGCCTTATAGGGCGAGTGGTTTTTCAATGCCAAGTTCACAACTGTGGGTGATAAATATGAAATCCGTCCGTCCGTCTTTTAACATGCCTAAATAAGGTAGAGCCAACTTTTGAGAAAGGATTGCCTGTGGCCTTGCAAAGACTTCGACGTTTTTGGTGCCGTTGCTCCGTCTTTGACTCTTGGTTGCCTCGTTTTTACTTGACGTACGGTCTCCGTATGACGTCAAATAATGTGGGCCAATAAACGGCCTTTGTGTTCAAGCCTTTAAGGGTCCGCTATACCTGACGGTGCATTTTTTGCCGCCCATAAGATTAACATTGCGAGCGGCGATTCATTTTCAAGGTTTACCCTTGGTTGGAAAGACACAAAATTTTGCCTATACCTAGCCCTAACAATGTTCTAGGGAGTGTTCGAAACAGATTTTCCATTTTTTTTACTGGTTTTCAAGATTCAGCACTTTTCTTGAGGTATGCGATGCTAGCATTTGCAAAACAGTTGCAATAAAAGAAACCAGTGAGAAATTGGGAAATCTGCTTCGAACACTCCCTAGAACAGGCAAAATTTTTTGTCTTTCCAACCATAGGTAAACCTTGAAAATGAATTGCCGCTCGCAATGTTAATCTTATGGGCGGCAAAAAATGCATCGTCAGGTATAGCGTCCTCTTAAAGACAAGCTACCTGATGTGTGGGTTCGAATCTCGATGTACACAAATTTTTGCTTGTGGCATGGGTGGAGGAGGCTTGGTTCATTCGAGGGGTTAACCACTCCAGGGAATTGGGAATCTCAGGCAATAATTGGAAATCTTTATGTAATCTCAGGAAATCCTTGGAAATCTTCAGGCAATCTCAGCAATCTCTGGAGTGGTTAACCCCTCGGTTCCATTCCTTACTCTCTGGCCTCGGCTTCAGCTTCGGCCGAAAGATATACCTATCGTCTGAAGTTTTCATACCTTGGCCAGCTATGACGTACCTGCGAGACTGCAACAAGTTTGCCACGGTTAGAATGTTGGTCATCGCTCAAGACGTAAAGCGCTGTGCCCGTAAATGGAAGACGGAAGGTACAGGACCCCACAATTCGATGCCAAATTGGTCCTAAGTTGCCTTTTCAGGAACATAACAACGGGGGCTGTTCCGATTCTCGATGATTTACGAGTTATTTTGCCCAGAAAGTAGTCGTCCCTGCTCAGTTCCTTATACACATCTTGAAAGCACCATGTGTTTACTGCCACTTCGAAGCAGAACTGTTTCGAAATCGCTCCAGCCAGCAGCCATAGTAGGGTAAACACTTCATATGTAAGTGCCTCTCAGTGGCCGAGTGGTCAAGGGGTCAGCTTTGCGTCCTGAGAGGTCCGGGTTCGAATCCCGGCGGAACGGAAAAATTTACCGCTTCCGACATGGATGTATTGGCTTCGGCCCACTACTAAACTGGCTTCGGCCCACTCATATTCGGCTTCGGCCACTTCATCTTCGGCTTCGGCCAAAAACGTCTAATATACCAACTAATCGGCGCATATGTTCTCTGAACGTCGCGCGTAAAAAAAAAAAAAAAAAACTTCATAAGTAACTGTACATTTTATACCAATTATAAGTGGCATCCAATAGTTTCACTGAGAGCTGTCATTTGCATGTTTACACCCTTTAGTTCTTACTCCCCTCACTTGAGTAATGGGAAAACCTGGTTTCTTTCTGAAGATCGACTTGGTACAGTTTGAGTTTAGCGACCTCACTGGACTCCGTCCTCCTTGCCAGCAGTCCTTGTAGACAGCTATATCTGAATGTCAGTCACTCGCCGTTAGGTGTCACGATGGTGTCTTCGATAGTACGCACATGTCTTCCTTTCAGAGTTATCCATCGGTATCTACCTTGTTTGCCTAGAATGTAGTGTTTGACTGGATGGAGTGAATGAATGTGAAGTTGGGTCTCACGGTGACGTCAGTTGTATGAACTGTAAAGCTGGCCACACACGATGCTTCTTGGAATGCAGGGGCTGGAATGGTGAACTTGCAGTGGCAACTCAGGGATAGTCAAAAAACTGCCATCTGAGGGGTGCCAAGATTAGGGTTTTCAGGGATGTAGATTCGTAAGTTTCATGAATGTTCCAATTTTTTTTCTCAAAATTTGATGACTTGCCTGTACCTTGATTCAGGATTGTTTTGGGCTAACTAAAACCCCCCTTTTCTCCTCAATTTGCCTTCCCTATACCTAATGCCCTCGTCTGTACCCCCTGATTGCAAGCCAGTAGCACAGATATAGGCGTTATTTAGCATGTAGGCCTGGGTTTAGTGACCGCATTGACTGTCCGACAGACGGATGTCAGTCAGTAGCCGTTACACGTCAATGTTGTCACGGATAGTACGTCTTCGTTGGTCGTCTCGGCCAGTAGCCGGTTAACGCATCGGCGCCTCATGACCAGACTTCAGAACGTCCGTCAAATTTATCAAACTTCCTCTTCCGTTACTTAATCAGCTAGAACCTTTAAATACGGAGACCCCCTCGATATCATGACGCTTCCCGGCGGTAGAAAAATTTTCCAGTAATGGCATTCCCCTATTCGCCCAATTCGGATTCTGTCTTCTCCTCTTCGGGTTCGCCCATGCACCAGGCGCTCACACAAAAAAAAAAAAAAAAAAAAAAATCATTTTTGGGTATCCAGAAATTTGACGTAAGTTTTAGCAGCCTGCAAATTCTACAAGAAACTCGTTAAAAGTACCTAAATGGTTTCGACAGACACGTAACAAGTCACAAGCCTTACGGCCACCTATGTCGTTCCCCCACGTGACAACTTGTACAGGCAGTAGGCTTTGCCGTATGATCGATTGGCGGTTATACGAACAAGGCCCACGAAAAGTGGTTTTGGCAGTAGGCCATTGCACTGGAAGAGGTGTTGCGGAGGCCGCTTACAACTAATATGACAGTTCAATAACCCACTATATCAAACTCAGATTAATCGAATTTGCTCTTGCGTGGCATGTTCCTAAGCTGATTTAGTTTAAACGGTGGTGACAATGTTACTGAGGTGTGAACAGGTTAGGTTAGGGCCAATTCGACGACCCTCTTTGAATTGCTGGTCGGCTTTTAATGCCTCAGACTTCACATGGCTTGAGCAGGTCAGCGATATAAGATGGAAGGAAGCGGAGGGGCAAAGACATGCGAAGGTTTTTATGAAGGCCAGGCTATAGGAATAAAGCAGAGGAGAGAGGCACATAGCGCTCTCCAGGATTCAACTGAAACGTGAAGCTGAAGCCATCACGGGCCGCAACACACCTTTTTCACAGGTTAGGTATAGCTGAGGTACCTGTGGGACATAGGAGGAAACTGATGCCCTCACCGACCTCACTATCAAACTGTACCAAAAACCGTCACCGGAGCCTGCTGCTATCATGCAGCAGTCTGTAATAAAAATTCAGTCGGTCGGGCGCCTGCAGTAGTGGGAGGGACAACGGCCTTCTGCCAAAGTGTTCAGGGGAGCCTTGGGGTTCTCCCACTTGCCTTATAAAGAAGAAAGAAAAGTGCATCAGACACGAGGGGTTAACCACTCCAGGAATCTCGTTGGGAATCTCAGGCAATCATTGCATGGAAATATGTATTTTTGAAATCTCAGGGAATCTTGGAAATTTCTGGAGTAGTTAATCCTTCGGGGTGCATCTTTCCACGAATCTCGTTGAGAATCTCAGGAAATCTTCATGCAATCTCAAGCAATCTCTGGAGTGGTTACCCCTTCGATCAGACGCTGTGGCCCAGTGGTGGCCAGTGCGGAGATGAGCCAGTAACCGTACCCTATATTCAAACACAGTGGGCCATATAGGACCATGCTGGGCAGTGGGCGCTATAATAAACAGTGTCAGCCAGCTGAGTCGCCTACATAATGGCGATGGCTTAGAAAGGCTCAGGATCGCCCATAGTGTACCTGAGGTATCCGAGGCTTGATTCCCTGACGAAAAATAAAAATCCCTTGGAAAATTTTGATGGCATTCGAACTTGAACAGTTTTCTTCGTCACATTTTGACAGGATGAACAAACTGTCAGTTGTACTGGCGGCTAGCCAGAATAATCTCACTTGTACAAGTTAAATATTTAAATAGTCATCTTTTTTCCGTCGTCGTCAAATGTTAATGAACATACTAAGTGGTAATGAGCTGCGTTTGATAAATACTCTGATAAAAACCTCTCAATTAACTTATCAGTGTAACCAACAGTTCAGTGGGAAAACGGCGTATCTACATTCTTGGAGTTTTTGAGATTCGAAATTCTGGAAGCTCCTGGAAGATGAAATAGACATCTCTCCTGTGCCATCTGTTATAAATACTAACTCATTATTTATAATTTCAATATATATTTAAACCAGAAAAAGCGGTGATTGTTGAATTTGGAAGGATAAAAAATTATTCCCTTCTTGCTCTCAATGGATTAGTCCCAAGTGGTAAATAAAAACCAATCCAGTGACGTCACAACCTATATTTTTTAATTTTCTCCCCCTAAAATTATTCTCAATTAAAAAAAAAAAATGTAATGTTCTAAAATACTTAAAATTGGAGGGATTGGGGGATGTTTATTAAGCAGTTACCACTTTAAAAAAATAGTTTCTACAGCGGACAAACCGAACCAACATTTTGTGCCGTAAAACTCTCTTGTACCTAAATCTGAAAAACTCCGTTGAGCGTTTCGAGAGTTTAGACCCTTTTTCTCTGCAGGCAGCTAGCTCAAACAAGAACCGCTCTATCAACATTTTTATGGTTTTTTCGATCATATACGTTGTTTAGTAGCATTTGGTTTAAATTTTTGGGTAATTTAACCCCTTTGCTCCTAAGCCCCCGATTACACCTTACAATTTCCAATCCAAATAGGATCATAAAAAAATATGATCAAGAAAAATTGTAAGGTGTAAAGTGAATTGAGTCAATTATGATACAATTTGTATCGGCCGGTACAAATTGTATCATAACTGCTGCAACTACCTTCCTCTATGCTGCGTGTGTTTGTTGTTGTTTGGTTGAAAATGGCGGCTGAGGTAAGTGGAATGGAAATGACCCGTATTTTAATAGAAAATGTGGAGGAGTACGAATTTCTTATAACGATGAATTGAAAGAATATAGCAGAAATTATTTAACCTAAAACGGTTCAAAAAAGGACCCTAAAAATCTTCGAAATTCTATTTTTTTACCATGTCAAGTTGGCGTCTTTGCTAAACATGATCCTATTTTTATTGTCAAGTGTATTGCAGTTTTTCTAAAATTTTTATGATGCTAAAAAAATAGGATCATATATTTATTGTAAGGTGTAATCGGACCCTAAGATATATTAACTTTATGATGAACGAAAATCGACTTTTTAGTGGCTTTTTATTTTGCGGAATATTCGTTGTCCAAGTTGATCAGTTTTAGTGCTACGCGATTCTAATGCCCACTGGAATGTTATTAGCTTCTTCGCTGTTCTTACTGATTAAGGGCCACCATACATTCGCTATTTTTTTACGTTCCGATTTCAAACTTTGTGAGAAAACTATTGGATATTTAAATATTCTGAAATATAATATGTCTTTTTAACGTCGTTACTCATGAGGCTATGTTGTTTTTGTCACAAAAAAATTGTCCAAAATTAACTGATCGTGAAATCACAAAATAGCCTCATGAGTAACGACGTTAAAAAGACATATTACATTTCAGAATATTTAAATATCCAGTTTTCTCACAAAGTTTGAAATAGGAACGTAAAAAAATAGCGAATGTATGTTCAGCCTTAGTGTCCGAATTTTTAAATTTGAGACAAGATGTTTTCTTTCTTCCTGGCCTTCGGGTGAAAAAAGGATTTGTTTTTACAGAGAACAGTTTTCAGCATTAAACCCATTTATTTATTATTTATTTAAATTACCTGTATGTGTGTATGTGTATGTTTTCTTCCGTTGTTTGAATATTATTTACGTTAAGCAGTCTAGCAGGTCTATTTCGGATCTTTGGTCGCTAATTTAAGCTGCACCATTTCGTCGTTAACTTTGAGATAAGAGATCCTGGATAGACCTGTAGCACTGAAACGTTTACTGACGAGATGGAATAATCTCTGTATAGAATTTGAACTGACCCTTAATCGAGAGCAACCTGGCCTCTTAATATAATTCTATACCACAGTTCTAGTAACAGCTATCAATTAACTATCAGAGAGGCAACTGTGTACCACTCTCACCTGCCTGTTAGCGCTACACCTCTGCCTTCATTATGCCAACTGCTGCCAACTCGTTAGCATCAGAACATACTAGTGCGGGCTAACATATTCACTGATTGACACTTAATAGATATTTACGTCAGAAACATTTTGAATCGTCACATACTTTCGATGTCATAGGCTGAATTTCACCACCTCACGATAGTGCCTTTTAACGTTCGAATAGCTATCGATTCGAAAAAGCAGACATCCTCTCGTTAGGTTTTGTTGTGTCAATAGAATTCGCCTGCTTTGACTGACTGACTGACGGACGGACAGACTTTTTCCAGAAACCACTTTTTTGGACTCAGGGGACCCCCAGCATCATGGGATACCCAAAATCTCAATTTCGAAATTTTGCACGAAAACAATACTTTCTCGCCATAGCGAGAAAGTAAAAAGGTTTATTATAAATTTCAGAGCACATTCTGGTGCCACGTTTTCTTTACCCTTCTTAACAAACCTAGAATTTCGTAATGCCTAGGGACAGTGATCAGCTAATCAAGCTTTGTGACTTATGGTCTGTTGGTCTGAACCTGTACCTATAGCAGGCACGACGCTGCAGGTGCACGACTCATGCAAATTATTGTTTGCGTCAACCTCCATTAATCTAGTCTGGTTCACGAGCCGAGGGCAAATAAAGTACCTGTTGCAACCACTGATGAATAAGCTCGCGTTCTGAGTAAGTTATGTTTCTTTTGA